>CM060901.1:787740882-788981382 GCA_030737815.1 Allium fistulosum
ATCTGTAATACTCGGTCTGACCCGAGCATTACATCAAAGTAACACCCGGGTCAGGATGGAAACCAGCGTGAGTAAATCCATATAACATGAAATACCAATCCAATTTAAAAGGAAACCCGGGTAACTCGAGCTTCACTACGAGTTCATTACTTGTTGTGCTCGACACTTATGACTCAAATACTAAGTATTCTAACTTAGTTCAAAGGTTCATATTATTACATTCCTGCCAATTGACATCACATATCAATTTATAAAGAATCGAAGTGGTTCCGGGTATTCACTGATACACGACCCCGGTCTCTTCGAGTCTCAAGTCATCTTAACCAAGTTATTCAAATGAAATACAATTCAAACTTTAAATACAGGATGTCACTGTTTTAACCCAAACATATTGTATCACATAGCATTCCATATCACATGCCAAAGATATCAACTAATCTAAGACATACAATATCATTCAATCATTCATAGCAAGATTAATCAACCCTTCCATCTCAAATTAATTTAATTAACCACAAATGAATTAAATTAACTACTTCAATTACTTTTAAATCCTCCATATTTAACATTAATTAATTACCAACCAATTAATCAATCATCCCTTAATTATCCGTCTTAATTAATCACCCTTGATTAATTATTCTTTAGTTACATTAAGAAATTATCCTTTAATAAATTATTATTCTTTAATTACATTAAGTAATTAACCTTTTATTTCCACATAGATTAATTACTCTTTAATTATTAATTAATAACCAATAATTAATCTTCAATCACCTCATTTATTAATCTTCAATTATTAACCTTGGAATCCTATTCACTTAAATGCTTTAGGTTTACGTTAAAATTTAAAACGCTTAACCTTTAATTTAAAACTTCTTAATTATTTGCTTAACTTAGCTTTTAAACATCTTAAGGATTAACTTAATAACTTAAAATACCTTTTAACTTTAATTATCAAACATTTAATAATCAGTTATTATTTAAAATAGTTTAAAGATAATTAGTTTGAACTTAATTTGTTAAACTTGAAAACTTTGAGAAAATAAAGCGTTTCCCCAAGGAAATTCACGATTTACTCGAACAGGAACTCGAGTTCCTTCCTCCTCCTACATTTTTTCCAAAAACAAAAACCTGATAAACTTTACTGTTACTATTTAATCTCTCGCGATCAACACGAAGCAAAACCCGAGCAATTCCAATCTTTTCCCGAGCTTCAACCCGATGAGAACAAACTCCACAACCAACTGACACACTGTCACTTCGCGTGCACGTGCACGACTGGAAATTTCGACACCGACCATCTCTCCGACCCTCACCAACTCGCAACCGACCTCGACCAACATCACGACTATGTAGAGTTACGAAAATTGACGTCGAACCAAAAATCGATATCTCCACCAAGCTGGTAAACGAACACGATCGTAAAACACCTCAGGCCATCACCTCCTTCTCGCTCCTCCGACCACCGGAGTACCAGCGGCTTCAGCCACGTCTTCAACAACCCCAAAGCTTCCCTTCCCAAGAGTAGCGTGAAGCTCGATCCACCAGAGGGGTCGTGCCAACCCCCAAATCTCGTCTATACCAAAACTAGGTCAACTAACTTCATCGATCAACCACCATCGCCATCCTGCTCAGATCGGGGTCTTGATATTTTTCCCAAACTCACTGATCATCCCACTTCCTCCAGTGATGAGCCCGTCCTACCCGAGTCCTCCAATCGCCAGCAAATGCTCAAAACCGTTTTCACGATCAACTCACGATTTCTCTCTAATTTCACATCTAAAAATCTTGATTCTCCTTCTAAAAATCACAGTTTGAAGAATCACAACAGATTATTATCATGAATCAATCAATGGTTTATATTGAGGTTTTGATAAAAATTTAAATTTCACTGTTCTTCCTATTTTTAAACTCATTTGCTAATTTTATAATCCTGGGATTACTAAAAAAACATCTTCATTCATTGACAAACAGCTTCCATTTATACATCGAGATCTAACATTTATTTGATTTGGTGTTTTGAATTTTTGAAGACAAACATCACAACCTGAATCATAGAGTATAGGATGCATATGAAATCAGACTTCTCTCATACATATGTATACATCCAGAGAAATTCGTACTGAAGAATTTGAGGCAATTCAATATCATCACAGACAGTTTAGTTAAAACCAGATAAACAAAAAATGTTCACTCACCTGAATGATTGTTGAAGCAGAAAGCAAGTGTTATTGAAAAGCTACAGTTTGAATTCCTTAAAATCCTCTCTGCCTTGATGAATGAAGCCAAGTTTGTAAAGAAAGATGTTTATTTTCCTTTTTCTCAGGTTTGCTTCTTAAGTTTACTAATTTTGGAATGAACGAAAATAGTATGATGTATGATTTATATATATATATAGAAACAGTTTTAACAAGTAGTATGAGCTTCTGGTACAAGCTTCAGCTTGTTATGTTCAGACAAGATTTTTGTATATGGAGGCTGAAAGATTTCTTGCAATTTCGAATTGACAAAAGGTTGTACTAATTAAATGCATATGTCTTCATCTTAGTTTACACACAATTATGGTTTACCTGATATTTATTTTATTTTATTATTGTTGTCTTTTCAGGTTAGCTAAGTTATGAAATGAACTAAAATAAGATGATGTATAAATGGGAATGGTTTTGAACAGTATAGGTTATAACTGGTACAAATTTACTTATTTTGATCATATTAGATTTTGTGTTTTTAATTACTAAAATTTTGAACTGATCTTTTACATTTCGGCTGGACTTTTAATTGTACTGAGAAGATTTATTTGTAAATCTGAGATGACAAATGTGTGTGCTAGCATTAATTTCTTGAGTACTTTATGTATCAACTTACCTTCTTTTGCTTGCCTATTTACAAACCTATTTTACAGTCAACATACATACAAAGCTGGGTTTGTATTCATACCTCATGTACATATATAAAGTTGGTTTAGTCAATGTTATGAATTTTTAGCCTAAGCATTTAGTTCCAATCTTAACACAAATGCTTATTTTTATTTCTATGTCAAGTTTTGACTATCAAACACTAATTTACATTCATATATTTTATACTTACATTCAAATATTGGTAAGACTATAGTTTCTTTCCTTTAAAACATCATCGCCAAAATTACATTAAATACATATATATAGATCAAAAGTTAAATAGTAGAGCCTTATATGAATTTAGTGCGAATACGCCAATTTTTTTTAAAAATATTTGAAAACTCTCTATTGAATTCCCGGATCAAAGTTCTCCCAAAAATATATATATGGAAGACTTTATTTATTTTTAAAATGATAAGTTGATATATACTTATTTATATATATTTTATTATGGTTATCTTATCTTAATTTAAACGATGGAGTTTATTATTTATTTCCTATGAGATTTTCGTGTCTAGATATTCTATAATTCAATATTTATTATAGTTTTCAAATCAATTTATATATCCAGATATTTGAATTATTAGAATTTTATTCGTTCAACTTATCAAAAATTACTATTTCTTTAATAAAATCAGTTAATTCCTCAATTAACAGACATTCAAAAATCCAGGTTACCACAAATTCATAAAGGGATCCAATGGGATTCCTTGCCATTGTTGATTTATTTTTAATCATATTCCTATTGTATGAATTATTGAATATCAAACCTAATTGTTTGACTCTATTGGATATAACATTGTTATATGTTGAAAGATTTAACCCTATAGTGGTAAAAATCAATAATAACATTGGTTAAGTGCTTAGTGGCTATTGGCCTCAATTTAGTATTTTGAAATACTATTACCTGCTGTTTGGCTTGAATTGAGTTTTTGATTCGGAAAATGATTTCAAATCTAATAGTTAGGTTTTCTGGAATATTTTTATTTATGCAGATTTTGAACTTCTCTATTTTACCCTAACCCTTTTATTTGTCTTTTCTAAATCATTTGGAAATGTTTTAAAGTTGTTTAACTATCATTTAATAATGATTTAAAGCACTTAACTATTGTTTAATAGTGTTTTAAAAATTGTTTATTTATATTTGAATTTATTTATCAATATTCTAATACTGTAAAAAGTTATTTATTTAAATAATTAATATTGTTTTATGATAACTAAAAATTATTATCTATTAAAAATGTTTTGGAATTTATAATAGTTACTTATTAATAACATTTTGGAATTAATAATAATTATTTATTACTAATGTTTTAGAAGCTAATTATTAGTTATTATAATAATGTTTGAAGATTAATTATTATTATTTTATTAATAATGTTTGAAATTACTAATGTTTTTGAAGTTGATAATTACTTTTTATTAGTAATGTTTTGGTGTTAATAATTATTATCATATAATAATGTTTTGAAGTAAATAACAATTACTTATAATGTTTTGAAGTTATTAATTATTATATTAATAATGTTTTGGAGTTAATAAATTATTTAATTAATGATGTTGGAAAGTTAATTTATTATTTATTTAGGATATTTAATGTAAATTAGTTTATCTAATCAATTGTATTTGTAAGTAATAAATTGATTTATAAAAGGAATCTTAGTTAATAAAAGTGATTTATTAAAGAGTTTATAAATGAAAATGGGGTTTGGATTTATAAGAATTTTTAAAAAGGCTTTACAAAGGATATTTATAAAGAATTTTTATAAAGGATTCATGGACATTTATAAAAGAAAATTTATAAATGATTTTGGATATTTGCAGAAGAGTTTTACAAATGAATTTGGAATTGTGGTAAGGTAGATGTTCATAATGAAAGAGATTATGACGCAGCGGATTAATCAAAAACAATGTAGATCGATGAAAGTAGCAATCGATGAGTTGATGAATACTGAAATGCCCAAATTCGTTGATCCGAAGATACCGAATTCTAGCTATCCTGAACTCGTTGATCGCGCACGATACCGGGTTCAAAGATCTGCGATTCTTCGCACGTTGATCTAGCGCACTAGATTCCGTGAATCGGCTTCTGTAGTCGTTGAATCGAGCGCACTCGATTAACCGAAAGAGGAGATAGGAGATTACACTCAACTACCAATTGGGTGAAAGCACAAAGCTAACAAAACAAAGTTTTTATTTCAAATCAACTAAACTATTACAAATGGCACCACCGGCCTATTTATAGAAGTTACAAATCTCAACACAAATCTGTACAACTCATGAGTCGTTTCCGACTTAACAAGACTCCGACTTACGACCGAACTAAGGTCGGCAACGACCTAACCATACAAACGACTTATCAGCATTACAACAACTACAACGTACAAGCGACCTAAAACAGATAGTGTAACGACCTACAATACAAACGACTTACGACTTATCGACATCACGACTTAACATTCATCGACTCAAGGAAAAACAAATTACACCCAGTATAAGAAGCAGACGACTTACGATTTAAGACTTCAACGACTTAACATGAGTCGTAACTCGTGGCATCTTGAAGGAATGATATCTTCCCACGACTCAACTAGGTCGTAACCCGCTTCCGACTTAAAGCCTTCAACCGTTGGAACTTCTTTCTGCTTCTTGATAAGTCGTGGACGACTTATAGCCGCGCCGTTAGATCGTATACGACTCATCATCCTCGAACGACTTAAGCTCCCATTAAGTCGTAACTCCCTTCCATCTGATATGTTAGGTCGTAGACGACTCAATGCCGCTTTATTAACTCGCCGCTTCCCCTCACATGACTCCTTAGGTCGTGGACGACCTATAGCTTCTGTCTTAAGTCGTGTGCGACTTATATCTTCCATAAGTCGTGTATGACTTATCCCTTGGAGAATTGTGGTTTGCGTAATTTCGTCTGTGGCCTGAGCTGCATCATCCTTCCCTGGTTGAGAAAAATTCGTCCTCGAATTTGTAATTTTTTTCTCATCAGATTGTTCATCTCCATAATATGGTACGAGATGCTTAACATTGAACACGTCAGAAGTGTACACATCCTCCGGCAGCTTCAACTTATAAGCATTTTCATTAATCCATTTCACAACTTCTACAGGACCAATTTTCCTGGCTTTTAACTTGTTATAAGCGCCTACTGGAAAACGATCTCTTGTTAATACAGCATATACCAAATCTCCTTCATTAAACTTAACGCTTCTTCGCTTCAGATCTGCAGATCGTTTATACTTCTCATTTGCTTTCTCCAATCGTTCCTGAACGATTTTATGACATTCCGCCAATCCATCAACAAAATCAGCAGCTTTCTTAACTATCTTCTTTGATTGTGGCACTACCGTTAAATCCAACGGTCCCTTCGGTAAGCTTGAATATACTATCTGAAATGGACTGAAACCCGTACTACGGTTCACTGCATGATTATGAGCAAACTCTGCCTGGCATAACTTCACATCCCAACTCTTCAGATTGTCTTGCACAAGACACCTCAATAAATTTCCCAACGATCTGTTCACGACCTCGGTCTGTCCATCTGTTTGCGGATGATAAGTGCTGCTAAAATTCAACTTCGTTCCCACCATCTTCCACAAACTTAGCCAAAAATGACTCAGAAAACGAGTATCTCTATCCGACACAATAGATTCTGGCAATCCATGAAGTCGATATATCTCTTTGAAAAATAACTGAGCAACATGAACAACATCCGCCGTCTTCTTACAAGCAATAAAATGTGCCATTTTCGAAAATCGGTCCACCACCACATAAATGGAATCGTTTCCACGCTGTGTTCTCGGCAACCCCAACACAAAGTCCATACTCACATCAACCCATGGTTTATCTGGTACAGGTAACGGCATATATAAACCAGCATTAGTCGCAGTTCCTTTCAAAACCTGACAAATATGACAACGCTCCACAAACCTCTCCACCTCTTTCCTCATCGATGGCCAAAAGTACGACTGTGAAATCAGCTGTAATGTACGGTCTCTCCCAACATGTCCTTCTTCATGTAGCTCTTTTACAATCTTCATTCTCAAACTACAATCAGGTATGCACAATCGATTTCCTTTGAACAGAAAACCATCTATCATCATAAACTCATCCGTCTCTCCCTCCTTGACTTTATCAACAAACTTCGCAAAGTAAGGATCATCAACAAATAATTCTGGCAACACATCAAACCCCGTCACTTCAACCTTCAATGTTGTTAACAAGTGATTTCTTCTACTCAACGCATCAGCCACCCGATTCGTTACTCCTGACTTGTGTTTAACAACAAAAGTAAATTGTTGCAGATATGCAATCCACGATGCATGTCTTGCTGAAATCTTATCTTGCCCTTGTAAATGCTTCAACGCCTCATGATCAGTGTAAAGAACAAACTCTTTCTGAAATAGATAATGTCTCCAATGTTTAATAGCTTGCACAACAGCATAAAATTCCACATCATATATACTGTATCTCATCTTCGCTCCTGATAACTTCTCACTAAAATATGCAATAGGACACCCCCTCTGACTCAACACTCCTCCAATTCCAACCTTTGAAGCATCAGTGTGTAGCTCAAACAACAACTGAAAATCTGGTAAAACTAGAATTGGTGCAGTCGTCAGCAACTCCTTGATCTTCCCAAAAGCATTCCCTGCTTCCTCTGACCATAAAAACTATTTGCCCTTCATACAATCTGTAACAGGCGCCATCACACTACTAAAGTGTGGAATGAACCTTCGATAGAATGAAGCCAACCCATGAAAACTACGAACTTCTGTTATCGTCTTGGGCTGCGGCCAATTTCTGATAGCTTCGACTTTACTTTGGTCAACCTGTATTCCTTCTTTCGACATAACATACCCCAGAAATAAAACACTCCTTGCCATAAAAAAACACTTCTTTGTAGCAGCATAGAATTGTTCTTCACGAAGAATAATTAACACTTTCTTCAAATGTTGAACATGCTCTTCTGTACTAGCACTGTAGATCAGAATATCATCAAAGTAAACCACCACAAATTTCCCAATGTATGGCCTGAAAATCTGGTTCATTACTCTCATGAATGTACTTGGTGCATTCGATATACCAAATGGCATTACCAGCCATTCATACAACCCCTCACGTGTCTTGAACGTTGTTTTCCATTCATCCTCTGGTCTGATTCGAATCTGATGATAACCACTCTTCAAGTCAATCTTAGAAAAGATTACGGACCCACTGATCTGATCCAATAAATCATCAAGCCTCGGCATCGAAAATCTGTATCTGACTGTGATCTTATTCAATGCTCTACTATTTGTGCACATCCTCCACGTTCCATCCTTTTTGGGTACCAATAAAGCTGGTACAGCACAAGGACTTAAACTCTCCTGCACACGCCCTTGTTCAAGCAATTCTTCCACCTGCCTTTGCAACTCTTCATGTTCCTTCGGACTCATTCGATAATGTGGTCTATGTGGCAACATTGCTCTCGGAACCAGATCAATTTGATGTTGAATGTCTCTCAGTGGCGGTAACTCCTTTGGTAACTCCTCTGGGAATACATCCTCAAATTCTTTCAATACTGGTTTCACTTCTTCTGGAATTTCAACCTCTTCACTGCTCTCACGCCCAATCAACAAGAATACTTCCGGCTCTTCCTCAACCTCCTTAACAAACTCCTTCAGAGATAATAAAGTTTTCAGCTCTTCAATCTCTTCTGACTTACTTTCTCCCTGTTGTCTCTTCTTTGGAACTAAGATAATCTTCATACCTTCAAACATAAAACTGTAGCTATTGGTCCGACCGTCATGCTGTACTGCTCGATCATACTGCCATGGTCTTCCCAAAAGTAAATGACAAACATCCATCTCTACTACATCACACCAGATCTCGTCTTTGTATTTCTTCCCAATAGAGAATGGAACACGAACTCGTCTATCCACTTTCACTTCTCCTCCCTTTCTCAACCATGCTAGCTTGTATGGATTCAGATGTTTCTCTGTCTTCAACTTCAACTTTATCACAGCCTCGGTTGAAACGATATTGTCACAGCTTCCTGCGTCAATTAAAATTTACACACCTTCCCCAGTATAGTGCATGTCGACTGAAAGATATTACTCCTCAACCAACTAGCTTCTTCCTGCTTCGGTGTCAAACATGATCTCCTCAGCATTAGATTACAACCTTCATCTCCTGACGCAATATCCTGTTCATCCTCCTCAACTGGACTAGAATAATCTCCATCAACATCCTCAACTTCTACAACCATGGTTCTCTTCTTTGGCTTTGGACACTCATTGCTCTTATGACCCAATTCCTGACAATTGTAGCATTTGAAACCATTGTTAACCTTCACCTTCTCAGCCTCCTTCACCACTGGTCTACTGATAGGTTTAGAAACATTAGAGCTCCCACTAACACCCTTCACTTGATTGTTGGAATTAGTAAACACACCACCTCCTCGTCGTCCCTGTTTCTCCCAAGCCAACGCCTTTTGATGTGCTTCTGCCACAGATCTTGGATCGAACATATTAACCATATCCTGAATCTGCATTCTCAATCCCCCAATGAATCTAGATGTCAGCTTCTCTTCCGTTTCCATAATATCATTTCTCGCAATAAGCTGATAAAACTCATCCGCATAATCATTAACAGTCTTCGTGCCCTGCCTCAAATTCTGCAAACGTTGATACATCAAAGATTGATAATTGTAAGGTAAGAACGTTACTTTCATCAATTTCTTCAACTTCTCCCACGATTCAACTTTTGACTTCCCCATTCGTTCACGTGTAAGTTTGGTTTGCTACCACCATGCTAAAGCTCTACCCCTCAACCTTGTAGCAACCAATTTCACTCTACGATGTTCTGGAACTTCTTTGAAATCAAAAATTTCTTCAACATTAGCCATCCAATCCAAAAACTCTTCAGCTTGCACAACCCCTTTGAATTCAGGAATTTCAGTCTTCATTCTCGATTCCCACTTGTGATCATACTCTGAATAATTTCTTCCTTGACCTCGTCCTTGAATACTACCACCATCATACTCCTCTTCAAAATCAGATGCATATCGATGTCGATTCTGACCACCAACATCTCTACTCCCTTCACGTCTACCCCCATCCCTTCGATCTACATTCCTCCGAACACGATCTCGGTCATCAACATTTCTATAACTGTCTCGGCTCACACTTCTATGATCATTATCATTACTTCTCCCTTGATTGGAATGTGGTGAAACTCTACTTCTCTCGTGGTTAGATTCAGGTGAAACCCTTCTTCGGTTTTGATTCATCTCCGTCATAAGCTTCTCTAACCTCCCAATGCCTTCATCCAACTTCTCATTGAATTTGTCACTTATTCGTTGCTCCATTTGCTCGGCATCTTCCCGCTTATTCAAATCTTCAACATTTTGATGACGGTTAGCTCTCCTTGGCGGCATGACTGAATACTTCACAAACTCTTCAAACAAAATTCACACTTCAAGTTTCAAACACCTTTCGAACTTTGATCCAAAATGAAATGGATCGAAATCTTCACTCTTGTTTGCAAATTGCGATGAACTCGATGAACAACAACTTCTCCCAAAAGGTATAGATCCGATCTCCAAACTTCAAAAATATGCACGACCCACTTCTTCAAATTCTCGGCCGTGTTCAAATCTATACTTCGTCTTCAAATTTCTTCAAACTGATCGGCTCCAAGACACGATTTAGCTATGATTAGCTAAAACAAGCTCTGATACCAAAACTGATGCAGCGGATTAATCAAAAACAATGTAGATCGATGAAAGTAGCAATCGGTGAGTTGATGAATACTGAAATGCCCAAATTCGTTGATCCGAAGATACCGAATTCTAGCTATCCCGAACTCGTTAATCGCGCATGATACCGGGTTCAAAGATCTGCGATTCTTCGCACGTTGATCTAGCGCACTAGATTCCGTGAATCGGCTTCTGCAGTCGTTGAATCGAGCGCACTCGATTAACCGAAAGAGGAGATAGGAGATTACACTCAACTACCAATTGGGTGAAAGCACAAAGCTAACAAAACAAAGTTTTTATTTCAAATCAACTAAACTATTACAAATGGCACCATCGGCCTATTTATAGAAGTTACAAATCTCAACACAAATCTGTACAACTCATGAGTCGTTTCCGACTTAACAAGACTCCGACTTACGACCGAACTAAGGTCGGCAATGACCTAACCATACAAACGACTTAACAGCATTACAACAACTACAACGCAGAAGCGACCTAAAACAGATAGTGTAACGACCTATAATACAAATGACTTATGACTTATCGACATCACGACTTAACATTCATCGACTCAAGGAAAAACAAATTACACCCAGTATAAGAAGCAGACGACTTACGACTTAAGACTTCAACAACTTAACATGAGTCGTAACTCGTGGCATCTTGAAGGAATGATATCTTCCCACGACTCAACTAGGTCGTAACCCGCTTCCGACTTAAAGCCTTCAACCGTTGGAACTTCTTTCTGCTTCTTGATAAGTCGTGGACGACTTATAGCCGCGCCGTTAGATCGTATACGACTCATCAACCTCGAACGACTTAAGCTCCCATTAAGTCGTAACTCCCTTCCATCTGATCTGTTAGGTCATAGACGACTCAATGCCGCTTTATTAACTCGCCGCTTCCCCTCACATGACTCCTTAGGTCGTGGACGACCTATAGCTTCTGTCTTAAGTCTTGTGCGACTTATATCTTCCATAAGTCGTGTACGACTTTTCCCTTGGAGAATTGTGGTTTGCGTAATTTCGTCTATGGCCTGAGCTGCATCAGATTATTAAAAGGATTTATTGAAGAAATTTATAAAAGAAATTGAGATTGGATTTCCCTAAATTTGACCTTCTTGATTTTGGTGGTGTGGACATTCTTTCCATGCTTAGCATCGAAGGAATAGTGTTTGAATTTATCCTTATTTCCATTTCTTTTAAAACAATATTTGTCTTAACTCTTTTTATATGATTTTGAAATAAGAAATCTTTCATAGTATTTTTGTGAATATACTTATACCTTTGAGATAAATATATGAATACATTTTCTACTTTGGGAAAGTGTAGTGTTTTTGTGGATATACTTATACCATTGAGATTAAAAGGAGTATAAAGGGTTTGTAATATATCTTTATAAAACTATTTTGATACAAGTATTTACAAAGTGATTTTAATTAATGAAAGGATTTGTAACAACCCGAAATTTAAGCTATAGAATTAATTAACGAATTAATTAAATGATAAAATAACTTTGTGAAATTATCAGAATTGAGCCACGGAAGTTGTACCATTGTGTCCATGGTAATTTTCTGGTCAATTTCCATATATAGAACGTCAAAATCCAAGCTAGTATGTAGAAGATATGTATTAACGAAGAAACGAGAAAATAAGAAAGAAAAAAAAGTTTATATAGGGAAGGTCGACCCTCACCATAGCTAGGTCGACCCTAAGTTCGACCCTAGAAAGTGATGGGTCGATAGGTAGGTCGACCCACGTGCATTTTTTTGCACGTCTTCTTCTAGTTGATTCGAACACGTCATTTTTCTATTTTCGCTTCATCTCGTGCGTCCATGCTTCCATCCGATGGTTCCTATCGAGCCTATGATATGGTTGCACCAAATTTAATCTCCAAATCCAACGGTCTGAGATCCACAAGTTATAAATAAGATCCTAGGCCTAGTGTAACAACCCATAATTTTGTAAATATTTTATTTAATTTTTATTTTAAAAACTTTGATTTTTAAATCATTTAAAATTGAATTTTTGGAATTTTCCAATGTAATTTAGGATTTTGTTTATAATATATTTTCCAAATATAATAAAATAATGATTTTCTGAAAATTTTATATTTTGGTCAACTTTGGTCAAACTTTGACTTTCAGTTGAAATTTCTAAATTTGAATTTTTAATTTCAAATCTTTTTCGTTGAAGCAGAATATAATTCTAATATTCGTCCTGCTTTTCATTTCATCAAATTCTACTTTATACTTCTTAAATTGGATAGAATACAGCGTTTTACACGCAGTTATTTTCTGTATTTTTATTTTCTATTTTCCTACGTTCATTTCTCTATTTTATTTTCTACTTTTATTTGTTTAGACTTTGATTTTATTTATTGGATTTTATTTTGACTTTTGGCTTTGGAAATTCCAAGAGACTTTCGTTCCTCTTTATATAACTTATGCCTTTTCATTTGCCTAGCTCTTTAACATCTCATAGCCGTGCATTACTTCCTATGGCCGTTCATTCTCTTTTCAATTCACGTACAATATCTCTCATACTTCTCATTTTAATTTGCGTGAAGAAAAATATTGTAAGTTTCCATGGCTTCTCCTCTCTTTCTTCCTCCTTTTTCTTTTATTTTCTTTTGTTCTTCTTCCTCCTATACACGGCCACTCCACCTATATTTTCGACCACCATCTCTCCACCTCCTCCATGACCGACCATCACCTCTACATCACCTCCTCCAATCAATGGCCGTGACCCCAGATCTAGATCCACCACCAAAACTTGACCAAAACCATCACAAGCCTTTCATTATTACACTTCCCCCTTTATTAGCCTCGGCCACCCTTGTTCCACCACCCCCTACATGCCATGCCATGACCAAAGACCCTTGCCATGACCAGTTGACCAAGATCCAACCCAGGCCGAGCTTCTTTGAACCATGGCCGAACCAATAAAGCACAAGTGCTTGAACTTTTGCCTTCCTATTGTTTGTAACTTGTCACCTCTTCACATTCTTGTGCCATAGCCGTACCTTTTGCCTTCATAGCCAAGCATACATGCCTTTAACCCATCATGGTCGAGCATACTTTGAAGTGGTCTAACCCAATAGTGATGTGGCCGAGCCACTTGTGTTGGGTAAAGCAAGTTATGTCATTTTAAATTCTTATTTTTTATTATTTTAATTTCTTATCTTTTATATTGAATCATACATTTATAATTGTTGTAATTGTTTGTGTACAAGATTTGGATCTTGACTGTTCATCCATTCAAATCTATTCGTGCTTTGTCGTGCTTTTCGGAGTATAGTTGTGTGTTTCAAATTGTCATCTCCAAATCTAAAAGGTGAGTTTATTACTCTCGACATTCGTACTTATATAATTGTGAAACAATGACATGTGAATTGTAGAAATTAATATGCTATGTTCATATATGCCTGTGATATGATTATATGATGTTATATACTGCTTATATATTGGTTACATCACCTGATATGATATTATATGCTCAACTGTTATTTTATTTTCTGTATCTCACATTGCAAGTTCCCTTTCACTATGGGTTGAAATGATACATACCCGAACGGACTTTAGAATAAGGAAGAATCATTATTAGGACCGAGTGATTTTTATTTTATTTTATTTGACTTGGGATTGCGGGTTTGAAATGATAGAACCCGGATTTTTCTTTCTAAATTACGGATTGAAATGATACATATCCGTATCACCTGACCTAGGTTAGAAAATTTTTATACAGACCCATGGTTATATATTTAAGGGTACTTTTGGCACAGGTCCTTATTAAGGTTCAAAATACACGAAAAGTCCTTCACTAAATTTCAGTGTAAATTAGGTCCCGGTTTTTTATTCACGATTATTGCAGAGCATGATGCAACTTTTCATAAAAGTTGCTGACATTTCCACAACTTTTCTGTACACTGTGAACATAGTGTATGAAAGTTGCTGAGATATCAACACTTAATTATAAAAGTTGCTGACATTTCAGCAACATTTATGTACACTGTGAACATAGTGTATGAAAGTTGCTGAAATATCAGCACTTATTTATAAAAGTTGCTGACATTTCAGCAATAATTTTTCTTTGTTTCTAGAAAATAGAGACCGGATTTACAATGAAACTTTGACAGGGAAAGTTGCTGAAATATCAGCACTTATTTATAAAAGTTGCTGACATTTCAGCAAAAAATTTTCTTTGTTTCTAGAAAATAGGGACCGGATTTACAATGAAACTTTGACAGGGACCCGCTTTACAATATGAAAGTATGATAGGGATGCCTCCCTAATTTCCACTATATTTAATAATATTTTCTTAAATTTTTTTAAGTATTTTTAAGTTTTAAGATATATGAAAATTTTACTTAAAAATTTGATTCAATGATTTTAAATATATGGAATTTTTTTATAAGTCAATAAGTGGTTTGATTTAAATTATAAAGTTATATTGGTTTTCTATAAGTTAGAATCTTTATATATCAATAATTGGTTTTAAATTGCTATTTAAAGATCTTTATTGGTGATAAATAACTTAATAATAAAATTTGATTTAATGTGGAATTCTAAATCTAACCTAGTGATGGTAATAGATTTTATTTTATGGAATAGATATGTTTTGTAAAATAAATAATTATGATTTAAAATGGTAAAATGTATCTTAAATTATGACTTAACTTTATAATCGAAATTTGGTTTTAATTGGAAATGTGAATTTTGATTTATTAAAAGCATATTCTGTTTATGAAATGGGTATTTTAAATAAAGGGTTAAGTTATTTGTTAAAATAAAAAGTTAAGTAAAATAATGTACTTTTGACTTAATAAATGAATTATAGTTAATTTGGATATTTTAATTATAAAAGTTATATTATTTAAATCATAAGTTAAATGATATCCAAATGAATATTTTTGAAATGTAAAGATAGGGTTATAAGTTAAAATTGTTAAAAATTGAAGTTTCTGAAATGTTATAATAAATCTGGAATTGTATTGGCAACATTTCCAAAGTATGATGTTTCTGAATTTGAACTATTTCTGAAAATACCAATATGTCTACTACAACACTGTATAAGTGCTGCTATTTCTGAAACTGAACTATTTTGAAATACAAATACCTACTGTAGCACTTTATAAGTGCTGTTGTTTTGAATTTGACAATGTTTTTGAAATGTTAATATATTTACCGTAACACTTTATAAGTGCTGTTGTGGCTGAAATTTCAATGAACTTTGGAAATGAATATTATTTTGGAAGATTTTGACATTGAATTTAAATGGTTTAAATGAATATGTTTTGAGGTGAAATATAAACCATTTTTGAAATTTATAAGTTAATACAATGTTTTCGAAATTGGTATAATTGAATGAATAAACTTAAAGGTGCTATAGCTTTGGTAATGAATTTTTTTTTTGTGTTATGACTTGCTAAACATTATGATTTCCAAATAATAACATTTTAATAGGGTTATGATTTCAAATTATTATGGTTTCAAAGTGTTTGATGTCAGAATTGTTATAACTTTGAAAGTATTATGACTTTTGGAAATGAATTTATTTGAAATAGTATTTAATTAAGAATTGTTTTGAATATATTGATTTGAAATTTAAGATTTAAGAATATGGCTTTATAAAGTGGTTTTGGTTTAAGATGATTTAAAAAGGAATATTTCAAGTTTAAATAAATTAAAAGAAATATTCAGTGATTGGAAATTTGGGTTTGTTCATATGATATTTTGGTTTTGAAGTATAAACTAGTTTTGAAATGGATATGATATTTTGGTTTTGAAGTATAGACTAGTTTTGAAATGGATATGATACTTTGGTTTTGAAGTATAAACTAGTTTTGAAAGGGATATGATATTTTGGTTTTGAAGTATAAACTAGTTTTGAAATGGATATGATATTTTGGTTTTGAAGTATAAACTAGTTTTGAAATGGATATGATATCTTGGTTTTGAAGTATAAACTAGTTTGAAATGTATATGATGTTAACGCTTAAAATTGAACGCTAACACCCGGTGTGTGTAGTAAAGTTGTGAAAGCACCACCCGTTGGTACGGGAACAGAATATAAGCTGAAAATAGCAAAAAACGGTAAAGAGACAACAGATTTATAGTGGTTCGGCTTGTAATTGAGCCTACGTCCACTTTATAGTCTTTTATTGCTGATTTTGGTTACAAAATGATACAATTCTCTTCAAAATACAACATATTTCAATTCCTAAACACTTTAGACTATTAGCTCAAGCTTCGATGTCGAAGATCCCCTCGAATTCGTGTTGAATGCCGTAGATTTCTCCCAAAGCTTGTTGTAATGTCTTGAGTGATTAGAGTTCTTCAAATGTTGGATGAGTGGAGAATTCGGCAGAGTAATGACGCTTTAAGAAATGATCGGCTAAAAGTCCCCCTCATGTTGAAGGTAGTGGGGTATTTATAGGAGTTAAATTCTGGATAGAAATTTTGTCCCAAGTCTTAGGTCGCGAGCGACCTAAGATAGGTCGTGGTCTTCACACGACTTAGGAAGCTGGACTGATGGAGTTACACTCGGTTTCATCTGAAGTGGTAAGTCGTAAGCGACCTAAGATAGGTCGTGTGCGACCTAAGATAGGTCGTGCCTCCTTTCCCTTCTTTTAGCTCGTTAAGCTGCTTGGTGAAGTTAGGTCGTGTATTCTGCTAAGTCGTGAAGCTCGTAGGTCGGTAAGCTTTAGGTCATTAACTCCTTAGCTCGTTTGCCTCTTAAGTCGTAGGTCGCTGAGCCGCTTCAGGAGTTAGGTCGTGAACCCATTTTGGTCGGTAGGTCGTGACATTCCTTAGGTCGTTAAGTCCCTTAGGTCGTTAACTTCCTTAGGTCGTTAAGTCCCTTAGGTTGCTAATTTCCTTAGGTCGTTAAGTCCCTTAGGTCGTGACATTCCTTAGGTCGTTAAGTCCCTTAGGTCGTGACATTCCTTAGGTCGTGAAGTCTGGAGCCACTAGATCGTGAAGCTTGCTAGGTCGTTAGATCATTCTGCTCCTTAAGTCGTTCAGTTCCTTAGGTCGCAGAGTCTTGAGTCGCAGAGTTTTAGGTTGGCACAAAAATATGAGTTAACATTTGCCCCTCGAAGTGCAAGCCTATTCCATAGGTCGTGTGCTTCGACTTAACTTTGCTAGGTCGTGAACGACCTAAAACTTAGCAAACTCGTACGCCTGTTCGCCTTCCTCTCTCAGCCCCATATAAATTAGTTAGGTCGCTCCTTCCTCCACACCTTACTGTTCTAAACTTTCACTGCTATCGACGAATTCTCAATCTTTCGAAGGCGAATTCAATCCAGCTAATCACCGATTCATTCCTACCAGCATATTACGTAAGTGGATCCAATCTCTACTCCTCCATTATTGCCGCTCGATCGTGAATCCACGTTTTCCGACCCAAGTCTAATTTCGTGTGCCATGCTTCATTTTTGAATGGTTATTTCGATCGATTTTTGATCGTCGTTTGATACATCGTGGTGATTTATGAACGCATGGTGATTTTCATAATAAATCGGAGGGGTTGGTAATCGATTTGCTGGGCGATTTGGGGGTATGTGGAGATTGAAATGAAAAGGACGACAAATTCTTTTGTAATGGCGGTATTGGGTTATCGGGTCCAATAAGGTGTTGCGTGGAGAGGAAGTCATCGACCTACCCGATCTGGATGACCTAAAAGTTAGGTCGTGATGAAATTCTTGGCGACCTAAGCCTTACGATCTAAGAATTGATGCGACTTAAACGAAGCCAAACAACCATTTTTTGCGACCTAAATATTTTCCGACGTATGCCAAATCATGTGCGACCTAGGACTTAGAGAAAATTGCATTGCCTTGAATCATTTACTTGCATTGTGCGACCTAAGGATGCCTCGACTCCTGCTAGGTCGTGAGCGACCTAATACTTGGAAATTTGAGCAGAAGTTGACTGAATTTCAAACTGTTTGAACTGCTTGGACTTAATTGTACTTTTTCACAGATTATACCATCCTTTAAAGCTATCAACCTATTAAATACAACATTTGCAAAGAACTGGGACAAAAATACTGCCATTGACTGCCCACATCGAATGACAGATTAGTTGACAAAGAACAATTAACTTACATGAATTTTGTGAATGAAATGCTGTGAAACGATAAATTCAAATGAAGTATTAAAGCAAAGCTGAAATAATCAACCTAAGCTGATTTGTTTGCATCAACACAACATTGTATTTGAACCTAAAATGACAAGCCTCGAAACTTTATAATCGACAAATGTCAACTATCTCAATTTCAGTTATACTTGCTTGTTATTGTTTTAGTTTCGCACAACACTTCACACTTTTAGGAAACGTGCACCTTCATATTTAAATATCCAGTTGATAGTGTAGAATGACATCTCAACAAGAGGACTCTGGACCAGCCGGAGAAGCTTTCCCGATTGCTAATCCATTAATCGATCCTCCGAAGAGAACTCCGACCACTCTGAGCCACAAATTTTTCAGACAACTGTGTTCCCAGTTCGGTATTGCCGAATCAGATGCCATATTCCCTGGAGCAAACGACACTGCTGACAGGCCACCTCTCGGTTTTGTCGCAGTGAATCGCCAGATGTGCTTGAGTGGAGCTATTCCACCTTCCAACGAATTTCTCCGAGAACTCTTTCTTCGATTAGCCATCTCGCCCTTCCAGCTACACCCTAACGGTTACGCTGTTCTGATGGGGTTGTGTGTTCTGTTTAGAAGGACGCTCGACCGTCTCCCGAGCTTCGATGAAATTTGCTATCTATGCACCTTTTCTAAGAATAAAGATCATCCTTCAATCGTGCTTGTAAGAGGTGCCAGAAATCGGAAATTGATTTTGGATTTGCCTGATAGTGCTCATGGGTTTCTAAATCAATTCTTCTTTGTTCGATGCCCTCCGGGATTCTACGCTGTTTAGAGAATCGGGAGTAAGATTGCCTATCTCGGTTCATCTTATAAGTTTTTCGAAACTCAAGTTATCAAATGCTTATCTTCATTCTTTTCTTTTTTCAGCACTTCCTCCCCCGCTTAGAAATCCCGGCCTCAAGTCAATCTTCGAAACTCTAAATGCTGTGGCTATGGAAGAGAGAAACGCCAAATTCTTGTTGAAAGATGAATTTTTGCACCAGTTCGAACTTCTGCATTCTTCTCGTTCCACCCAGCCTCATGAGATTCTTGATTCTCCATCAACGACGTCAGATGCCCCAGCCCCTGCTAAAGAACTTTCACTGAAAGAACCCACCGCTGAGACTTCACTAGTGAAGTGTTCTACTTCTACTGATGTTATGGGGTCGTCTAGCAAGCTTGCACTTGCCCCAATTATTGAAGAGGAAGAAAATCCACAAATTTCTGAAAAGACGGCAAACGTGGAAGTTGAAAAAGAGAGTTCTGCTGGGTATCGCGGCGATGACACTTTCGATAACTTGAGCGATATAATGATAACTTCTCAAGAGCTCTTTAAAGAAGATATTTCAAAAGCGATCTCTCCTGTTGTTGAAGCGACCTCTTCTTTGCAACAAACTACAACACCTACCACACAAGTTATTGCCATTTCCACACCCAAGAGTGGTTTGTAGTCTAACGCGCGTAGTTTGCACACCGCACACACTTAGGATTTTTTGGCACTTATATGCACTTAGCTTCTTCAATTTGAAGATTTCTAAGACTTTTCTTTTCTTCAATTTTAGGTTCTTTGATGGGGCGAAGTGGCTCTTATTATGACAACTTTCGGTGCTATGGAGGGCGCGAATCTTATGATTACAGTCGCTATCTCCCTGCTCGTAGAGAATCTGATGAAGAGCAAGCAGTTAGAAAAGCTCAAGAGAGGCGAGCTTATGAAGAGCAACAGAGAAGGAGGGAAGAACGTCACGACTCCTCTTAAAGAGACGACGCTTCTCATAAGAGAAAGTCATACGACGACAAAGGAAAATGCCCTATCTCTGAAGATCCCAGTAAACGGACTAGGCTTGGCGAGAAGGACGCGTCTGCAATTTCTGATAAGACTGACGTTCATATCCCTTCTGATATCCCATCCGACTCTCCTGCCTTAAAGAAGTCTGACATCCAGACAATAATAAACAAGCCTCGGTATCAAGTTAAAGACGGCCCTTCAACACTTCAAAGTCGATTTCCGAATTGGTGCTTAAAAGGGGTGCGCTTTGACTTAGACTTGGTCCCCATTGATAAGCAAGCCATGCTTAGAAATCTTGATGCAATTAAGCTTGACATTGAGAGGATGTCGCAATGGCAAAAACTTGTTGATGAACTCCAAAGAGTCAACCATATGAATCTTGAAAACATGCTGACTATGGAGAATGATAAGACTGAATTGGCTAAAATTTGCAAGCAGCACGATGCGGAGATGACGAGCATCGCGGATGATAACGCAAGGCTTGAATCTGAAGTCAAGCGACTTAAGGAAGATCTCGCCTCTTCTTCTGCATCACATACTCAAAAAGAAGAAGTCTTTCAGAAGCAAGTGCGAGATGCACACGATGCGCAAAGGGATGCCGAGATGAAGCTTGCAGCCGAACAACTCATCACCGAAAAATATCGTGAAGAAAACGCTCAATTGCGGAAAACATTTAACTCCCAGAACGCAGAGAAAGAAATGCTAAAAGCTAGGCTTCTTAAAGTTGAGAAAGAGCATGACGACGCGGTTGCTGGACAAGTTGCGGATGAAGAGTCTCACGAAGCAACCAAGGCCAGCATCGACTCAACTTTATTTGACTTTTATATTCACAACGTCTTGGGGCACGGGAGTCTCTCATTCTTGGGACCAAAATATGAAATCACCCTAGCTGAAGTATGGGAGGCTGCGATCGATATGCTCGGGGGAGCTGGCTACAATGAGACGGCGCTTAAGGCAATTTATCTTAATGAGGATACTCGTGCCGCTCTTGCTAGAGGAAAAGAGCAACTTGCTGAAGCTAGAGCTGGAATAGTGGCAGAAGAACACTTAGAAAAGAAAATGTCTTTAACTGCCCCTGTCCACACTTTGATTCCGACCGATGTTGATATCGTTGGTTCCAGCTCTCATTCTCCTCTTCCTGCAAAAGTCGTTGAGGCTAAGCCCGTCACCACCGAGTCTCCCCTTACTCAGATTGAGGAAAAGAGCCAAGAAGACATCGAGGCTGAAAAATTTGAAATTGAACTGTCAAAACCAACTTCTCCAGGTAACTTAGATTCAGATATGGCTCAAGTGGATTATTCATTCGATTCAATTGATTTGGATGAATTTCTTGCTTATTACTTAAGTCCTGGTGATCCAATATCTTCTCTTTTTTCGGAGAATACTGATTTTGACTTCTTTTCTTCTGTAGCGGAAGCACCGAGCACTGTGCACTCTTCTCCTCTTCCAAATGTACCTCCTCCAACTCTTCAAGTTACTCCGGCTTCTCAGCCAGGGTCGTAGGAAGAACAGATAGCAGCCCTTCAAGGCTTAGAGGATCCACTTGCTTCCCAAGAGCAAAAAGCGGAAGAGACGGAGGACAGTGAGAAGACTCCGGAGCAGTCGTTCGATAATGATGCAAAGCTCTCCACGTTATTCTCTGCGGGAAGTGAGTCTTCTTCAAAGAGGAAGGGGAAACGTGCAGCCATGAAGAAGAAGAAAAACGCTCCAGCTGGAGAAGACAAAGCAGAAGAAGATCCAACTACTTCTCCTTCTCCAACCCGTCCACGCCGGATTCCGAAACTAGTCATCAAACCGGGCAAGGGTACTAAAGGTGGGAAGGAGTGATAAACTGGACTTTTAGGCTTCTTGTCTTGCTTTTTGCTTGTATCGACCGGAGATTGTGTGGGTACCGGTCCCCGCTTCTTTTTGTGATCTGCACAATGTAAAAAAATTTCATAGTATTGAATAAAATAGCTATTTTACTTGTACAAATTCTTGTGTATGTGAGAATGCATTTATTTCCCATTGTAATGTAGAATAAATGATTCTTTATTTACTTTATACGATACCGTAGTGAGCTCGTGATATGATGGTTGAGCGTTGTCTCTATTAATATAGTTATATGCCCCCGTATCACGGCTCACTGCAATATTCTGAAAAGACTTGTATTCTTATTTTAGAGAATAATTCTTCCGATTTGAGGAAGTACTATTCTGCTTTTAATAGAATACGTTTTGTGCTGGAAAATTTTTTACTTTCTCTTTCTTTCTGAAGAACACTTCAACTTTCGGGGATGATCACTTTTATTTGTTAGAAAGTGGATTTTCCTACGCAGTGAAGTGAGCTTCTGAAGAATGTTTTGATCTGTTTATCAGACAATTATATCTCATTGTTGAATGGATCCACAAGACAGCCACTGGCTATTTTACTGCATATTTGTTTGTACAAATGATCATAAGTATTTAGATGCGGTCGTTAGTGGTTCCATCAACAAAGTTTTTTGGATGTGCCTTGTTGAAAGGCTTTATTTGTCTTAGTTCTTCCGAAGAAGTCTTCGTGGTCTCCGAAGAGAAGCGTTTTTGGTCTCCGAAGAGAAGCATTTTTGGTCTCAGAAGAGAAGCAGTTTCGGTCTCCGAGGAGAAGCAATTTTGGGACATGCCTCCGAAGAGGGCTTGTGCCTCCGAAGAGGGCTTGCGGTGCCTCGGGAGAGGGCTTTTGCCTCCGAATAGGGCACGTGCCTCCGAAGAGGGCTTGTGGTGCCTCGGGAGAGGGCTTTTGCCTCCGAAGAGGGCATGTGCCTCCGAAGAGGGCTTGTGGTGCCTCGGGAGAGGGCTTTTTCCTCCGAAGAGGGCATGTGCCTCCGAAGAGGGCTTGTGCCTCCGAAGAGGGCTTGTGCCTTCGAAGAGGGCTTTTTGATTGCCTGGAAGTTACTTTCTCATGGTTGGATGGATCCACGGGGCGGACGCAAGTTGCTTGATTGGATGTTCGTTTGCACGAACGATCGCAATCAATTAACAAGGGCCTTGTTCCTTCAGCTTGGGAAGGTGCCCCTCAGGTGGTTCCACCAATCTTTTTTGATTGAGGAAAGCACTTTCATTTATTGGCATGCCTCGTTAGAGGGCTTTGGTTGTTTGGTGTGCCAGGAAGGTTGCGTCTCAGGGGCGAGTGGATCCACGGGACGGACGCAAGCTGTCTGATCGGATGCATCACGACCAGTTAGCAAGGGTCTTGTTCCTTCTGCTTGGGAAGGTGTCCCTTTAGTGGATCTTCCGGCCCTCTTATTGAGAGGCATACCTCCATTTGGCTGCTTCTATGTTTGCCGGCCCATGTTTTCTCATCATCTGCTCATCAGCGATCCTTTATTATCGTTTCCAAGCGCATCTTCCTTTCTGTTGCAAGTAAATTGCTTTATACGAAGAAGTAGACTTCACTGTTGAGTGACTTCATGGGCAAACGCAAGTTACTTGGTTGGATGTCTTTTTATACTGACGATCGCAACCAGTTAACGAGTGCTTGACACAGTGGAGTCGCCAACTTTTTATGTGAAGTTCTTCTTGTATGGGATTTGAATTTGGAATTTTTGTTGCTTGAAATTTGCTTAATAAGTGACTTATATGGCTCGCTTGGCCTTGTGACGAGTAAGCCTTGTTTTAATGTCCTGCAATTTTGAATCGACATTTTAGCAATACATTTAAAGTATTTACATATCGAAATAAAACAAGCATTATAAAATAGTAAAGAACACAAGATTCATAGTTTTTCATTATTCAATCATACTGATTTCTCAGCAGTTTACAATGCCAAAGTTACACATCCATTATCATTTTACAAATTTAAGCAATGTTGTTAAGTAAAAAATGGATGCAAGTGATTGTTGTTTCAGAATCTCCGGGCTGAATTTCCATTTGCACTAGATTCATAGCTTTGGATTTATATGCCAGAGAAAGTGAAAGATGCCCCGGCCGCAGTTTTGTGGACAATTAGCAGTTGTCCCAACTTCTGCCTGTTGGGTGCGGACCTCCTGTGACAACATTAATGACAAGCTTTTCTGAATCTTGCACTGCAGTGTTGTTGCGAGATTCAGATTGATGGGCAGGACGTTGTTTACCCTGAGTGGATGAGGTTGGATCGACTCCGTTTCTCTTAACATATTGTTGGAGTTTACCCTGCTTCAGCAATTCTTCAATCACATTTTTTAACTGGCGACATTGGTCAGTGTCATGGCCAGGTTGATTGTGAAATTGGCAGAATTTTCCATTACGCACTGCACCTCTCCTCATCTCAGGTGGCTTAGGATACCTGACAACATCCTTTGTTGCGAAGAAGATATTTCTTGGCGTATCAGTTAAAGGGGTAAAATCTAAAGGGTTAAAGTGGCGTGATTTCTTCTCATTCCCCTGGTTCTTTCCTCCGTCATTTTCCCTTTTCTGATTCCCAGAATCTCTCTTGTTAAAAGTAAGATCATTATTGTTGTCCTTTGCAACCACCACCTTTGCTGGTGCGGAAAGGTCTTCTAGGCGCATGAATTCATCGGCCTTTTTATAAAAAATTTCAAGCGAGTTCGGTTCTTTCATCTTTATCCATTTTCCAAATTCACTTGATTTATTGACGGCTCGCACCAAGTAAGTTAGGATCATACGCGGCTCTGCATTATCCACTTCGGCTAAAGCTATGTTGAAACGGCTCAAGAAAGATTTGATTGATTCTCCGGGAGCTTGTTCAAGACTAGACAGTGACATTATATCCTTAGCTTTTGAAGCATACAATCTGAATTGTTCTTTGAACTTTCGCGTTAAGTCGGAGAATTGATCTACAGACCGAACCGGAAGCTTTGTGAACCAAAGTAGGGCCACACCTTCCAAGTATACTGGAAAATATCGGCATTTAATCTCATCCGATGCTCTTGCCCCAATCATATGCCAGTCGTACTTGTATAAGAAATGACTAGGGTCACTCGTTCCTCTATAGGCTGGAATAGCAGGAGGTGCAAATTTCCTTGGAAATTCTGCTTTCAGGATCCTTTCGGTAAACGGAGTTCTGCTTGGTGCAAATCCCCAGTCACTCTCATTTTCTTCCCTTTGCATGCTCTCTTTCATGATTTGGCCAATCATCTCTGATAGGTACTCTCTATCGTTCACAGTCATCGCCGGGCATGCATCAGTCCTTTTCTCGAAAGTTTGCCTGGGCACATGTTCGTGAAGAATTGGTTGCGGTATAGAACCTTCAGCTTGGAAAGGTGGCATTTCGGCAAAGGTTGTTTCTTGGTTTTCTGGCTGACGATTTGCCCCAAGTAGAGCATTTAATCTATCCATCATCAAAGCGTTTTGAGCTTCAATCTGTTGGTATAACCCAGAAACTGCGTCATCCAATTCAGCCCTGGTGACTCCAACGGTAGGAGTTGCATAGTCTGCTGTTGGGAAAGCGGAAGTCCCTTCATGAACATTTCTGAATTTGGTAGGTTTACCTCTTCTTCCTGGAGCCATTATTTCAGATTAACTCCCGGTTTTTAGAGATTCTTTCCACAAGTCTTTGCGAAGTAACGATAAAAATCTTCCTAAGTTCAATTCTCAGTGAAAGCACCAAAAATGTTAACGCTTAAAATTGAACGCTAACACCCGGTGTGTGTAGTAAAGTTGTGAAAGCACCACCCGTTGGTACGGGAACAGAATATAAGCTGAAAATAGCAAAAAACGGTAAAGAGACAACAGATTTATAGTGGTTCGGCTCGTAATTGAGCCTACGTCCACTTTATAGTCTTTTATTGCTGATTTTGGTTACAAAATGATACAATTCTCTTCAAAATACAACATATTTCAATTCCTAAACACTTTAGACTATTAGCTCAAGCTTCGATGTCGAAGATCCCCTCGAATTCGTGTTGAATGCCGTAGATTTCTCCCAAAGCTTGTTGTAATGTCTTGAGTGATTAGAGTTCTTCAAATGTTGGATGAGTGGAGAATTCGGCAGAGTAATGACGCTTTAAGAAATGATCGGCTAAAAGTCCCCCTCATGTTGAAGGTAGTGGGGTATTTATAGGAGTTAAATTCTGGATAGAAATTTTGTCCCAAGTCTTGGGTCGCGTACGACCTAAGTTAGGTCGTAGGTCACTCACGACCTAAGATAGGTCGTGGTCTTCACACGACTTAGGAAGTTGGACTGATGGAGTTACACTCGGTTTCATCTGAAGTGGTAAGTCGTAAGCGACCTAAGATAGGTCGTAAGCGACCTAAGATAGGTCGTGCCTCCTTTCCCTTCTTTTAGCTCGTTAAGCTGCTTGGTGAAGTTAGGTCGTGTATTCTGCTAAGTCGTGAAGCTCTTAGGTCGGTAAGCTTTAGGTCGTTAACTCCTTAGCTTGTTTGCCTCTTAAGTCATAGGTCGGTGAGCCGCTTCAGGAGTTAGGTCGTGAACCCATTTAGGTCGGTAGGTCGTGACATTCCTTAGGTCGTTAAGTCCCTTAGGTCGCTAACTTCCTTAGGTCATTAAGTCCCTTAGGTCGTGACATCCCTTAGGTCGTTAAGTCCCTTAGGTCGTAACATTCCTTAGGTCGTGAAGTCTGGAGCCACTAGATCGTGAAGCTTGCTAGGTCGTTAGATCGTTCTGCTCCTTAAGTCGTTAAGTTCCTTAGGTCGCAGAGTCTTGAGTCGTAGAGTTTTAGGTCGGCACAAAAATATGAGTTAACATATGATATTTTGGTTTTGAAGTATAAACTAGTTTTCAAATGGATATGATATTTTGTTTTGAGGTATAAATTATTTCGAAATAAATATCCATGGGTTATAATAACGATTAGTTGGCAAAGAGACCGGGATCGGATATGGGCATACTCTCTGTCGATACCGAAAACCACTTTGACAACCGTGTACGCGGTGGAGATTCCAGAATGAAGTAGGATGGTGGCGACGATCCTATTGAGGTATATACATGGACCCGACTCCCGTGAGTTGGCATAAGGTGGCTAAAATAGGAGTGATCGACAGGCCAATGAGGTAGCACCTCTGATCGGACACATTTCTTCGATACTATTCTATTACTTTGTGATTGATTCGGTATCCACCCTTCGATTTTTGATTTGGGAGTGTGTTCCGAGGTGGGCGGTAGTGGCTACTATGCATTACAACCAGCCCAGATGAGTAATTGGTATATCTACCCTGACATTGCCTAGTTGTGCCGTGTCACCTACCCTAGCGCGCGTTGCACAAGTTTGATTTGTGCCGTACCTATGGAGTATCTTCTCGTAGCCTCCCGATCTGGAGGTACGCAGGTACTGTATAGACTACTGGCACTATTTATGTGTTAAGGTGGAAAATGTAAAGCCTTAACGCTATTTAAAAGTAAGTTTATTTTACTATTAGACAATATTATAATAGCGAATATTACTACATAGTAAATAGTTTGACGGATTTTTAGAGGATGGGCGGTCCCAAGCATCCTTTAAGTTACTTGTGCATCTTTATTACAGTTCACTTGAGTTGGTTTACATTGTATAAGTATGTATGTCCTGAATCGAGTGTTTTGTGTTTTGCTTTACGCTCAGGTCAGACTGTGTTGTACCAGTATTCGAGACTCACCTTTGGATTTGGAGCTTCGCTTGAATCCATCTACTGATTCTGCTTTCAGTCATTCAGTTAATTCCAGTGATGTATTCAGATCTTGTATTTGACCATTGTATTGAGACATCTTTGTTTTCGTGATTTCTGTTGTATCTTGTTGAACTCTGTTATTTTATATATAGTAGCTTCATGAACTACTATTTCTTTGCTTCCGCTGCATTGTTATATTACTTTGTGTCTGTGATCTATGATTTATTTACTGTATATTCTGAGTTTTTCCAAATTTATATTTATAATCTATTGTTTTGAATTATTCAAGTCCGAAATGTGTGGATTTATTGTCGATTTGAATGGTCCAAAATAGTGGGTCGTTACACCTACTATTTTATCATTTAGATTTTCTCCATCTGGGTTCATTGCCTGAGGTTGGACCCTAAAAGGAATATTTTTCTAAGGAGAAGATCTTTTTAATTAAAATATTTTATACATTTCAAGTGGATCCGGGAAGGCCAAAGGAGAGAGCTAAGGACCACAAGTGAGTGTTTAGTAATTATTTTAGATTCTTAAGTAATTTAAAATAATAGGGTTTACAATAGTTGTAGTTTTTCTACAATTTTGGGATAACCATTATACAAGTTTATATACAGTTTAATTTAAGTAAGTTTTAGACTTTTTTTTCAGTCTATTTTCTTTTAGTTATTCTATTTCAGTCATTTGCAATTATTTATTGTTAATTATAGCTTTTCCAATTATTTACATTTATTTACAATATTTATAGTTATTGTTTGCACAAAAAATGGGCAAACACCTCCAAGTCGTATGAATTAGTTGATTCTATGTTATTTTTAGTGATCTGGGTGATTTATGCAAATATATAAAAAGCAGGGACTAAACTGTAAAAGACACACAGATTTATAGTGGTTCGGCCAGAATGTGCCTACGTCCACTTTATATGTTATTCTCCTTTTTTGTTCAGATTACAAGTACAAAGCTTTGTTACAAGTATATGAAAGTTGTTTGAAAGTTCTATCCATGCTTGAGCTCTCAAACTTGTCCGCCATTATTGTACCCCTGCCCCTCTATTTATAGAGTGAGGCTGGGGGTATGGGTCTTGGATGTAAATAGCTGCTGGTGGGCCTGGGCTGATGCAATCTGGCCTGGTAAAGTTGGTTCGGTAGTATGTTGGTTCGGTGGAGGTTGATTCGATGGGGGTTAGTCCGGTAGTAAGTGGCCCGGTGGTGGCTTCCCTTGCCTCTGGTTCGGCAGTGGATGGAGGTAGCTAATTCGGTAGTGGATGGTTCTGTAGTTGTGGAGTAAGGGTTGGTTCGGCTAGATAGTTGGTCTCGGGAGTGGACTGGTTCGGTACCAGTGGTCTTGGGAGTGGACTGGTTCGATGATGCATGGCTCGGTGGTGGTGGAAACGCACCCAACATTTGCCCCCCAAAGTGGGGCATATGCCAGCATATGTCTCACTTTGTTTTAGGCCATTCGATTTCAAGTGTCGAACCGGTTGTGTAACGACCCAGAATTTTGAACAAATTTAAATTGAAAATATTTAATTAATTTTAAATATTTGAATGACGATTTAATTTGAATCCCCAGTATTTTATAATATGGCGATTAAATTATAAAATTTAATCGATTGAATGTTGAATAAAAATTTGAATCTTCAATTTTAAGCTGAAGAAAAATATTTCAAAAGCTTTTAAAATTTATATTGATGATACTGAAGATAATAGAAGCTTCAGAATCGAGTTTGAAAATGGTTTGTTCATTTTTGAATTTCAATCGTTTAAATTGAATTTTAAAAATAGCCGTCCGAGTCACAGTCTCGGAATTCGACGAAACCAGTTCCATTGGGTCCGTAATATTGTATTATTATCGGATTTCAATTTTCGTAATTTTTGGAGTTGTTGTGTGAGCATACGATATTTAAACGCGTTGAACTTTGTTTTGAAACAAATTTAAATTTAAATAAAAATAATAAGAATAAATAATTGCTTTCCTTTAACCCAACAATACGTACATCCCACACCCAAATTGTCTCCTTCGTACCCATATCCATCTGATATCACACAATTGTTCTTCCATATGTTTTAAAATATCAGATAGTGTCGAAACGAAGAAAGGAAAAATCTTGTTCAAAATTTATAATGGCGAAACAAAATTTTCTCCTTTCTCAAAATTCATCTGCTCTCGTTTGAAATTTTATTTTTCCCCCTTTTAGTTCGATTTCCCTCTTTTCACAAATCAAATGGCAGAAGCCTTTTCTTCCTAGAAGAAAAAAAAAGACTACGAAATTTAAATTCGATCTCAAATCGAATCACGACCGAAGGGGAATCGCGTGCTCGAGTTTGACTCGGGGGCGAGCGTGAGGGAATCTGACGATGTCGCGCGGTAGTGGGGTGGTGTTCGTTTGTGCTTGAGGTGACGATCAGTAGGGTTGTGGTCGCAAGCACGAGGCGATTCGCTAGGCTAGAGGGAAGTTGCGGCGTCGATTAGGGGCTTCGCGAGTCGAGCTGAGGGAGGGAGCCGAGATGATTCGGAGGTTAGCGGCGTTGGCGGCGGCGCACTTGTGTTCACGAGGCGAGCAGTTCGACGTTAGGGTTTGGTCGAAGAAATAGGAGGTCGAGGCTGGGTTCGCGCTTGATCGTGTGGAACAGTGAAGGTATAAGCTGTTTTGTTTTTTTTTTCTTCTAAAGTATAATATGCGCAGATTTAAAAGATAATGATATGACGATTAAGAAGAAAATACTTACACTGTAACTTAATGATTTATATAAAGAAAAAAATTTAAAGAGTAAAGGAAACTACTGTTTTTTTTAATTTACAGTAAAATGTATATAGGCTATTTATTTTATTTTATTTTTATAAACATTTCATAAGGATGTATACAAATTGAAATCTATATGTATAGTTTAAAACAGTAACCTTTTTGGAAACATACAAATATGTATTAAACTTATGTAGCTTATTGTTATACATAGTTCGAAAAATGAAGTAAAATATATGTATGAACACTTTTGAATCTACTAGCCTATTTTGAAACAAGGTATTCGGTGATTAACTTATTTAGTTAGTTTTAGTTACTAAAAGACTTTGAGGGAAAATTTGTTTAAATCAAATTACTAGTTGAGATTTAATAAATAAATGATAATTGATTAAATTTGTTAAAAAAAATTTGAAAGTATTAGCTCAAAATAAAATCAGTGGTTAATTAAATTTATCAAATGAGGATTTAGGTATTCGATTCAATTCGAATATTAATAAATTTTTAATTATTTATACAAGGTTAAAAAAGGAGAAATGGTCAAAATGGAAATTGGATTGCAAATAAAAGCAAAGGTGAGATTTTTCTCACTCAAATGAAATTTGAATTTACAGTTATTGATTGATGATTGCTATTGGATGTGATATTAGATGTAGTAGGATATATCTATATATATATAACAATATATACATATTGGATTGATTGATTTCCCGCACTGTATAGCGGATGAGACCTTATTGCGCCGTTATTAAGCGAATGATATTTTTATAAATCCCATATACCACGATATTCCACCTCGAAGTGGAATGGGTATTATGCTAACGTCTGTGGATGCAGGGAAACAGGTTGGAGGGATCCAACTGGATTCCTCACCAGTATTTATTTATTTACAGATATTGATATATATTCTGTTATCATATTGATATATGATATTGAATGTCGTGATGGACTAATTGGTGCGTTGCATCATCGGATCCAATTTTGAAAGTTTAAAAATAACGATGTTGACTTTAAAAGAGATTTTAAAAGTAATTATTTGAAAGTATACGTTTATTTAAAATTTTGAATTGATTTATTTTAAATAAATATTAAAGTTATAGAAGTTAAGATTTTTGTGAAATATAACCGAAAGGTGATTTTTGAAATAAATAGTTAAGTAATTTATAAAATAGTTTAAATTTGGAATCTGATGATGTTGCGCATCTTTATTGATAGTTAAATAACCGACTATCAATATTTACCTTTAAATAGGTATTTGTTGTGAATCGAATGAATTTGAATGCCACATTTATTTTTGAATAAGCGCTCACTATTCGAGTTAGCCGGGAAAGGACCATGGGGTCATATAACCCATTCCGAATATGTGATACGTCGTTATGAATTACATAAAATATCCGGTGTTGAAGACCGGATATTTTTGAAAACGGAAGGATTACCGTCGAGTTACTCTACATCGACTGATCTTCGATTTAGAGGTTTTATCACCCTTAGTGACGGGAAGTCCGGACGTGATTGAAAATTATCCGGAATTGCAAGGGCTTCGTGAGAAGTGCCTTCGGTTCTGTTCGATCCCGGAACAGACTTGTATGGATTGTGTGTCTGACGTTACAGATTGAGATATAAAGCTGATTTCTTTCAAATACATATCTGTTGGTGGCGGAGAATTTATTCTTTTAGCTTAACACCCTTCTCTGATACGTACGAGCTTAGAGGTTATGTAGTTGAAATTTATCAGCGATATACTCCCAATTTGGTAACGTGACATGCTAAGTGTTGCTGTGAAATGATCAGTGTTTGATCATTTGTGATATGATCATTTGTTTGATCATTTATCTTTGTGATCATAGGTTGATCATTTGTTTGACCCGAAGCATGGCTTTGTGAACAAAGCGTAGCTTTGTGGACGAGACTTCGTCGAGCCTCACAGCCCGGAAATGGTCAAAACAGGAAGGATGTAGCAAGGTTCTAGGGAGTAGCGCCCCTTAGTGTATGTCATTCCTTCTGGATAAAGGTGGTATCATGGTATGGAGCCCAGATACTTAACCTCTGTAGATGCTGCGAGTTTATTACTTAGTGGTAGTTGGAAATCGAGGATCCTCGGGAAGATCGGTGACGATCGGGGGATGGCATACGCGTGTCAGTAGTTACCTATTTTTGCAGAGGTAACCCGGCCTTGTGTTGGCAGAGATCTAACCGTAATGTTAGGTTATTTCTCGGGACGTCATTCCAGAGGTGTTCTGTTCGTGGAATAGGAAGTTCCTTAGCCTGACCATTTGTTGGAAATCCAAAGAAACAATACGTGACGTGTACGGTTTTAGTTGTATTACCTGCTATGGAATGTGGCGGTAACCTGCTATTGAACATAGTAGCTATAGTAGGCATAAGTGCGGAATGCCTATGCTGGCTAAGATTTATATTATACTTTCGAAATGTTTTCTACACTATGCACTAATAATAATATCAAAAATGATTTGATTTTGCGTATCAAGCATCTTTGACTATCATAAGGAGAAATCTCCTCCGATTCTGCCTTTGCATTGTGTGTGTGTGCGGGAGGCCTTATGGTAGTCTCATTTTCCAAAAGCATTGTGAATCTATTTTAAAATCTTCCTGTTGTTTATTTTAAAGATAAACTGTTTTACGATCTCACACCAGTCACCATGACTGACCTGGAGTTTATTGTTTCCCTTCTAAACTCTGGGTGCCCACCAATTTCCACACGGGCAGTCTAGAGTTAGGTTATCAGGATATTCTGGATATTCTGGAACTTTGGAAGCAAGCTGGATGGCGAGACGTAGTATTTGTATCTGATATATTTATTCCGCTGTGTATTCTGTATGAGGACAAGTTTTATAACTGTCCATTTATGTGCTGTGTTGTATTGAGTTGTATATGACTCTGATTGATGTATTGTATAAAACTGATATAATTCTTTGTTTAAAAGAGTATTCATTTATCTATTATATGTTGTTCCGCTGCCAATGTGAGATTCTGATATTGTTTCTGTTTCTATGTTTCTGATGTGTTCTGTTGTTCTTCTTTCTCTTTTTCTTCTATCTTTTCTTCTACTTCTTCTTTTAAAGCCCTAAGAATTCGGTTTTCCGGCATTCGTTTGTTCGGCAGTCGATACAGTGGACGTATTGATGTCGATATTCGGAAGTCGAAGAATCGAGTCCTTACAACGTGGTATCAGAGCATATGGTTAAGCGACAACCCTGCTCTGTTGGGTGTTACTCATTAGAGATAGAGTCAGTAGTACTCTAGAATGAGTTGAGTGTAATAATAGATATGAGCGCGTAATTGTTAATGAATATAAAATAGTTTTGTATTGTGTTGACTTATCGGTTGATTGTTTATAGATTCTGGTCGGTGCAGTCTAGCTAACTGTGTTGATAGGAGTTTCTAAACTCTTAAACAAGATAAACCGACACAGTATTGTTTTAAAATAGGGTAAATGAGATAATTTTGCCCAAAACTATTTTTGTATATAAAAGAAATCATCTTCTATGAATTATCATAGTATATGATTGCATGGTTGTTAAAAGTAATAACATTGAAATATTCTCATTGTTATATTGAAATTAAATAAGAAAATCGAAATTGTAACTCCAAAGTTAAGAAATAAAATTCATATACGGATGAAATTTAAGAATGTAAATTTTAAATGTGAATTGTAATTTGAAACGAAATTCCAGAGAAGTTTTTGGAAATGTTTTGAAAAGAATTTGAAAATTTTGGAGATTTGGAAAGTTTAAATCATTTTTGGAGTTGAAAATGAATTTCAAAGGTTTGAAAAGTATTTCTGAAGAGATGAAAGCTCTAAACTCTTTTCGGTCGCTGGAAAATAACTTCGGTAATGACTGCAGCATCACCGGTGTTCATTTTCGGGTTTCCAAAAGAGAAATTGCTGCCAAATTGTTTTAAATGGAAGTGGTTTGAAAAATTTGGGTTTGGTCTTTGAAATTCAAAGGATAAATTGAATTGTTTTCAAAATGGCTTTGAAATGTTGGTAAACTCTGGAATGCTATATAAAGATATTTATGAAATATTACTAAGTTGATAACTTATACAATTTGAATTTTGATAGAATAAAATTGACTTAAAGAATGAAGTTAAATCAAAGTAAGTATAAGTGAATTAATTAAATAAAGTGAAAAGATTACTTAAAGAAAATTTATTAAGTTGAAAATAAATTTAGAGTAGTAACAAATAAATTGGAATTGAGTATTGAATTATGGAAGTAAATTGTGAATATAGATTGTAAATGAATTTATAAATAAAAATAGAATTCCAAGAAGATAATTGCAATTAAAATTCATTAATGAAATGAAATTGTAAATGTGAATGTATAAATGATTTTATAAATTGGAATTGTAAATTGAAATATGGATGGAATCCGAATAAGCTACCTTGATAATTAATAAATTCATGAAATGGAAGTTGAATTAATTAAATTGAAACTTGGATTGTGAACTAAATAAAAGAGATGGTTCGAATTTAAAGATAAATTCAAGTAAGTATAAATAAATTTTCAATGAATGGAATTCACAATTGTACGTGAATAAGATTAAAATTGAATGTTGAAACCGAATTTGAATAAGTGAATTAGAATTTGTAATGAATTAGTAATTGAAACTAATCTAAAAATAATCAGTTATGAATGAAAGTTAATTGATAAATTCAATATTCAGAAGAATCCAAATTAGATTGAAATTAAATTCAAATGAAATTTGAAATGAAAAAAATTGAAGATAATGGATATAACTTCAATAGTAAATGTATAAGCAGTTTATATTGAAAATTTTGTAATGAATTTGCAAAATAGTTTGAATGCTGTAACTAGATATTATGGCTAGTAGGATACATGTGTTATAAAGGGAATTGGAATTTTAATTTCAAAGATAAATTCGAATTGCTCGACAAAAGGTAAGTATTTAAATTTCTATATGAGATTTGTTGATTTCTTCTCTAGCCGCTTGGCTTTTTCTTTTTCTTTTTGAAATCTGAGAGTCCGTAGGGACGTTTTGTAGTCGTGCCGTGTTAGCCGCGCAAAGGAGACGCTGGCAAAATTTTTCGAAAATTTCGAGTGTTAGAAAATTTTGAGAAAATTTTGAAAGTTAAAATTTGAATTTAAGTTTAAATTTGAAAATTGAAGTAAACAATGTTGTTTGAAGCTTATAATTGAAGTTGGAAAGTTAGTTGAATTAATAATGAATCTTTAGTAGAAAGATTTGTTTTGGAAATTTGATAAAACTATTTAGATTTTGAAAAATAGTAGACGAGTTAAGGACCATTTTTCCTAACTTGTAATTTCGGGACGAAATTCTTTTAAGGAGGGAAGTTTGTAACGACCCAGAATTTTGAACAAATTTAAATTGAAAATATTTAATTAATTTTAAATATTTGAATGACGATTTAATTTGAATCCCCAGTATTTTTATAATATGGCGATTAAATTATAAAATTTAATCGATTGAATGTTGAATAAAAATTTGAATCTTCAATTTTAAGCTGAAGAAAAATATTTCAAAAGCTTTTAAAATTTATATTGATGATACTGAAGATAATAGAAGCTTTAGAATCGAGTTTGAAAATGGTTTGTTCAGTTTTGAATTTCAATCGTTTAAATCGAATTTTAAAAATAGCCGTCCGAGTCACAGTCTCGGAATTCGACGAAACCTGTTCCATTGGGTCCGTAATATTGTATTATTATCGGATTTCAATTTTCGTAATTTTTGGAGTTGTTGTGTGAGCATACGATATTTAAACGTGTTGAACTTTGTTTTGAAACAAATTTAAATTTAAATAAAAATAATAAGAATATATAATTTCTTTCCTTTAACCCAACAATACGTACATCCCACACCCAAATTGTCTCCTTCGTACCCATCCCCATCTGATATCACGCAATTGTTCTTCCATATGTTTTAAAATATCAGACAGTGTCGAAACGAAGAAAGGAAAAATCTTGTTCAAAATTTATAATGGCGAAACAAAATTTTCTCCTTTCTCAAAATTCATTTGCTCTCGTTCGAAATTTTATTTTTCCCCCTTTCAGTTCGATTTCCCTCTTTTCACAAATCAAATGACCGAAGCCTTTTCTTCCAAGAAGAAAAAAAAAGACTACGAAATTTAAATTCGATCTCAAATCGAATCACGACCGAAGGGGAATCGCGTGCTCGAGTTTGACTTGGGGGCGAGCGTGAGGGAATCTGACGATGTCACGCGGCAGTGGGGTGGTGTTCGTTTGTGCTTGAGGTGACGATCGGTAGGGTTGTGGTCGCAAGCACGAGGCGATTCGCTAGGCTAGAGGGAGGTTGCGGCGTCGATTAAGGGTTTCGCGAGTCGAGCTGAGGGAGGGAGCCGAGATCGTTCGGAGGTTAGCGGCGTTGGCGGCGGTGCACTTGTGTTCACGAGGCGAGCAGTTCGACGTTAGGGTTTGGTCGAAGAAATAGGAGGTCGAGGCTGGGTTCGCGCTTGATCGTGTGGAACAGTGAAGGTATAAGCTGTTTTATTTTTTTTTCTTCTAAAGTATAATATGCGCAGATTTAAAAGATAATGATATGACGATTAAGAAGAAAATACTTACACTTTAACTTAATGATTTATATAAAGAAAAAAATTTAAAGAGTAAAGGAAACTACTTTTTTTTTTAATTTACAGTAAAATGTATATAGGCTGTTTATTTTATTTTATTTTTATAAACATTTCATAAGGATGTATACAAATTGAAATCTATATGTATAGTTTAAAACAGTAACCTTTTTGGAAACATACAAATATGTATTAAACTTATGTAGCTTATTGTTATACATAGTTCGAAAAATGAAGTAAAATATATGTATGAACACTTTTGAATCTTCTAGCCTATTTTGAAACAAGGTATTCGGTGATTAACTTATTTAGTTATTTTTAGTTACTAAAAGACTTTGAGGGAAAATTTGTTTAAATCAAATTACTAGTTGAGATTTAATAAATAAATGATAATTGATTAAACTTGTTAAAAAAAATTGAAAGTATTAGCTCAAAATAAAATCAGTGGTTAATTAAATTTATCAAATGAGGATTTAGGTGTTCGATTCAATTCGAATATTAATAAATTTTTAATTATTTATACAAGGTTAAAAATGGAGAAATGGTCAAAATGGAAATTGGATTGCAAATAAAGCAAAGGTGAGATTTTTCTCACTCAAATGAAATTTGAATTTACAGTTATTGATTGATGATTGCTATTGGATGTGATATTAGATATAGTAGGATATATCTATATATATTGGATTGATTGATTTCCCGCACTGTATAGCGGATGAGACCCTATTGCGCCGTTATTAAGCGGATGATATTTTTATAAATCCCATATACCGCGATATTCCACCTCGAAGTGGAATGGGTATTGTGCTAACGTCTGCGGATGCAGGGAAACAGGTTGGAGGGATCCAACTGGATTCCTCACCAGTATTTATTTATTTACAGATATTGATATATATTCTGTTATCATATTGATATATGATATTGAATGTCGTGATGGACTAATTGGTGCGTTGCATCATCGGATCCAATTTTGAAAGTTTAAAAATAACGATGTTGACTTTAAAAGAGATTTTAAAAGTAATTATTTGAAAGTATACGTTTATTTAAAATTTTGAATTGATTTATTTTAAATAAATATTAAAGTTATAGAAGTTAAGATTTTTGTGAAATATAACCGAAAGGTGATTTTTGAAATAAATAGTTAAGTAATTTATAAAATAGTTTAAATTTGGATTTTTGAATTATTAAAAATGCCGTATATAAAAGATGTACAAAATTGATATTTATCAATTAAAATTATTGGAATTTTAAAACGAGTTTTTATAAGGGTTAAAAATGAAATTATAGAATTATAAATTGTAAAGATATGAAATTTATAGATGATAAATTGTAAAGTTAAAATGAATGAAATTTATAGAATTATAAATTGTAAAGATATGAAATTTATAGATTATAAATTGTGAAGTTAAAATGAATGAAATTGTATAATAGAAGATTTATAAGAAATTAACTTATAAATTGGATTTTTGCCTACAAATGAAATATTGATCGAATTTGTTAATAAAGGAGATTTACAAATCGAAGTTGTTATAAAGTAGGAATGAAATTTATAAACGTCATTTTATAAATTCAAAATCAATTAAATTTGATAAATTAAATATAGAAGGTGATTAAAGAAGATATATTCGCGATTTAGAATAGCGAATCTTTATTGAAATAAAATGTGTAGAGATGATTGAAAATTTGGTTAAGTGAATTATATTCACGATTTTGGACAGTGAATATATTATTGAATAAAAACAAAGTTAACTATTTTAAAAAGACATTTTTAAAATGTATAAAATATCGAATACATAGATTTCAACATTCATTGTTGAAATAGACGTTTTCGAAAAATAAGGAAATGGTAGACTATAACACTGTTGTTATAGTAAATGATTTTCGAAAGAAAATAATTTTTTTGTAGTATTGGGATTTATATATCTATCTGAAAAATCCGAATCCCTATACTAGTGATTTTGAGTCGTCGTAACGATGTTTTACGTAACATTCGTTTTGACTCAAATAGATGTTATAGTAAATGATTTCCTTAAAGAATGAAATATATACTTAATATTGATTTAAGTATATTGAATATTTTCCAAATGTTGAAAATAAATAGATTAGTGAATTACTTATTATTAAATAAGTATGGAAATGTTTTCCAAAATGAAATGAAACATTTTGAGAATTTATCTTCTTAAAGATAAATTGAAAGTGAATATTTTAAATCGATTTGGAAAATCGTATATTAGTAGATATTTGAAAGATATAAATTCACTATGGAATTTATAAAAGAAATGATAATTCGTTTTAAAAATAAATATTGATTTATTTTGAAGTGTGGAAATTTTATATCTAGTAAAGATATTTTGGAAAATAAATAATTTGGAAAATTATTTGGAATCTGATGATGTTGCGCATCTTTATTGATAGTTAAATAACCGACTATCAATATTTACCTTTAAATAGGTATTTGTTGTGAATCGAATGAATTTGAATGCCACACTTATTTTTGAATAAGCGCTCACTATTCGGGTTAGCCGGGAAAGGACCATGGGGTCGTATAACCCATTCCGAATATGTGATACGTCGTTATGAATTGCATTTGATGACCGATGTTGAAGACCGGATATTTTTGAAAACAGAAGGATTACCGTCGAGTTACTCTACATCGACTGATCATCGATTTAGAGGTTTTATCACCCTTAGTGACGGGAAGTCCGGACATGATTGAAAATTATCCGGAATTGCAAGGGCTTCGTGAGAAGTGCCTTCGGTTCTGTTCGATCCCGGAACAGACTTGTATGGATTGTGTGTCTGACGTTACAGATTGAGATATAAAGCTGATTTCTTTCAAATACATATCTGTTGGTGGCGGAGAATTTATTCTTTTAGCTTAACACCCTTCTCTGATACGTACGAGCTCAGAGGTTATGTAGTTGAAATTTATCAGCGATATACTCCCAATTTGGTAACGTGACATGCTAAGTGTTGCTGTGAAATGATCAGTGTTTGATCATTTGTGATATGATCATTTGTTTGATCATTTATCTTTGTGATCATAGGTTGATCATTTGTTTGACCCGAAGCATGGCTTTGTGAACAAAGCGTAGCTTTGTGGACGAGACTTCGTCGAGCCTCACAGCCCGGAAATGGTCAAAACAGGAAGGATGTAGCAAGGTTCTAGGGAGTAGCGCCCCTTAGTGTATGTCATTCCTTCTGGATAAAGGTGGTATCATGGTATGGAGCCCAGATACTTAACCTCTGTAGATGCTGCGAGTTTATTACTTAGTGGTAGTTGGAAATCGAGGATCCTCGGGAAGATCGGTGACGATCGGTGGATGGCATACGCGTGTCAGTAGTTACCTATTTTTGCAGAGGTAACCCGGCCTTGTGTTGGCAGAGATCTAACCGTAATGTTAGGTTATTTCTCGGGACGTCATTCCAGAGGCGTTCTGTTCGTGGAATAGGAAGTTCCTTAGCCTGACCATTTGTTGGAAATCCAAAGAAACAATACGTGACGTGTACGGTTTTAGTTGTATTACCTGCTATGGAATGTGGCGGTAACCTGCTATTGAACATAGTAGCTATAGTAGGCATAAGTGCGGAATGCCTATGCTGGCTAAGATTTATATTATACTTTCGAAATGTTTTCTACACTATGCACTAATAATAATATCAAAAATGATTTGATTTTGCGTATCAAGCATCTTTGACTATCATAAGGAGAAATCTCCTCCGATTCTGCGTTTGCATTGTGTGTGTGTGCGGGAGGCCTTATGGTAGTCTCATTTTCCAAAAGCATTGCGAATCTATTTTAAAATCTTCCTGTTGTTTATTTTAAAGATAAACTGTTTTACGATCTCACACCAGTCACCATGACTGACCTGGAGTTTATTGTTTCCCTTCTAAACTCTGGGTGCCCACCAATTTCCACACGGGCAGTCTAGAGTTAGGTTATCAGGATATTTTGGATATTCTAGAACTTTGGAAGCAAGCTGGATGGTGAGACGTAGTATTTGTATCTGATATATTTATTCCGCTGTGTATTCTGTATGAGGACAAGTTTTATAACTGTCCAATGATGTGCTGTGTTGTATTGAGTTGTATATTGACTCTGATTGATGTATTGTATAAAACTGATATAATTCTTTGTTTAAAAGAGTATTCATTTATCTATTATATGTTGTTCCGCTGCGAATGTGAGATTCTGATATTGTTTCTGTTTCTATGTTTCTGATGTGTTCTGTTGTTCTTCTTTCTCTTTTTCTTCTATCTTTTCTTCTACTTCTTCTTTTAAAACCCTAAGAATTCGGTTTTCCGGCATTCGTTTGTTCGGCAGTCGATACAGTGGACGTATTGATGTCGATATTCGGAAGTCGAAGAATCGGGTCCTTACAGGTGGTTCGGTCGTCCATATTTCCCTATAAGTATGGGCTTCACGCCTCTGTTCACCCTTCATCGTTTGAGATAGCCGAATCAACCGAGTACCGAATCAAACTTGACTGTTCGAAATAGCCGAATCAACCAAGTACCGAATCAAACTTAATTGCCGAACCATGTGAGTTTTCTCATACCGAATGAACTTTTATGACTGGGCCACCGAATGGGATCGTAGAGCATGAGTGCCGAACAAATTCTTGGCCTTGAACTCCCGAATGACCATGGGGAGTACGATTGCCGAATGAGTTCTTAGCCCTGGGCCTCCGAATGAACTTTTTATGTTGGAAATACCGAACGAGATCGGTAGTTTGAATGCCGAATGAACCTTGAGCCTTTTATGTTTTGAATTATAAATGAAATTCTAGATTGTACGCACTTGCTTGTTTATATCTCTACATCCCTCGTTCTAACAATATGTTTTCTCCTATTGCAGATAATGTCTCATAAAGTCGAAACTCGTTTTGATAAGAAGAAGTCTAAGGACCAAGGAGAGTCCTCCTTAGTGCCCCCGGTTCAAGCAGCACCAGAACGACATGGACCAACGCCGAGATCGCTAGTGGATTGGTATGGTCCTCAAGAGCTCCTGAACTCACCGCCTGACTGCTTTCCTAGCTCCCTCAAAGATGAGCAGCTCGATACTATTTCTCGCTCTTTTAGGATTGACAAAGCGCGTATGCTGTTGCCGGGGGAAGGAATGATGCCATATAATCCCCTCGAAGGATATTTCGCTTATAGTAGGTACCATTGTATGTGTGGGGCCATTCCCCCGATTAGTGCTTGGATAGTCAGCTTCATCACCTACTTGAAGGTGGCTCCATTCCAGCTTCAGCCTAACTCCTACGCCATCTTGGTGAGCCTGTTTGTTATCTTCCAGAGGAGATACAGGCGTCCTCCTTCCAACCGGGAAATCCGGTATCTGTACAACTTAAGAGGTTACAAGAAGGGGTCTCCGTATATTAGCCTGGAGTCGGCCGTGTCCTTCAAGCTAGTCCTGGATTTATACTCAAAGTTCAGCATGTTCAAGAAGAAATGGTTCTTCGTCAAGGATGACTCTGTTTCTATCCGTCGCTTCACCTCCGGCTGTAAGTTGAAGCTTATTTATAATTTCCGTTCTGACTGCAATGCTTCTTCTTATGTGTTTTTATTTCTTGCTAGCGACATGTGGCTTTGCGGTCGTGAACGATCACCTGGTTCAGATGGCTACGGAAATAGAAGCCATTTCAGGAAGGGATAGGTCGGCTTCTTACTTGATCAGGAACGCTACACTTCTGGGGCACAACCTGATTCTACCACATCAGTCCGTGGTCAAGCAAAGAGACATGGCGGAGGAGAGGGCTGCCCACGCTAAAGGAGGGGCTACGGCAAAGAGCAGCAAAAGGAGACCCTTCTCGATACATCCAGTCGCCGGGGGGAAGAAACTCAAGAAGTCTGATGGACCCTCCCCTAGCACATGTCCAGATGTTCCGGAGGAGGAAAATGTGGAGGAGGAAAGAGACACGGATGAAGGAGGTGAGGCGGAGAGTGGAAGTGGTAGGAAAGGTGACGGTGATCGTCACGGCGATGATGGTGGCGAAGGACAGAGCAGTGATGGCACCGGGGCTTTACCTCCTAGGCAAGCAGGCGTGATTCAAGAGTGGACAAATGACGCTCTCCACCAAGCCTTCGAAGGGTTGGAGGAAGGACCGGCTTTGGCGGAGAAGCCCAAAAAAGCTGGTAAGGCCGGGATTGGCGCCGATTTATCTTCCAAGAGCGCTTCAGCCCAGGCAACTTCTGCGATTCAAGGTGAATCTTTGACTCTTGCAGACCTTTTTACTCTTCTTAACTTGATATATTTCTTGAATTACGGTTCAATGCATGCTTCTGACACTTGGTTTTCATTTCAGGAGCGGGCAAAGCAACCAAGACCTCAGATGTTCGACACCACCTCGAACAATATAAGTTCCTTAAAGCTTCTACTAAATCGAAGCCTCCGACCAACCGCTCCGGGGATGTAGTCAGCTACCGTCCTCTCCTTAGGGTCATTGAAGAGGGTATTCAGAAGAAGAAGAGGAGTCGCCCCTTGTTCGAATCTTCAACCGGTCCTCAGCCCCCACTCCAGCCTCTTCACGATATCACGGAAGGGGATACTGAGTTCATACCTTCACCGCATCCGTCCGAAAATCCTACCGTTACCCCGATAGATCATCCTGGCTTGGCTCGTAATCCGTTTGCGGGTCATCCAGATCTGGATCCGGCCTCTCATGATATCTCCTTCGACGAGGCTACTAGTGAACATCTTCTCCCTCGTAATCCTTTGGTACGGGTGCTCGATGAGGCTAAGTCCCTGGACCTTGATTTGCTTACCACTCGGGTTGTAACTCTAGGGGATGAAGCTAAGGTGAACATCGATCGGGTCGCCGAGGAAATCAAGAAGCTGATGGGGCATCATGCCCGATTGGTCAAGGCTGGGGAGGAAATCGGGAGCGTCAATATTCGACTGCGGTTAATGGTTTCTGACCAGGCTAAACAACTCGCTGATCAGGCCATCCAGATTTCTCAGCATGAGGCTGCATCTAGGCAATTAAAGAAGACTATGGAAGAGGTCAGCAGGGCAGAGTTGCGGAAAATGGAAGCCGCCTGTAAGGAACGGATCGACATGGCTATAGCAACAGTGGATGAGGTTCGGAAAGCGGATCTCGAGCGGGTAGAGGAGTTATCCGATAGGCTTGAAGCTGCAGAGCTGGCTCAAACCAAGCTAAAGGATGAGATGGAGGCGATGAGGAAATCCCTTCAGGCTGACCGCTCGCGATACCGATCAGAGAGGGATGTTGCTATTGCAAAGCTATTGGCTTCTGAGGTCCGGATGAGGGAGTTCTAGGAGAACGAGGGGATGATGGATGAGATGCTCCAAGATATGTACTTCCGTACTTGGAAACAGGGTAACTTATCCTGGATGGATGATTATCCCCGAGTCATGGCCAGGATTTATCTCAGGACTCTGGAGGAGGCCAAGGATGATGCAGATAAGGAGGATGGCGAGGTCTTTAGAATGGATGTGGTTACGGCCCAATTCACCAAGGAGGAGAAAGTGGCGGTGAAGGAGGGTATGCGGCTGCTTACCGCTGAGGAGGTAGGTGTGCAGGTAGAGGATGATGATCAAGGAGCAGATGCTGGTAAGTCTTCCCTTTTAGTCTTTCTGTTAACTTGGTTGCTTATCATTAATGAATTCTTTCCTTGATCGGACAGGTGGTCAGCAGGACAAGGGTAAAGCTCCGATGCAGCCGGCTCCTTGACTTGACCTGGATATCATTTTGCTTACTGAACATTGTTGTATATGTTAGTCTCAAAATAGTAACGTAACTTTTAGATTGTAATTATGTTACTTGTAATAAACAACATTATTTTTGGCGTGTAATTTTTTAACTTAAGCTGATTCTGTCGTATTTGAATGCTTTTGTTATATTGACATGTTGTATGAGAAATATAGCTATGCATATGCTTGTAACTCCTTAGGTCGCTAGGTAGTTAGATCGCTAGGTCGTTTCTGTAGTCAAGTCGCTAGGTTGTTTCTGTAGTTAGGTCGCCAGGTCGTATAATCAAAAGAGGATTAACACTTGCCCCTCGAAGTACATGCCTAAGAGTTAGGTCGTGTGCTTCGATATCTGTTAACTCTTTCCCTTTTGAGTCGTAAGGTCGTGAGCGACCTAAAGGCTTGGTTAGGTCGCTCATGTCATTTCAAGTTCCTCCACTTTAGTGTATAAGTCGTCCACCTTTCTCTTTCTTCTCATCACTTACTCCTTCATTCGAATCCACCATTAACGATCTCTCAAGCTCCCAAAGAAGATTTCAATCCGACTAATCACTAATTATCCTTTACATTACATTGCGTAAGTGAACCCGCTTTCTACTCAATCCTCGATTATCATTGATTCACGAACCCCGTCTTTCATCTTTGACTGACTTCCTTACGCCGCGTTTCATCACGAATCTCGTTACATCGACTGTTGATGGACTTGAGGTGATTCGATTTGGCTTTAGGCGATTTGCGAGAAGAAGGAGATGGGTTACAATGCTTTAGGCTAACTAATTTGTGATTTTAGAGGGGATGAGGAGGTCGTTAACAGGTTAGAGAGTTATGGGGGATGAGACTTGGGTTTGGAAGTTGATGAGTTAATGAGCTTCTCAGTGGAGAGGAAGGTAATTGGTGAAAGGAAACGAGGCTTTGGCCCGAGCAGGAGATAGCTCGAGATTCCATTGGAGACGACCTAATGAATCTTAGCGACCCATGAACCTTCGCGACCTAGGACTTAAACGACCTAACAATTTGCAACTTAGATCACGCATGACCTAACTCCTTAGGTCGCTTCTGCCTTCATACGACCCAGGACTTAACCGACTGTATACAGCCTTGAATTGTTGGCTTAGGTTGCGACTTAGCGGCTTAATCTCTTGCGGCATAGGGTTTAGGTCGCGGCCGAGCTAGGACTTGAATGATTTGTATTGCTTTGACTTGAGGCTTTTTCCTTCATGTGCCTTACGACCTAAAGAATCAATGACTTAATTTAACTCACAGCATACCCTTTAGGTCATGGACGAGCTAACACTTAGACATTTGCAAAGCTTTGACAGAACTTGACTGAATTTTCAGTTTGAACAGCCAAAATGAACCGCTTGAACTTTGAACTGTTTGAACTTCTTTACAGATTATCTCTAATGCTAACAACCTGTTAAACACAATATTTGTAGAAAACTGGGACGAATATACTGCCATTGACTGCCCACATCGAATGACAGATTAGTCGATAAAGAATAATCAACTTAAATGAATTGTGTGAACGAAATGCTGTAAACCAACCAATTCAAGTGAAGTATTAAAGAAAAACTAAAATAGTTAACTAAAGCTGATTTGTTTGCATTAACACTGCACTTGAGTTTTAAATTAACAAGTCCTGAAATCTCGTAATCGACCAATTGTCAACTAGTTTAATTCCAGTTATGTTTGCTTGTTATTTTTTATTAGTTCTGCACAACACTTCACACTTTTTAGGAAACGTGCACCTTCACATTTGAACATCCAGTTGCTTATGTAGAATGACTTCTCAACAAGAAGAGATAATAGTTCAAGCTGGAGAGGCCATTCCTATTCCTGCCCCGTTAGCTAATCCTCCATAGAGAATCTCGACCACTTTACATTACAAAGCTTTCAGCCAATTATGTGTTCAATTTGGTATTGCTGAAGTAGAATCCATACTACCTGGGAAAAGCAACACCGCTGACATACCACCTTCTTGTTTCATCACCGTTAATCGCCAAATGTGCATGAGCGGAGCCATTCCTCCTTTTAACGATTTCCTTCAATGGCTTCTTCTACGACTGGCTATCTCTCCCTTTCAGTTACATCCCAATGGCTACACCATCCTGATGGGGCCATGTGTGCTATTTAGGAGGATGCTGGATCGTCTTTCGAGTGTTGATGAAGTTTGTTACTTGTGCACATTTGCCAAAAATAAAGACCATCCCTCCATCACGCTTGTGAGAAGTGCTAGGAACCGCAAACTGATCATTGGTCTTCCCGACAGTGCTCATGGGTTTTTGAGTCAGTTTTTCTTCGTTCACTGTCCTCCGGGATTCTACGCTATCTGGAGAGTAGGAAGTAAGAACATTTATCTTTGTTCCTTATGTTTTCTGAACTTTTCGAAGCCCGAGTTGTCAAGTGTTAACTTCGCTTTTTACTTTTTAGCGCTTCCTCCTCCTTCTAAGGATCCTGGTCACAAACCAACTTTTGAGGGGCTCATGGCTGTGCCGGTTGAGGAGAGGAGTATCCAATTTCTTTTGAAAGATGAATTTTTACATCAATTCGGACTTCTACACCCCTCCCGGTCAATTCAATTTCACGACGCTGCTGATTCTCAGGCTGGACTGTCAGATGCCCCGGTTTCAACCGAAGAGATCACCCTTAAAGAACCTGCTGTGGAAGCTTCTTTGGTAAAATGCTCCACATCTACTGACGTTGTGGGGCCGTCAAGCAAGCTAACACTTTCCCCAGTCATCGAAGAAGAGGAGCCTTCTCAGCATTCCGGAAAGGCGGCTGATGTGGAAATTGAAAGGGAAGGTTCCACCGGGCATAATGGCGATGATATCTTTGAGGGGCTGAGTGATTTGATGATAACCTCACAGGAGCTATTCAAAGATGACACTTTAAAAGCTATCTCTTCTGCTGTCGAGGCGACTTCCTCTTTACAACAAATTACAACGCCTGCTATACAAGTCGTCACCATTCCCACACCAAAGAGTGGTTTGTAGTCTGACGCGCGTAGTTTGCACGCCACACACACTTAGGATGCTTAGCACCTTTATTCACTTATCTTCTCTTTTCCTAGAAATTTCTAAATTCTATATTTTTTTTTCTTTTCAGATTCTCCGATGGGGCGTAGCGGTTCATACTATGATGACTTTCGGCGCTATGGAGGGCATGACACCTATGACCATAGACGCTATCTCCCTGTCCATAGGGAAACTGATGAAGAAAGAGCCGTTAGGAAGGCTCAAGAAAGAAGAGCTCACGAGCAAAAATTCGGGAGAAGGGATGAACGATATGACTCTTCTCACAGAAGCGATGACTCTCATATAAGGAAATCCCATGATGATAAAGGGAAGAGTCACATTGTTGACGATCCGAGCAAACGGGTCAAACTTAGCGATAAATCAGCATCTGCAATTTCTGAAAAGACCGATGCTCCTATCTCTCTTGATATCCACTCCGGTTCTCCTGCTCTAAAGAAATCTGACATTCAGGCAATCATTAACAGGCCTCAGTATCAAGTCAAAGATGCTCCTTCTACACATCAAAGCCGATTCCCAAATTGGTGCCTAAGAGGAGTGCGTTTCGACTTAGACTTGGTACCGATTGATAAGCAAGCTATGATAAGGAACCTTGATGCTGTCAAACTTGATATCGAGAGGATGTCTGGCTGGCAAAAACTTGTCGACGAGCTTCAAAGAGTTAACCGTATGAATCTCGAAGCCATGTTGACCATGGAGAATGACAAGTCGGAGTGGGATAAAATTTGTAAGCAACATGATGCAGAGATGGCGAGCATTGCTGACGACAACGCGAGACTTGAGTCCGAAGTTAAGAGGCTCAAAGAATATCTCGCCACTTCTTCCGCTTCGCACTGTCAAAAAGAAGAAGTCTTTCAAAAACAAGTGCGGGAGGCACATGCTGCTCAAAGGGATGCTGAGATGAAACTTGAGGCTGAGCAGCATGTAACTGAAAAATACCGCAAAGATACCGCTCAACTGCGGGAAAGAGTTAACTCCTAGGACCTGGAGATTGCAGCGTTAAAAGCTCGACTTTCTAAAGTTGAAAAAGAGCGTGATGAGGTAGTTGCTGGTCAAGTTGCAGCTGAAGAATCTCATGAAGCAACCAAAGCCACTATCAGCTCTACTTTGTTCGACTTTTACTTGCACAGTGTCTTGGGGCGCGGAAGTCTCTCATTCCTTGGACCGAAATACGAAATTACATTGGCTGAAGAATGGGAGGCCGCAATTGATATGCTCGGAGGTGCCGGCTATGATGAGGTAGAGCATATGGCACATTATTTTGATGATGGAACTCGTGCCGCTCTTGCCAGAGGAAAGGAGAAACTTGCTGGAGCGAGAGCTGAAGCAGCGGCAGGGGAGCATCCGGAAAAGAAAGTATCTCCAACTGCCCCTGCCCATACTTCGACTTCGGCCGACGTTGATATCATAGGCTCCAGCTCTTATTCTCCACCTCCTGCAAAAGCTAAAGTTAAGTCTGCCATTACGGAGTCTCCTACTGTTCAAGTTGAAGAGAAGTCCCAGGATGATGCTGAAGCCGGAAACTTTGAAGTCGTCGTGATTAAGCCGACTTCTTCAGGTAACTTCAAGTCTGATCTAGCTCAAGTAGACTACTCGTTCGATTCAACTGGGGTCGATGAATTTCTTGCTTATTACTTAAGTCCTGATGATCCAATATCTTCTCTTTTTTCAGAGAATACTGATTTTATCTTCTTTTCTTCTGTAGCGTGTTAACGAGGAAAAGTGAACGCTAACACCCGGTGTGTGTAATAGAATTGTGAAAGCACCACCCGTTGGTACGGGAACAGAATATAAGCTGAAAATAGCAGAAAAGCAGTAAATGGACAACAGATTTATAGTGGTTCGGCCCGTAATTGAGCCTACGTCCACTTTATAGTCTTTTATTGCTGATTCGGTTACAATTTGATACAATATCCTTCTAAATACAATACAACTTGATCATGAAAACATTCTCGACTACTAGCTCGATCTTTGATGATGAAACTCGACGAATCCGTATTGGATGTTAGGAGCTCTTCTCGAAGATTGTTGTAGTGTCTCGAATGCTTGAAGATCTTTGATTGCTGAATGAGAGGAGGCTTCGACAGCGTAACGGCGCTTGGAGAAATGAATGGCCAAAAGTCCTCTTGATGTTGGAAGTGGTGGGGTATTTATAGAAGCTGATTTGGATTCAGAAAATTCGCCTAAGTCTTAGGTCGCGTACGACCTTAGTTAAGTCGTAGGTCGCGAGCGACCTAAGCTAGGTCGCAGTCTCCTTGCGGCTTAAAAGACTAGCTGGTGAAGCAGTGCTTGGCTTTATTTGATTAAGTGGTAGGTCGCAGGCGAGTTAAGGGATAGCTGTGGGAGCTCTAGGTCGTTGAAGCCCTAACTCGTTAGCCTCTTAGGTCGCAAACTTCTTCCAAGTCCTTAGGTCGCAAACCTTTCCTGTAGCTAGGTCGCAGACCTTTCTTAAGTCTTTAGGTCGCAAGGTCTTCTGATAGTTAGGTCGCAGACTCCCCTAGGTCGCAGAGCCTCCTTTAACAGTTAGGTCGCAGAGCCTCCTTTAACAGTTAGGTCGCGACATTCTTTAGGTCGCCATGTTCTTAGGTCGTAGGTCGTCAACCTTTTAACTCGCAAACTGTTAAGTCGGAGCTCTTCTTAAGTCGTTGTCTTTAGGTTGGGTCGCTAGGCAAGTTAAGCCGAGTCCTAGGTCGTAGACATTTTAGGTCGCAGACTTCTTAACTCGCAGACATTTTAACTCGTACATTATTAGGTCGTGGACGACTTAAGTTCAATCCTGTCTCTTAAGTTGTAAGTTGTCTAACTCCTTAAGTCGTAGATCCTTGAGTCGTAAGAAGCTTATCCTGTTGAGTCATGAAGCTCTTAAGTCGTAGATCCTCTGAGTCATAAGAAGCTTATCCTGTTGAGTCATGAAGCTCTTAAGTCATAGATCCTCTGAGTCGTAAACTTGTTAAGTCGTAAGCCGCTATAGGTTGTAGTCTGCTAACTCGTTAAAACATTTAGGTCGTAAGTTCTCTTCAGTTGCTAGGTCGTAAGTCGTCAAGACCGCTTAGGTCGTAGGCTTTTTAACTCGTTAGCTTCTTGAATCACGGCAATCTGAGTCATCCATTTTTTAACTCGTAACTCGTTGCTAGAAGGGAGTTAACATTTGCCCCTCGAAGTACACGCCTTAAGTCGTAAGTCGTGTGCTTCGATTTCCTTAGCTCGCTTCTTGATGAGTGCGCTAAATTGCGACCGACCTAAGATGAGTCGTAGGTCGCTAACGACTTAGCATAAGTCGTAAGTCAGATGTGTCGATTCACCTTTCACTGTGTTAGGGTACAAATAGCTTAGGTCGTTCCTTCTTCCCCTTTACCTGTTTCATTCCGTCATTTGCAAGCATTCAAGTCTTTCTCAGACAAACTCAATTACTCGATCGCCAGACATCTTCAATTTCGTATTGCGTAAGTGGATTCGATTGCTATTCATTCCTCGATTATCACCTAATTACGAATCCCATTTTCGCCATCGACCCCCTTTTCTCATGCCTGCAATCCTCGTTTCAATTAATTACTGATGGGTTCGAGACGGCCTGTCCTGGTTTTGGGTAGTCGGTTAGAACAAGACGATGGATTGCGGCGATTCAGTTTGACTGATTTGTGATTTGTGATGGAATATCATTACACTAGGTGTATGGTGATTTCGGGATGATTGAATGCGTTGAGGGGACGAGAGTTTTGGTTGAAGGTGAGGCTAATGGGTTAACGGGTTAGGAGTTCGGCGAATTGATGTACTAGGGAGAATGAACGCCTTAACACCTTTGAACAGAAATCGCGACTTAATTTTTGACGACCTTAAGTAGGTCGTAGGTCGTGGGTCGGTAACGACCTAGGACATTGCATTTTCGCATTCAGACTTGAAACTTTTTCCTTGCAGTGCGACTTAAGGACTGACGACTTGAATTAACTCATAACTTACCCCTTAGGTCGTCGCCGAGTTAGCACTTAAGGTTTAATCTTGCAAGCACATCTGAATGACTAGGTCGTGGATGAGATAGCCCTTAACTCGTAACTCGCGAACCCATCCGAACGACTTAATAACTTGAACTTTATGACTTTGAATTCTTGGACTTGAATGACCTGACTTAAGAGAACATGCCTTGAGCATCTTGACTTGCCTAATACGACCTACAAGTCCCAACTTATGATAGGTCGTTTAACGACTTAAGACTTAGATGATTTTGTACAGAAGTTGGCTGAACTCCTGAATTTGAACTGTGTTGTGTTACCTCTCACACTGTCTTGACTTTAATGCTAATAACCTGCTTAACACAACATTCACAGAATACTGGGACGAATATACTGCCACTGAATGCCCACATCGAATGACAGATTAGTTGATAAAGAGAAAATTAAATTAAATGAACTGTATGAGTGAAATGCTACACAATAACCAACTCAAGTGAAGTATTAAAGCAAAATCGTAATGGTAAATTAAAACTGATTTGTCTGCATTAACATTACACTTGAGTATTAACAAGTTCTGAAATCTCGTATTCGCCTGATTGTCAGCTAGTTTAATTCCAGTTATACTTGTTTTTTCTTGTTTTCATTAGTTTTGCACAGCACTTCACACTTCTAGGAAACGCGCACCTTCACTTTTGAACATTCAGCTGATTGTGTAGAATGGCGTCTCATCAAGAAGACTTGGAAAGTGGAGAAGCTTTTCCAATTGCTACTCCGTTAAATGATCCCCCGGAAAGGATTCCTACCACCCTGAGTCATAAAGTCTTCCGTCAACTATGCACCCAGTTTGGCATTGCTGAATCTGACGCTTTGCTCCCTGGAGTAAATGACACTGCTGATAGGCCGCCCCACGGCTTTGTCGCAGTGAACCGCCAAATGTGCTTGAGTGGAGCGATTCCCCCGTTTAATGACTGTCTTCGAGAACTTCTCCTTCGATTATCTATCTCCCCTTTACAACTACATCCTAATGGCTACGCCATCCTGCTGGGACTGTGCGTGCTTTTTAGGAGAATGCTGGACCGCTTTCCCAGTTTTGGAGAAATTTGCTTCCTATGCTCATTTACAAAGAACAAAGACCATCCCTCTATCACAGTTGTAAGGAGTGCCAGGAACCGTAAACTGATTATTGGTCTTCCTGAAAGCGTTCCTGGGTTTCTGAGCCAGTTTTTCTTTGTCCGCTGTCCCCCGGGATTTTACGCCATTTGGAGAGTGGGAAGTAAGACTATCTATCTTTTCCCTGCGTTTTCTAAAATCTTTGAAGTCCAAATCGTCAAGTGTTAACTTCTTTTTCTACTGTTTCAGCGCTTCCTCCCCCCTCTAGGGAACCTCGTCACAAGACTACCTTTGAGAGGCTTATGGCCGTGCCGATTGAGGAGAGGAGTGTTCAATTTCTATTGAGAGATGAGTTCCTCCACGAATTTGGACTCTTACATCCTTCCCGTTCCACTCAGCCACATGAAGTCCCTGATTCTCCTACTGAGGAGTCAGATGCCCCTGTTCCTGCTAAAGAACTTTTACCGCAAGATCTTACCGCTGAGACTTCATTGGTAAAGTGTTCTACTCCTACCGACATTGCTGGATCGTCCAGTAAGTTAGCACTTGCCCCGGTTGTTGAAAAGGAGGAAAATCTTCATACTCTTGAAAAGACGGCTGAGGTGGAAGTTGAAAAAGATAATTCTCCCATGCACCATGGTGATGATACTTTTGACAGTCTGAGCGACATTATGATAACCTCTCAGGAGCTCTTTAAAGATGATGTTTCTAAAGTGGTCCCTCCTGTTATCGAAGCAACCTCTTCTTTGCAACAAACCACAACGCCTTCCACACATCTTATTGCCATTTCTACACCCAAAAGTGGTTTGTAGTCTGACGCGTGTAGTTTACACATCACACACACTTAGAATTTTGGCACTTATATGCACTTAGCTTCTTCAATTTGAGGATTTCTAAAACTGGTCTTTTTCTTCAATCTCAGGTTCTTTGATGGGGCGAAGCGGCTCTTACTTCAACAAATTCCAGCGTTACGGAAGCCGTGAGGCTTATGACTTTAGGAGTTATATCGGTGCTGTGAAGGAAACTGATAAGGAGAGGGCTGCCAGAAAGGCTCATGAGAGGCGAGCTCATGAAGAGCGTCGCCGGAGAGAAGACGAGGAATACTATGGGAATAGGGACGAGCGATGTGACTCTTCCCGCAGAAGCGACGATCCTTATAAGAGGAAATCTTACGATGACAGGGGGAAGAGTCATACTTCCGATGATTCCAGCAAACGGGTCAGACTTGACGAGAAAGATACATCTAATATCTCGGAAAAGACTACCGCTTCTATTCCTCCTAATACATCTTCCGGTTCCCATGCCCTTAAGGAATCTGACGTCCAGACAATCATTAATAGGCCACAGTACCAAGCTGGAGATGGTCCTCCCACACTCCAGAGCCGATTTCCGAATTGGTGTCTGAAAGGAGTGCGTTTTGATTTGGATTTGGTCCCCATTAATAAGCAGGCGATGCTGAAAAATGTCGATGCTGTGAAACTTGACATCGAAAGAATGTCTGGATGGCAGAAGCTGGTTGATGAACTTCAAAGGGTCAACCATATGAACCTTGAGGCGATGATGACCATGGAAAATGATAAATCTGAGTGGGACAAATGGCGTAAGCAGCATGACGCGGAGATGAAAAGCATTAGCAATGGTTATGTGAAGCTCGAAGCTGAAGTTGAAAGACTTAAAAAAGAGCTTGCTACTTCTTCCACTTCTTATTCTCAAAAAGAAGAAATGCTTCAAAAACAAGTTCGAGACGCCCATGCTGCTCAGAGAGATATTGAGGTGAAACTCGAAGCAGAACAGCAGGTTACAAGAAAATACCGCGATGATGCCGTTCAGCTTCGAGAGAAAGTCAGCTCTCAAGATTTAGAAATTATAAGACTGCAATCTCAGCTACTGAAGGCTGAAAGAGAACGTGATGAAGTTATCTCTGGTAAAGCTGCAGCCGAAGAATCCCATAAGGCGACCATAGCCACCATTGACGCGACTCTGTTCGACTTTTATATGCATTGTGTCTTGGGGCGCGGGAGCCTTTCATTTTTGGGACCGGAATATGAAGTCACCTTAGCGGAAGTATGGGAGGCAATCATTGACTTATTTGGTGGTGCCGGATATTCTGAAACAGATCTTCAAGCTACCTACTTAGGTGAGAGCGATCGCACTGCCCTTGCCAAAGGAAAAGATCAGCTTATCCGAGTGCGGGCCGAGGCGACGGGAGAGAAGCTTCCTGAGAAAGAAACACCTCCTATTGCTCCTGCTTATACTTCGGCTTTAGCTTACGCGGATATTGTTGGCTCTAGTTCTCATTCCACGCCTCCCGCTAAGGTTGACAAAGAAACTGTAACCACCCTTACAGAGGAAGAGGCAATGAAGGACTTCCAAGCTCGGGAATTTGAGATTGATCTCGCTAAACCGGCTTCTCCAGGTAACTTTGGCGATTCACGGTCTTCTTTTTCCTCGGAGAATACTGATTTTGATTTCTTTTATTATGCAGCAGTCGTGCCCGAAACTGCACCAATTCTTCCTTCTTCAGCTGTCGTTCCTCCTCCTCCTCAAGTTATACCTCTTCCAGCTTCTCAACCAGGTTCACAGGAAGAACCAATAGCGGCCCTTCAAGGTTTAGACAAACCACCTGCTTCCGAAGAACAGAAGGCAGAAGGTCTGGAAGATAGCGAGAAGACCCCGGAGCGGTCTTTTGACTACGACACAAAGCTTTCTACATTTCTTGCTCCGGGGAGCGAGTCTTCTTCCAAGAAGAAGGGAAAGCGTGCGGTTTCGAAGAAAGGAAAGAAGAGTTCTTCTGCTGCTGGGGATGAAGCAGAGATTGATCCGGCTGAGTCTCTTTCTCCTTCTTCTCCGATACGGCCTACGAAGCTAATTACCAGGCCGGGTAAAAGCTCCAAGGGTGGGAAGAAGGGGAAATGAGTTTGATTTTGTCTTTTCTGCTTTTTGTATTGACCGAGGATTGTGCGGATACCGGTCTCCGCTTCTTTTTGTAACCTGTACAATGTAAAAAATTTCTCATAGTGCTGAAATAAATAGATATTTTTCTTGTACAAATCCTTGTGTATGTAGGAATACATCTGTTTTTCATTTGAAGTGTAGAGTAAACGATTCTTTCTATTTGTACAAACTTTTTGTCTGTGTTTCAAGAACGCATTTACTCCACATCTTTATTACGTGATATTGCAATAAACTTGTGGTATGTCACTTGTATATTACTTTTATTACTGTAACTGAATTGTATAATACTGCCCCCATACCACAAGTATACTGTAATACTTCTTGCTTTCACAAGATCGATACTCTTATTTTAGAGAATAACTTTCCACTTTTTCAGGGAAGAATTATTCTGCTTTTTAATAGAGTATATCTTGTCTTTGGAGAAATTTTTATTTTCTCTTTCTTCCTGAAGAACACTTCAACTTTTGGGAATGATCACTTGTATTTGTTTAAAGGTGAATTTTCCTGCACAGTGAAATGAGCTTCTGTAGAAGGTTTTGATTTTATGCCCCAGTAAAGGGTTTATTTTTGGTACTTCAAACAAGGTGAAGTACGCCTCTGAAGAGGTCTTTTGGTCTCTGAAGAGAAGCAATTTTGGTCTCCGAAGAGAAGCAATTTTGGTCTCCGAAGAGAAGTAGTTTTGGTCTCTGAGGAGAAGCAATTTTGGCATTTCAGCTCTGGTGAAGTGGGTCTCCGAAGAGAAGCATTTTGCACTTCTACACGGGTGAAATGCGCCTCCGAAAAGGGCTTTTGCCTCCGAAGATGGCTTGTGCCTCCGAAGAGGGCTTGTGCCTCCGAAGAGGGCTTGTGCCTCCGAAGAGGGCTTGTGCCTCCGAAGAGAGCTTGTGATTGCCTGGAAGTTACTTTCTCATGGTCGGAGGAGTCCACGGGATAGGCGCAAGTTGCTTGATTGGATGTTTGTTTGTACAAACGATCGCAATCAATTAACGAGGTGTCCCTTCGGTGGTTCTACCAATCTTTTTGATTGAGGAAAGCACTCCCGTTTATTGGCGTGCCTCGCTAGAGGGCTTTTGAGTATTTCATCACTAGTGAAGTGGGTCTCCGAAGAAAAGCATTTTTCACTTCTACACGGGTGAAATGTGCCTCCGAAAAGGGCTTTTGCCTCCGAAGAGGGCTTGTGCCTCCGAAGAGGGCTTGTGCCTCCGAAGAGGGCTTGTGCCTCCGAAGAGGGCTTGTGATTGCCTGGAAGTTACTTTCTCATGGTCAGAGGGGTCCACGGGACAGGCGCAAGTTGCTTGATTGGATGTTTGTTTGTACAAACGATCGCAATCAATTAACGAGGTGCCCCTTCGGTGGTCCTACCAATCTTTTTGATTGAGGAAAGCACTCCCATTTATTGGCGTGCCTCGTTAGAGGGCTTTGGTTGGTGTGCCAGGAAGGTTGCGTCTTAGGGGCAAGCAGATTCATGGGATGGACACAGGCTGCCTGATCGGATGCATCACAATCAGTTAGCGAGGGTCTTATTCCTTCTGCTTGGGAAGGTATCCCTTTAGTGGATCTATCGGCTTTCCTGTTGAGAGGCATACTTCCCTTTGGCTACTTCCATGTTTGTCCGCTCATATTGTATCATCATCCGCCAATCTGCAATCCTTTATCATCGTTTCCAAGCGCGTCTTCCTTTCCTTTGCAAGTAAATTGCTTTATCCGAAGAAGTAGACTTCACTGTTGAGTGACTCCACAGAGTAAACGCAAGTTATTTGGTTGGATGCCTTTTTATATCAACGATCACAACCAGTTAACGAGGGCTTGACACAGTGGAGCCGTCAACTTTTTATGTGAAGTTCCTCTTGTACGGGATTTGAGTTTGGAATTTTTGATGCTTGGAATTTGCTTTAATAAATGATTTGTAAGGCTCGCTTAGCTTTGCGATGGGTGAGCTATGCTTTAATGACCTGCAGTATTAGATCAACATTTTAGCAATACATTTAGAGTATTCACACATCGAAATATAACAGGCATTTTATAATAGAAAACACAGAATGCATAGTTTTTCATTATTGAGTCACGCTGATTTCTCAGCGGTTTACAATGCAGAAGTTACACATCCATCATTATCTTTACAAATTCAAGCAATGCTGTTAAGTAAAAATGAATGCTAGTTATTGTTGTTTCAGAATCTCCAAGCTAGATTTCTATTTGTGCTTGATTCATAGCTTTTGGATTTTTATGCCAGAGAAAGTGAGAGATGCCCCAGCCGCAGTTTTGTGGGTAATTAGTAGTCATCCCAACTTCTGCTTGCTGGGTATGGTCCCCCTGTGATAGCATTAATGGCAAGCTTTTCTGAATCTTGCACTGCAGTGTTGTTGTGAGAATCGGATTGATGGGTAGGGTGTTGTTGATCCCGAGTGGATGAGGTTGGATCGACTCCGCTTCTCTTAACGTATTGTTGGAGTTTACCTTGTTCCAGCAATTCTTCAATCACTTTCTTTAACTGGCGACATTGGTCAGTGTCATGGCCAGGTTGATTGTGAAACTGGCAGAATTTTCCATTACTCTTTGCACCTTTCGTCATCTCAGGTGGCTTAGGATACCGGACAACGTCTTTTGTTGCAAAAAAGATATTTCTTGGTGTATCAGTTAAAGGAGTATAATCCAAAGAATTAAAGCGGCGAGGTTTCTTTTCATTTCCCTGGTTCTTTCCTCCTTCATTCTCCCTTTTCTGACTTTCAGATTCTCTTTTCTTAGACGGGACACTGTTGTCATTAGTTTGGGCAGCAACCACCTTCGACGTCGTAGAAAGGCTTTCAAGGGGAATGAACTCGTCGGCCTTTTTATAAAATTTATCAAGTGAGTTCGGTTCCTTCATCTTTAGCCATATCCCAAATTTACTCGATTTATCAATGGCTCGCATCAAATAAGTCAGGATCATGCATGGTTCTGCATTTTCTACCTCGGCTAAAGCTATATTGAAACGGCTCAAGAAAGATTTGATTGATTCTCCGGGCGCTTGTTCAAGGTTAGACAGTGACATTATATCCTTAGCTTTTGAAGCATACAATCTGAACTGTTCTTTAAACTTTTGCGCTAAGTCGGAGAACTTATCTACAGACCGAACTGGAAGCTTTGTAAACCAAAGTAAAGCCACGCCTTCGAGGTATACCGGAAAGTATCGGCACTTGATCTCGTCTGATGCTCTTGCACCGGTCATATGCCAATCGTATTTGTATAGGAAATGATTAAGGTCAGTGGTTCCCCTATAGGCTTGGATAGTAGGAGGTGCAAATTTCCTTGGAAATTCCGCTCTCAGGATCCTTTCAGTAAATGGAGTTCTGCTTGGCGCGAATCCCCAATCAGCCTCATCCTCTTCCCTTTGCATGCTCTCTTTCATGATGCGGCCAACCATTTCAGACAGGTACTCTTTATTGTTCAAAGACACCTCCGGGCAAGCACCAGTTCTTCCCTCGGAAGTTTGCCTGGGCATATGTTCATGACAAGTTGGTTGCGGCATAGAACCATCAGCTTGGAAAGGTGGCATTTCAGGAAGGGTGGTTTGATGGTTTTCTGGTTGACGATTTGCCCCGAGCAGGGCAGTTATTCTATCCATCATCAAAGCATTTTGAGTTTCAATTTGTTGGTATAATCCAGAAACTGCGTCATCCAATTCAGCCCTGGTGACTCCAACGGTTGGAGTTGCTTGGTCTGTTGTTGGGGAAGCGGAAGTTCCTTCGTGAGCATTTCCGGATCTGATAGGTCTACCTCTTCTTCCAGGGGCCATTATTTCGGATCTGGTTTTTAAGAGAGGTTCTTTTTATGAGTCTTTGCGAAGCAACGGTGGATGATCACCTGAGTTGGGTTCTCAGTGAAAGCACCAAAATGTTAACGAGGAAAAGTGAACGCTAACACCCGGTGTGTGTAATAGAATTGTGAAAGCACCACCCGTTGGTACGGGAACAGAATATAAGTTGAAAATAGCAGAAAAGCAGTAAATGGACAACAGATTTATAGTGGTTCGGCCCGTAATTGAGCCTACGTCCACTTTATAGTCTTTTATTGCTGATTCGGTTACAATTTGATACAATATCCTTCTAAATACAATACAACTTGATCATGAAAACATTCTCGACTACTAGCTCGATCTTTGATGATGAAACTCGACGAATCCGTATTGGATGTTAGGAGCTCTTCTCGAAGATTGTTGTAGTGTCTCGAATGCTTGAAGATCTTTGATTGCTGAATGAGAGGAGGCTTCGACAGCGTAACGGCGCTTGGAGAAATGAATGGCCAAAAGTCCTCTTGATGTTGGAAGTGGTGGGGTATTTATAGAAGCTGATTTGGATTCAGAAAATTCGCCTAAGTCTTAGGTCGCGTACGACCTTAGTTAAGTCGTAGGTCGCGAGCGACCTAAGCTAGGTCGCAGTCTCCTTGCGGCTTAAAAGACTAGCTGGTGAAGCAGTGCTTGGCTTTATTTGATTAAGTGGTAGGTCGCAGGCGAGTTAAGGGATAGCTGTGGGAGCTCTAGGTCGTTGAAGCCCTAACTCGTTAGCCTCTTAGGTCGCAAACTTCTTCCAAGTCCTTAGGTCGCAAACCTTTCCTGTAGCTAGGTCGCAGACCTTTGCTAAGTCTTTAGGTCGCAAGGTCTTCTGATAGTTAGGTCGCAGACTCCCCTAGGTCGCAGACTCCCCTAGGTCGCAGACTCCCCTAGGTCGCAGAGCCTCCTTTAACGGTTAGGTCGCAGAGCCTCCTTTAACAGTTAGGTCGCGACATTCTTTAGGTCGCCATGTTCTTAGGTCGTAGGTCGTCAACCTTTTAACTCGCAAACTGTTAAGTCGGAGCTCTTCTTAAGTCGTTGTCTTTAGGTTGGGTCACTAGGCAAGTTAAGCCGAGTCCTAGGTCGTAGACATTTTAGGTCGCAGACTTCTTAACTTGCAGACATTTTAACTCGTACATTATTAGGTTGTGGATGACTTAAGTTCAATCCTGTCTCTTAAGTTGTAAGTTGTCTAACTCCTTAAGTCGTAGATCCTTGAGTCGTAAGAAGCTTATCCTGTTGAGTCATGAAGCTCTTAAGTCGTAGATCCTCTGAGTCATAAGAAGCTTATCCTGTTGAGTCATGAAGCTCTTAAGTCGTAGATCCTCTGAGTCGTAAACTTGTTAAGTCGTAAGCCGCTATAGGTTGTAGTCCGCTAACTCGTTAAAACTTTTAGGTCGTAAGTTCTCTTCAGTTGCTAGGTCGTAAGTCGTCAAGACCGCTTAGGTCGTAGGCTTTTTAACTCGTTAGCTTCTTGAATCACGGCAATCTGAGTCATCCATTTTTTAACTCGTAACTCGTTGCTAAAAGGGAGTTGACATAGCGGAAGCACCGAGCGCTGCGCAAACTTCTCCCCTTCCAGCTGTTCCTCCTCCATCCCTTCAAATCACTCCTGCTTCTCAGCCAGGGTCGCAGGAAGAACAAATAGAAGCCCTTCAAGGCTTGGAGGATCCACCCGCTTCGTAAGAACAGAAGGGGGAAGAACTTGAGGACAGTGAGAAGACCCCGGAACAGACTCATGATGATGACATAAAACTTTCTGCGTTGCTTACTCCGGGAAGTGAGTCTTCTTCAAAGAGGAAAGGGAAGCGCACAATGAGGAAGAAGAAGAAAAGCACTTCAGCTAGAGAAGATAAAGTAGAAGAAGATCCGGCTACACCTCTTTCTCCTTTCTTCCCGACCCATCCACAACGGCTTCCAAAGCTAGTTATCAAGCCGGGCAAGAGCTCTAAGGGTGGCGGGAAGAAGGAATGATAAGCTGGACTTTATGCTTCTTGTTTTGCTTTTTGCTTTTTTCATGTATTGATCGGAGATTGTGCGGATACCGGCCTCCGCTTGAAACCTGCATAAGTACAAAAACTTTATAGTATGGAATAAAATGGTTCTTTTTACTTGTACAATTTCTTGTCAGTATAAGTGTGAATGCATTTATTCCTTGTTTTTTGCATAAGTTTCTTTATTTACTTTATATGATACTGTAGTGAGCTCATGGTATGATGTTTGAGCGTTGTTTTTATTAATATAGCTATATGCCCCCATACCACGGTTCATTGTAGTATTCTTCATTTCGAAGAGACTCGTATTCTTATTTTAGAGAATAATTATTTCATTTTCGAAGAAGTATTATTCTTCTTTAATATAGTGCGTCTCGTTTTGGAGAAGTTTTTTCGCTTTCACTTTCGGAGAGAGTCACTTTTTATTTCTGAGAAGTGGACTCTCCTACGTAGTAAAGCGGGCCTCTGAAGAGGATTTTACTTAGCACTTCAATTTCTGGGGAAGAATTTTTTCAAGATAAACAAGTTGATCTTCCTTGAGAGTTGAAGTGTGCCTCTGAGGAGGGCTTTCTTTCTTTTTTCTTTTATATTTGTTGTTTGAGAAGAGCATTTCATTCTGGGATGTGCCTCCGAAGAGGTCTTGTGCCTCCGGAGAGGTCTTGTGCCTCCGAAGAGGTCTTGTGCCTCCGGAGAGGTCTTGTGCCTCCGGAGAGGTCTTGTGTGCCTTGGGGAAGGTCTTCTGCCTCCGGAGAGGGCAGTATGTGCCTTTGGTGAAGGCTTGTGCCTCCGAAGAGGTCTTATGGTGCCTCGGGAGAGGTCTTGTGCCTCCGAAGAGGTCTTGTGCCTCCGGAGAGGTCTTGTGCCTCCGGAGAGGTCTTTATTTGATTGCCTGAAAGTTACTTTCCCACAGTTAAATGGATCCACGGGGCGGACGCAAGTTACTTAATTGGATGTTCGTTCGCACAAACGATCGCAACTAGTTAACAAAGGCCCTGTGCCTTCCACTTGGGAAGGTGCCCCTTCGGTGGTTCCACCAACCTTTTTGTTGAGAAGAGCACTTCCATTTTTTGGCGTGCCTCCAAAGAGGGCTTGTGCCTCCGTAGAGGTCTTTATCCTCCGAAGAGTTGCGCCTCCAAAGAGGTCTTTTTGGCATTTCAGCTCTGGTGAAGTGGGCCTCCGAAGAGGAGCATTTTGCACTTCAACTCCGGTGAAATGTGCCTCCGAAGAGGGCTTGTGCCTCATTAGAGGGCTTTGTTGCTTGAGTCCTTCCACCATCTGCTTTTTAACGATTCCTCGTTATCACTCCAAGCACATGCGCCAACTTTTGCAAGTTGTTTTTCCTTTTTGCCAGAGAAGTGTACTTTATCATTGACCGAATTCATGGAGCAGACGCAAGCTACTTTACCGGATATTTTTATTATACAAACGATCGCGATTAGTTAGCAAGGGTCTGGAACCTTCTCGTCAGGAAGATGCCCGCTTTGGTGGAATCATCAATTGTTTGTGAATATCACTCCTTTTGTGGTTTGACATTTGTCTATTGAGTGATTTGTAGGAATCGCTGAGTCTCGTGATGTGTTGAATAGGTAAGCTTTGCTTTGATTGACTGCAATATTAAATCGACATTTTAGCAATATTTTAAAGATACTTGCATATCGAAATGAGACAGACATTTTATAGCATTAGAGAACACAAGATTTATAGTTCTTTATTATTGATTCACACTGATTTCTTAGTGGCTTACAATACAAAAGTTACACATCCACCATCATTTTACAAAATTAAGCAATGCTGTTAAGTAAAAAATGGATGCAAGTGATTGTTGTTCTAGAGTCCGAATTGAATTTCCATTTCCACTGGATTCGTAGTTTTGGATTCATATGCCAGAGAGATTGGAAGAAGCCCCAGCTGCAGTTTTGTGGGTAGTTAGCAGTCGTCCCAACTCCTGCCTGCTGTGTGAGGACCTCCTGTGACAACATTAATGACAAGCTTTTCAGATTCTTGCACTGCGGTGTTGTTGCCAGAGCCAGATTGATGGGCAGGATGTTGTTGCCCCTGAGTGGATGAGGTTGGGTCGACTATGCTTTTCTTCACATATTGTTGCAGTTTACCCTGTTTCAGCAACTCTTCAACTGGCAACATTGGTCAGTGCCATGGCTAGGTTGATTGTGGAATTGGCAGAATTTCCCATTATGCACTGCACCTCTCCCCATCTCAGGTGGTTTAGGATACTTGACAACATCTTTTGTTGCGAAGAAGATATTTTTCGGTGTATCAGTTAAAGGAGTGAAATTTGAAAGATTAAAGCGGCGAGGTTTCTTCTCATTCTCCTGCTTCTTTCCTCCGTCACTTTCCCTTTTATGGTTTTTGGATTCTCTTTTGTTTGAAGTAACATCGTTATTCTTGACTTCGGCAACAACTACTCTTGCTGGCGCGGAGAGGTTTTCTAGACGCATAAATTCGTCGGACTTTTTATAAAACTTCTCAAGTGAATTCGGTTCCTTCATTTTTATCCATTTTCCAAATTCACTTGATTTGTCAATGGCTCGCATCAAGTAAGTCAGGATCATACGGGGGTCTTCATTATCTACTTCGGCCAAAGCCATATTGAAACGGTTCAAGAAAGATTTGATAGATGCTCCGGGAACCTGTTCAAGACTAGACAGTGACATCATATCCTTAGCTTTTGAAGCATACAATCTGAACTGATCTCTGAACTTTCGCGTTAAGTTGGAGAATTGATCTACGGACCGGACTGGTAGCTTTGTGAACCAAAGTAGAGCCACTCCCTCCAAGTACACTGGAAAGTATCAGCACTTAATCTCGTCTGATGCCCTTGCACCGGTCATATGCCAGTCGTACTTATATAGGAAATGATTTGGGTCACTTGTCCCCCTATAGGTTGGGATAGTAGGAGGTACAAATTTCCTTGGAAATTCCGCTTTCAGGATCCTTTCGGTAAACGGAGTTTTACTTGGTGCAAATCCCCAGTCACTCTCATTTTCTTCCCTCTGCATGCTCTCTTTCATGATTCGGCCAACCATCCCTGATAGGTACTCTTTATTGTTCAAAAGCATCGCAGGGCAGGCATCAGTCCTTCTCTCGGAAGTTTTCCTGGGCAAATATTCGTCAAAAGTTGGCTGCGGCCTAGAACCTTCAGCATGGAAAGGTGGCATTTCGGCAAAGTTTGTTTCATTGTTTTCCTATTGTCGATTTTCCCCAAGCAGAGCGTTTAATTTGTCCATCATCAAAGCGTTTTGAGCTTCAATTCGTTGGTATAATCCAGACACTACATTATCTAATACAACCCTTGTGACTCCAATGGTAGGAGTTGCCTGGTTTGCTGTTGGGGAAGCGGAGTCCCCTCATGAGCATTTCCGGATCTGGTTGGTCTACCTCTTCTTCCAGGAGCCATTATTCTCGATAAACTTCTGGTTTTTAAGGAAAATCTTTCAACAAGTCTTTGCGAAGCAATGGTGAGAAGATTCCTGAGTTCAATTCTTAGTGAAAGCACCAAAATGTAAACGCTAAAAATTGAATGCTAACACCCCGGTGTGTGTAGTAACGTGAAAGCTCCACCCGTTGGTACGGGAACAGAATATAAGCTGAAAAATAGCAAAATAGTAAAGAGACAACGGTTTTATAGTGGTTCGGCTCGTAATTAAGCCTACGTCCACTTTATATTCTTTTATTGCTGATTTGGTTACAAGTTGATACAATGCACATCAAAATACAATACACTTCGATCCCAAAACACTTCAGACTAGTAGCTCAAACTTCAATGTGATAAGGCTCTTTGAATCCATGTCAGATGTGCAAGATCTCTTTCGAAGCTTGTTGTAGTGTCTTCAATGTGTGGAATGCTTGATGTGTTGGATGAGTTAAGAATTTAGCAGAGTAACGGCGCTTCAGAAGATCAGCCAAAAAGTCCCATTGCCGTTGGAGTAGCTCTAGTATTTATAGGGAAAAAATATGGGCAAGATTCAATCTCTAAGTCTTAGGTCGTGAACGACCTAAGTTAGGTCGTAGGTCGGCAGCGACCTAGGGGATATAATCTGGCTCATCTCGATTGATCTTGGTTTCTTCTGAGCGAGTTAATAGGTCGCACGCGACCTAATATAGGTCGTAGGTCGGCCGCGACCTAGGAGTTCCGTTGAGACCTAATTTAGGTCGTTGAGACCACTTCGTTCTTAGGTCGTTAGGTAGTAGGATCCTTTAAGTCACTAGCTTTTTAGGTCGGTAGGTCGTTACATTGCTAGGTCGTGAAGTTATAGAAGCCTTTAGGTCGCTGATCTTCCTAGGTCGTTAGGTCGTGAACCTCTTAAGTCATTAGGTCGCTAACTCCTTAAGTCGTTAGGTCGTCTTCATTTGGCTACTAGGTAGCTTTATACCTTAGGTCGTTTCATACCTTAGGTCGCTTCACTCCTTAGGTTGCTAGGTCGTTTCTGTAGTTAGGTCGCTAGGTCGTTTCTGTAGTTAGGTCGCTAGGTCGTATGATCAAAAGAGGATTAACAGATGGTATGTACATTACAATTTTCTTTACTAAAGATCTGTTGTATATTACTCGGCATGAAGTGAGATTATGTTCTATCTTTTCTTTCTTTTTCCTTAACAACCGTATTTCCGACACTTGGATGCTCAGTATGTTAATACCGTGGATGTATAATGTCGAGTTTTAAAGGTCGAAATGGTGGGTCGTTACAGTTAGCTATACCTGAGATTGTACAGTCGCCTCTCTTTAGTCATACCGATGATGATGGCACATTCAGCATCTGTACACATGAGCCATCATCACTCGAATAGATTACAAATCCTCAAATGGATTCCTACATCTCGAACAGATCCACTTCTAAGAGGTAAAATACGTATCTAAGTGTTGAAGTTGTTTTCGATAACTGAAAAACTTACTGTAACAACCTACAATTTTAGTCATTTGAATTTAGAATATTTAATTAATTTTAAATATTGAAACTTTATTTTCATAAGTTAAATAACTGGGATTTCAAGTATAATGATATACTTGATAATTAAATTGTTAAATTTAATTTTTGGAATTTGTTAAATAATTTAATCTTGAATTTGATATGAACAAAATGATTTCAATAGTTGATTTAAATTCTTTTTGAATAAGAATAAAGATATTAAACTTTTAATTTGGATTTAAAAGTGTTTTAAATAATTTTGGAAATTACTCATTTTAATTAACGTGTAAAAATAGCTTTTGGGGCACTTTCTCGGATTTCAAAAAAACCAGTTTAATCGGATCCATAATAGTGAATTATTGTACGCCATCGAATTTCATGGCGATCAGACTAATCGTTTGGTCGTGCGAGTCCGAAATGCGTAGAAATTAATATCGAAAATTTAATATAATAACTGGGTTTAAAAAGCTACCTTCTGCATACGATCGAATTTGACCTCGAGACTAGTTCCATTGCGTTTAGAATATAGGTATAACATATAGATTGCCAGGTGGCACGTCTAGATAGGTGTTCGAAATTGTCGAACGTTTTATAGCTTGACAGTTTAAATTTAAAATTATATATATATATATATATATATATATATATGTTGACCATGCCTTAGTGTCCATACCCAAGCACGTTGACCCATACCTATTTTCATGTTATAAACCGCGTTCCTTCTGTTTTTTCTCTCTTTCGTCCATTTTTTTAAATTTAAAACTATGAAGATCGAACGACTATGATTGCGATGGACCACTGGAAGTCGAGATGGTCGTGGTTCCCAACATCAAAGTTGCACATCCTAAGGTGGCGAAGAAGTTGAGCGATGCGATTGAGGCTTAGTGAAGTGTGGCGACGTAGGTAGATGGTTGAACGGCGCGACCTAGGGTTGGACATGGGATGAAATTGCGGCGACCGAGCTTGGCTTGGAGGCAGAGAGAGGTGCGGCTCGAGATGGCGTAGGCTCTGGTGAAATTCAATTGGCTTGGAAGGTAGCGGAGGTGGTGCAGCATTCGAAATTAATTATCACGAATGTAAATAAACTCTTAACTTCTTTGTACGAGGTCCAAATTGAATGCGACAAGTTGCTTGCATTCAAATTAGCGAGCACTATGCTATGGAGTTGGATTCGATGAATTTGGAGCTAGTTGGAATTTTGGGTTAAAATTGAACGTCCGTTCAATCTTAATTTAAAACGGAACATTTGGCTACTACTAAAATCAAAATAAGTTAATCTCACCTTTTTGTTTAACCAAAAATGTAACGACATGGATTTTTAGCCATTTGATATTGGGATAATTAACTAATTTTAATTATTGGAATATTTATTTTTATAAGTCAAATAGATAAATTTTCCGATATTTAAAATATCTGAATTTATAAATTGAATAAAACTATATTTAATTTTAAATTATAGATTTCTGAATATTGTCTATGTAAATAAATATATAAATATATTAAATAGTGATGTTTAAAAATATATATATGTTTATATGTGTATACATGTTTATAAGAATATTGTATATGTAAATAAATATATATACATGAATGTATAAGCTCCATAATGGAAAATTTCAAACTTATGAGTATATGTATGTGTATATATGTTTATATTAAATAGTGAGCATGTAAATATATGTAAACACGTGTGTATTATGAAAAGATGTATAAATGTAAATATATGTGTATATGATGACGACAACATATATATATATATGAATAGACACATATGTTTGTAAAAGTATTATATATGTAAATATGTATATATGTAAATGTGTATATAGTAAATATATGAATATGAGAACATATATATCTATATATATGTGTGTATATACACAAGAGACATCATCATGTAATTTCAAAATCAAGTCACACATAAATCTAAATCAAGTCAAGCACAAACATAAAATCAAGGCCACATAGAAAATCAAATCACATAAAATAAATCAAATCAAAAAGAAAAATAAACAAAATAAAATAAGTGAAATGTGGAATCCTGTACATAGCCACCTTCTACTTCACTATCTTCCTTCCTTTCTTCATCTATATATACGGCCACATGTGTTCACTTGTTCAGATATATAAAAAAAAGGGAAACAAGAAAAAGAATCTGCCTTTAAGCAAACATAAAATAATAATTAATTGGTTATAGCCTGGAGGAAGAAGACTCAGACCAGAGCAACAGTTCATCTTTCAAAAAAAAGGTGAGTGAACAACCTTGTTTTTGTTTACTAGTATTATATATACATTTATATTCTATGATTATGGATGAATCTTTGGCTGGGTAAATTTTATATGAACCTGAAATGTGAATTAATGTATATAAATGAGTGTGTTCGATATACCAGGGCATCAAGACACTACATTTCTTCCTAGAGTTGCTTTGTCATGTTTTTTTAATAAAAACAGTTAAACCTTCACTCTAAAAATCATTTTCTCCATATCCAATTAGTTTTAGACTTTGATGCTAAAAAAAAAATTGTATGTTTTTTAGTATAGAACATGTAAAAATTCATTTTATGTAATTCCATCAAGCATAGAGGGAGAGAACTACTTATCACCATAAGTGGGTCGACTTTAGATGAAAATCAACTATTGCAATGCAATAAATGAGTTATACAGTGATGATCGAAATTGAAAAACATGAAATTTAAGAGTGGTATAGTGATTTTTAGTTGAGTGTGGTAGGTGATATGTTGATTTGAACGGTTTTGGGTGAAAGGATTTTGGGTGTGGGCCGTGTTTTATTGGTTTGGGCCATAAAAAATAAGAGAAAAAAGGGAGAAGATTTGGTTGGGCTTAGTGATGGGCCGGGTTGTTTGTTGGGTGGGTTGGTATGTTTTATATAGTAGAATTGAATTTGTTTTTATTTAAAAATCCAAAATTGAAAACCCTATTCCTACTTCGGTTTGAACTAAATCGATGTGCAGTTTGTTGCTTCGAGATCCTATCGCCAAGCAGTTCCATCTGAGCTAATATTATCGAAATTTATGAAATGTTGAAATTTAATAATTATAATATTTAGAGTAAATAAATAAGTAATTAATTATTTAGTTAATTATATGTTAATGAATAAATAAATTATTAAATGATTTGTTTAATTTTAATTGATTAAGAATAAGTTATTTTATTTAATTTCTTTGATTAACAAGAAATTTGGATTAAAATATAATTCGACTCAATTATTTGAACTAATCCAATTCTAAATTGTAAACTGATTTAATATCAATTATATAACATTGATTGAGTTTGATCTATGCTTTGACTGATATTGCATTTAGATATTGTTTCAATTATCTATTGCTGTGTTATCAAGAAGCCAATTTTTTTTAAGGAAATAGAATAAAACGTTAACAAATGAATTGACTGGAACCGATTGAATTCCGATTTCGGAAAATGGAATGATTACAAGTGAATTATTTGTGATGGGCTGTTCTTGATAAAGTGGACATATTGAATGAATTTCCGTATGGGAATAGTGACACGCTGATTTTGAAATCGTTAACTGATCAAATTTCCCTTTTAAAATTTATTATTTGGATTCAAAGAGACCGGGATCGGATATCAGAATTTTCCGAAACCACTTCGATCAAATAACCACTATGAACCTTTACGGTTTTGATTATAGAGTCTAATATGCTGGAATTTAATTAATTTAACAAATTCGACTATTTTAAATAAGTATTGTACTTAGACACTATTATAATATCGTTGGATTTTCTATAAAAGTATTTTTGGTTATCGTAAGATAAAAACCTGTCGTGTTTATGTGTGATGTGGTCTTACGAGTTACCTTTTTTTCGAAGGATTTTCATAACTTAAGTAATTAAATTAAGTGTGTCTACTCACACTGGTTTCCAGCTTGACTCGGGTGTTACTTTATTGTAATGCACGGGTTAAACCAAGTGTTACAGAATTCAGGTTAGGATGCTTTGGAGCTTAGGAGAAGAGCTGGATGGCAGAGACATATTGCGCGTACTTGATCATATTCCGCTGTGTATTGTAGGCTGTATATTCAGCATTTGTGAGGAAAAGTTATTCTAACTATCCCGATTTATATGTTGATGTTTGTACTATGATAATTTGTATGTATATTAACAGTTACAATTCTTTGTATAAAATCTGTTATTATATTATATTTTGTTCTGTTGCGATTGTGAGATTCTGTGTTGCTATTGTTTTCTGTTTTTCTTATTCTATCTCTTTTCTTCTTAAACCCTAACAATCTAGTATTTTCGGCACTCGATTGCTCGGCACTCTATACAGTGAACGTATTAATATCGATTTTCGAGGGTCGAATATCTCCCGGTCGTCGCACGTGTTATCTGAGTTGAAGGTTAAGCGAGAACCTTGGCTTTGGTGGGGATTACTCATTTGAGATTGGGTCAGTAGTACCCTAGAATGAGTTGAGTGTATTATATATAAGAGCGTACTTGTTATTTTCTTATATAGTAATTTTAAAGGGTAAACAATTTTAACATAATATTTATATAAGATTATATTTTGATATTATAAGAAATGATTTTTCTGGCATTTTTATAGTATGTTGAGGTGATTGGTTATTATTATCATAATCAAAATAAGATTATAAAATTTTAGAGGTTATATATATAAATATATATAACCAAATAGAAATTAGATAAGAATGAATTATAAAAATAAGTAAGCTAAAAATAGATTTGAACCAGAATTTATGTAACAGCCCGCAAACCCGTACCCCTTGAATTGACATTAATCTCCAACAAATCAACTCAAGAAGAACGGAAATACGAACCATTTGGGTTAAAGAAGAAGAGGTAGAAGAAAAAATAAAACAACATCAGAATCTCACAATCGTAGCGGAATAATATATAATAGTTAATATCTGATCCTTTACACAAAAGAAACTATATATGTTTTATAATTACATTATCAGAGTACATACAATCAGAATCAAATACTGGACAGTTATATTAACTTGTCCCACAACAGAATACACAATACACAACACAGTGGAATATACATCAAGTACGAGTGATACGTCTCACCATCCAGCTCGTCTCCTGAGCTCCACAGCATCCTTTCCTGTAATCTATAATACTCGGTCTGACCCAAGCATTATAATAAAATAAGACCCGAGACAGTCTGGAAAACCAGTGTGAGAAAACACACTCAATTGGATTATTAAAAATTTCCAAACCCTTTGAAATCAAAAGCATCTCGTAAGACCACGCCACAAATAAACATGTCGGGTTTTTACCTTACGATAGCCAAAACACTTTTTATCAAATCCGTCTGATATTATAATAGTGTCTATATACAAATACTTATTAAAATAGCTGAAATTGTTACATCTATTAAATTCCAGCTAATAGGTATACAAACAAAACCGTAAAGGCACGTAGGGAGAATGGATTTCCAACTAATGACTAGGCACTGGGGTACCACCTGTCATAGTACCTGGTCTAGATCAGCGTACCGAGGACCATGCCCGATCCCCTGTAACACAAGATCGGAACTACCTAAGGGTAATTCCGAGTAAGATCACCCCACGGTTGGCGCGACCAACCGCCACACAGCCGAAATAAAAAGGGACATCTAGAAAGGAATGATCTCACCCTAATGGGCGCTACCCACATAGCCTTGCTGCATAACCCCTGATTTCCAGTCATTCCCGGTTGATGAGGCTTGAGGCTAAGCGTTACCTTTATAGAACACATCTCTTAGAATGCCAATCGCCCACCTGACGATGTTCCGAAAGCATTCGTCCATACAAGTCCGTCACAGGTTCGAACGGAACCGAAGGCAATATTTCATCTTTGATTTCAAACTCGTTTTCCCTACGAAAATGTACAAACTAGATCAAAGTGGTTTTCGAGAAATTAATCTCGATCCCGGTCTCTTCGAAACGATCAGCGCATTGGCCAATATTGATAGTCGGTTATTTAACTATCAATTAACATTCACAAACATCCATCAAACAATAAATAATTTTCCAAATTATTTATTTACCTCAAAATATCTTCTCAAGGTATATTTCCATTTTCAATCTTTTGAAAACAGTTTCAAACCATCTTCCTCTCACGGAATAAATTTCCCAAATATTTTCTATTTCCATTGAAATCACCAAGTAAAAACACTTTAGATTTTTAAAATAATTTACAACTCTTATTTATAAAATATCTTTTATGACATTTAAGTTAAAAACTACTTCAATACTTATTCAAAAATATATACTTTAATAACATTTAAAATGAAGCTACTTTATAAAATATAAAACCAAATTTTTATCCCTTTAAAAAAAATTTCAAGTCACCTTTAAATAATTACTACTAAAATAAAATTTGAGAAATACTTACTTCAAAATTAAATCATTTGAAAAATAATAAATTTCCTAAAACACACTTTGAAACACTTTAAAATCTTTAACTTATACTTAAAACTTTGCTTTGGAAACGTACTTGGCTATTCAAGGAAATATGCTTCTCTTTCACATTCTTAATAAAATCACTATTTATTTTCTTTCTTAAACAAATTCACATTCCTTTATAAATTCCCACCTTGAATTTTATTTCCAAATACCCACTCATATTTTACTTCACTTTATAAACCCAGTTTATAAACTCCAAAATCTCACTTCTCTTTTAAATTTCAATTTCAAACACTTAAATCAATTTACAATTGATTTCCAATTTACCTTACTTTCAAATAAATTTCCTTACTTACTCCATTTATTTCAAAATCCATTAACATTCATATTTTATTTCTTTATTCTGATTTAAAATCTTTAACTGAAAATACAAATTCCAGATTCCCAAATTCCTTCTTTTTCCTTTTAATTAAATTTAAGCCTTGAATTAAAATAAATTCGTTATTCTTTTAAATAATATCGCTTAGTTTTAAAATTCATTATTTCTTTGTTTATTCAAAATCCCTCTTCCATACTCGAAATTTTATTTATTAGCATTTTAAAAATCACTTTATCATTTCCCAATTGATTCTTTAATTTATTTAAATTTTCTATAATTACTTTACTTAAACATTCTCTTATATATTTTCTTTTTCAAAAATCCAATTTATATATTTTGATAACTCAGTATACCGCAAGGTATATTCAATCAAACCATAGCATCCAATATTCCAATTGTCAATATAATTCATCACAGAATATCAAAAATCATAACACAGAATTATTAGAACAATCCAAATAATTTTGAGGAATCCATTTGGATCCCTCCAACCTGTTTCCCTACATCCACAGACGTTAGCACAATACCAATTCCACTTCGAGGTGGAATATTGCGGTATATGGGATTAATATAATATCATCCGCTATTATGCCGCGCATAGGGTCTCATCCGCTATATAATGCGGGAATATCAATAACTCCAACCTATACTATATATACTACTATATATATAATATCAGAACACATCCAATTAATTCAATCAATTATTTAAATTTAACCATTTAAATTCATTAATAACCCAGATGAGTGAGATTAACTCACCTTTGATTTTGTTTTGCAATCTGACCCAACCAGCTATTTCCTTCACGGTTTTTGGACCTTGTACAAACATTGTATAGTTTGTTAACATTTGAACTAATCAAATGATCAATTACCACTTAATAAATTTGATTAACTAATTATTTTATTCAAACTAAATCTTTCCTGGAATAATAAATTTTAAGTTACAAAAATAATTAAAATAGGTTAATTTAAACCAGACTAGTAAATTTAGAATGTATATTTATTTTTCTTTTGAAACTACATACATATATCCTTATAGAAATTTTCTATATAGGTTTAAAATATCTTATTTATTTATTTTTGTTTTTATATAACCTTACAACATTTTAAAATTCCTACATAAATATTTTCAAAGCCTTATCCTTACATATATATATTTATTTCTCTATTTATCTATATATATTTAAAATAAAATATATATTTGTGTATTTATACATTTATATTTATATATCTTTTCCTGTAAATAACCCAAAACAACAAGTCCTTTCTGTAAATACTTTTCATTTCTTGTACCTATATATTTTGTAAAAATAAAATCTGGTTCATACATATCATTGTTATTATTATTATTAAAATAAGAACATTATCTTATTGTCAAATAAATTTTCTAACATACATGAACATATATGTAAAACAGAATTGTTTATATCTGTTGTACATTTCTTTTTTTTCCTCTTTCTATATATATATAAATAAAAAAGAGAAATCCTATACCTTACAGCCGCAACCCCACTACAGATTTATCCACCTCGATTCCAACTTGTCACCACAACATCATGACGTCTAGGCCCTCGCGTGCCTTCACGATATCCTAATCGAGCTCCACCTCCTCGCGGCTACCCAATCGCCACTTACTCGATAGATTTGCCTTCGTTCTTCCAGGCATGCTGCCACTGATCAATCGAGCAGCCCTCCCCCCTTTCCTTTAATTCCAACCACGAACCCTGCTAAGTTGATCGTGGGTTGAACAGAATATGGCTCGCGAATTGATTTCGAAATCAATTTTGATTTCTCTATTCTCCTCTACTTTTTTTTGACTCGAACAGAAAATGAAAGAGTTCGGTTTCGAATTTTGAAGTGTTGGCTATTTTATTTTATTATTCTTAAGAGATTTTGGTTTTTGTATTGACTAGAGAGGGCTCGATTTCTGAATTTAGAAGGCGCGATTCGTATGAATGAAGAAGACTAGAAGAGGAAGACAGGGTTTCGATTTGAGGTAAGGAGAGAACTACAAATTTATCGGCCATTGTTTGTTTCTTCTACGAATTTGATTTTGGTTTTGTATTTTATCGTATAGAAGAAGGAAAAGGGGACATGATGAGATTTTAGCGTGCAAAAACATCTCTATGTGTCGGTTGAGATTTTTTTGTGTACAGTGATTTCATACTCATCTAGAAATATAATATAATAACCAAAATATCTTGTGGTCCATATTCTAAACCCTGAACTCCAATTTAAATGCAACGACTAGCGTTCCTAACGTTATCTCTATTCTGACATGCTGAAACAGGTTTTGAGGTCTAGTTCGACCATAAGCAGAAGATATCAATTTAAATCGACGATTTAAATTAAATTAAAACGATTTATTTCTAGGCTTTTCTGATCGTACAACCAAACGGTAACTCCAATCACTACGAAATTTGAAATCCGATAATAATACAATATTACGGATCCAATGGAACTGGTTTCGTCAAATCCCGAGACTGTGCCCCAAAAGGCTATTTTTAAATTCAATTTAAACATTATATTTTTAAAACCGAACAAACCACTTTTAAATTCAATTTTAAAAGTTTTATTATCTTCAGTATCATTAATATGAATTTATAAGCCTTCAAATTAATTTTTAACAGGCTTAAAACTCCTGATTCAACATTTTACCCAACCTCAAATTATTTAACTTAATAATTTAATTACGAAATAAACAGTGATATTTGAAATTCAAGTTAAAACTACCTTTCGAATATTTAAAATCAATTAAATATTCCCATTTCAAATATCCCAAAATTCTGGGTCGATTACACTGAGCTAGTTAATAGATGAGTTTATCTTCATGTCCCATAACCACTAGATTAACTTAAATATTTACGAACAAATTATAGATTTCCACTCGAAAATTGTCAAAATATTTCAATCGAACAAGTCTAAGAATTAACCGACAAAGTGAAGGAAAGCGTTTCATACCACTTGTTTTGCTAATCCGTTTAATTAGATTTCTTATACGAGTGAGGTAAAGGTTTGTATATACTAATAGATTGGAAAACGGTTTTTTTTTAAAATGAGCTTTGTATTTAAAAGTAGTGTTGAAATCGTTTTTGCGAAAGAGTTTGAGTATTTACTACTAGTATAGAAACCTTTGTATTTTAAAGTGACAAATCACAAAAATGATTGTAGAAACAATCAATCACCAAAAATTCACATATGAAATTGTGAATTAAAACCATAGAAATCGATATCGAATCCATCAAAATGGATATTCCCAAAAATATCGAAAAAGAAGTCATCAAAGTCGATAAATGATAACAACAAATCAGATCATCAAGAATCGATTAAAAATCGGAAATCCATACAAAACTGCCTAAAATAGGCAAAAAGCACATCTCCCAGATTCAGTCGACTGAACCAGAAGGTCAGTCGACTGATACAAGGCCAGAAACTCTCGGGTTCCTGGTTCAGTCGACTAAACTATATGGTCAGTTGAATAACGCAGGGACAGGAAGTTTTCTGCTCTCAGGTTCAGTCGATTGCTAGTCGACTGATAGATGGACATAAGCTTTCCACCCCTAGGTTCAGTCGACTGACCTTACCGTTCAGTCGACTGAACTGCCATTTGCAATATTTTCAACCTAGCCCAAGAAGGTGCAAAAATCCAAACGGAAGTGATCGGACGAGCAACAGAGACTAGGGATTTATGCCAAGCGACAACCCAGCCTTATAGGCTCTTCGATAAACCCCAACAACGTGTTCAAACATCAAAGATAGGATTTTTAAAGATTTGACTTCAAAACACCAAAATTTGGAAAATTCATCAAACCAATTCAATTCAAAGGCAAATGGACAAGGAATAGATGTTAGGAATTACTACCTAACAACTACCAAAGATATAGACATAGATGCGAGTTAAAAAACTCACCTTTTAAACCCAAAACAACAAATGAGAAGCTCTAGAACAAGCAAAGATTGACTTCTCTTCAACAACACCTCTAGAATCTTCAATTTATTATCAAAGGTGAAGTTTTTCCTAAGTTAGGTTATAGGAATTTCTAAAAATTGAAGAGGGATTGAGACGGAGAAGATGAAGAGGATGCTTACCTAAGCTTCTCTTGGATTTTGGACTTGAATTTGTATTTCCTAAACAAACTAGGGTTTTGGAATTCTAATTTCCAATCTCTTCCCCCATTTTTGCTTTAGCTTGAGTGTTAGGAAATATTATGAAGGAATGAAGGGGAGTGGAGTGGGAGTTAGGGTATTAGATGGGTTGGGTGTTAGGTTATTGGGCTGAAACCCAAACCCAAAGCCCTAAATGAAAATATTAAAATTTCACTCAACTCCAAACATATCGATGTTTATACTCAAAAAGGTCGCAACCACCAGTTTGGACTCAATGGAAGTGGTCTTGAGTCCTAATTCGACTGTTTGCAAAAAGTGACATTTCGGACTAAAATCTGACTAACGATGCTATATTTAAATAAAACATTTAAATATACAATCGTAAAAATATGCGGGTTGTTACATTATATGTATATAAAAATTGAAACTGAAATGGTTTTGGAACCTATTGATTTTTAAAGACCTTTGATTTTGGCAAATAGTCGATTTTGGAAATTGGGTAAGCCGAATTCAAAAAAACTATCAATTTTAAAGATATTGATTTTATATATGTAAAAATTGTATGTGATACATATGAAGTGTATGATTTGAAAGGTATTATGTATATAGTATGATATGTTTTGGAACTAAAAGTATGGAAAGCACCCCCACGAAAGTTGAAATTTGGAGAAGGAGATCCACTGGCTAGGTCTACCTTGGAACCCACAGGGTAGGTTCAATGAGAATTGGGATCCTAGAGGACGTCCAGACAAAAACTTATGAGTTCCTGGTAGTCATTTGTTTGCATAGCGAAAATCGAGGGGTATTATACCTACACTTACGTATGGTTTTGCTGGGATAACAACGCAACCTTTGTGTAACTGCGATCTATTATGGTTCCATAGCGTAATTCGGGAGGCAGAGATTGCCTGCAGTCCATGTATGATTTCGCTGGGATAGCGATGTAACATCGGTAGATTGCGATCTACGTGGTTTGGTTCCATAGCATGATTCGGGAGGTAGAGATTTCCTACAGTCTACTTTTGGTTTCACTGGGATAGTGATGCAACCTTTGTGTAGCTACGATCTATTTGTTTTGTTTGATTGCGTAATTCGGGGGGGCAGAAATTTCCTACAGACTACTTACGGTTTCATCGGGATAGCGACGCAACCTTTGTGTCGTAGCGGTCTATCGTGTTCCCATGGCGTAAGTCGAGGGTGTTGATGCCTACAGTTTACTTATGATTTCGTCGAGATGGCAACGCAATCATCGTGTTAATTGCGACCCATGGTGGTAAAGAAGGAAAAAGGGGTTGATACTTTCCATATCATTTTTGAAAGGTTTTGCAAGTATTTTCACTGGGCGTTGAAACGGGTCTACTAAATACTTAGGGATTTTTAGTCCTACGCCTGATCAACGTATGACTAAATTTCTGTAAGAACAAGGAGGACTTGTTAAGACATCGAGTTATGGAAAAATGTTTTAATTTAGAACTAGCTTGGTAATACTATGTAATTTAAAGTGTATGTATCTTTAAATGTAGAATAAAGAGTAAGGAGTTTAAAACGTTTTAAAGGATGATTAATTTAGTAATATATATCAAAATTATAGTTCTTGCTTCGTTCCTTTTTGAGGACGAAAAGTTCTAAGAGGGGTGATTATAACGACCCAGATTTTTAGCCATCTGATATTGGAATTATTAACTAATTTTAATTATTGGAATATTTATTTTTATAAGTCAAATAGATAAATTTTCTAATATTTACAATATCTGAATCTATAAATTGAATAAAACTATATTTAATTATAAATTATAAATTTCTGAATATGATAAATTTTATAGATATATGTATATAAACTCCACCATTAAAATTTAAAACATAATATCCACATATGTATATATATATAAATATACACAAGATTTATGATGTTTAAAAATATATATAAGTTTATATGTGTATACATGTTTATAAGAATATTGTATATGTAAATAAATATATATACATGAATGTATAAGCTCCATAATGGCAAATTTCAAACTTATGAGTATATGTATATGTATATATGTTTATATTAAATAGTGAGCATGTAAAAAAATATAAACATGTGTGTATTTAAATGTATATGAAAACATGTATAAATGTAAATATATGTGTATATGATGACAACAATATATATATGAATAGACACATATGTTTATAAAAGTATTGTATATGTAAATATGTATATATGTAGATGTGTATATAGTAAATATATGAATATGAGAACATATATATATATATATATCTATGTGTGTGTATACACAAGAAACATCATCATGATAATTTCAAAATCCAGTCACACATAAATCAAAATCAAGTCAAGCACAAACATAAAATCATGGCCACATAGGAAATCAGATCACATAAAATAAATCAAATCAAACTATAACATGAAATCAAAAAGAAAAATAAAAAAAATAAAACAAGTGAAATGTGGAAGCCTGTACATAGCCACCTTCTACTTCACTATCTTCCTTCCTTTCTTCATCTATATATACGACCACATGTGTTCACTTGTTTAGATATATATAAAGAAGAAGGGAAACAAGAAAAAAAATCTACCTTTAAGCAAACAAAAGAAAATAATTAAGTGGTTATAGCCTGGACGAAGAAGACCTAGAGCAGAGCAGTAATTCATCTTTCACAAAAAAGTGAGTGAACAACCTCGTTTTTGTTTACTGGTATTATATATACATATATATTCTATGATTATGGATGAATCTTTGGCTGTGTAAATTTTATATGAACCTGAAATGTGAATTAATGTATATAAATGAGTGTGTTCGACATAACAAGGCATCAAGACACTGTATTTCTTCCTAGAGTTTCTTTGTCATGTTTTCTTGAAAAAAGAGTTAAACCTTCACTCTAATAATCAATATCTCCATATCCAATTAGTTTTAGACTTTGACGCCAAAACAAAAATTGTATGTTTTTGAGTATAAAACATGTAAAAATTCATTTCGTGTAATTCCATCAAGCATAGAGGAAGAGAACTACTTATAACCGTGAGTTGGTCGACTTTAGATGAAAATCAACTATCGCAATTCGACAAATGAGTTATACAGTGATGATCGAAATTGAAAAACATGAATTTTAGGAGTGGTATGGTGATTTCTAGTTTTGTGTGGTAAGTGATATGTTGAGTTGAATGGTTTTGGGTGAAATGGAAAATTACGGTGGTGTACTCGATTTCGTGGCTTGGGGCTTGGTGTGGGGAAGACTTGGATGATGATGGACTAATGAAAAATAGCGCGTTATTTTTCTTGGGACTGTGATGGCCAGACGAGATAGGACTAGGGTTTAGAGCACGTGTGTTTTTGGGTTCGGTTGCAGGCAAATGGTGACGCGACTAGGGTGGTAGCGGCGTGCGGTCCAAGGGGAAAAGAAAAAGGAGGTTGCGGCGATGCTCGGGACGAAGTTGGTGGTGGATGGACGGTCGTGGTGACGAGGCATGGCGATTTTGGGGTGATGTGTTGGTTCCAGTTTATGTTTGAGTTCAAAAATTTGAACTGGGCTTGGGTCACGCATTTCAGGTGGGTCATGGTGACGTAGTAGTGGTGTGCGACTTAGGGTGATGGTCAGCGGTGAGATGGTTGACTGAAGTGTTGTGTGCATGTTTGCGTGCACATCTATATGCATGTATCTTTGCCTGGGAATAAAAGAACTGAAGGAAGGGAGAAGAGAGGGAAGTTAACTGGAAGGGAAAAAGGATTTGAGGTGTGTGTCATGTTCTATTGGTTTAGGCCGTAAGAAATAAGAGAAAAAAAAGAGAGAAGATTTGGTTGGGCTTAGTGATGGGCTGGGTTGTTTGTTGGGTTGGTATGTTTTGTAAAGGAGAATTGAATTTGTTTTTATTTAAAAATCCAAAATTAAAAACCCTATTCCTACTTCGTTTTGAACCAAATCGACGTGCAGTTTGTTGCATCGAGATCCTATCGCCAAGTAGTTCCATCTGAGCAAATATTATCAAAATTTATAAAATGTTGAAATTTAATGATTATAATATTTAGAGTAAATAAATAAGTAATTAATTATTTAGTTAATTATATGTGAATTAATTAATAAATTATTAAATGGTCTGTTTAATTTTAATTGATTAAGAATAAGTTATTTTATTTAATTTCTCTGATTAGCAAGAAATTTGGATTAAAATATAATTCGACTCAATTATTTGAACTAATCCAATTCTGAATTGTAAACATATTTAATATCAATTATATAACGTTGATTGAGTTTGATCTATGCTTTGACTGATATTGCATTTAGATATTGTTTCAATTATCTATTGCTGTGCTATTAAGAAGCCAAACAAATTTAAGTAAATAGAATAAAAAGTTAACATGTTTTATTGAAAAGTAAATCGACTGGAACCGATCGCTATACCAATTTCAAAAAAGGAAAGATTACAAGTGAATTATTTGTAATGGGCTGGTCTTGATAAAGTGGACATATTGAATGAATTTCCATATGTGAATAGTGACATCCTGATTTTGAAATCGTTAACTGATCAAATTGCCCTTTTAAAATTTATTATTTGGATTCGAAGAGACCAGGATCGGATATCAGAATTTTCCAAAACCACTTCGATCAAATAACCACTACGAACCTTTATGGTTTTGATTATAGAGTCTAATATGGTGGAATTTAATCAATTTAACAAATTCGACTATTTTAAATAAGCATTGTACTTAGACACTATTATAATATCGATGGATTTTCTATAAAAGTGTTTCCGGTTATCGTAAGATAAAAACCCGTCGTGTTTATATGTGACGTGGTCTTATGAGTTACCTTTGTTTTTCGAAGGATTTTGATAACTTAAGTAATTCAAATTAACTGTGTTTACTCACTCTGGTTTCCAGCCTGACTTGGGTGTTACTTTATTGTAATGCTCGGGTTAGACCGAGTGTTATAAAATTAGGATTAGGATGCTTTGGAACTCAGGAGACGAGCTGGATGGCAGAAACGTATTGCACGTACTTGATTATATTCTGCTGTATATTCAGCATTTGTGAGGACAAGTTGTTCTAACTGTCCCGATTTATATGTTGATGGTTGTACTTTGATAATTTGTATGTATATTAACAGTTACAGTTCTTTGTATAAAATCTGTGATTATATTATATTTTGTTCTGCTGCGATTGTGAGACTCCGTGTTGCTGTTGTTTTATGTTTTTCTTCTTCTATCTCTTTTCTTCTTAAACTCTAACAATTTAGTATTTTCGGTACTCGATTGCTCGGCACTCTATACAGTGAACGTAATAGTGTCGATTTTCAAGGGTCGAAAATCTCCCGGCAGTCACAAGAAATATTTTTAGTCGATAAATATTTATCTATTGGATGTTTGGATATTTATTATTGATAGTTATTGACTGTTTGGATAATTTACTAATTATTATTAGTAGGATTGGATATTCCCACCTATTGGAGCGGATGAGACCCTATTACGTTCCCGTGTAAGAGCGGATGACCCTTTGTATATGAATCCGGCCTCGAAGCGGTTGATTTATATATTTATGATCATATACTGTATGTGATGTAGGGTACAGGTTGGAGGGATCCAACAGGATTCCTCACACTGTTGATTTTATTTTCATATATATGGTGATATATGATTTGTTGAATGCCATATTGATGACATGGATATGACTTTGCTTAATTAGTGCTTTCGTAGCACCCGACCTCATTTTTGGTATTTTAAAATACTATAAAATAGTGAGTTGATTTAAAAAGGGATTTCAAAGCGATTTTGAAAACTATATATGCTTAAATAATTAGTCTTGAATTATTTAAAGGAGTAATTTATTTTAAAATCAAAGATATGTTTTCGATATCATCAGTTAATAATTTCATAAAATATTATTAAATTGAGATTTTCGAATTGCAAATAAAGATTTTTAAAATCTTAGAATAAGTCCGTATTTTATAATAAATGGATATGTTTGAAAAGAAAATAGAAATATTTTGAAATTAATATTTATTAACAATTTTATACAAAGTAATATATATACATATATGAATGTATATGTTTACATATATGAAAGATTGATTACAAATGTGAGATTTTGTAAATGTGATAATTTATAAAAATAATATTTTACAAATGAAGTGAAGATTTGTAAAATCATATTTTTTTATGTGTATGAATTTATAAACGGGGTTTATAAATTAAAGGAAACTATTATCGTTTAACAAATTGGAGAACAAATCAAACAGTGGATTTATTATAAGATACGGGCTGATATTTTAGAAATAGTTGGCTCTATTTTGGAAATTAAGGCGAGGGTAAATTGGGATGTTAAACGATACATAAATAGAAAGAGATTTATAAAAGAAATTTATCCATATGGAAATAACATTAAAACGGATGGTGATTGACGTTTTATATGAGATTTATGAATAAGTGAGATTCATAAAGAAAATAGGTTTAAATTGAATTCATAAATAAATGGGTTTTATAAAAGCAAGTTTTATAAAATGGAAAGAGATCCTTAAATATAGTTTTATGAATATAGAAATGACAGGGTTAAAGGTTTAAGAATGGATTTTTACCGAGGAAATATATATTTAGTTTTAAAGTTGGTTATTCATGTTATTGCTTAAAGTTGTTTATAAATATTTAAATAATTTTGAAAGGTTAATTATTTTAATTATTAATATGGTTTGAAATTAATAATAATGATTATTAATAATATTTTGGAAATTTATTATTATTATTTATATGGTAAAGATTAACGATTGTTTTATCCATAATGGTTTGAATTATTATTATTATTTTTAAGAGGTTAAAAGCTAATAATAATTATTTATATAAGATTTTGTGTGATTATAAATAGAGTTTTATGAACGGACTTATATTTTCATAAGAGGAGCTTATAAAATGGTTTGAAGATATAAAGGAAGATTATATACAAGGTAAAGAGATTTATAAAAAGATGGATATTTATAAACGAATTTTAGAAATGGGTTTATAGATTTATAAAAAGAGTTTTATAAATAATTTCATGGTTTTATAAAGTTTTGCAAATGTCTTAGGAAATAATTTATAAATGTTTATAAAGGATTTTAGAAATTTATGATGGAGTTTATAAATGATTTTAGAATTTTATAAAAAGAAGATCTTCCTAAGTGTTTGGTAAATATACTTATACCATTGAGATAAGTATATGAATATTTTCTAAGTACTAAAAATAGAAGGCTTTGTGAATATATCTTTGTAAAAGTATTTTGATAAAAGCATTTACAAGATTTTTTTAATTAACGAAAAGATTAATGAAGAAGGCTTAGTTTTGCTTGATGTTTAATCAAATGTTGTTTATTCCTATGGAATTAAATCCTTGATTGAATGTTTGTTATTCGATAGTTAAATAACCGACTATCGGAATTTGAACACAAAAGTAACTTTGGAAATATCTAGGAGAAATATGTGAGTTATATGGCACAAAAGTCATCTCTGATGATGCTGTACTGTGCGTGTAAATCTTGTTTCGTTCCTCTAGGACAATGATAAAGAAATCCGTACACTAACGGTTAGGAGGTGATATCCATTCTTATCATTGACTGTTTATTTCCTAAAAAACAAGGGTTGAGTTTACCGGGGATTATCGAATGTTGTTTAAAAGAGACTAGAATCAGATATGTTATCCAAAAACCACTTAGATCAAACTTAAGCATTCGAGGTGAAGACATCTTAAAGATGATGGAATTGGAGATGGGGCTCTTAATCGTTTCGCCCAGTCCCAGAACGAACTTGTATGGATGAATACTGATATTGCATTGTTGCCTTGAGAGCAGTGTTAGCATTTCAAATGAGAAGTGGTATATAAATGGTAACAACGTGGCCTCTTCGAGCCTCACATCCGAAAAATGAATAAAGCAGGGACATGCGGTAGGGCTAAGTGGGTCGCACCCAAGTACGTTATGATCATCCCAAATCTAGAGCAATGTTCATGTATGCTTCGGGATCCCATTGTGTGGTTGTTGATTGTAACTAAGGGGTGATCATATTCGGTGCTACTCTAGAAGGGGGTAGTGCCGGTCCTGAGTAGCAGAGGTGCAATGTGTTGTAGCCTCTCGTACACTTGATCTAAAGGTGTATGGAATCGGTGGGTAGACCCTTACCCTTTCATAGTTAGAGTCCATTATCCAATGCGAGCCTTCGGTTTTGGTTGTAAAACCTAGTATGCTGGAAATTAATTAATGTATCAATTGCGCAATGATTAATAAGTATTTGTATATTAGACATTATTATAAAATCAGAGGATTTCATATGAAATGTTTTGGTTATCGTAAGGTAAATACTCGTCCGTGTTTATGTGCGGCGTGTTCTTACGAGGTACCTTTCAATTTTGAAAGGTTTCTATAACTTTAAAAATCCAGTTGGGTGTGTTTTCTCACGCTGGTTTTCAAGACTGACTCAGGTGTTATTTTATTATAATGCCCGGGTCAGACTGAGCATATTACAGATTTAGTTGGAATGCTTTGGAGCTTCAGGAGACGAATTGGATCTCAAAGATGTAAAGGCCCGTATCTCCGTTGTGACACCCCACCTCTATTCTCACGCTAGCCAAGGACACTACTGGGTAATGCCGTCGACTAGCACAAAGAATAAGGCTGTTGAGGAGCGACCATCTCTGTAATTGCTTTGTGCAAGTACTGATATGTCAGATAATATAACTTACATTTCATTTCAAGAGGAAATATGACATATCAAATACAAACTCAAAGCTACCACACAGTGGCTATGAGGCCTTCAGAAAACAAATATAGAAATAAACATAACACAAATTAGTCACAGATATTCATATCACAAAGGCGGAATCAGATATGAATATATCACATAAAAGTGTAAATCAAAATAGTGGTCATAGAAGATCCACTACATCACAAAAGAATAGATACAAGTGCTAGACAAATGAATAATTACACATCAAAGAGTCTATATCTCAAATGTATAACAACAAAAACTACTATGTTAAAGTAGTTAGCCAAAAGTCAGATAATAGTCCCCGAGGAGGAGTTAAGTAGAAGCACCTGTAACATCTCAGTCTGACCCGAGTATTATTTAAGAAGAAACTAATAAACGGATCAGTCTAGCTATAAATATCATATAAAATGAGATAGGATAAGAGATATGAGCTAAAACGTATGATAACGAAAATGCCATACTGTGTCAAGTATACATCAAATATCAACAAAAATCATACAATATCCCATGAATCTCAAAACACCAAAAAGAATCACATTCTTTAAATTATTCACCAAAACACAAATATTGACAAAACATAACAATGCCAATCCACGAAAATTGGTGAAACACAAATTCTAGAAATCATCAGCCAGAAATCCAGAAATCACAAAGGGGGAGGCCTATCACAAACGGGAGCATGAAAACTCACCAACACGTGTATCACAAATGGGTCACTATCCCATGAACCGAACATCAACGCACCTTAAAAGATACGCCCCATGCACAGTCGAACATTAATGCACCTAAAAAGGTACACCCCATGTATAATCTAACATCGACGCACCTAAAAAGATACGCCCCATGTATAATCGAACATCGACGCACCTAAAAAGATACGCCCCATGTATAGTCGAACATCGATGCACCTAAAAAGGTACACCCCATGTATAATCTAACATCGAAGCACCTAAAAAGATACGCCCCATGTATAGTCGAACATCGATGCACCTAAAAAGGTACACCCTATGTATAATCTAACATCGTGCCTAGTCGAACATCGATGCACCTAAAAGATACACCCCATGTATAATCTAACATCGATGCACCTAAAAAGATACGCCCCATGCTTAGTCGGACATCGATGCACCTAAAATGATACACCCTATGCACCGACTTATCGAGCCGAATGCTCCACGAACGGTCCAAAGACCATGGGTCACTAGCCCATAATAATGAGACGAAGCTCAACAGAACGGGGTATAGTCCCCCACGCGGACAAAGAGACATTGCACATCGCTAGTCTAAATCATAAAATGATCATCGTCGATCATCAAGAAGTGTCGATTACACTAAGCTAGTAAATAAATGAGTTTATCTTCATGTTCCATAACCACTGGCTTAACTTAAATATTTACGTACAAATTGTAGATTTCCACTCAAAAGTTGTCACAAGATTTTCAATCGAACAAGTCCAAAATTAACCGACGAAGTAAACACAAGCGTTTCATACCACTTGTTTTACTCAGACGTTTAATTAGATTTCTCATACGAATGAGGTAAAGGTTTGTATATACTAATAGATTGAAAAACGGTTTTATAAGCAAGTTTTGTATTAAAAATAGAGTTGAAATCATCTTTGTAAAAGAGTTTTAATATTTACTACTAGTATAGAAACCTTTGTATTTTAAAGTGACAAGTCATAGAAATTATTGTAGAAACAATCAAGCACTAAAATTTCACATATGAAGACGTGAATCAAATCCAAAGAAATCGATACCGAATCCATCAAAATGGATGTTGCAAAAAATGACGAAAAAGAAATTATCAAAGTTAACTAAAGTGATAACAACTAATCGAAGAAAGGAGAATCGATCAAAAATTGGAAATCCACACAAATTTGCCTAAAATAGGCAAAATAAACATTTCCCAGAATCAGTCGACTAGACCACAGGGTCAGTCGATTGACATAGACCTGGAAACACTCGGTTTCCAGGCTCAGTCGACTGACTCAGTGTGTCAGTCGACTGATACAGACCTGGAAACACTCGGTTTCCAGGCTCAGTCGACTGACTCAGTGTGTCAGTCGACTGATACAAGGGCAGAGAATTTTCCGCCCCCTGGTTCAGTCGACTGACCTCCTGGTTAGGTCGACTGAACTTGCTTCATCAGCAGTTTCAGCCTAGCCCCCTTGTGGGGCAAAATCAATAACACGGAACGGAAGCGAACGAGCGAGCAACAACGACTAGGGATTTACGCCAAGCGACAACCCAGCCTTGTATGGCCCTCCGAAACACCCTACTAACGTGTTCAAACATCAAAGATTGGATTTTTAAAGATTTTACCTCAAAACAACAAAAATTGGAATATTCACCAATTCAATTCAAAATCAAAAGCAAATGATCATAAATAAGTGTTCGGAATTCATACCTAACAACAATGATATTTATAGAAGTAGATGTGAGTTCAAAAACTCACCCTTTCAACCCAAAACAACAAAGGAGAAGCTTTGAAATCAAAAGAAAGATCAACCACACTTCAACTTCAACTCTAGAAGCTCCAATCTAAAATTACAACGAATATTTCCTAAGTTAGGTTATAGGAAATTTCTGAAATTGGAGAGAGATTGAGATGGAGAAGAAGAAGATGATGCTTACCTAAGCTTCTCTTTGATTTTTGGAGCTAGAACTTGAATTTGGAAATGAAACTAGGGCTTAGGATTTCTAGTTTCCCATTCCTCTCCCAATTTTACTTAAGCTTGAAGTGTTAGGAAACGATAGTGTATGAAGAGGAGAGTGGGTGGAGTTAGGATATAAGATGAGTTGGGTTAGTGGGCTGAAACCCATGCCCAAGCCCAAAGCCCTAAGTGAAAATGTCAAAATTCTACTCAACTCCAAACATATCGATGTTTATACTCAAAAAGGTCGCAAACGCCATTTTGGACTCAATGGAAGTGGTCTCGAGTCCCAATTTGACTGTTTGCAAAAAGTGACATTTCGAACTTGAATCCGACTAACGATGCTATATTTAAATAAAACATTTAAATATACAATCGTAAAATATGCGGGTTGTTACAAACTCCCCTCCTTAAAGAAATTGTGTCCTCGCAATCTTAAGAAATAAATAAGAAGTAACAACTATAAAAGCATATCAACACAAAAAGAAGAAATTTGAAATAAGAAGTTCACCTTAAGGAGCACGAAAGAGTAAGTCCGAATGTGTTTGCTCGATGAATTCTCAAGATTCCCAAGAGAAATTGTAACAACCCAATATTTTGAAATTATTTTTATTTGAATTTATTTCATTTGAAAATATTTTAGAGTGAAGTGGGAATTTTTCTAGAGCAAATGGTAATTTATTTGAAATTTTCATGTTCTGTTTCCTATTTTTAAACAATTTCTTCAATTCTTTTGCTATTTTCCCTGAATTTAAATATTTATTTCACTTTGAAATTTTTTAAAAAATCATTTTTATTTCAAATTTTGTTTTAGAATATTTTTAAAATGAAGTAAATAATTTTCCAAAGTCAATGGTGATTTATTTGTAATTTCTGGACACTGTTTTCAAATTTTAAGTAATTTCTGTAATTCTTTTTCCATTCTCTTTAAATTTAAATATTTAATTTAATTTTATAATACTTTGTTTCAGTTTTTAAAAGTAAATTACTGATTTTATTTTTGTTTTAAATTGAATTAAAGAAAAGGAAATATGAAAGGTTTTAAAAGCTTGGAAACTTAAGTCTTTTCATTTCCAAAAACTTTTCATTTTCCTCAACTCCTCATTACTACTTTGGCCGTGACTTTATTTCTTTTTTTTCACGTGAAACACCTCATTTACATTTCACAATTTGGCCATTTCAGATCTGAGAGAAAACAACTTGGTAATGGCTTCTTTTTTTACCTTTTCTTATTCCTTTTCTTTTGATTTTTCTTCTATTTTTGCCTTGTTCTTTCCATAGTTTTGCTCGGCCTCCTCCTTGTCTTCACAGCCACCACCCCCTACATCTCTTCCCTGCCATATCCACCACCTACACCCCAGGCCTTGACCATGGCCGAGCCCACCATGATGCCAAAACTCCACAAAAATTGCAACACAAGCCATAAAAGCATGTTGTTTGATCACCACTTGCTCATCCACCTCAAACACCACCCTAACCACAACCTAGGCCGCCTCCACCACCTCTGACCAGACCACCACACACCTTTCCTCCCACTGACTAGTCATGGTGCACCCAGGCCGAGCCCACACATGCATGGACGAACCACTTTGATGATAAAAACCCCACTACATTGCCTAAAACTCTTCACATTCCTTTGTATAAACTTCCTCCCCATATTCCACTACCTTGGCCGTGCATTTACATGACCAAACCAGAGCCATGTTAAGTCCAAACCTGACCATATGCAACCCCTAGGCCGTACATAACATATGAGAAAGCAAGGCAAAAGATTTGGCATTCGTATCTCTTTTTATTTAAAAATTATTCCATTTCAAGTGTATTTAAATTTTTGGTTTGTTTTGATTTTTTTGTTTGGGTTGTAACACAAGATCTATAGCATTGGATTTGCTCTCCACTCAAGTCCGTAATCTTGTCATCGTGCTTTGATTTCCGTTGTGTCATTGGTTTTGTTATCTCTAGCATTTAGAGGTGAGTAAATCTCACTAGACATTTATACTTATGCAATTGTGAAACGACAACAATTGAATGTGTAGAATTTTATATGATGTCATAACTGCCTGTGATGATTTATTTATATGATGTTAAACTTGTTTAATTACATGTCATATCATTTTTTACTGTTATATACTGTATACTGTTCATTTTATATATGTTTATCACACTGCAAGTTCCCTATAGAATAGAATCACTATGGGTTGAAATGATACATACCCGAATGGACTTTAGAATAGGGAAAGATCGTTATGGGCTGAAATGATAAGCTTGAGGGACTTTTTATTAATTTTATTTACTTGGGATTGCGGGTTTGAAATGATAAAACCCAGATTTTCTTTGTAAACTACGGATTGAAATGATATATTATCCGTATCACTTGACTTAGGCTAGAAAATATTATACAGACCCATGGTTATTTTAAATATTCTTCTGGAAATTTTTAAATATTTTAAAAATGTAAAAATATGATAAATTGAGTTAAATTAAAATTTTAAATGATTTATTAAAGTGGAAATGATTTTTCTATGTGTTAAATGTAAAATAAATGGATAGAAATTGTGATTTTTAAGTGTAACTTAATTTGGAAATTTTGATTTGATTTTTAAATGGAAATTTAGTTAATTAAATTAAAAATGAAAATTAAGTTTTAAATGGTAAATGAAGATTTAAAATTTAAGTGTTGAAATAAATTGTAAAAAAATGAAAAAATGGGAATTGACACTTGAATTAAATAAGTGAACTTTGGAAATTTGATTTTTATTTGTAAAATTTTTCTTTATAAAAATCATAAGTTAAAGGATTTAAATGAACATTTTCAATGTGGAAAAATATGATTTTTATAAGTTTAAATGATTTAAATTGAAGTTTATTTATGGCTGGGATTGTATTTCAAACCTGGAAATTCAATTAATAGCACTTCAGAAATGCTATCATTTCTGGAAATGAACTAATTCTGAACTAAGTAGAATCTGCAGCACTTGGTAAGTGCCGTGGTTGCATAAGTGAACTAAAAGACTAAAATGAACTAAGGCTATGACATCACTTGTAAGTGCTGTAGTGGTAGGAACTAAATTTAAAACTGGAACTAATGAAGGGGCTACTGTAGCACTTGTTAAGTGTTGCAGTAGGCTGAAATGTGATTTTTGTATATAACTGAACTACTACAACAGTTTTAAAACGCCGTCTTTGCTGAATTGAAATAAAACATTTAATTTGAACCCTGAACTATTACAACAGTTCTGTAAATGCTGTCTTTTCTGAATTGAACTGTTTTTCCTTTAAAACTGAACTATTACAGCAGTTTATAAATGCTGTCTTTGCTGAATAGAATTGTTTTCAAATATAACTTACCGCAGCACTTTTTAAATGCTGTGAAAGCTGGAATTTTATTTTTTTAATGTTTTTAAGTAAATAAATGAACTCAGAAAAGGCTAAAATTTTGGGAATTGAATATTTGATTTAAAAGAATAATGACTTTGTTTTTAAATGGTTTAATTGAAGTATTTTGATTTGAAATATAAACTGTTTTAAATTTATAACCACGGGTTATAATAACGATTGGTTGTTAAAGAGACTGGGATCGGATATGGACATATTCTCTGTCGATACTGAAAACCACATTGACAACTATGTACGCGGTGGAGTTTCCAGAATGAAGTAGGATGGTGGCGACGATCCTAAGGTATATACATGGACCCAACTCTCGTGAGTTGGCATAAGGTGGCTAAAACAGGAGCGATTGACGGACCAATGAGGTAGGACCTCTGATTGGACACACTTATTCGATACCATTCTATTACTTGTGATTGATTTGGTGCGCACCCTTGATTTGGGAGTGTTGTTCGAGGTGGGCGGTAGTGGCTGCTATGCGTCACCACAAGTCTGGATGCCTAATTGGTATATCTACCCTGGCATTGCCTAGTTGTGGCGTGTCACCTACCATAGCGAGCTTTACTACGAGTTGTGATTTCTCCCGTAGCCTGTGGAGTATCGAGGGTAGCCCCCATTTTGGGAGTATGCTAATACTGGATAGACTATTGGGACTATTACGTGTTAAGGGCTATATTGGTAACCCCTTGACGCTATTAAAAAGTATGTTTATTTTATATTAGACATTATTATAATAGAGAATATTACTACATAGTAGATAGTTTAACGGATCCTTAAAGAATGGGTGATCTCAAGCATTCTTTAAGTTACTTGTACCTTTATTACAGTTCACTTGAGTGGGTTTACATTGTATAAGTATGTATGTCCTGACTCGAGTGTTTGTGTTTTATTTACGCTCGGGTCAGCCTGATTATTCACAGCTTTGGATTTCACTTTTCTGGAGCTAGGAATCGCTGGAGTTTCTGCTTATCTAGTTGTTCATCTATTTCAGTTTCAGTTGTTCTATTTTCAGCTTTTGTATTAGAGACTTATGTATTTGGGATTTCTATTGTACTTGTTTCAGAACTGTATTGGTTTTTAGACTATATATTTTGTATCTGTTTTTGAGACTATGTATGTGGTGGCTTCATGAACCACTATTTATTTTATTTCCGCTGCGAGTTATTCTGATATTTCTGTGTTTGTGATTATGTGAATGATTTTATTTGCTCCAAATTTTATTACAATCTGTTATTTTGTACTATTCAAGTCTGACATGTGTGGATTATTGTCGATTTGAATGGTCCAAAATAGGGGGTCGTTACATTTGGTATCAGAGCCAGGTTTTTAGGCAAACCTTAGCCTATGGAGCAAAAACTCATTAGAGATAGGGTAGAAATACCCTAGAATGAGTGAAATTAACCTCAGAATCATTTCTTTGTGAGTGAACGTATTTTCAAAGTATAAAATGATTTTAAAATAATTTTTAAATGATTTTCAAAGATTATTTAGATATAAAATTTTCTTGTTTTAAAAGCAATTTTTCTAAACTTCCTTCTTTTCGTATCTACCTTGTTAGAAGTTTCTGTTATTAGGATATTCCTCCAAGTGATTTTATCTTGTCTTATCTTAGCTTATCTTTGTCTTCTCTGTACCTTTTGTCCTAAAATTAATTCTTGATTTTTTAGGATGAATCGTGGAAATGCTAGAGGTAGGGGTCGTGGTACTACCCCAGCTCCTCAATCTGCTGCACCTGTTAGGTTTACTGTTCTCTGTAAGGAATTCTCTAAGCTCGGTGGTACTAAGTTCACCGGTTCAGAGGGCATTATCGAAGCCCAGCAATGGTTACGGAGTTTAGAGAGGATATTTACTTGTCTTGAGATTACTGATGCCCAGAAGCGTCAGTTAGCAGCTTGGCAGCTGCATGAGTCAGCCTTAGATTGGTGGGAGTCTGTCACAGCTCACAATAACGATGGTGATCTTTCGTGGGAGCAGTTCAGGTCCTTTGTGTTATCTTGAATTTTTCCCCATTTTCTTTTCTTTTGAATCTATCTTAAGTTTTGTTTCTGTATCTTATTTTCAGGGAGGCTTTTGTGGCAAAATGGATGCCCGAAGCCGGGAAATCTCAGCTTTATCGAGAATTCATGGACCTTAAGCAGGGTACCATGTCTTTTTCTGAGTATGAGCGGAAGTCCAACGAACTTTCCAAGTTTGGTCCTGGTCTTATTGACACTCAGCTTAAGAAAAATGAGAAGTTCATAGCTGGAGCTCGCCAAGAGTTCTACGATCGTCTTATTTCACATGTTCATGGCACTTTTACCGAGCTTATGGATATGGCTATCCGTTATGAGAACCCTACTTCCAAGGATCTTGCTGCTTCTGGTGCTCTTGCATCTCAATCTTCCTCTGAAAATTCTAAGAAGAGAAAGCCCAATTTCCAACAGCGGAAGAAGAATTGGCTCAAGCATCCAGGTTTGGGATCTTCATCATCTTCTCCTTCTCAGAGGCACCCTATTGACTTATCTACCATTACCTGCTTCAAGTGTGATAAGAAGGGACACTGTGCTAATAGTTGCCCTACTTCGGTTAGTGCTGCTATTCCTCCACCTCAGAGTACTAGAAACAATCTTTGTCATGTCTGCCTTCAGCCTGGTCATTTTAAGAATGACTGTCCTTTGTCTCAGAAGGGCAAGCCATCTGGTATTTTTGCTATCACATCTGCTTCTTCTCCTACCGCACCTGCTCCTGCTCCTAGTGATGATCAAGGTACTCTTCAGGGCACCTTTACTTTATTTCATCTGCCTGTTCATGTTTTATTTGATACTGGAGTTTCGCATAGTTTTATTTCTGATGATTTGTGTGATAAGTTTGAACATCTCCTTTCTCCTGAGTATGCTTCTGTTCCTTTATGTGTTTCAAATCCTATTGGTGGTCCTGCAAATCTTAATAAGATTTGTAGGTAAGTGAGACTCTTCTATTTTGGCCATAAATTTTCTAGTGATTTCTTTGTTCTTGGGTTCAATGCTTTTGATTTGTTGCTTGGAGGAGATTGGCTTGATGGGCATGATGCCCGTATCTCTTGTAAATCCCGAATTGTTTCTCTTAAGGATGATCGGGGTAATTCTTTGGTTATTCAATGTAGCATGCCTCATGATTATGCTGGTAGCTTTATCTTTTCTCTGGATGCTTCTCTTGTTGATCTTCAGTCGACTCGTGTAGTCAAACTCTATCCCGATGTATTTGGTTAAGTTACTGCTCTACCTCGTAAGCGGGAAATTGATTTTCGTATTGATCTTATTCCTGGAGCTCGACCTGTAGTTCTTCCTCCTAGAAGAATGGCACCCTGTGAGAAGGTTGCGTTGGGGAAGCAAATTGAGGATCTATCTTCCAAGGGTCTGATCAGACCTAGCTATTTTGAATGGGGAGCAGTGGTGGTTTTCGTCACCAAGTCCGATGGTTCTCTCCGAATGTGTGTTGATTATAGGGAGCTGAACAAACTCACTATGGAAAACAGATATCCAATGCCTCACATTAATGATATGTTTGATCAGCTTTATGGTGCTACTGTTTTCTCTCAGCGTGATCTTGCCACAGGTTTTCACCAGCTCAGAGTTGCTGAGGAAAGTATTCCCAAGACTGCTTTCCGTACTGAGAATTGATTCTATGAATGGTTAGTCATTCCTTTTGGTTTGACTAATGCTCCTGCTTTCTTTGTTGATTTGATGAATCGTGTTTTTCGTGATGTGCTTAATAAATTTGTTCTAGTCTTTATTGATGATATTCTCATTTTCTCTAAGTCTGAGGAAGAGCATGAGTCACATTTGAAATCTGTTTTTGAAACTCTTAGAAATCATCAGTTGATGGCTAAATTTTCTAAATGCCATTTCTGGAAGGATGAAGTCCGATTCCTCGGGCATATTATTTCTGGTAATGGAGTTTCTGTTGATCCAGTCAAGATCGCTGTGATCAATGTAAGTCTTTCTTTCTTTATCTTTTCTTGTTTGTTTAATTTATTCTATCTTTCTTGTTGTCCTTATCTATCCCTATTTTGTACAGGATTGGGAAACTCCTAAGACTCCTACTGATATCCGTAGTTTTCTGGGCCTTGCCGGTTATTACCGGAGATTCATTGAGAATTTTGCTCGGATTGCTGCACCTCTCACTACTTTGACTCGGAAGAATGCTAAGTTTATTTGGAGTGATGAGTGTAAGGCTGCATTCAGTGAGTTGAAGCACAAGCTTACTTCCGCACCAGTTCTTACCGTTCCAAGTGGAAATGAGGGATTAACGGTATACACTGATACTTGTCGAGAAGGTTTGGGAGCTATTCTGATGCATAATGGTAAGGTGATTGCTTATGCTAGTCGTCAGTTGTAGACCCATGAAACCAATTATGCTGCCCATGATTTAGAGTTGCTTGCTGTTGTTTTTGCTTTGAAGCTTTGGAGACATCATCTTTTGGGTACTAAGTTTGAGCTTTTCATGGATCATCAGTCTTTGAGGTATATTTTCTCTCAGAAGGATTTGAAATAGAAACAAGTTAGGTGGTTAGAGTTCCTTGCTTCTTATGACTTCGACATCAACTATACCCTTTGGAAAGCTAATGTTGTGGCAGATGCATTGAGTTGGAAGAAGGCTTTGTTGTGTCAGCTTGTTGTTTCTTCTCCTCTTGTGGATCGTATCATAGCTAAGCAGGATGAGGATGAGATGCTTAGATTGATGAAGGAGAGTGTTCGTAGCAGAGTTGGTAGTAGTAGTCTTGATGGCAGTGGAGCTCAGATAGATGATAAGGGTATTTTTAGGATTAATAATAGGATTTGTGTCCCGAGTGTTGATGGATTGAGACAGGAGTTACTTCGGGAGAATCATCAGTCTAGACTTTCTATTCATCTAGGTGTGACCAAGATGTATCCGGACATGAAGAAGTTATATTGGTGGAAGGGTATGAAGCGTGATACCTCCATTTTTGTTGGTAGGTGTGCGACTTGTCAGCAAGTCAAGGCAGATCATCAGAAGACCCCTGGTTTGTTGCAGCCTCTTGAGATTCCCAATTGGAAGTGTGAACAAGTTTATATGGATTTCATTAATGGATTACCGAGGACAAGGAAGGGTAATGAGAGTATCTGGGTTATTGTGGATAGACTGACCAAATTAGCTCATTTCATTCCGGTCAAGTCTACCCGTTCTACTTCTAGTTTGTCTGAGATTTACATGAGGGAGATTGTTCGTCTTCATGGTGTTCCTCTCAGTATCGTTTGTGATCGTGATCCTATCTTTACTAGTAGGTTTTGGAAGGATTTTTAGGATTCTTTGGGTACTCGTCTGAATCTGAGCATTGCTTACCATCCACAGACCGACGGTCGAACGGAAAGGGTGAATCGGATTCTCGAATATCTTCATCGTGTTTGTGTGCTTGATTATGGAGGATCTTGGGAAGATCATCTCCATCTTGTCGAATTCACCTATAACAATAGTTATCAGGTATAATTTCTATCTTCTGTTTTAATCTTATCTTAATCTTTTATCTATCTCATTTCTATCTTTGAATTCAGGCCAGTATCAAGACGTCTCCGTTTGCTGCTCTTTACGAACGACCTTGTAGATCTCCTTCTTGCTGGATTGAATCCGGTAATCGTTTGGTGCTTGGTCCTGAGAAGATTTTTGAGGCTTCTGAGAGAGTTGAGGAGATTAGGAGGAAGATGAGGGTTGCTCAGGATAGGCAGAAGAAGTATGCTGATAGGCGTAGGCGGAGTTTAGAGTTTGCTGTTGGTGATTTGGTTTTCCTTAAGGTCTATCCCTTAAGGAATGTTATTCGCTTTGGTCGTAGAGGGAAGCTTTCTCCTAGGTTTGTTGGTCCTTTTCGCATTGTGGAAAGAATTGGTTCTTTGGTTTATCGTTTGGATTTGCCCGAGAAGTTCTCCGGAGTGCATAATGTATCCCACGTTTCTCATCTTCATCGCTATCTGCATGATCCATCTCTTATTGTTTAGCCTTCTGCTCTTGATAGTTTGAATATTGAGCCTAATCTGACTGTTGTGAGGAAGCCACTTCGTATTGTCGACAGAGCTACGAGGCAACTAAGAAGGAAATCTGTTAGTATGGTCAAAGTATAGTGGAGTACTGATGATCGTGATTGTACTTGGGAGATGGAGGAGAGCATTCATGCTTCGAATCCGGAATTGTTTATTCCAGGTACTATTTTGTTTTTCTATCTTGTTTTCCCTTTTTTCCTTGTTTCCGTTCTTTTCGAGGACGAAAAGGTTTGAGTGGGGGAGAGTGTAACAACCCAATATTTTGAAATTATTTTTATTTGAATTTATTTCATTTAAAAATATTTTAGAGTGAAGTAGGAATTTTTCTAGAGCAAATGGTAATTTATTTGAAATTTTCATGTTCTATTTCCTATTTTTAAACAATTTCTTCAATTTTTTTGCTATTTTCTCTGAATTTAAATATTTATTTCACTTTGAAAATGTTTTAAAAATAATTTTTATTTCAAATTTTGTTTTAGAATATTTTTAAAATGAAGTAAATAATTTTCCAAAGTCAATGGTGATTTATTTGTAATTTCTTGACACTGTTTTCAGTTTTTTAATAATTTCTGTATTTCTTTTTCCATTTTCTTTAAATTTAAATATTTAATTTTATTTTATAATACTTTGTCTCAGTTTTCAAAAGTAAATTACTGATTTTATTTTTGTTTTAAATTGAATTAAAGAAAAGGAAATATGAAAGGTTTTAAAAGCTTGGAAACTTAAGTCTTTTCATTTCCAAAAACTTTTCATTTTCCTCAACTCCTCATTACTACTTTGGCCGTGACTTTATTTATTTTTTTTCACGTGAAACACCTCATTTTCATTTCACAATTTGGCCATTTCAGATCTGAGAGAAAACAACTTGGTAATGGCTTCTTTTTTTACCTTTTCTTATTCCTTTTCTTTTGATTTTTCTTCTATTTTTGCCTTGTTCTCTCCATAGTTTTGCTCGGCCTCCTCCTTGTCTTCACAGCCACTGTAACGACCCCGAATTTTAATTATATTTAAATTGACAATTTAAATTAATTTTTGAATAAAACTGTGAAATTAATCGATAAAATAAAACAAAATATAAATACGAAGCAAAAATATAAACATCTCTCATTCGAAGGTAATATGCAAAACAACATTTAAAATAGAAACTTATTTACATTACAAGTGATAAAAAAGAAACAAACAAAATACATACAAAACATAACAATAACAAAGCAAATAAATTCACATATGTAAAGCAAGACACCTCTAACATACCAAAAATGATCTTATCAGCCGAAGTCAAAAATGATGCAAGTAAACAAAAATAAAAAGATAAAGTACAAAGCATATCAAAGTAAAGTTGTACAAGCCCATAACTGAATCACTTCAGCCATACCTCTAAAGCAACCTTTAGCCGTGCCTATTTGTATAAACAAATACAACACCCTGTACAACATCAATTAATGCAAGCCCAAGTTTATCAGCCTGTACAAACACCCTTCTCTCCACATATACACATCTATATTGTTCCAGTTCGTTCAAGAAAACAAAACTTAGCAAGCAAAGGGAAATATTTATACCCTGAAACTGTTTAAAAACATCAACCTGTAAGCTATTCCTTCCATCACTTTCCATGTCCAGTTCGAGCTAAGCAAATACAAAATGAAACTCCATTTTTAATCTTAAACAAGCTTCAACAAGCATCAAGCAACTAAACAAAACAGTGAAGCCAAGTGATGGGCAGGAGGTATCAAGTGGAAACATGTTTCCAGATTTCAAATTCAAACTGTTTTCAAAAGACAAACCATGCTCTGTCCATTTTCTCTGATCAAAGGTGAGTAACAGATTTTCTTTTAAAATAAAATGTTTTAATCTGTGCAAGCATATTCTAAGATATATATGTGGGTGCATATAGTTATCTGTATACATATGGAAGTATAATATGCATGCTGTTGAAATGTCTCTGTTCTTAGTTCATAAACTCAGGCCTGTTGATTTCAAAAAAAAAAATCAATTACTCTTTTTCTAGTTGATGATTTAACTTTAGATTCAAACAAAGATTGTTTGTGCCATCATAAACTAAATTTAAAAATTTAGTCAAGATTAAAACAACCTAGAATTTAACTCTGGAAACCCAATTTGCTGAACAAACTCAATATTTGTCGAAATTCGAACTTTATGAAATGGTGATTCATATTTATAACTTGAATGCGTATTGGAAATGATGATTTTTGAAATAGGTTTCATGATTTTTAGTGGTCGAGATTTAGAGCAGTTTGTAGTTTCCTGTCGTTGGCCTTTCGAGATGTCGTGGTTGATCTAGATGACTGGAAGGAGTGGATTTTCTCCTGAAGGTAGAGGAGGCTGCCGTGGGTGGAGGAAAAATAGACCGGAGGTGGCCGGAGCACTGTGGTGGCGGCGGCGTACTTTTCATATTTCTAAACCTAGTTTTAGGGTAGCCGGTTGTTTCGATTCGTGCATCATCTTCAGGCGACCGAGTTCGCCGTGGGTTGGGGGAATGGCGGAGGAGACATCGACGAAGCTATGGCTGGAGTTTCGCGTGTTCAGGTAGCCGAGGTTGGGTGAACGTCGTAGTGATAGGTTTCGAAGGGGTGGCGTGTTTTGTTCCAGGTTGGAGTTCGAAGCTCGATTTCAATTTCGAGTTGTAAACAAAGTTCGGTTGATCGAATTTTGTTATGAGAAGGATCATCGACTTGCCGGAGGTGGAGCGGATCGCCGAAGCACCGCCGTGGTTCCGTGCACGTGCACGTGCACGTTGGTTCGACTGGGTTTGTGATGTTTTGGGGAAGAAGAAGGGTTGCTCGAGGAAATGAGTTTGGGCTTCGAATTGATACTCGAGTTATCTTGGATTCGTACGCGAGTGATATCGAGGAGGTAGATAAAGTTGCCCAGTAACAAGTTGAAGTGTCTCGGGAAATCTTTTGTTTGGCTCGGGTAAATCTATATTTTTCTCGAAGCAATTTGAAGGGGAACTCGAGTCATTTGTTTCGAATTTTACTAGTGTCCAGTTTTTAATATTTTAAGTTATTAAATTTAAATTTGAAATTAATGTTAAAACTGAGTTTAGTTTAAGTGTTTAAATCCAGATTTTTGAAATAAAAGAAAGGTTTTTAATTTAAATACTTTAAATAAAGTTAAATATTTGAATTTAAAGGGTTTTGATTTAAAATCCTTTTCATAGCAAAGTTGTTTTAATTTGTAATTTAAAGTTTTAAAAGTTAGTTTATAAAGTGATTTAAAGTTAAATTAATGATCGTCTGAACTTGGAGTTTAAAATGAAAGCTCAAAGAAAATTTGAAATAAATGTTTCCAACCATATTTAAGTGAAAATTAATTAAATAACTGGAAAATGGGTTTTCTTTAAGTAAATGAAGATTAAGATTTAAATCCTTTAACCATTAAGATAATTAGAATGGTAATTGATAATTTGTAATTATAAGTTTAAATGTATTGACTAAAGTTTAAATTAATAATCACTCGACAATTTGGAAAATAAAATTTACTTAGAGAAGTAATAAATAAATAATTACTGGATGTAATTAATTAAATGATAATTTAAAATGTGAATTAATTATTTGTTAATAAATCAAAGGATTAACTAATAATGGCAATTAATTAAGATAAATTTAATAATTAAAGATTAATTGATTCAGTGATTTAAGAATGATTAGTTAATAATTAAGGGTTAACTAATAAATTTGAAAGAAAGATTTTCAAATAATTTGGTAATCAAATTACGATAATTAACCCGAATTAATAAATTGATACATCTGATTTAAATTAATCAATTGATTAATAAATTCACTTGTGAATGTTTGGATTCTATTGAATGTTAAATTGTTTGATATTTCCTGATATGTGATTTGTGATATACCCTGATTTATGATTGTGATCTGTGATAAATTATCTGTGATGTAATTTATTATCTGTGATATTTATGTATATCTGTAGTCTGTGCATGAACGATAAGCGTTATAGTTTATATCGTTTATCAACTATATCCTGTATTTTGTTATGTGATGATTGATGTTGCACTATTGTGTGTGAAACCCCTGGACCACACCTTTACACACACAAATATGGATTTCACATGGATATCGGTTAAGTCACAGATAATTTAAATTTGATGTTTTTGAAATTGAAATTTTAATTTCAATTGATTTTGAAATTAGAAATTCGGGTTTAAAGTAAAAAGCTTTTGAAACGGAATTTCAAAGATAAAAGTTATTTTAAATAACTTAACCGAGTTTTGAAAATTTAAATAGTTAGATTTAAATTTGGATTCAAGTTTGAAATTAAGCTATGATTTGGAAACTAGGGAGTAAAGATGATATAAATGTGTTTATATGAATTTAAACCATTTTAAAAGTATAAGTTGGGAATTTGGATTTAACCCAAGAACCTTAACTCGTATAAATGAATCAGATTTCCAGAATGAAAACTGTTTGTTTTCAAAGAATAAAAGCTTTAGATAAGAAATGAAATTCCAATTTAGGTAAAGGAATTTCAAGATTTAATTGAAAAATGGTTTTCCAAGTTATAAATGAATTCTTTTCGAAAGCTATGAATTAAATCTGTTTATTTTTAACAGATTTAAAATCATGTTTTGTTAAACCATTCGAAATGAAATTGTTTTGAAATCTATTTGTTAAATCTTTGATTTAAAGATTCAACGAATTAATTAAATTGAAATGGAAATCGATTTGGAAAATCTGTGAATGAATCTTTGTGAAATTAAGTGAACTTTGTGAATTGAATCTTTTTGTTTAAAAAGATTAAAATGGAAATTTGTTTAACCATTTGAAAGAGAAAGTTGGGGTTTAAATTGTGACTTAATTGAAATCCCATTATCCATTTGTTTTTGAATATTGCGCTCACTATTCGGGTTAGCCGGGAAAAGACATCTGTGTCATATAACCCATTCCGAATAGTGATACGTCGTATATGGATCGCATTTGAAGATCGGTGTTGAAGACCAGATATTTTCGAAAATGAAAGGACAACCTGTCGAATGTCTCTGCACTTGGTAGCTCCCGGTATAGAGATTTATATCACTCTTTTTGTGATGGGAAGTCCGGACGTGATTTGAAAATTATCCGGATTTGCAAGGGCTTCGTGAGAAGTGCCTTCGGTTCTGTTCGATCCCGGAACAGACTTGTATGGTTACATGTTTGACATTACACTTTGAGATATAAAGCCAATTTCTTTCAAATACATTTCTGTTTGGTGGCGGAGAATTTATTCTCTTAGCTTAACACCCTTCTCTGAGACATACGAGCTCAGAGGTTATGTAGTTGAAATTTATCAGCGATATATCCCAATTTGGTAATGTGGCATGCTGAGTGTTGCTGTGTGATGATCAGTGTTTGATCATTTGCGATATGATCATTTGTTTGATCTTATATCTTTGTGATCATAGGTTGATCATTTGTTTGACCCGAAGCATGGCTTTGTGACAAAGCGTAGCTTTGTGGACGAGACTTTGTCGATCCTCACACCCCGGAAATTGTCAAAACAGGAAGGATGCGGCAAGGTTCTAGGGAGTAGCGCCCCTTAGTGTATGTCATTCCTTCTGGATAGAGGTGGTATCATTGTATGGAGCCCAGATACTTAACCTATGTGGTTGCTGCAAATTATTTCTTTGTGGTTGTTGGAAATCGGGGATTCTCGGGAAGATCGGTTATGATCGGGGGATGGCATACGCGTGTCAGTAGTTACCTATTTTTCCAGAGGTAACCCGGCCTTGTGTTGGCAGAGATCTAACCGTAATGTTAGGTTATTTCTCGGGTCGTCTATTCCAGGGACTTACCCATCGTGGCATAGGAAGTTCCTTAGCCTGACCATTTGTTGGAAATCCAAAGAAACAATACGTGACGTGTAAGGTTTTAGTTGTATTACCTGCTATGGAATGTGGCGGTAACCTGCTATTGAACATAGTAGCTATAGTAGGCATAAGTGCGGAATGCCTATGCTGGCTAAGATTAATATTATACTTTCGAAATGTTTTCTACACTATGCACTAATAATAATATCAAAAATGATTTGATTTTGCGTAGTAAGCATCTTTGACTATCATAAGGAGAAATCTCCTCCAATTCTGCGTTTGCATTGTGTGTGTGGCGGGAGGCCTTATGGTAGTTTCATTTTCCAAAAGCATTGCGAATTGACTTTAAAATTCTCTGCTATTTGTTTTAAAGATAAACTGTTTTTGTTGCTCACACCAGTCCCATGACTGATCCGGAGTTTATTGTTTCTTTCCTAAACTCTGGATGCTCAAAATTTTTCTACACGAGCAGTCTAGAGTTGGGTTTTTCAGATATTCAGATTTAGTAGGTTATCTGGAGCTAGTTCAGTCTTTGGATCGGACTGCACTTGCTTACCTTTGTGCCTCGTTATTGGGAGTTCGAGCTATATCTGGCTTAGTGCTTTGAAGATGGAGATTATCCGCTGCTGATGTTATCGTTTTCTTTTCCGCTGCTATTTGTTGTATCATATCTTTGATGTATATAGATATTCATTGTATCATTCTGTTGTATTAGATATTGTATATCAATGTATTATTCATTTATTCCGCTATGTTTATTTACTTAACTGTGTTATAAGCTCCCGAGAACCAGATTCGGCATTTGAATCTACGGCATTTTGAGTACAAGTGAAGTACGGGTGCCGATTTTTGAAGGTCGATTTTTGGGTCTTGACAAGTGGTATCAGAGCTAAGGTTGAACTTTAGCTCAGGAGTATAACACATTAAGTAGCTCATTAGAGATAGAGTGAAGTAAACTCTAGAATGAGTAATCTCTAAGATATCCGTCTGAACGTCTCAGTAAATTCTCTTGCTATCCACTGATAGTGAGTATGAGTACAAGAAGAAGACGAGATAGGGGACAGGGAAATACGACTATAAATGGTCAATACCCTGCAACAGTGGAAACAATCTTTCTCTATCAATTTTCTTTGATTCGATTCCAAATTCTTTTGATTGCTTCGTATCAACTACAAGAAGTAGTTTCGGTGTAATGGTGGCCCTACAAATCGTTGTAGAAGATATTACTTCGTATCTTCATCAATTTCTTATCAGCTTTTTGATTTATATCTTAATGAATTTGAAATTGAAAATTTTAAATTGAGTTAAATTGATTAATAGGATATGAAGCTAAAATTTGAATTTAATCAATAAAACAATTTCGTTTGAAAACCAAATTTTGAAATTCTATTGATATTTCTTGTGAATACCAAAGTCCGAAGAGGGACAAATTGGTATGTATTCTGAGATATTCCGACTTGAGTTTGGAAACCGTATCTTGTGTTTGAGGAGTTATAGAAGATCGAATTTGTCTATCTCTGTCTTTGTTTCGTGCCTGCGAATTTCGAGGACGAAATTCTTTTAAGGGGGGAAATTTCTAACGACCCTGAATTTTAATTATATTTAAATTGACAATTTAAATTAATTTTTGAATAAAACTGTGAAATTAATCGATAAAATAAAACAAAATATAAATACGAAGCAAAAATATAAACATCTCTCATTCGAAGGTAATATGCAAAACAACATTTAAAATAGAAACTTATTTACATTACAAGTGATAAAAAAGAAACAAACAAAATACATACAAAACATAACAATAACAAAGCAAATAAATTCACATATGTAAAGCAAGACACCTCTAACATACCAAAAATGATCTTATCAGCCGAAGTCAAAAATGATGCAAGTAAACAAAAATAAAAAGATAAAGTACAAAGCATATCAAAGTAAAGTTGTACAAGCCCATAACTGAATCACTTCAGCCATACCTCTAAAGCAACCTTTAGCCGTGCCTATTTGTATAAACAAATACAACACCCTGTACAACATCAATTAATGCAAGCCTAAGTTTATCAGCCTGTACAAACACCCTTCTCTCCACATATACACATCTATATTGTTCCAGTTCGTTCAAGAAAACAAAACTTAGCAAGCAAAGGGAAATATTTATACCCTGAAACTGTTTAAAAACATCAACCTGTAAGCTATTCCTTCCATCACTTTCCATGTCCAGTTCGAGCTAAGCAAATACAAAATGAAACTCCATTTTTAATCTTAAACAAGCTTCAACAAGCATCAAACAACTAAACAAAACAGTGAAGCCAAGTGATGGGCAGGAGGTATCAAGTGGAAACATGTTTCCAGATTTCAAATTCAAACTGTTTTCAAAAGACAAACCATGCTCTGTCCATTTTCTCTGATCAAAGTTGAGTAACAGATTTTCTTTTAAAATAAAATGTTTTAATCTGTGCAAGCATATTCTAAGATATATATGTGGGTGCATATAGTTATCTGTATACATATGGAAGTATAATATGCATGCTGTTGAAATGTCTCTGTTCTTAGTTCATAAACTCAGGCCTGTTGATTTCAAAAAAAAATCAATTACTCTTTTTCTAGTTGATGATTTAACTTTAGATTCAAACAAAGATTGTTTGTGCCATCATAAACTAAATTTAAAAATTTAGTCAAGATTAAAACAACCTAGAATTTAACTCTGGAAACCCAATTTGCTGAACAAACTCAATATTTGTCGAAATTCGAACTTTATGAAATGGTGATTCATATTTATAACTTGAATGCGTATTGGAAATGATGATTTTTGAAATAGGTTTAATGATTTTTAGTGGTCGAGATTTAGAGCAGTTTGTAGTTTCCTGTCGTTGGCCTTTCGAGATGTCGTGGTTGATCTAGATGACTGGAAGGAGTGGATTTTCTCTTGAAGGTAGAGGAGGCTGCCGTGGGTGGAGGAAAAATAGACCGGAGGTGGCCGGAGCACCGTGGTGGCGGCGGCGTACTTTTCATATTTCTAAACCTAGTTTTAGGGTAGCCGGTTGTTTCGATTCGTGCATCGTCTTCAGGCGACCGAGTTCGCCGTGGGTTGGGGGAATGGCGGAGGAGACGTCGACGAAGCTATGGCTGGAGTTTCGCGTGTTCAGGTGGCCGAGGTTGGGTGAACGTCGCAGTGACAGGTTTCGAAGGGGTGGCGTGTTTTGTTCCAGGTTGGAGTTCGAAGCTCGATTTCAATTTCGAGTTGTAAACAAAGTTCGGTTGATCGAATTTTGTTATGAGAAGGATCATCGACTTGCCGGAGGTGGAGCGGATCGCCGAAGCGCCGCCGTGGTTCCGTGCACGTGCACGTGCACGTTGGTTCGACTGGGTTTGTGATGTTTTGGGGAAGAAGAAGGGTTGCTCAAGGAAATGAGTTTGGGCTTCGAATTGATACTCGAGTTATCTTGGATTCGTACGCGAGTGATATCGAGGAGGTAGATAAAGTTGCCCAGTAACAAGTTGAAGTGTCTCGGGAAATCTTTTGTTTGGCTCTGGTAAATCTGTATTTTTCTCGAAGCAGTTTGAAGGGGAACTCGAGTCATTTGTTTCGAATTTTACTAGTGTCCAGTTTTTAATATTTTAAGTTATTAAATTTAAATTTGAAATTAATGTTAAAACTGAGTTTAGTTTAAGTGTTTAAATCCAGATTTTTGAAATAAAAGAAAGGTTTTTAATTTAAATACTTTAAATAAAGTTAAATATTTGAATTTAAAGGGTTTTGATTTAAAATCCTTTTCATAGCAAAGTTGTTTTAATTTGTAATTTAAAGTTTTAAAAGTTAGTTTATAAAGTGATTTAAAGTTAAATTAATGATCGTCTGAACTTGGAGTTTAAAATGAAAGCTCAAAGAAAATTTGAAATAAATGTTTCCAACCATATTTAAGTGAAACTTAATTAAATAACTGGAAAATGGGTTTTCTTTAAGTAAATGAAGATTAAGATTTAAATCCTTTAACCATTAAGATAATTAGAATGGTAATTGATAATTTGTAATTATAAGTTTAAATGTATTGACTAAAGTTTAAATTAATAATCACTCGACAATTTGGAAAATAAAATTTACTTAGAGAAGTAATAAATAAATAATTACTGGATGTAATTAATTAAATGATAATTTAAAATGTGAATTAATTATTTGTTAATAAATCAAAGGATTAACTAATAATGGCAATTAATTAAGATAAATTTAATAATTAAAGATTAATTGATTCAGTGATTTAAGAATGATTAGTTAATAATTAAGGGTTAACTAATAAATTTGAAAGAAAGATTTTCAAATAATTTGGTAATCAAATTACGATAATTAACCCGAATTAATAAATTGATACATCTGATTTAAATTAATCAATTGATTAATAAATTCACTTGTGAATGTTTGGATTCTATTGAATGTTAAATTGTTTGATATTTCCTGATATGTGATTTGTGATATACCCTGATTTATGATTGTGATCTGTGATAAATTATCTGTGATGTAATTTATTATCTGTGATATTTATGTATATCTGTAGTCTGTGCATGAACGATAAGCGTTATAGTTTATATCGTTTATCAACTATATCCTGTATTTTGTTATGTGATGATTGATGTTGCACTATTGTGTGTGAAACCCCTGGACCACACCTTTACACACACAAATATGGATTTCACATGGATATCGGTTAAGTCACAGATAATTTAAATTTGATGTTTTTGAAATTGAAATTTTAATTTCAATTGATTTTGAAATTAGAAATTCGGGTTTAAAGTAAAAAGCTTTTGAAACGGAATTTCAAAGATAAAAGTTATTTTAAATAACTTAACCGAGTTTTGAAAATTTAAATAGTTAGATTTAAATTTGGATTCAAGTTTGAAATTAAGCTATGATTTGGAAACTAGGGAGTAAAGATGATGTAAATGTGTTTATATGAATTTAAACCATTTTAAAAGTATAAGTTGGGAATTTGGATTTAACCCAAGAACCTTAACTCGTATAAATGAATCAGATTTCCAGAATGAAAACTGTTTGTTTTCAAAGAATAAAAGCTTTAGATAAGAAATGAAATTCCAATTTAGGTAAAGGAATTTCAAGATTTAATTGAAAAATGGTTTTCCAAGTTATAAATGAATTCTTTTCAAAAGCTATGAATTAAATCTGTTTATTTTTAACAGATTTAAAATCATGTTTTGTTAAACCATTCGAAATGAAATTGTTTTGAAAGCTATTTGTTAAATCTTTGATTTAAAGATTCAACGAATTAATTAAATTGAAATGGAAATCGATTTGGAAAATCTGTGAATGAATCTTTGTGAAATTAAGTGAACTTTGTGAATTGAATCTTTTTGTTTAAAAAGATTAAAATGGAAATTTGTTTAACCATTTGAAAGAGAAAGTTGGGGTTTAAATTGTGACTTAATTGAAATCCCATTATCCATTTGTTTTTGAATATTGCGCTCACTATTCGGGTTAGCCGGGAAAAGACATCTGTGTCATATAACCCATTCCGAATAGTGATACGTCGTATATGGATCGCATTTGAAGATCGGTGTTGAAGACCGGATATTTTCGAAAATGAAAGGACAACCTGTCGAATGTCTCTGCACTGGGTAGCTCCCGATATAGAGATTTATATCACTCTTTTTGTGATGGGAAGTCCGGACGTGATTTGAAAATTATCCGGATTTGCAAGGGCTTCATGAGAAGTGCCTTCGGTTCTGTTCGATCCCGGAACAGACTTGTATGGTTACATGTCTGACATTACACTTTGAGATATAAAGCCAATTTCTTTCAAATACATTTCTGTTTGGTGGCAGAGAATTTATTCTCTTAGCTTAACACCCTTCTCTGAGACATACGAGCTCAGAGGTTATGTAGTTCAAATTTATCAGCGATATATCCCAATTTGGTAATGTGGCATGCTGAGTGTTGTTGTGTGATGATCAGTGTTTGATCATTTGCGATATGATCATTTGTTTGATCTTATATCTTTGTGATCATAGGTTGATCATTTGTTTGACCCGAAGCATGGCTTTGTGACAAAGCGTAGCTTTGTGGACGAGACTTCGTCGAGCCTCACACCCCGGAAATGGTCAAAATAGGAAGGATGCGGCAAGGTTCTAGGGAGTAGCGCCCCTTAGTGTATGTCATTCCTTCTGGATAGAGGTGGTATCATGGTATGGAGCCCAGATACTTAACCTATGTGGTTGCTGCAAATTATTTCTTTGTGGTTGTTGGAAATCGGGGATTCTCGGGAAGATCGGTTACGATCGGGGGATGGCATACGCGTGTCAGTAGTTACCTATTTTTGCAGAGGTAACCCGGCCTTGTGTTGGCAGAGATCTAACCGTAATGTTAGGTTATTTCTCGGGTCGTCTATTCCAGGGACGTACCCATCGTGGCATAGGAAGTTCCTTAGCCTGACCATTTGTTGGAAATCCAAAGAAACAATACGTGACGTGTACGGTTTTAGTTGTATTACCTGCTATGGAATGTGGCGGTAACCTGCTATTGAACATAGTAGCTATAGTAGGCATAAGTGCGGAATGCCTATGCTGGCTAAGATTAATATTATACTTTCGAAATGTTTTCTACACTATGCACTAATAATAATATCAAAAATGATTTGATTTTGCGTAGTAAGCATCTTTGACTATCATAAGGAGAAATCTCCTCCAATTCTGCGTTTGCATTGTGTGTGTGGCGGGAGGCCTTATGGTAGTTTCATTTTCCAAAAGCATTGCGAATTGACTTTAAAATTCTCTGCTATTTGTTTTAAAGATAAACTGTTTTTGTTGCTCACACCAGTCCCATGACTGATCCGGAGTTTATTGTTTCTTTCCTAAACTCTGGATGCTCAAAATTTTTCTACACGAGCAGTCTAGAGTTGGGTTTTTCAGATATTCAGATTTAGTAGGTTATCTGGAGCTAGTTCAGTCTTTGGATCGGACTGCACTTGCTTACCTTTGTGCCTCGTTATTGGGAGTTCGAGCTATATCTGGCTTAGTACTTTGAAGATGGAGATTATCCGCTGCTGATGTTATCGTTTTCTTTTCCGCTGCTATTTGTTGTATCATATCTCTGATGTATATAGATATTCATTGTATCATTCTGTTGTATCAGATATTGTATATCAATGTATTATTCATTTATTCCGCTGTGTTTATTTACTTAACTGTGTTATAAGCTCCCGAGAACCAGATTCGACATTTGAATCTACGGCATTTTGAGTACAAGTGAAGTACGGGTGCCGATTTTCGAAGGTCGATTTTTGGGTCTTGACAGCCACCACCCCCTACATCTCTTCCCTGCCATCACCACCACTTACACCCCAGGCCTTGACCATGGACGAGCCTACCATGATGCCAAAACTCCATAAAAATTGCAACACAAGCCATAAAAGCATGTTGTTTGATCACCACTTGCTCATCCACCTCAACCACCACCCTAACCACCACCTAGGCCGCCTCCACCACCTCTGACCAGACCACCACACACCTTTCCTCCCACTGACGAATCATGGTGCACCCAGGCCGAGACCACACATGCATGGCCGAACCACTTTGATGACAAAAACCGCATTACATTGCCTAAAACTCTTCACATTCCTTTGTATAAACTTCCTCCCCGTATTCCACTACCTTGGCCATGCATTTACATGACCAAACTAGAGCCATGTTAAGTCCAAACCTGACCATATGCAATCCCTAGGCCGTACATAACATACGAGAAAGCAAGGAAAAATATTTGGCATTCGTATCTCTTTTTATTTAAAAGTTATTCCATTTCAAGTGTATTGAAATTTATGGTTTGTTTTGATTTTTTTGTTTGGGTTGTAACACAAGATCTATACATTGGATTTGCTCTCTACTCAAGTCCGTAATCTTGTCATCGTGCTTTGATTTCCGTTGTGTCATTGGTTTTGTTATCTCCGACATTTAGAGGTAAGTAAATCTCACTAGACATTTATACTTATGCAATTGTGAAACGACAACAATTGAATGTGTAGAATTTTATATGATGTCATAACTGCCTGTGATGATTTATTTATATGATGTTAAACCTGTTTAATTACCTGTTATATCATCTGTTACTGTTATATATATTGTATACTGTTCATTTTATATATGTTTATCACACTACAAGCTCCCTGTAGAATAGAATCACTATGGGTTGAAATGATACATACCCAAACGGACTTTAGAATAGGGAAAGATCGTTATGGGCTGAAATGATAAGCCTGAGCGACTTTTAATTAATTTTATTTACTTGGGATTGCGGGTTTGAAATGATAAAACCCGGATTTTCTTTGTAAATTACGAATTGAAATGATATATTATCCGTATCACTTGACTTAGGCAAGAAAATATTATACAGACCCGTGGTTATTTTATATATTCTTCTGGAAAATTTTAAATATTTTAAAAATGTAAAAATATGATAAATTGATTTAAATTAAAATTTTAAATGATTTATTAAAGTGTAAATGATTTTTCTGTGTGTTAAATGTAAAATAAATGGATAGAAATTGTGATTTTTTAGTGTAACTTAATTTGGAAATTTTGATTTGATTTTTAAATGGAAATTTAGTTAACTAAATTAAAAATGAAAATTAAGTTTTAAATGGTAAAATGGAGATTTAAAATTTAAGTCTTGAAATAAATTGTAAAAAAATGAAAAAAAAAATGGGAATTGACACTTGAATTAAATAAGTGAACTTTGGAAATTTGATTTTTATTTGTAAAATTTTCTTTATAAAAATCATAAGTTAAAGGATTTAAATGAACATTTTTAATGTGGAAAAATATGATTTTTATGAGTTTAAATGATTTAAATTGAAGTTTATTTATGGCTGGAATTGTATTTAAAACCTAGAAATTCAATTAATAGCACTTCGGAAATGCTATCATTTCTGGAAATGAACTAATTCTGAACTAAGTAGAATCTGCAGCACTTGGTAAGTGCTGTGGTTGCATAAATGAACTAAAAGACTAAAAGACTAAATTGAACTAAGGTTATGACATCACTTGGTAAGTGCTGTAGTGGCAGGAACTAAATTTAAAACTGAAACTAATGAAGGGGCCACTGTAGCACTTGTTAAGTGCTATAGTAGGCTGAAATGTGATTTTTGTATATAACTGAACTACTGCAGCAGTTTTAGAACGCTGTCTTTTCTGAATTGAAATAAAACCTTTAATTTGAACCCTGAACTATTACAGTAGTTCTATAAATGCTGTCTTTTCTGAATTGAACTATTTTTCCTTTAAAACTGAACTATTACAGCAGTTTATAAATGCTGTTTTGCTGAATTGAATTGTTTTCAAATATAACTTACCGCAGCACTTTTTAAATGTTGTGAAAGCTGAAATTTTATTGTTTTGATGTTTTTAAGTGAATAAATGAACTCAGAAAAAGCTAAAATTTTGGGAATTGAATATTTGATTTAAAAGAATAATGACTTTGTTTTTAAATGGTTTAATTGAAGTATTTTGATTTGAAATATAAACTGTTTTAAATTTATAACCACGGGTTATAATAACGATTAGTTGTTAAAGAGACCGTGATCGGATATGGACATATTCTCCGTCGATACCGAAAACCATTTTGACAACTGTGTACATGGTGGAGTTTCCAGAATGAAGTAGGATGGTGGTGACGATCCTAAGGTATATACGTGGACCCAACTCCCGTGAGTAGGCATAAGGTGGCTAAAACAGAAGCGATCGATGGACCAATGAAGTAGCACCTCTGATCGGACACACTTCTTCGATACCATTCTATTACTTGTGATTGATTTGGTGCGCACCCTTGATTTGGGAGTGTTATTAGAGGTGGGCAGTAGTGGCTGCTATGCATCACCACCAGGCCGGATGCGTAATTGGTATATCTAACCTGGCATTGCCTAGCTGTGTCGTGTCACCTACCATAGCGAGCTTTACTACGAGTTGTGATTTCTCCCGTAGCCTGTGGAGTATCGAGGGTAGCCTCCATTTTGGGAGTATGCTAATACTGGATAGACTACTGGGACTATTACGTGTTAAGGGCTATATGGGTAACCCCTTGACGCTATTAAAAAGTATGTTTATTTTATACTAGACATTATTATAATAGCGCATATTACTACATAGTAGATAGTTTAACGGATCCTTAAAGAATGGGCGATCCCAAGCATTCTTTAAGTTACTTGTACCTTTATTACAGTTCACTTGAGTTGGTTTACAATGTATAAGTATGTATGTCCTGACTCAAGTGTTTGTGTTTTATTTATGCTCGGGTCAGCTTGAGTATTCACAGCTTTGGATTTCACTTTTCTGGAGCTAGGAATCGCTGGAGTTTCTGCTTATCTAGTTGTTCATCTATTTCAGTTTCAGTTGTTCTATTTTCAGCTTTTGTATTAGAGACTTATGTATTTGGGATTTCTATTGTACTTGTTTCAGAACTATATTGTTTTTCAGACTATATATTTTGTATCTGTTTTAAAGACTCTGTATTGTGGTGGCTTCATGAACCACTATTTCTTTTATTTCCTCTGCGAGTTATTTTGATATTTCTGTGTTTGTGATTCTGTGAATGATTTTATTTGCTCCAAATTTTATTACAATCTGTTATTTTGTACTCTTCAAGTCTGACATGTGTGGATTATTGTCGATTTGAATGGTCCAAAATAGGGCAATTGAACTTTCATAAGAAGAACATCTTTATTTCGTAGGCGTTCAACCTCCGAAGTAATGATACGAATACAATGTTGCTCATAAGTAAAATTTGGTGAAACCTCAATTTCTTCAATAACACCAGACTCAAGAATAGAATCAAAATCCCTAAGGTATTTCCGTAATTGAGAGACGTGGAAAACGTCATGAATAGCGGAAAATTGAGCTGGTAATAAAAGGCGACAAGCCACAGAACCAATGCGTTCGGTGATGGGAAATATACCAATATATTGAGGTGCTAACTTTCCCGATCGACTGAAACGCACAACAGCCCTCATAGGTGAAACACAAATGAACACCAATAAAATCTGGACCTAAAACCAGCTTCTCACTTGCTTCAAGCCAATCATGAAGGAAATCGGCATGGCCTTCCGTAGAATGCCTCGAAAGGTGCCATACCAATACTAGATTGGAAGCCATTATTATAGGAAAACTCAACAAGAGAAATATGATCTTCCCAACTTCCACCAAAATCAAGAACACATGCTCGAAGAAGATATTCAAGAATGTGGTCTAAAAGAGAAGGATGAGCCTCAAGGCTACATAAAACAAGATATGAACATAAATTGGATTCACGATCTCGAATCTCACAAGTGGACAAAGTCTTGAGATCATTCCATTTGGATATCATCATGGAAACAACCGCTTGTTGCTTACGACAAAAGGCATCGGCAACACGATTGCCCTTTCCGGGAGTATAAAGAATATCAAAATCATAAGATGCAAAGAACTCAAGCCAACGTTTGTTGATGCAAATTAAGTTCCTTTTTGAGAAAATAAATACTTCAAAGATTTATGATCGGTGTAGAGAATAATTTTCTCTCCCAATAGATAATGTCGCCAAATTCTAAGAGCGAAAACAATGGCCGCGAGCACTAGATCATGAATGGCATATCTAGGCTCGACAAGCTTTAATTGTCAAGAAGCATATGTGATAACACATTCCCTTTTGCAAGAGAATGGCACCCAAACCAATACGACTAGCATCGGTATAAACAATCAATTCTTGGTTCCCTTCGGGAGTCATAAGAATAGGAGCATCAGAAAGGAGTTCTTTTAATCGATCCTCTTTCCCAAAAAGCTAAGACGTTCAAAATTATAATTAACTTTATGTAATCATCTTTTTAGAAAAATTTACTTATTCCAAGTCAATTTACTGTGTCTGTTTGTCTCATCATAGCGTTTAGGAGATTCCTATCGATAACGTTGATCAAGCGCATCGACCAGAATCCTTAAAGCACTCAATGGGCAAAACAACACAAAATCATCTTCTATATGATAAACATGTCTCTTAAATTTTTTACAAATATGCTTTGCTCATCTTAAGAACAAAATTCAATCATACTTATAAATATCTTATTAAAAAGATTTGCAAATTTTAAATTATTGTTTTCATCCATAATCAATAAAGACAATGATAAACCGATCGAGATATTCGTAGAATACTCGATTCATAAGATGGATGAGATAAGGTAGAAGGTTCGTCAAACCGAATGACATAACGAACCACTCACAAGAATCATAACGAGTGCGGAATGCGGTAAGTGGAATGCTACCTTCCGCAACTCGTAGCTGATAAAAACCGGTGGCAAGGTCGAGCTGAAAAGACCTTAGCACCACTCAATAGATTGCTTAGGTGATAATCTTAAGACAAACTCAAATATATTCCGGAAAATTCACAAATTACTTGAATGGGAGAAATAACATCTTCCTTATGATGTAGATTTAAAGAATAAAATGATGCCATCAAATTTGGAAATCAAAATCTTTAAAAACAATAGAAATCTGCTTAACAGATTGAGGATGTCAAAGATATATAGTCCGCTCAGGACATAGGATGTGGGCTTAATAATGATCAAGCCAATACTTTCCCAAAAAATCAATTTTGAAGCCTAAGTAACGCATAACATGCAAATCGGCTCGGAAAGAATAATCACATAAAATAATCTCGACATCTTTACAAAGAAAACTGGGTATTGCGGATCCACCAACCGGATTCGAAATTCTCAGTGTAGTCATCAAGCCCAAAGTATTTAAAGAAAAAGTATCGACAAGTTCTTTTGATATAAAATAAAGAGATAAACCCGTATCAAAAAGAACCCGAATAAGATAATCACAAAACAAATACCAAACAAACTTGATTGATAAAACAAGGCATCATAAAAAGAAATAGGATAGAATGGTACGAAGACTCGAATTAAATCCAATGGCACGATTCCTAAGAAAGACTTAGGACAATGATCCTTGCTAGATTATTCTACATTGTTCCGAAGTTTGGCTATGATACCAAGTTGTGACGCCCCACCTCTATACTCACGCTAGCCAAGGACACTACTGGGTAACGCCGTCGACTAGCACGAAGAATAAGGATGTTGAGGAGCGACCATCTGTGTAATTGCTTTGTGCGAGTATCGATATGTCAGATAATATTAATTACATTTCATTTCAAGAGGAAATCCGACATATCAAATACAAACTCAAAGCAACCACACAGTGGCTATGAGGCCTTCGGAAAACAAATATAGAAATAAACATAACACAAATCAGTCAAAGATATTCATATCACAAAGGAGGAATCAAATATGAATATATCACATAAAAGTGTACATCAAAATAGTGGTCATAAAAGATCCACTACATCACAAAAGAATAGATACAAGTGCTAGACAAAAGAATAATTATACATCAAGGAGTCTATATCTCGAATGTATAACAACAAAAATTACTATGTTAAAGTAGTTAGCCAAAAGTCAGATAATAGTCCCCGAGGAGGAGTCAAGTAGAAGCACCTGTAACATCTCGGTCTGACCCGAGTATTATTTAGGAATAAACAGATCAGTCTAGCTATAAATATCATATAAAATGAGATAGGATAAGAGATATGAGAAAAACGTATGATAGTGAAAATGCCATATTGTGTCAAGTATACATCAAATATCAACAAAAATCATACAATATCTCATGAATCTCAAAACACCAAAAAGAATCACATTCTTTAAATTATTCACCAAACCACAAATATTGACAAAACATAACAATGCCAATCCACGAAAATTGGTGAAACACAAATTCTAGAAATCATCAACCAGAAATCCAGAAATCACAAAGGGGGAGGCCTATCACAAACGGGAGCATGAAAACTCACCAACACGTGTATCACAAATGGGTCACTATCCCATGAACCGAACATCGACGCACCTAAAAAAATACGCCCCATGCACAGTCGAACATCGATGCACCTAAAAAGGTACACCCCATGTATAATCTAACATCAACGCACCTAAAAAGATACGCCCTATGTATAGTCGAACATCGATGCACCTAAAAAGATACACCCCATGCCTAGTCGAACATCGATGCACCTAAAAAGATACACCCCATGCCTAGTCGAACATCGATGCACCTAAAAAGATACGCCCCATGCTTAGTCGGACATTGATTCACCTAAAAAGATACACCCCATGCACCGACTTAACGAGCCGAATGCTCCACGAACGGTCCAAAGACCATGGGTCGCTATCCCATAAAAATGAGATGAAGCTTAACAAAACGGGGTATAGTCCCCCACGCGGACAAAGAGACATCGCACATCGCTAGTCTAAATCATAAAATGATCATCATCAATCATCAAGAAGTGTCGATTACACTAAGCTAGTAAATAAATGAGTTTAGCTTCATGTCCCATAAGCACTGGCTTAACTTAAATATTTACGAACAAATTGTAGATTTCCACTCAAAAGTTGTCACAAGATTTTCAATCGAACAAGTCCAAAAATCAACCGACGAAGTAAACGCAAGCGTTTCATACCACTTATTCTACTAAGACGTTTAATTAGATTTCTCATACGAATGAGGTAAAGGTTTGTATATACTAATAGATTGGAAAACTGTTTTATAAGCAAGTTTTGTATTAAAAATAGAGTTGAAATCATCTTTGTAAAAGAGTTTGAATATTTACTACAAGTATAGAAACCTTTGTATTTTAAAGTGACAAGTCATAGAAATGATTGTAGAAACAATCAATCACTAAAATTTCATATACGAAGACGTGAATCAAATCCAAAGAAATCGATACCAAATCCATCAAAATGGATGTTGCCAAAAATCCCGAAAAAGAAATTATCAAAGTCAACTAAAGTGATAACAACTAATCGGAGAAAGGAGAATCGATCAAAAATTGGAAATCCACACAAATTTTCCTAAAATAGGCAAAATAAACATTTCCCAGAATCAGTCGACTGGACCACAGGGTCAGTCGACTGACACAGACCTGGAAACATTCAGTTTCCAGGCACAATCGACTGACTCAGTGTGTCAGTCGACTGATACAGACCTGGAAACACTCGATTTCCAGGCTGTGATAACCCTAGTTTTTGTGAGTAATTTCATGATTTAATTTAGTTTATATTTGTTTGAAATTGCATTGGGAAAAATAGGGATAGAAAATTGATTTGCAGATATAAAGTATAAAACATGTACATGTGCACAAGACAGTGTACACATGCACACAGATTTCTGTGTAACAAAATTTGGCAGAAATTAATAGATAAAATGAAATAACTGATTTAGAAATACATATGCATAAAAATAGAATTTTGTCTTTAAATAAAATATAGTACAAAGAAAATAAGAGCTAGGCTGAAATAAACTTAAAATTATTTAAAGAAAGAAAAATAAAAGGCTTAGGTATAGATAGGTTATACATATATACAGTCAATCAATCTCTGGAAGGAAACAGAAGTTGCATGAAAATGGCATGAGTCCCTAAACCAGCACTTTATCTATTCTCAGTAATTTCTTTTATTAAGAAAATAATAATAATAATAATAAGAAGTCATGCATATGACATGACCAGGGAAAATTAAAAGAGAGGGACTAAATTTCTGGAAAGGAAGACAAGGACCACATACCCTTTCATTTTCTTGAATCAAACCAGAGGCAGGCTATGTTTGGGATGGGGTAGAACTGACATTGGGTAAGTCCATAAACCCTAGTGACAGCCAAGATTTATATAAAAGGCCTAGTATAGTAAGACCATATGTTTTTGTTCTTCATTAACCTAAAGAAAAATATACAAGGCATAAACCAGAGAAAATAGGAGAAGGCAGAAGACTAAAAAGGGGTTCATAAGGCATAGGAAGAAGAAGGATTAAAGTGAGTAACCTCACTGAAAACTTGGGCATTAAGACCTGAATATTGAGGCAGCCAGTTTGAACTAATTTTCTTTTACAAGTTATGTTTTATGATTGGATGACTCTGGTTTATTAATGATTTGTTTAAGGGTAAAAACCTCTATCTGATTTACCCAGAAAAATAGGAGTCATGGATACATGAACTAAAATGATTGTCTGAGATATGGGTTAACTTTGAGATTGAGTGATTTCTTTTATAAGTTTTCTTTATAAGTTGTTTATAAAAAAATCCCCGGATTCAAGTAGTGGGTATATGGTCTGAAGGTAGAAAGAAATATGGGCTGTAACATTGTGTTGTTGCTTATGTCTCATATTAAGTAAAACAAAAGAAAATGTAGAAGTGCAATGTTGTACATGTGCTGAGCTTCTATGTTTTATGAAATACCCAAATCAAATATACTTGTGGTTTAGCCAGATCATGAATCTGATTGAACCAGAGGTAAGGGAAAATATATATATCTGGCAAATTACTCAGGACCATATGCTTACATCTTGATCCAGTGAAACCCATAGGCAAAATAATGTGCTAAGAAGTCACCTCCCTCTTTCATGTTAAAATGTTTGCTTCTGAGAATATAACTTACCAAACTCTGGATGAATACATATTGCTTGCATTATTTATATTTCTCTAATTAAGAAGTGAGATGCAGAAGGGATTAGCACTGCTATGAAAAATAATAACAACACTTAGTAATTTAACTAAGGACTTGGGATCTTAGGGCTACCAAAGTATAACTTGGAAAGGGGAATATTGCAAGTTCACACATGGTATATTTATACCCAGGGGCCTGAGTGTGCTGGGTTAACAGAGAAATGTCCCAGGCAGTGTGTGTTTAAAAAGGAGAAAGTAGCTAAAGACCCTGTTATATGTGATAATGAACTCTAGGAATAGATTCAGGAGAGGCCTGGGCAAAATCCCTGATGGCCAGTAAAGTTGAAAAGGGGATGATAACTGAATTGATGTTTGTATATGGTTGATTTGGTGCTTTTTATGGATGAATCTTATGATTGTTTTCTATGAATCAAGTCATGGTGATTATATGTGTAAATAATCTGTTAACACTGAGATGAAGGAACATGCTTCACAAAAACAAGCATAAGGAAGATACTGAGTTTCTTATTCATGTAAAGTTTGTTTATAAAGTGAATTGAATGAGATCATGTTTTCAGTTGGGTTATTCATACCAGACAAATAGTCTGACCCTTTTGTGTTTATGCACCATTGGGTGTCTCATATTCATATGGGGCAGTTCATGGTGGTTTTGCAGGGAAATAGGAATTGCTTTGATCAGGCTTGGATGTTAAACTGCTTAAGATTTGGATGCTATGTTTTTAAAAGACTTTGCTGAAGTAAACTACACCTTCATGATGAACTAGATTAAGACCTATTGTTAAAAATTACTTTGAGAAACCAATGTATGGTTAATTGCTGTTTTGTAGATGTTGAACTTATATGTCTCAGCTGAACTATGTACTTTGTTTTGCTAAATGCTTTGCTATGGAAAACAAATGGATTTTAAGCTTCAAGAACAGTTAGGCTATAATGGTAGAAAATCTGAGATTGAAAGAATTTGTGGTTTGTATGTATATCTATAGAACTGGCATAAGAAAATCCATGTTCAAGTCAAAATAAAATCTGATAGAAAGGGTTGAGTTGCTTTGAAAAGAAAATAGTATAGTAGGTATTTTGTAACAAAGTAGTGCAAACCAGAACAGGGCTAACATAGCCATTTTTCTTGAGCCTGGGTCAAGCCAGCAACCAAGAATTGAAATTAAGTTTTTAGATCTGTTTCATAGCCAAAATATATAATAGGTTCAGACAATTGTGTTCACAGGAGAGAAATAAAAAGGAAAAAAAAACAAAAATTGGGTTTGAACCGACCAGCATAGCACTCGAACTCGTGACCTCTCATGTATAAGTTAGGCGCGTTTCCATTACGCCTAGATGTTGCTTGTGTTAACTTAGGATCCACTTTCTTTTAGCCTGAGTTTGACACTATTCAGACTTTAACACAATCATCCATATAAAAAGCTTGCTTTCCACTGATTATTACTTGATCATTTTTCAATTAGAAAAACAGACTAAAGTACATGTTTCCAGTGAATTCTATGGTCAAAAATCAGATTACAATAATTAATCTTTTTATGGAATTATCACATTTTAATAGATTTAAAAGGAATTCTACTTACATATTAACATGCTCTGATTCTTGTAGAATATAACATAGATATCTTCATATATGTATGTTAGGGATGATTTAGATTTAAAACAATATTTTTATATTGTGAAAGATCCTGGATATATTTTGTTTATTGGAGAAAGAAAATGACTCTAGGAAATATATTTGTAATGAATGATATATCTATATATCATTTCTAAAAAAAAATCCTTATGAAATTAGGGTGGAAATAGGAGGGTCATTTCAGTTGGTATCAGAGCTATGTTGTTAAATAACATAGCAAAAATTTTTGTATGAATTTGTTTGCATTGGATGTATAGAAGTGTTTACTGCTTTGGATGTTTTGTTTTTTTTATTTATACCATTGATATCTATTATGACAGAATAAGTGATAAATTAAAATGAATTAATCTATAGAGCATTAGGCAAAACAGACTAACCTAAGTGTTATATCCATAGAGCTATGGTAGGACCCAGACATCAAAATGTAGGAACAAGTGAACCACCCATGGTGAATGTGCAAGAATTCATGAGGGCCATAAGAGATGGAGTAGGCAACAGGCAGGAAAATCCACATGAGGAACTTTCCAAGCTACTCAAGACTTTTACCAATCTTGGAGGCAAAACCTTTGATGGCACAGAAGGAGTTATGGGGGTTCAAAATTGGCTTAGAATTTTGGAAAGAATCTTTGCAGACATGCAAGTTGAAGACCAAAGGAAGAGGCAAATTGCATCCAGGCAATTGAGAGGAGCAGCTTTGGATTGGTGGGAGGTTATCATAGCTGGAAGACCTGAAGGAGAAGTAACATGGGATCAGTTTAAAGCAATGTTGGAAGGTAGATTTATCCCTGCATCAGCTAAGGAATCTTTACTGGAGGAATTCATCAAATTGAGGCAAGGGACTATGAGTGTCACTGAGTACACTCAGAAGTTTGAATCATTGGCAAAGTATGGTGCAGTGCTCATCACTACTGAGGAAGCTAAGAATGGCAGATATATCCAAGGGTTGAACTCTAGCCTTAGTAGAGCCATGCTACCATATAAGGATAAAACTTTTGATCAAGTTTTGGATTTGACTCTGAGCATTGAACAACATGATAAAGCTAGAGAGAATTTCAGGGCATTCAAAAATAATCAAAACAAGAAGGGAAAGGGTAAATTTCACCCTTATGATAAAAAGAAAACAGACATAACTTCCACCAAGAAACCAGAAGAAGCCAGAACTGCTGAAGTTAAGAAGAGGATCACTTGTTACAACTGTGGACAAGAGGGGCACATGAAAAATAGGTGCACCAATCCTAGACCAGCATCCTTCAATTGTCACCATTGTGGGAAGGAAGGTCACATAAAGAGGAACTGCCCAGATTTTAAGCAAGGAAAGTTAGGGGCTTTGGAAGGGAAAGGCAAGGCAGCTGAGGGATCAAATGTTGAAAGGCATGGTCAAGTTGAAGGTACTTTGCTTATCCATTCAATACCTTTAACAGTAGTATATGATACTGGGGCTACACACTCATTGATCTCTCATGATATTGCACAACAATTAAAATTGAACTGTATGATTGTTGATAAACCACTGCTAATTAGAAGCCCTATAGGTAGTTCATGTGTCATGGGTATGATGTGCATGCAACTGGGATTAAATATAGGAGGACATGTGTTTGAGTCAATCCTATATGTGTTGCAATATCCAGACATAGGAATTATTTTAGGAGTTGATTGGTTGAGTAGATATAAGGCTATCATAAATATGGAGACATCCACCATATCATTGAAGGTTTCTGATGGACAAAGAATAATCGTTCTTTGTGAGGCAAACAAAAATAGAGGTATAGCCAACCTTTCTGCATTGTCAAATGAAAAACCCATGCCTGCATTAGAAGAGATCCCCATAGTTAATCAATATGATGATGTGTTTGGGGAAGTAAGAGGAGTTCCTAATCACAGGCCAGTTGAATTTTCAATTAGAATAATTCCAGGAGCTAGCCCAATGGTTAAAAGACCAACCAGAATGGGGCCTAAGGAATTGATGGAGTTGAAAAAGCAATTAGTTAAACTAGAAGAAAAAGGTTTTATTAGACCCAGTAGCTCATCATGGGGAGCACCAGTAGTCTTTGTTAAGAAACATGATGGATCCCTGAGATTATGTATTGATTATAGGGAATTAAATAAAGTCACAATTAAAAATAAATACCCCTTACCAAGAATTGATGATCTCTTTGATCAATTGAGTGGTGCAAAGATATTCTCCAGGCTTGATTTAGCCTCAGGCTTTCATCAGATGAAAGTAGAAGAGGAAAGCATTAAGTATACAGCCTTTAACACCAGATATGGACTTTATGAATTTTTGGTGATGCCATTTGGCTTAACAAATGCTCCTTCCTATTTTGTTGATTTGATGAATAGGATTTTCAGAGAATACTTGGATAAGTTTGTATTAATATTTATTGATGATATACTAATTTATTCTAAGTCAGTTAGAGAGCATGAGAACCATTTGCATATAGTATTTGAGAAATTGAGACAGGAAGACTTGAAAGCAAAGTTTTCAAAATGCACTTTTTGGCAGAATGAAGTGAACTTTCTAGGCCATATTATATCAGAAAAAGGAATAGCTGTGGACTCCAATAAAGTCATTGCAGTGCAAGCTTGGAAAATGCCTACTAATGTCACTGAAGTCAGATCATTCATGGGAATGGCTGGTTACTATAGAAGATTTATAAAAGATTTTGCAAAAATCTCAATTCCATTAACCAGATTGACTAGGAAAAATCAAGTGTTCACTTGGACTGAGGAATGTGAAAATGCCTTTGGGAAATTAAAAGAAGCACTGGTACAAGCTCCAATTCTTAAAGTACCTGAGGGAAATGAAAACTTGGTGGTGTATACTGATGCAAGTGGACAAGGGCTTGGAGCAGTATTGATGCAACAACATCAGGTAATAGCTTATGCTTCTAGGCAGTTGAAATCAAGTGAAGTAAGGTATGCTACTCATGACCTTGAATTGGCTGCTGTAGTGTATGCCCTTAAGCTATGGAGACACTACTTGTTAGGGGCAAAATTTGAAGTATATACAGACCATAAATCACTCAAATATTTGTTTTCACAAAAAGAATTAAATATGAGGCAGCAAAGATGGATTGAACTCTTAGTCTCATATGATTTTGAAATATTATACACACCAGGTAAGGCTAATAAAGTAGCAGATGCCCTAAGTAGACAACATGCTAAAGTGGCTAGATTAATGATAGAAGAGTTCAACACTTTATCATTATTAATTGATTCAGAGATAAAAAGTGATAACATAGAAAACAGGAGCTTATGCAGTGGGAAGGTAGAAATGGGAAAATTAAGTTTTATTACTCTGGGGTCAGAATTGAAAAATAAAGTTGCAATGCTACAAAACCAAGATCCATTTTTATTTGGAAAGAAGACACAAATATTAAATGGTGAGACAGTGGAAGGTTTTCAGTTGGATGATCAGGGCCATCTGAAGAAAGGAGAAAGAATATGTGTTCCAGCAATGGATGAGTTGAAGCAAGAAATTTTGGATGCTTACCACAAAAGCAAATATACTATACACCCAGGAAGCACAAGAATGTATCACAACCTCAAGAGAGATTATTGGTGGAGTGGTATGAAGAGTGCAGTGGCAACCTATGTATCAAAATGTATGGTTTGCCAGCAGGTGAAGGCTGAGTATCAAAAACCTTCAGGAATGCTTCAACCTTTACAAATACCACAGTGGAAATGGGAAGACATATCAATGGATTTTATTGATGGTTTGCCTAGAACTAGGAGGGGAAATGATAGTATTTGGGTAATGGTTGATAGGTTAACCAAGTCAGCCCACTTTATACCAGTGAAATCAGAAAGAAATGCTAATACCCTAGCCGAGTTGTTTATTAAAGAAGTAGTCAGACTGCATGGTATACCAAAGACTATAGTGAGTGATAGAGATACCATCTTCACTTCAAAATTTTGGCAGAGTTTTCACAAGGCAATGGGGACTGATTTATGTTTGAGTACAGCATACCATCCTCAATCTGATGGTCAAACAGAAATTGTGAACAAATTGCTTGAAGACATGTTGAGAGCATGTGTATTGGATTGGGGAGGAAGCTGGGAAGATTACATATATCTAGCTGAATTTGCATACAATAACACCCATCACAGTAGCATAGGCATGGCCCCCTTTGAAGCTCTCTATGGAAGGCCATGTTTATCACCTTCAAGTTGGCATGAGTCTGGAGAAAAAGTGGTCTTAGGACCAGAAAATGTGAAGGAGACTTCTGAAAAGGTAGCCTTGATCAGAAAAAGAATTGCCTCTGCCCAAGATAGACAAAAGAAATATGCAGATCAAAGAAGGAAGGCAGTACAATATGATGTTGGGGATTATGTGTTCATCAAGATATCACCCATGAAAAAGGTTCTAAGGTTTGGGAAACAAGGAAAGTTGATTCCTAGATATATATAGGACCATATAAAATTCTAGAAAGAATAGGGACAGTAGCCTATAAATTAGAATTGCCAGAAGAAATGAGAGCAATGCATGATGTCTTTCATGTGTCTCAACTAAGAAGATGGGTACATGATAAGGAAGCAATACTAGAATCCTCTAAGGATGTGCAAATTGATCCTAGAATGATTTATGAAAAGGAACCAGTGGGCATAGTTTCTAGAGAAACCAAGAAATTGAGAAACAAAGAAATTAAATTAGTAAAAGTACAATGGAGTCTAGACCCAAATGATTGCACATGGGAAGTGGAGGATAAAATCAGAAATGATTATCCCCAACTGTTTGATTGAAGAAAAGGTAAATCTATATATACATACTAATGAATGTGTTGGTTGAATATGCATTGTGATTTTTTTTTTATCTTGTGTTGATATGCATAGTGCTTAATAGGTGATTGGTTTGAAAATGGTTTTGAAATCAGAAAAAAAAATTTCATTTTTCTGAAGAAAAGATACTTAAGTTAAGTATGAAAGAATTGTGGGACACAATTCCTAAAAGGAGGGGTATATGTGATAACCCTTGTTTTTGTGAGTAATTTCATGATTTAATTTAGTTTATATTTGTTTGAAATTGCATTGGGAAAAATAGGGATAGAAAATTGATTTGCAGATATAAAGTATAAAACATGTACATGTGCACAAGACAGTGTACACATGCACACAGATTTCTGTGTAACAAAATTTGGCAGAAATTAATAGATAAAATGAAATAACTGATTTAGAAATACATATGCATAAAAATAGAATTTTGTCTTTAAATAAAATATAGTACAAAGAAAATAAGAGCTAGGCTGAAATAAACTTAAAATTATTTAAAGAAAGAAAGAAAAATAAAAGGCTTAGGTATACATAGGTTATACATATATACAGTCAATCAATCTCTGGAAGGAAACAGAAGTTGCATGAAAATGGCATGAGTCCCTAAACCAGCACTTTATCTATTCTCAGTAATTTCTTTTATTAAGAAAATAATAATAATAATAATAATAAGAAGTCATGCATATGACATGACCAGGGAAAATTAAAAGAGAGGGACTAAATTTCTGGAAAGGAAGACAAGGACCACATACCCTTTCATTTTCTTGAATCAAACCAGAGGCAGGCTATGTTTGGGATGGGGTAGAACTGACATTGGGTAAGTCCATAAACCCTAGTGACAGCCAAGATTTATATAAAAGGCCTAGTATAGTAAGACCATATGTTTTTGTTCTTCATTAACCTAAAGAAAAATATACAAGGCATAAACCAGAGAAAATAGGAGAAGGCAGAAGACTAAAAAGGGGTTCATAAGGCATAGGAAGAAGAAGGATTAAAGTGAGTAACCTCACTGAAAACTTGGGCATTAAGACCTGAATATTGAGGCAGCCAGTTTGAACTAATTTTCTTTTACAAGTTATGTTTTATGATTGGATGACTCTGGTTTATTAATGATTTGTTTAAGGGTAAAAACCTCTATCTGATTTACCCAGAAAAATAGGAGTCATGGATACATGAACTAAAATGATTGTCTGAGATATGGGTTAACTTTGAGATTGAGTGATTTCTTTTATAAGTTTTCTTTATAAGTTGTTTATAAAAAAATCCCCGGATTCAAGTAGTGGGTATATGGTCTGAAGGTAGAAAGAAATATGGGCTGTAACATTGTGTTGTTGCTTATGTCTCATATTAAGTAAAACAAAAGAAAATGTAGAAGTGCAATGTTGTACATGTGCTGAGCTTCTATGTTTTATGAAATACCCAAATCAAATATACTTGTGGTTTAGCCAGATCATGAATCTGATTGAACCAGAGGTAAGGGAAAATATATATATCTGGCAAATTACTCAGGACCATATGCTTACATCTTGATCCAGTGAAACCCATAGGCAAAATAATGTGCTAAGAAGTCACCTCCCTCTTTCATGTTAAAATGTTTGCTTCTGAGAATATAACTTACCAAACTCTGGATGAATACATGTTGCTTGCATTATTTATATTTCTCTGATTAAGAAGTGAGATGCAGAAGGGATTAGCACTGCTATGAAAAATAATAACAACACTTAGTAATTTAACTAAGGACTTGGGATCTTAGGGCTACCAAAGTATAACTTGGCAAGGGGAATATTGCAAGTTCACACATGGTATATTTATACCCAGGGGCCTGAGTGTGCTGGGTTAACAGAGAAATGTCCCAGGCAGTGTGTGTTTAAAAAGGAGAAAGTAGCTAAAGACCCTGTTATATGTGATAATGAACTCTAGGAATAGATTCAGGAGAGGCCTGGGCAAAATCCCTGATGGCCAGTAAAGTTGAAAAGGGGATGATAACTGAATTGATGTTTGTATATGGTTGTTTTGGTGCTTTTTATGGATGAATCTTATGATTGTTTTCTATGAATCAAGTCATGGTGATTATATGTGTAAATAATCTGTTAACACTGAGATGAAGGAACATGCTTCACAAAAACAAGCATAAGGAAGATACTGAGTTTCTTATTCATGTAAAGTTTGTTTATAAAGTGAATTGAATGAGATCATGTTTTCAGTTGGGTTATTCATACCAGACAAATAGTCTGACCCTTTTGTGTTTATGCACCATTGGGTGTCTCATATTCATATGGGGCAGTTCATGGTGGTTTTGCAGGGAAATAGGAATTGCTTTGATCAGGCTTGGATGTTAAACTGCTTAAGATTTGGATGCTATGTTTTTAAAAGACTTTGCTGAAGTAAACTACACCTTCATGATGAACTAGATTAAGACCTATTGTTAAAAATTACTTTGAGAAACCAATGTATGGTTAATTGCTGTTTTGTAGATGTTGAACTTATATGTCTCAGCTGAACTATGTACTTTGTTTTGCTAAATGCTTTGCTATGGAAAAAAAATGGATTTTAAGCTTCAAGAACAGTTAGGCTATAATGGTAGAAAATCTGAGATTGAAAGAATTTGTGGTTTGTATGTATATCTATAGAACTGGCATAAGAAAATCCATGTTCAAGTCAAAATAAAATCTGATAGAAAGGGTTGAGTTGCTTTGAAATGAAAATAGTATAGTAGGTATTTTGTAACAAAGTAGTGCAAACCAGAACAGGGCTAACATAGCCATTTTTCCTGAGCCTGGGTCAAGCCAGCAACCAAGAATTGAAATTAAGTTTTTAGATCTGTTTCATAGCCAAAATATATAATAGGTTCAGACAATTGTGTTCACAGGAGAGAAATAAAAAGGAAAAAAAAACAAAAATTGGGTTTGAACCGACCAGCATAGCACTCGAACTCGTGACCTCTCATGTATAAGTTAGGCGCGTTTCCATTACGCCTAGATGTTGCTTGTGTTAACTTAGGATCCACTTTCTTTGAGCCTGAGTTTGACACTATTCAGACTTTAACACAATCATCCATATAAAAAGCTTGCTTTCCACTGATTATTACTTGATCATTTTTCAATTAGAAAAACACACTAAAGTACATGTTTCCAGTGAGTTCTATGGTCAAAAATCAGATTACAATAATTAATCTTTTTATGGAATTATCACATTTTAATAGATTTAAAAGGAATTCTACTTACATATTAACATGCTCTGATTCTAGTAGAATATAACATAGATATCTTCATATATGTATGTTAGGGATGATTTAGATTTAAAACAATATTTTTATATTGTGAAAGATCCTGGATATATTTTGTTTATTGGAGAAAGAAAATGACTCTAGGAAATATATTTGTAATGAATAATATATCTATATATCATTTCTAAAAAAAAAATCCTTATGAAATTAGGGTGGAAATAGGAGGGTCATTTCACAGGCTCAGTCGACTGACTCGGTGTGTCAGTCGACTGAGCAGAGAATTTTCTACCCCCTGGTTCAGTGACTGACCTCCTGGTTCAGTCGACTGAACCTGCTTCATCAGTAGTTTTAGCCTAGCCCCCTTATGGGGAAAAATCAATAACACGGAACGGAAGCGAACGAGCAAGCAACAATGACTAGAGATTTACGCCAAGCAACAACCCAGCCTTGTATGGCCCTCCGAAACACCCCACTAATGTGTTCAAACATCAAAGATTGGATTTTTAAAGATTTGATCTCAAAACACCAAAAATTGGAATATTCACCAATTCAATTCAAAATCAAAAGCAAATGATCATAAATAAGTGTTAGGAATTCATACCTAACAACAATGATATCTATAGAAGTAGATGTGAGTTCAAAAACTCACCCTTTCAACCCAAAACAACAAAGGAGAAGTTTTGAAATCAAAAGAAAGATCAACCACACTTCAACTTCAACTCTAGAAGCTCCAATCTAAAATTACAATGAATATTTCCTAAGTTAGGTCATAGGAAATTTCTGAAATTGGAGAGAGATTGAGATGGAGAAGAAGAAGAGGATGCTTACCTAAGCTTCTCTTTGATTTTTGGAGCTAGAACTTGAATTTGCAAAGGAAACTAGGGCTTAGGATTTCAAATTTCCCATTCCTCTCTCCATTTTTACTTAAGCTTGAAGTGTTAGGAAATGATAGTGTATGAAGAGGAGAGGAGGTGGAGTTAGGATATAAGATGAGTTGGGTTAGTGTGCTGAAACCCAAACCCAAGCCCAAAGCCCTAAGTGAAAATGTCAAAATTCTACTCAACTCCAAACATATCGATGTTTATACTCAAAAAGGTCGCAAACACCATTTTGGACTGAATGGAAGTGGTCTCGAGTCCCAATTCGACTGTTTGCAAAAAGTGACATTTCGGACTTGAATCCGACTAACGATGTTATATTTAAATAAAACATTTAAATATACAATTATAAAATATGCGGGTTGTTACATCTGTACCCATTGAATTGGCAATAAATCACACGTGTCCAACTCAAATTAAACAGAAATACGAATCTTTAGGGTTGGAGAAGAAAAGGGATAGAAGAAAATAAAAACAACAATACACAGAATATCACAATCGCAGCGGAACAATATATAATAGATAAATACAGATCTTTATACAAAAGAAAATTGTAACCGTTAATATACATACAATCATCAGAGTAAAACAATTTATAAATCAATCTGGACAGTTATAATAGCTTGTCCTCGCATGTGCGGAATATACATCATACACACACAGCGAAGTATAATCAAGTACGTGGAATACGTCTGAGACTCCTCCAGCTCGTCTCCTGAGCTCTATAGCATCCAAACCTGAATTTGTAATACTCGGTTTGACCCGAGCATTATAATAAAATAATGCCCGAGTCAGTCTGGAAAACCAGCGTGAGAAAACACATTCAATTTGAATTTACTAATGTTATCAAAATCCTTTGGAAAACAAGGTATCTCGTAAGACCACACCACACATAAATACGATGGGTTTTTACCTTACGTTAACCAAAACATTTTATATCAAAATCATCTGATATTATAAGTGTCTATAGAAAATAAGCTATAAAATAGCAGAAATACTTGCATCTCACGTTTCAGCATAGTTTGGCACAATGAAAACCATATAGGCTCATAGTGGATATTGGATTCCATACAATGACTGGGCTACTGGAGTATCGCCCATCACAGTACACCTCTAGAAAAATGTACCGAGATCGTACCTAACAATCCCTGCCAACACAGGACCGGCCTACCCCTAACCTGGATAGTACAGAATATGTAATCACTTCGGATGTTCCCACCCTAATCGAGTGCTCTCCTTTTCATGCACACCCATATCCATAATTATAATATATCCATGGGTATCAATAAAAGTGATAACATACCCTACTTGGGTGCGACCCACTTAGCCCAGCTGCATCTCCCATGTTTTAGTCATTCCTGGTTGACGAGGCTTGAGTCTACGTTTTACCTTTAGAATAGCATTCATACTTGGAATGCTAACACAGCCTTCTAGACCACGATGCAAATGATAGCATTCAACCATACAAGTTGTTCTTGGTCTGAACAAACCGAATCTCTGAAATCACCGTATTCATTATCTTCACGATATCACAATTCGTAACGCACAAATCAGATCGAAGTTTTTTTCGAAAAATTAAATCCAATCCTGGTTTCTTCGAAACGATTAACGAATTTGGCCAGATTTGATAGTCAGCTATTTAACTATCAAATTACACAAATAAGCAGTCACTAAGCCATATTATAATTTTTTCCCAAAAACATTTATTTAAAAATATCTTTACAGAGATATATATTCAAAATCTTTTTCAGTATACCAAAAATTGAAAACAATTTCAAATACTTATAACAGCATATTTTCAAATCATATCAATATTTAGAATATTTTTTTTCAAATTCCATTTATAATTCAACACTTTAGAAATATTTCTATAATAATAATCTCGTAGTTAAAATATTTTAAATCCTTCCAGTCCAATACTTAGGAAATATTTATAAGTATATTTTCCCAAAATCATTATGTTTCCAATACTTAGGAAATATTCCATTTATTTCATACTTCTCAAAATCCTTTTCAATTTACTTGTAAATCCCTTCTCTTGTTTATAACGGATTTTATAAGTTCCCGAAATTCATAAATTAATTTTCTTTAAAATTTCCAAAATCAAATTATACTCATCTATAATTCCAACTACCCATTTTTAACTTCTTTAATGAATTCTAATTTATTTTCGAAGTTTTTTTATTTAAATACTTTGGAAATTTCCTTAAGTACCCAGAATTCCATTTTGAGAATTTCTCTTTTAAAATCACATTTGTTTAACAAAACTCGGTTTATAGATCTCGAGTGTGTCTATAAATAAATTTCAAGCACTTTCAAAACTCTCTATATATATATAATAACTATTTTTAAAGAACAAAAATTTATCTCAAAACATGTTTAAGTAATTATTTAAAATATCATCAAATTTTTACATAAACATTGATAACTCATTTCCAATTCATTTTTAAATAATATTAATCGATTTTTCAAAGCTTATTATAAAAATTAGAATTTATTTCAATTAATATTAGATATTTGGAAAATACACTTCCCGAAATATTTCAATACTAAACCAGCTTTAACTATATAATTTAATAATTAAAAGTCCCGTTTAAAAAAACAACCTTAATCTCTCGATAAAAATTCATTTTTAAAATTCAACATGTCCATTCTTATATTCATAAACCCCTCTCGATTTATTTACAATTGATTTTCATTTCTAATTCCACGACTATTTCCAAATTCCAAAAATAAAATCCACTATCCTTTCCCTAAACCGATTTTCATATCTCACTTTAAATCCCCACGGTGGAGTTATGCTTCCAACTTATCAAATGATAATCATTTCACTTATTTATAAACATTGTTTATAAATTTATAAACTCATTTACGGTTGTTCTTTGTTAATAACAGATTTATATTAAAAAAATCTCATTTATAAATCGATTCCTATTTTAAAACCCATTTAGAAATTTATTTCTAATAAAACCAATTTTATTCCAAATCCATTCAAAAACTCGATTTCAACTTCCATTTAAAATTTAAGAGATATCATTAAATCTATTATTCCAAATTCCTTATATAAATTAAATTCAAAATATTTATTTGAAAACACTTTGTAAAATAGTTAAGTGAATTCCAAATCAAATCTTTTTATTTATTTCACATACATTCCTTATCAAATATTTCAAATCAATATAAATAATTTTATTTCCACAAATTCCCTTTTAATTTTTTTTCTAAAATTCAAAAATATTCTTTATGGTATTTAAAATACAAAATAAGGCTAGTGCTACAATTGTATCAACTAAATCAGATCACACAATAATTCAAAACAAATTATTCAATCATATCATATATCGTTATATATGAAAAACAATCAATATATTTGAGGAATCCAGTTGGACCCCTCCAACCTGTTTCCCAACATCAACAGATGTTATATAACACAAAATACCAATTCCGCTTCGAGGTTGGATACCACGATAATATAGGGTCATCCGCTATTATGCGGGACACATAGTGTCTCATCCGCTCCAATCGGTAGGAAATATATCCAACTACTAATATATATACTACTATATGTAATATAACATCCAACTGATAATGATACCTCAATTCAACCAATAATCCAATAATTAATTTAAATTATTATAAATTAAAATAGTCAACCAAATTGAGTGAGATTTACTCACCTTGATTTTTAATTTTCCGAACATCTAGAATTAAAATTTTCTAAAATCCCAGCTGACTCCGAAAAATCCCAAACCAATTTCTATGCATAGTGTCCACTGACACGAACCCAACGCATCTTAATTCATTCAATTCTGACCTCGCACGAATGAGTAATTAGTTTAACAAGGTTTTCAAACTAAATAACATAATTAACCATTCAATTACAGTAATTAATACTTTAATCGTGTCTTCACGCCTCGACTACGTCCCCAGCATCTCATACAAACATCTTTAGCGGCTTCTTCCACTTCTTTCCTTCTTTTTTTATTTGAACGCGAGAAATCACACCTCCCAGATCGACGTCGACCAGCATCACGAGCCACCGCCTTACGCACCACGATCCTCCGCCACGACTAGCCTCCCAACACGCGCCTATGCGCGATGAAAATCCCCTTCCCTTTCCATTCGAGCCTCGATTTACCACCTCGACTTGCCAGAACTCCAGCCGCCGTGCCCTCGCGTTCGCCGCCCTCACAGGAACTCGCAACCAAACGCCATTGATCGTGTTTCACTTTTTTTCAGACGATTTAAATTTTTGTTTTATTTTTTTCTTTGAATTGATATCGAACTGAAGAAGAAGGGGCGCGTTTAAATTGGAGAAGGAGGCGGCTTCGTACATACATAGGGTGGTGCACGAGTAGGGTTAGGGTGGCTCGAGAGTTGACCTTTAATTTTTATAATATTATTTTATTTCAAAGTATCCCTCTTAGCATATCTCGAAATCCCGAACTCCTATTGATGCGTGCCACCTAGCATTCCTAATGTTATACCCCTATTCTGAACCAATGGAACTAGTCTCGAGGCCTAATTCGATCGTATGTGGAAGATAGCTTTTTAAATCGACGATTTTAAATTAAATTAATTTTGTGCGTTTACAGCTCGAACGACCAAACGGTAAATCCAAAAACTATGAAATTTGAAATCCGATAATAATACACTATTACAGATCCAATGGAACTGGTTTTGTCGAAATCCAAGACTGTGCCCTGGAAGGCTATTTTAATGCGTCGATTAAATCGATGATTTTCAAAATCGACGAAATTACTTGGAATTCAATTTTTAAAAACTTATTAACTAATTTCTAATTCAAATAGAACTTATAATCACTTACAAATTCATTTCAATTCATATTCAGCTCAAATCCCAATTATTCGCACTATTCGTACTACGATAATTGCTATATTTGAAATTTTAATTTTTATTCCACTTATTCGATCGATAAAATTCATATTAAAAAGCCATTTACATTTCAAATTCAACATTTAAAATAAATTAAACGTTCAAAATCAAATGACTGAAAAATCCGGGTCGTTACATTCCTCCCCACTTAAAAGAATTTCGTCCCCGAAATTACTAAGGTAGGAAAAATGCTCCAAACCCATTAACTTGTTAAAACCCACTTAGTTAAAAATCGATATGTCACTTTCTAAATCCTTTGGTTTCTACCAAAATCATTTATTTTCATTTCTAATTCAAAACCCTTATTTTAATTTCATTTCGAAATCAAATTCTAGTTAACAAATATTTTCCCAAAATTTTTCTAACACTCTAAATTTCCGAATTTTTTGGCAGTCTCTTCCTTGTATGGAGAGCCTTTTGCAATATGACAAATATAATAAAAAGATACACATCGGCTCTCATGGCCGGAAAACACATAATATCCATATTTTTATATTTTTGCACGCTAAACGTAAGCGTACCATATTTTAGCGTTATTAAGCAAGCTCACTCAATTAATATGCAATCACGCAACCAAAATATAGGCAAATGGTCTTCTTGTACCTTTACTTACTCAAATAAAGTACACGAGTTTCATAAATAGCAAATTCAATAACATTTCATTCATTTAACTACTTATACACATAAGTTTCATTAACAAGTCATGTTATAACATGAACATTTAGAATTTATAACCAAATACAAGGTTCGAACATTTAATTATTCACTTCCACTCAATTTATAAACCATTTATTCCATTCCAAATGATTTATACGTGACTCACTTGCATAAATCGATTTCCATACTCATTTTATTCTTCACTCATCACAAGTCAATTCCAATTCCATTCACCAATTTGATTTTATCAGTTCATTCCATGCAAACTCAAACAATGAATCATTTCATAAAATAATAACTTAAGTTTATAAGCAATTTATGTTTGTTTCTATTTCAAACTTAAGTTTAAATTCAATACTAATTAAACCACATTCTAAAACCATCTTTGTAACGACTCGGAATTTTGGATATTTGAAATTGGAATATTTAATTGATTTAAATATTTAAAAGTTAATTTTTAACTTGAATTTCAAAAATCACTATTTACTTGATAATTAAACTATTGAATTTAATAATTGGAAATTAGAAAAATGGTTGAATCTGGAGTTTTAAGCTCGTTAAAAATATTTCAAAGGCTTATAAAATTTATATTAATAATACTGAAGATAATAGAAGTTTTAAAATTGAATTTAAAAGTGTTTTGTTCAGTTTTAAATATATCGTTTAAATTGACATTTAAAAATAGCCTTCCGATGCACAGTCTTGGATTTCAACGAAACTAGCTCCATTGGATCCGTAATAGTGTATTATTATCGGATTTCAAACTTCGTAGCATTTGGAGTTATCATGTGGCCGTACGATATGTAAACGCGCTGAAATCTAGATCGAAAATTAAATAATAACTGGGTTCAAAAAGCTGACTTCTCCATAAGTTTGAATTAGGACTCGAAACCTTTTCCATTGCATTCGGAATAGGGGCATAACATTATGAACGCCTAGCGGCATGCCTCGATAGGATGTCAAGATTTTAGGTTGCGTTTATCGAGACGATTTAGATTTAAATATAATATATAAATGGTTTGACTGGTCAAAATATTCACATCAGAACTTTTTGATTTCAATTCCAATGTTACTGTAGCTTGTTGATTCGAGCACGTTAGCATCCCATCCTGTTTCTCATTCTCCTTTTTAAAATTAGTGCAAATCAGATCGTTCAAGAAAAAAAAACAAAGAAATTCACAGAAGAAAAATAATGGCCGAAACAAATTGTCGCATACCATTCTTTCTTCTCAAATTGAACTACGCCTTTCCTTCCACTTCAAATGTTGCAGCCAACATTTAAAAATAAATGAAGCAAATCGTTCTACTCTTTTGAAAAAAAAGTATCATTCGAAAGTAAATCTCGCTATTTGAAAAAAAAGTATCATTCGAAAGTAAATCTCATTTCAATTATGAGAAGATTTTTTTAAGAAAAAAATAGGGTTTAAAATGTTCTGATTCGAAAAAAAATTTAGCTTTCTAGTTTTATCAATATATGTGGTTTTCAAAAGGTAAATTTAAATTAGTTAAGATAGTTTAAAAATTTTGAGCTAAATTATATAGGCAGTCAGGTATAACAGTATATTTTAATAAAAAAAATGTACATATATAGATTAGAAAATATATATATACACACATTAACTTATTGTTTAATTTTAAAATTTGTACAGTGATAATTAGAATATATACACTCTGTTATAAAATTTATATTTGGTCAGAAGGAAAGAAAATGTTAACTAGGTTAGTTTAATTATCCTTTAAAAAAAATTAGCTAAGTAAATTTATTAAATGATAATTTATTTTTAGATTATTTAAAATGTTAATAAACCGTATAATGTTTATACAAGGTTCGAGTGAAAGAAACAAGTCGAGATGGAAACGGTTTGCAAATAAACCACAGTTGAGTTAATCTCACTCACATCTGGATTACAATAATAAATTTAAATGGTTGAAATTTATTGCTGATTGATTGGTAGAATTGATAAATAAATTGCTAAGTGATGTGATATTATAGATACAGTAGTATATATATACATATTGGAGTGATTGATATTCCCACATTATATAGCGGACGAGACCCTATGCGCCCCGCATAATAGCGGATGTCCCTTTATACCGCGATATCCCCCTCGAAGTGGGATTGGTATTTTTTATATTGTGCAAACATATATGGATGCAAGGAAACAGGTTGGAGGGATCCAACTGGATTCCTCAAAAATATTGGAATTTATTTTCATAGTCTGTGATATGATTTATTTGATTATCTGTGATAGATTATATTGGAAGTTGAAAGTATTGAATGCTATGGGTTTTGCTGAATATATCTTGGGTATTTGAAGATATCAAAAATATAAAGATTGGATTTTTGAAGGAAAGTAAAAGAGAGAGTTTTAAGTAAAATAATTATAGTGAGTTTGGGATAAATTAAAAGAATGAATTCAGAAAAGGATAAAAAGTTTGATTTTAAAATCCTATTAAATAAATTCTGAATATGGGAAAAATAGAGATTTTAAATAAAAGGGAAAATAAAGGAGTTTTGAGGACTTAAGCGATGTTGTTTAAGAATTAAAGGATTTTTATTTGTAAAATTCAAGATTTAAAAATGTTTGGAAAGAAATAAAAAGGGGAAATGTGAAGTAGAATAGGGAATTGATATTTCATATTTAAATAGGGTTTAAATCATAATAAAGAAGTGAATCTGGAATAAATGGATTTTGGAATAAAATTTAGGGATAAATCTGGAAATAAATTTTAAAAGGAATTTAATTCAGAGAATCGAGTTGAAATCGATTAAATGTTTTGAAATAGCGATTTAAAAGAGAATGAGGCCATGGATTTATAAACTCGGTTTACAAATAAAGTGAAATAAATATCAGTGCATATTTGGGAATTTTAAATTCACGATGGAAATTTATAAAGAGATGGTAGTTTGTTTTAAAAATAAATAGTGGTTTTGTTTAAAAAAAGCATGGAAAAGAAAATTTACGGTTGTGGGACGTAAATTAAACTGGAATAAATCAAGAAGGATTTATAAATGATTAGACGGTTATGTTGGAATGGAAAGTGTAATTTCCTAAAAGGCTAAGTGTATTTTCAAAGGAAGATTTCTGAGTATAAGTTAAAGGGTTTTAAAGTGTTTTAAAAGATTGTTTTTAGGAAATTATTATTTAATTGTTTTAAGATTTTAAAAGTAAATATTTATTAAGTTAATTATAGTAGTTAATTGTTAGAAAGATTTAAAGTGGTATTATGATTAAAGGAAAAATTATTAAATATTTATATTTTATAAAATAGCTTGATTTTAAAACTAGTTTTGGCTTAAGTTTTACTTGGAAAAATTAGTATAGAATTACATAATTATCATTTTTGAATAAAGTGATTTAAATAGTTTTATTTTAAATGTTTTAAGTGTATACTTGGATAAAGTGATTTAATTTGTTTAAAATCTAAATTTTTAAAAGACTTGGTGCTTTTCAGGGGAATAAAATAATTGGTTGAATGATTGTTTAATTTGATAGTTAAATAACCGACTATCAATATTGGCCAATGCATTGATCGTTTTGAAGAGACCGGGATCAGATTTAATTATCCGAAAACCACTTCGATCCGGTTTGGATGTAGCGAATGAATACCGTGAAGATGATGAAGACGGTGATTTGGTTTGTCTAGACCTAGCGCAACTTGTATGGACGAATGCTATCAGAACATCGTCATTGGAGGACGATGAGCATTCTAAGTGAAATTCATTCCAAAAAGGTAACATTTGGCCTCAAGCCTCATCAACCAGGAATGGCTAAAACATGGGAGGTGTAGCAAGTCTAAGTGGGTAGTACCCAATTAGGGTAAGGTCATCCCTGTCTAGAGTCCCTTTGATCTTGGGTTTGTGGGCGGTTGCTGATCCCAACCGCGAGGTGATCTTATTCGGACTATCCAGTAAGGGGTAGCTCCGGTCTTGTGTTGCAGGGGATCGAGAGTGGTCCCCGGTACTCTGATCTAGGCCAGGTACTCTGACGGGCGGTACCCCAGTAGCCCTGCCATTGTATGTAATCCATTCTCCAATAAGCGCCTCTAAGGATTTGATTGTGCCCAACTATGCTGGAACGTGAGATGCAAGCATTTCAGCTAGATTCTATTTTACTTTCTATAGACACTATTATAATATCAGACGGATTTGATAAAAATGTTTTGGTTATCGTAAGGTAAAAACCGGACATGTTTATTTGTAGCGTAGTCTTACGAGATACCTTTGATTTTCAAAGGGTTTTTGAAAACTTTAATAATTCAATTGAGTGTGTTTTCTCACGTTGGTTTTCCAGACTGACTCGGGTGTTATTTTATTATAATGCTCGAGTCAGACCGAATATCACAGACTCAGGATAGGTTGCTATGGAGCTCAGGAGGTGAGTTGGATGTCGAGACATATCACATGTACTTGGAGTATTCCGCTATGTATGGTATGTTGTATAGTCAGCTTTTGTGAGGACAAGTTATTATAACTGTCCAGTGTTGTGTTATTGTTTGGTGTGTACTCTGATGATGTAATTTATAAAACCGTAATGGTTCTTTTTGTATAAAGATCAGTTGTTATCTATTATATATTGTTCCGCTGCGATTGTGAGATTCTGTGTTGTTGTTTTCTTCTTCTTATTCTTCTGCCCTTTTTCTTCTTTTACCCTAATGAATCGTATTTCCGTCCACCTTGAGTTAAATTGTTGGAGAATATTGTCGACTCAAAGGGGTACGGATTTCGGTCTGTTAAAATCTTTAAATCACTTACCATTTTAGGTCGAGTCTTATTTATATTCGAGTCCATTCCATTTATCCATTTCAAATTAAATAAATTTCCAGTTACTAATTTAATAGTTCATTCCATTAATCCATTTTTGATTATCATCGATTGGATTTCCACAACCCAAGTTTATATTTATTCCATGGAGTTATTACAATTACAATTCAATTCCATTTGGCTCCAACTCCATTCAATATTCAATTACTATTTAATTTGTCCAATTGGTTTATTTCCATTCAAAATTTGATTTCTATCTCAAACATCACTTCATTTGGTTTTGCCTTGGGTTCAATTCCAATTTATAATTAAAGTTTGGTTTTCCATTTAACTTTTCTTAAGTCCAATTTTTTTTATATATACTCGAGTTCACATTCACTTTATCACAATCAAATCCAATCCCAGTATATGATTCAAATTCGGATTTCCACTCCAAAAACCTCTTAATTTTACTAAACTTGAGTTAATTCTATTTAAAATTTATAATTATAGTTTTAAAATTATTTTATAACTCATATTTTATATTTAATTTAATTAGATATGATTCCAATTCCAATTCAATTTTTATTTAACTTAACATAAGTTAAATTTTCAATTCATACAATCCATTTTATCTTACTTAAGTTAAAATTCAATATAAAAATTCAAAATTAACAATTTCCTTACTTACCTTCTCAATTTCAAATTATAAGTTCAAACTTATTCCCGGATATTATCTAGAACATTTAAATAAGGATTCCAGAATTCAAACACCCGGTTTCTATTTCAAATTATTTTGAAATCCATACATAAATATATATTCCTTTCTACATATCAAATTTTACTTTTGGAATTTTTTAATCAAAACCTGATTTTTACCAAAACAATTCTAAAGCCAAATAATCACAGTAGAAATCCATCACTTAGAAACTCGAAAATGAATACTGATGATGCTACGCAGTCATCACCAGGATTATTTTCCAGTGACTGAAGCGAGTTTAGTGCTTTATCACTTCCAAAATCCATTTTTAAATCCAATTTAAATCATTTTCTATTCCAAAAATAATATCACCATCATTTATTTCAAAATGCCTTGGAAAACATTTCCAAAAATCTCCGGGATTTAAATTTCCAAATCCTGGTTTGAATCCATTTTTAGTTTTTACTCATTTGTTTAATTCATACTTATACCTTTTAATTTGGTTATATATGACCATTCTAATTTATAATCTTTTTTGATTATAATAATAACAACCAAACACATCAATATAGTATAATAATTTCTTGAAATTATTTCTTTTATATCAAAATATAATTTGGGTAAAATTATTACATTTACCCACTTTAAAATAATACAATGTCGATTTAAATTGTTCAGAGTTTAGAAACCCATATGGATACAGTTGTCCAGACTGCACCGAGCAGAATTCATAAATACTCAACCGATAAGTGAACACAATATAAAACAATTTATATTCACTAACAAATACGTGCTCATATCTATTAATACACTCAAACTCATTCTAGGGTACTAGTGACCCTATCTCTAATGAGTAACCACCACCAAAGCCTAGGTATTCACTCAACATAAGCTCTGATACTAAATGTAAAGGCTTGTATCTCCGTACCCTTTGAATCGACAATAAATCACACGTGTCCAACTCAAATTGAATGGAAATACGAATCTTTAGGGGTAGAGAAGAAAAGGGATAAAAGAAAATAGAAACAACAGTACATAGAATCTCACAATCGTAGCGGAACAATATATAATAGGTAAATACAAATCTTTATACAAAAGAAAACTATAACTGTTAATATACATATAATCATTAGAGTACAACAATATACAAATCAATCTGGACAGTAATAATAACTTGTCCTCACAAGTGCTGAATATATAGCATACACACACAGCGAAGTATAATCAAGTACTTGGAATACGCCTAAGACTCCTCCAGCTCATCTCCTGAGCTCCATATCATCCTAACCTGAATTTGTAATACTCGGTCTAACCTGAGCATTATAATAAAATAACACCCGAGTCGGTTTGGAAAACCAGCGTGAGAAAACACACTCAATTTGAATTTACTAATGTTATCAAAATCCGTTGGAAAACAAGGTATCTTGTAAGACCATGCCACACGTAAATACGATGGGTTTTTACCTTACGATAACCAAAACATTTTATATCAAAATCATCTGATATTATAATAGTGCCTATAGAAAATAAACCATAAAATAGTTGAAATGCTTCCATCTCACGTTTCAGAATAGTTGGGCAATATCAAAATTGTACAGGCTCGTAGTGGATATTGGATTCCATACAATGATTGGGCTACTGGGGTATTGCCCATCACAGTACACCTCTAGAATATGTACCGATATCGTACCTAACGATCCCTGCCAACACAGGACCGGCCTACCCCTGACCTGGATAGTGCCGAATATGTTATCACTCCGGGTGTTCCCACCCTAATCGAGCGCTCTCTTTTTCATGCACACCCATATCCATAATTATAATATATCCAAGGGTATCTAGAAAAGTGATAACATACCCTACTTTGGTGCGACTCACTTAGCCCTTCTGCATCTCCCCTGTTTTAGTCATTTCCAGTTGATGAGGCTTGAGGCTACGTTTTACCTTAAGAATAGCATTCATACTTAGAATTCTAACACTGCCGTCCAGACCATGATGCAAACGATATCATTTATCCATACAAGTTGTTCTGGGTCTGAACAAATCGAATCTCCAAAATCACTATATTCATTATTTCACGATATCACAATTCTTAACACACAAATCAGATCGAAGTGGTTTTCGGTTGGATAATTAAATTCGATCCCGGTCTCTTCGAAACAATTAACGAACTTGACCAGATTTGGTAGTCGGTTATTTAACTATCAAATTACACACATAAGCAGTCACTAGGCCATATTACAAATTTTTCCCCAAAACATTTATCTAAAAATATCTTTACAAAGATATATATTCAAAATCTCTTTCAGTATATCCGAAAATTGAAAACAATTTCAAATACTTATAACAGGATATTTTCAAATCATCTCAATACTTAATTTTTTTTCAAATTCCATTTATAGTTCAACACTTTAGAAATATTTCTATAATAATAATCTCGTATTTAAAATATTTCAAATCCTTCCACTCCAATACTTAGGAATAAAAGTATATTTTCCCAAAATCATTTTATTTCCAATACTTAGGAAATATTCCATTTATTTCATACTTCTCAAAATCCTTTTGAATTTACTTGTAAATCCCTTCTCTCATTTATAACGGATTCTATAAGTTCCCGGAATTCGTAAATTAATTTCCTTTAAAATTTCCAAAATTGATTATACTCGTCTATAATTCCAACTACCCATTTCTAAATTCTTTTATAAATTCTAATTTATTTTCAAAGTTTCTATATTAAAATACTTTGGAAAATTTCCTCAAGTTCCTTGAATTCCATTTTGAGAATTTCTCTTATAAAATCATATTTGTTTAATAAAACTCGATTTACAAATCTCAAGAGTATCTATATATAAATTCCAATCACTTTCAAAACTCTGTATATATAATAAGTATTTATAAAGAATAAAAATTTATCTTAAAACATGTTTAAGTAATTATTTAAAATATCAACACATTTTTACATAAACATTGATAACTCATTTCCAATTCATTTTTAAATAATACTAATCGATTTTTCAAAGTTTATTATAAAAATTAGAATTTATTTCAATTAATATTAGATATTTGTAAAATCCACTTCCCAAAATATTTCAATACTAAACCAGCTTTAACTATATAATTTAATAAATAAAAGCCCCGTTTAAAAGAACAATCTCTCGATAAAAAATCATTTCTAAAATTCAACATGTCTATTCTTATATTCATAAACCCCTCTCGATTTATTTCTGTTTCCACAAAAAATGGACAAACACCTCAAAGTCGTTTGATTTAATTGATTTTATGTTGTTCTTAGTGATTTGGGTGATTTATGCAAATATATGAAAAGCAGGGACTAAACTATAAAAGACACGCAGATTTATAGTGGTTCAGCCAGAATGTGCCTACGTCCACTTTATATCTTATTTCTCTTTTCTTGTTTAGATTACAAGTACAAAGCTTTGATACAAGTATCTGAAAGTTGTTTGAAAGTTCTCTCCGTGCTTGAGCTCTCAAACTTGTCCCCCATTGTCGTACCCTTGCCCCTCTATTTATAGAGTGGGGCTGGGGGTAGGGGTCTTGGATGTATATAGCTGCTGGTGGGCCTGGGCTGATGCGATCTGGCCTGGCAGTGTTGATCCGGTACACCTTGGTCCAGTTGTGAGTGGATGGAGTTGGTTCGGTGGGAGTAGTGGAAGGAGTTGGTTCGGTGGATGGCTGGTCCGGTGAGGCCTGAGGGAGGCTGGTTCGGCTGCTTTGGTTCGGTAACTCTGGACCGGTAGAGGGCCGGTTCGGCATCCATGGTCTTAGGGGTTGGTCCGGTAGAGTCACCTTGTAGTTGGTTCGGTAGGCAGTGAAGCAGAGGCTGGTTCGGTTATGCCTAGGAAGGGGTTTGGTTTGTCCATGCATAAGAGGGGAGTTTGGTCCGGTAGTAGGCGAAAACACTCCCAACATTTGCCCCCCAAAGTGGGGCATATGCTTGCGTATGGCGCGCTTTGTTTATCTGGACGCCCCCATCCAGTTTTGAATGCCGAATTATCTGGTCCGGCTATTTGGTGCTTGCCTATAAGTATGGGCTTGAGGCTTTCGTTGTCCCTTACCTTTTGAAATAGCCGAACCAAATTATTGACTGCCGAATCGATTATAGTGCCGAACCGGTTTCTGATTGCCGAACTAGGTGAGACATTCTTTGCCGAATGAACTTCGTGCTTGAAATGCCGAATGACCATGAGGAGTATGATTGCCGAATGAGATTGATGGTTTGACCATGAGGAGTATGATTACCGAATGAGATTGATGGTTTGAATACCGAATGACCTTTCGGTCTTGGACTACCGAATGAATTCGAGTGTCGAATGGATCCCTTGTTGGATATGCCGAACGAGATAGGGGAGTTCGAATATCGAATGACCTTTCGGCCTTGAACTACCGAATGCACTTTTATGACTTGAATTATGAGTGAAATTCCAGACTGCACACATTCGCTTGTTTACTTCCTTTATTCTAACGATGCACTTCTTTGTATTTGCAGATAAATGTCTTGTAAAGTTGAAACCCGATCAGAAAAGAGGAAATCCTAGGATAGAGACGATCCTTCCGCAGTGCCCGTAGCTCAGTCAGAACCGGGACGTCATGGGCCTACCCCGAGGTCACTAGTGGATGGGTACGGCCCTCAGGAGCTTCTGAACTCACCTCCCGACTGTTTCCCAAGCTTTCTCAAAGGCGAGCAGTTTGATGTTATCTCCCGCTCCTTTGGGATTGATAGAGCGCGCATGCTGTTGCGGGGGGAGGCAGGTGTACAAGTAGAGGATGATGACCAGGATGGTCAAGAAGCAGGTGCTGGTAAGTATTCCTTTCTGGTCTTTCCGTTAACTTGGTTGCTTATCACTAATGAATTCTTTCTTTGACCGGACAGGTGGGCAACAGGGCAAGGATAAAACTCCGACGCGGCCGGCTCCTTGATTGGACCTGGATATCTTTTGGTGGGCTTGGCATTGTTGTATACGTTAGTCTCAAAACAGTAACGTAACTCTTAGGTTGTAATTATGCTACTTGTAATAAACAACACTATTCTTGACGTGTGATTTTTTAACTTAAGCTGATTCCGTCGTTTTTTGAATGCTTTTGTTATTTTCACACGTTGTATGAGAAATATAGCTATGCATATGCTTGTAATTCAGTTGTGTTTAATGCCAAGTTCTTGCTTAAAGCATAATTTCAGGCCTTATAATGCTAGTGTGATGTATGAATAAATTATAGTCAGGAATTTGTATAAAAGAAGAAAATACCGCCTTTCATGTTCTAATTGTAGATGGCAGTTTTGAATATTTTTGTACGACCGAGGATGGAGCTCAGTTGAATGTCCTGCTATCCAACCGTGAATTCCCATTCCCGCTGGTGAGTATCTTCTACTCTGGGTCCTGTACTTCAGGGATTGTTATAGAGGATAGGAGAAAAGTTCTTTAAATAGAATTGAAATATGTGAAATAGTAAAACTTCCAATCACGGAAGGCTTTCGATGTGCTTAAGTTCATGGCAAACGGGCTTTGTAGTCACTTTCCCTAGCTGTGGGTCTTGGAGACATTTGTCACCCATCTTACGCCTCCGCGGGGAGTTAATTCTTTTTTACCACAGCCGCACTTAAGACACATCGGAGCCAAGATCGCGCACAGTAACTACCCGGGCCATTATGGCCCGTAATCGTGGGTATTATTCGATTTACTGTGGCCGGCTAGCGTGGGTGCCGATCGTCAACCGTGAACTACCCCTGGCTGGCCACACCTTATGTTGGGGTTTATAATCGGTTCACAGTTGCTGGCGAGCCGAACGCCTTAATGAGCTGCCTCGGCTATAGTCGGCCTTCTCGGTGGCTTATAATCGGCTCATTACAGTTGGCTTTGAGGGCCGTCGCGAGCAATGAGTTAACCCGTAGCAAAGGGATGCCGGAGCAAAAGTGTCTCATTGGCGAGGGCATAGATTCGTATAGTACCTGTTAGGTCTTGTCCAGGAGAAGTCGCGCTGTGGTGCGCCTTGAATGAAAATGCTATTTGCACAGGATTTTGTTCAACAGAAAAGGATAAAGTTAACAAGCAGCCAAGATATGAAGGAACAAGTTAAAAAGAGACAAGTTTTTTTAAGTGGAAATTAGGAAGGCATCCCTATCATACTTTCATATTGTAAAGCGGGTCCCTGTTAAAGTTTCATTGTAAAGCGGGTCCCTGTTTTCTGGAAACGAAGAAAAGTTATTGCTGAAATGTCAGCAACTTTTATAAATAAGTGCTGATATTTCAGCAACTATCTGTGTCAAAGTTTTATTGTAAAAACAAAGAAAAATTATTGCTGAAATGTCAACAACTTTTATAAATAAGTGCTGATATTTCAGCAACTATATGTGTCAAAGTTTTATTGTAAAAACAAAGAAAAATTATTGCTGAAATATAAGCAACTTTTATAAATAAGTGCTGATATTTTAGCAACTTTCATAAACTGTGTTCACAGTGTACATAAATGTTACTGAAATATCAGCAACTTTTATAAATAAGTGTTGATATTTCAGCAACTTTCATACACTATGTTCACAGTGCACAGAAATGTTACGGAAATGTCAGCAACTTTTATGAAATGTTGCATCATGCTCTGCAATAATCGTGAATAAAAAACAGGGACCTAATTTACACTGAAATTTAGTGAAGGACTTTTCATGAATTTTGAAACTTAATAAGGACCTGTGCCAAAAGTACCCTTTTTTTAAAGTGGTTCGGCACGAAAATGCCTACGTCCACTGATTCTCTTTGTTAATTCACTTCATATGGGCAGTACAAGTTAAGAAAAGTATCGACGAAGGTGTTGGATGTTCCATGCCCTCTAGAACACCTCCCCGTCCACTGTTGACAAAATATAAGCTCCATTGTGGGGATCTTTATGAATTACACCATCCCAGATTGGATCTAGTGCTCCGGGGCGAGGGAAGATTCGCTTGAGGACAAGATCCCCTTCTCGTAAGGTACGATGCTTGACTTTGGAGTTGTATTGTGCCGCCACTTTTTGTTTGTGGGCTGCTGCTTTAAGGACTGCATCATTTCTTCTCTCCTCAACTAGATCCAAAGGCATGTGAAGGAGTTCTTCGTTCTCTTCTGGGTTATAGTGGATCCTACGGTGGGAAGGCACAATGGTTTCAACTGGGAGCATAGCCTGCGATCCGTATGCCAAAGAGAAAGGAGTGTGCCCCATTGATGTTCTGAAAGATGTGCGATAGGCCCATAATGCCGTAGGAAGTTCATCCACCCAAGCACCCTTTGACTTTTCGAGCTTCTTTTTTATTAGAGTTTTCAGAATTTTGTTGACGGCTTCGACTTGTCCGTTTGCCTGGGGATACGCTACGGATGAGAAGCTTTTGTGAATTACGTGCTCTTGGCACCAGTTGGCGAATTCCTCGCTGTCAAACTGAAGTCCATTGTCTGATATGATTTTGAGTGGGACTCCGTACCTGCACAGAACATTTTTGATCAAGAAGTTAATAACTTTTGCTGAAGATACTTTAATCAGAGGTTCCGCTTCCACCCATTTGGTGAAGTAGTCGACTGCCACTATAGCGTATTTGGCCCCGCCTCGGCCCATTGGTAGTTCGCCGATTAAGTCAATTCCCCATACTGCAAAGGGCCAAGGGTTAGTCATTTGAGTAATCTCAGTCGTTGGTAGCCATGGAATCTTAGCAAACTTCTGGCATCTGTCACACTTTTTGACGAAATCCAAGGCGTCCTTGCTTAAGGTTGGCCAGAAGTATCCATATCGGAGTGTCTTTTTTGCTAATGTTTGTCCTTCGGTGTGATCTCCGCAGCTTCCTTGATGAATGTTGGATAAGATTTCCCTGGCTTCCCTCCCAGCGACACACCTTAATAACGGGTTAGAGAATCCGCGTCAATAGAGGATGTCTTCTTGTATTGTGTAGCGGGAAGCTTTTCTCAAGATTTTCTTGACTTCGTTACGCCCGTTGGGTAGTGTGCCGTTTTGTAGGTAGTCTCGGATGGGAGTCATCCAAGTTGCCTCTTTGGTTGCAGCTATCAGATTCACTTGCTCAAAACTTGGGGTCAGTTGCTTTGAGATGGTTACTGCCCCGAAGATGGCGCTGTCTCTCACACTTGCTTGCTTTGCCAATTCATCGGCCTCCTGGTTCTCTTCTCGAGGAATGTGTTTGACTAAGTAGTGATCCAATCGACTAAGAAGTAACTTGGTCTTTTTTAAATATGCTATGGGTCGTTCTTCTCGAGCTTGGAATTCTCCTAGTATTTGATTAACAATAAGTTGAGAATCGCTGTGAAGACACAAAGAATTGGCTCCGATTTCTACGGCAAGTTCTAGTCCGGCTATCACTGCTTCATATTCTGCATCGTTGTTGGTGGCAGCGAACTCCAACCTTATAGCATAGTGTAGTTTGTTTCCCCTGGGAGTGATTATTACCACACTTGCCCCCGAGCCTTATTCGTTCGATGCACCGTCCACAAAGAGATTCCACTTGATGTCTTCTGCTATTTCCAATTGCTCATTATCTTCGTTGGTAGTGAATTCTGCAATGAAATCAGCCATGGCTTGTCCCTTGATGGCGGTGCGAGGGTGATAGGTGATATCATACTGACTTAGTTCGATGCACCATTTAAGTAGTCGCCCAGAAGTGTCGGGACGGTGGAGTACCTGCCTCAGTGGCTGATCGGTCAGAACTTTGATGGAATGGGACTGGAAGTAGTGACGCATTTTCCGGGATGTGATTAGTAAACAGTATGCTAGCTTCTCAAGTTTAGGATATCTGACTTCTGCCCCCGTAAACCTCTTACTGACGAAGTAAACTGGCCGCTGCGTGCGGTTGTCTTCCCTTACCAAGGCAGCGCTTAGGGCGTGAGATGACACAACAAGGTATAGGTATAATTCTTCGCCTTCGCTTAGAGTCGAGAGTACCGGTGGTTTCTGGAGGTGTTCGATTAAGTTAAGGAAAGCGGTCAGGCATTCGTCAGTCCATTCGAACTTTCCTTTGTCTTTCTTTAGAGCTTCGAAAAAGGGGACACACTTGTCCGTTGCTTTGGAGATGAATCGGCTTAGGGCGGCTACTTTTCCATTCAGGCTTTGCATTTCCTTCCGAGTGGAAGGTATCTTGATATCCCTTAGCGCTCGGACTTGTTCAGGGTTTGCTTCAATCCCTCTGGCATGGACGATGAATCCTAAGAACTTTCCTGATGACACTCCGAAGGAGCATTTTAGAGGATTCAACTTCATTCCATACTGGCGAAGTACTTGAAACATCTCGCCTAGGTGGCTTATGTGATCGTCGGCTTTCCATATCTTTCCATCTCTGCCCAACTTCTATCGGCGATGTGCGGTCCTCCCGAGATGGTATGGACCACTGTCTTCTCTTGACTAGAGTCGCTAGTGTTGCGATTCCCTCTACCTGTCTCTGGAGAGGATAGCCTTGGATTTTCATTGGCAGGAGCTGGAGTCCTGTTCTAACTTTTTACATAGCATTCTAGTTTCCTTCTTCTGATATGTTCCTCAATCAAGTCCCGGAGATGATGGCATTCATTGGTATCGTGCCCATGAGATTCGTGGAAACGACAGAACTTTCCAGACTTCTGCGCGTTATCTGATTCCTCTTGTATGGTGGGCGTTTGTATCTAACTTCGCCTTGGATGGAAAGGAAGATATTTTCGACGGTCTCGTTCAAAGGAGTGTAAGTGTCGAATCTCGGTCCCGGCCGATATAGGCGCTTTTCTCCCTTCTTGCCCCCAGCATTGTCTCTGGAATCATTTCTTCGAACGTCCCTTGCCACAGCAGGGGCGTTGCTGTGAGTTGCCTTATTTTGTTGTCCTGACTTCCCCTCAACGGCAGCATCCTCAAGCCTCATGTATTTCCCGGCTTCGTGGAAGAAATTGGGTAAAGTAGCTGGTTTTTCTTTTGTCAACCTTCTAGCAAATTTAGTGTCCGGATGCACACCACTACAGAGGGCCATTAGGATAAGCTTCTCATCGGCATCTTGGACTGCGGCTGCTGCGGCATTGAATCGGGTTAGGTATTGTTGTAGCTTCTCTCCAGGTTTCTATTTGATACTGGATAAGGAATAAGCATCCTTGGGTTGTTCCACATGAATGCGGAACTGGCTGATAAACTTTTCTTTTAGCATCTCCCACGAGCTGATAGATCCTTGGGGTAGATGACAGAACTAGGAGGTAGCTAGATCTGCTAAGAATAGTGGAAAGCATTTGCACAGTACTCCCTCTGTTGCTCCACTCATGAGCATATGCTGTGTGTATCTCTGTAAGTGCACAACATGGTCGGAGGTTCCTTTGTAAGGTTCCATTGTTGGCATTTTCCATTCTCGGGGGGTGATGGCAATTTCGATACTGCGGGCGAAGGGGCTAGTTACCCTAGCGCCTATCCCTTGATCTCTTTGATCCCGTTGGATGCACTCTCTGAACAAGTGTGCCATCCTTTCATCAGAATTTGGAGCAGATAGAAACGAGTTCGGTTCTGTTCTGTGGGATTGATTCCGTCCAAATGACCTGTAGGGATGGTATCGTCTATCATTCCTCATATTTTCCAGTGGCTGCCTTTGGTCTTCTGGGAGCATGCTAGGGTCATGAAATGACCCTCCTATTTCTACTCAAATTTCATAAGGAAAATTTTTTTTTTTTTTAAGGTAAAGAGGATATATAAATATATAGATATATCATCCATTGCAAATATAATTCTCAGGGTCAATATCTTTCTCCAATAAACCAAAATATATCCAGGATCACAATAATCAACCAATATAAATATATCAGTACATTCACAAAGGTAAGCACATACATGTGAGGATGTATATGCCTCTCTTGTTTGAATCAGAGTTCTGGAAAAACAAGAGGATGTTGGATTGCTAATTTTTTTTTTGACCAAACAATCCACTGGAAACATACACATTAGTCTGTTTATACTAACTAAGAAGTGATCAAGTAATAATCAATAGTAAACAAGCTTTTTAATATAGATGTTTGTGTTAAGCTCTGAATAGTGACAAAATCAGTATAAAAGAAAGTGGATCCTAAGGGAACACAAGCAACATCTAGGCGTAATGGAAACGCGCCTAACTTATACATGAAAGGTCACGAGTTCGAGTGCTATGCAGGTCGGTTCAAACACAATTTTTGTTTTTCATTTTTCTTCTGTGCAGTTTGGAATCCATTATCTACCTATCTGCACATATATATTTTTATTTTTGCCTAAATTCCATCATACAAAACAATAATTCTTGCTTAATCATTTTTGAAGCCCATTCCTACAACCCTGAAGACTTCATGATTGATGCAAATTAAGAGTTTGGTTCTTGGGTTTTGAGAATGATAAAAGTGTTTATCATTATTCATGTTTGTATTTCTTCTTATAAGATCTGTCTGGCATTTTAAAATGCATTTGGTTAAAATCTGAGTGAAATTCAGATTCCTATTACAAGTACAAAGGAAAAGGTGTGTTGATATTTGCACAAAACATGTTTATGTGCATATATAACTGCAACTATTTGAATCTGGCCTACAATCTATCTTACTACAGATCCTATCTTTATTTAAAAATAGGACATGAGACATTTGTATGAACCCAGTTTAACTAAGGGAACTTTGCAGTCATAAAACATTCAACCTATGCCTATATTTTTTTTTGTATACATATACCATAGTAGGAAATAAAACCATTTAATTTTCTGAAAATCAATTATCCTGATTTTCCCAAAACTTAAATCCTTTTCATAGACTCAAGATTGACTAGTGCATTTATAAAATGTAAACATTCAATTTAACATGGTGTTCTTGCTAAATCCACTTACAAGATTTGATCAAAATCCTTTTAAAACATAACAGATATTCAACTTAGTTAATAGTTTCCAGATACAAGTCAATCTTTTAACAAAATACCTAACAAAATAACCATCCAATATTCAACACTTAATACAAGTAGCAATTTAAATTATCAATACATGCAGATTTCAACATTTAGGCTCTTATCTAACTAAGTTTAGCATGCTATATCTTCTTCTCAAAGCCTTGCTCCTACTCCTACTTAGTTGCTGCAATCCCTGAAAAAGCATTTGAAACTGCCTCATTTTAAATGAGACACCCCAGATGCCATTAGCACACTAGGGTCAGACACATGTCTGGTATGAGAAAATTCACAAAAGCAATTTGTTAATTAGGTTAAAATCAAGTTAAGTACATATACATAAGGTTCTGTCCTTTGGAATCAGGTAAATACTTGTGTGCATGCTCTGTGTCATTGTGCATGTGCACACTTTAACTTTCTTTCCAGAGACTACACATATGAATATGGCACATACATTCAAGCACACAACTCAATCATAGACAAACAATTATTCATACCAAACAGGAAAATAACTAATATGAGTTAAATCATTTATTCAATTCTCATATTTCAAATCTGGGAAAAACTCTAGTTTTCTCATCTGCTCAAGTATTATTTCCTTGGTATATTTATCTATCCTTGGTCTCATCTGCAATATTTATGAATCAATGGACACACTGTAATGAACTAATTCACTCCATTACACAAAGATCTCAGGACTTAAACAAGCCATGTGTCAACTTATGTTACTCAAGCACACAAGTCATTCCTGCAGTGTTCTTGACCCCAATTTCCTAATCAGGTTTTAGTTAATAATAACCCCTTTTGATTGTTCATGACAAAACCATTCAGTGATCCATTAACTGAAAACATCTATATCATGGTATCTCATATTATTCATGATCATACAGAAACAACAAGCAAACAATCATTGGTGACTACAAAATAAGGTTCTGTATATATATACATGGATATTCATCTTGGTATTTTAAAAGGAGTTTAGGCAACTAACATTGGCTTATGGTTTCTGAGAGGGATTTTCTTTTGCAAACATTTGTGCTTGAGTTAAACTCAGGATGACCTGGTTTCACTGAATCACAGAATTTTGTTTGCTATGCATTTTTTTTTATTGAATCAGGAGTATCAGCACATAGGTAACCCTATTGCACCCCTAATTCCTTTTTATTTCAAGCCTCAGCACTTATACATGAGTATATTGCAGCTCAACATTATTTACATTTTTCTGGGTTGAGCCAAAACCAATACTATTTGCCTATTCTCAACATTTTATTTTCTGGGTATTTGTTTATATCCCCAAACATTAACATAACAGGGATCTGAGTGTATAAAACAGATATGTATACTAACAACACATAAAAACTTTGTTATAATAAAACAAGTGATCAACCAAAGAAAATCAAAACATTTTCAGGTTTAAATTCACAGATAAACATTCATATATGAAAATACTCTTTTAAGAAAATACTTTTAACTGGCTGCCTACATTAGGACTTATTGCCTTAGATTTTTGAGTGAGTTTTCTCACCTAGCTCTCTCCTTTGTTTCCTTAATTAATTGATGAACTCCTGCCCTTATCCTCAAGCTCTCTTTCTTCCCTTGTCTTATGATTTCTGTGGTATTGTTTTTCTTCTTTTTTTTTTCAAAATTCTTTTCTGAGGAGAAGAGGAGGCTGCTGCATATACATGTATATATATATGCAGGGTCTCTCTCTTAGGGTTTTGGGTATTGGCTAAGTCCATTTTTGCCCACCAGAAAATCATGTTATCTGCATTTTAAACCCAAAGTTTTACCCCTTCCCGGCTTAATTTGGGTGAAGAGAAAAGTGGTTACATTTTTCTTTCAGAAATTTTGCTTTTCAGAAAATACTTTTCCCCTTGTCTACAATCATGCTAAAAATGTGACTTGGTTTTGTTATTTATTAAATACTCTTTTCTATTTTTAGCTTTCATGCAAATGGTATGTACTTCCTTCATTTATTTATAAGAGAATTATTCCTTTTTATATCTCCATTCTTTTCATTTCTGCCTATATTAAAATGTGTCTATATATTTTATTTCACTAGTTTAAACTCTAGTATTTTATTAACACATGTATATTTGTATATAAGTCTTTCTGAAATAATTAGTATACCCTCCTATATATTCATACATCATTCTATACTGACACACACACATATGCACATGTACACTCAAATTATTCAGTAGCATTCATATACACATTTACTTATGCATACTACTTTTAAGAATTTAATCTACATATATATATATATATATATATATATTTCCATACACATCAATATGTATGCATTCTTGGAGTTCAGGGCTTTAGCTTATATTCATGTGCATTTCCTGTGCACACATGTACACACACTGATACACTATCAAGCTATTTCAATTCCTCCTTTAAAATTTATTTAAAAATTATTTTAAATTCATTTATATTTTTCAGGATAAATTCCTAAAATCTTGGGTCATTACAGGTCAGCCACAGTTGGCCCTTGCCTTGATCTTCCCCTGCTGGGCTCTGATCTAAGCACTTCCTCGGGTCCAACTTCGGGCTGGACTCTAGCTCGGCCCCGTTCATTGGTGTTTCCGGGGTGAGGCAGTATGACGGTCTCGGCTACAGTTGACCTCCGCCCGGTACCTCCCCGTTGGGTTCGGTCCTAAGCGTTTCCTCAGGTCTAACTTCGGGCTGAGCTCGATCTCGACTCCTACCAGGGCCGCTTTTGTTGTTAGGTCCTTCAAAGAAGGAAGATCTTTGTTGTCTCTGAGATCCTCCAGACTGTGACTCACCCCATGATTCAGTGTTGCGGTTGGACTCTTTAGCATCCCTTAAGCGTGACATGAGATGGTTCACCAAGGCTTCCTGCTGGGACGTGAAGCGGTTAGTCACTTCAGCCACAACCCTGTCTAGATCTGCCCTTGTAATGGCTACTGGCTGTTCTGCGGCAGGGGTGGTAGGATCTGCCTGACCTTCATTCGGTACAGCTGCTGGAGGGGGACGATTTACTTGATCTGTGACCACTGGATCTGGAAGACTGCTGGTTGCGATGTTTTTTCCTTTGTTAACATCTTTCCTCTGCTTGGGAGGCATGTTTTCCAAGCAATGAACGATGCTGTTAGGAAGAAGGTTAAGTGGGAGAAGCTGAAGCTTCGAGCTTCTAATTCTCAGTGAAAGCACCAAAAATGTTTGCACAAAAAATGGACAAACACCTCAACTTCGTTTGATTTAATTGATTTTATGTTGTTCTTAGTGATTTGGGTGATTTATGCAAATATATGAAAAGCAGGGACTAAACTATAAAAGACACGCAGATTTATAGTGGTTCAGCCAGAATGTGCCTACGTCCACTTTATATCTTATTTCACTTTTCTTGTTTAGATTACAAGTACAAAGCTTTGATACAAGTATCTGAAAGTTGTTTGAAAGTTCTCTCCGTGCTTGAGCTCTCAAACTTGTCCCCCATTATCGTACCCCTGCCCCTCTATTTATAGAGTGGGGCTGGGGGTAGGGGTCTTGGATGTATATAGCTGCTGGTGGGCCTAGGTTGATGCAATCTGGCCTGGCAGTGTTGATCCGGTACACCTTGGTCCGGTTGTGAGTGGATGGAGTTAGTTCGGTGGGAGGAGTGGAAGGAGTTGGTTCGGTGGATGGCTGGTCCGGTGAGGCCTGAGGGAGGCTGGTTTGGCTGCTTTGGTTCGGTAACTCTGGACCGGTAGAGGGCTGGTTATGTAATATCCCGGAAATTTTGGACAATATCAATTTAATAATCTGTTTAAATAATTAAATTGATTTGTTAATCTTTGATAATAAATATTTGAATTGATTTAATAATCTAATTAAATGAATATTTAATTAGTAAATTTATCCTTTAAAAATTTATAAGATGATTTCTATTTATAATGTATATACAATTGTATATATTGTAAATGGATAAGCTTGTGTTTGAAATTTAATTAATAAATAAAATCTTGTTTTAAAATTTCTAATATATAATATTGATAGTTTGGATATTTGGATTTATTTAATATTAGCTTTTCAAAGTTATTTAAAATTTATAACTATATGGTTTTAAACTAGATTAATAATAAGGATTATTTTATTTTCTTATTAAATATGATTTAAAAGTGAATATATATATAGGTTTAAAATACAATTTACATATGATATGTTAATTCAATTGATAATAGTAGTAAATTTATAAATAGAGAAGTATTTAAGGAAATAAAGAAAAAGGCTTTTATCTACATTTAAAATAAATATAAAACTAATTAATTAAAAGGACATGTGTTAGCTCCTAAGGCTTTAATATAATATGTGTTATAAGATTAAGGCATGAGAAAGACAAGTGTCCATCTTTTAAATTTCTATTTTCTTTTATTTTTAAGAAATTATTTCAGCCTATACAAACATTGTTCCTTATCCTTGTTTCTTTTCTGATCTTCATTCCAAAAGCTAAGAAAACTGAATAAAATTCTCCTCTCAAAACAATCAGTAAATTTACTTTCCTCTCAACCAAAATCCTCTCAAATACAATCTAGAATCATTTCTTCAACCTGCACTTGTAAATCTGAAAACAAAATGCCTGTAAACATCTTCTTCAAAACCATAATCATCTTCCTCAAATAACCTGTAATGCATTTTCAAAACCCTAGAAACAAAGGCCTGTTTCCTTATTCAAATCTGAGATTTTGCAAAGCAACTTTCAACAAAAACTAGAGCCTGCATTTCAAATCTGAAAGCCTGCAATTTTTCTAAAAATCTGGAAGCAAAATCAAAGTTCTTTAAATCTGGAATCTAAGGCAACACATCAACAATACAAGGCTATAGCAACATGCAAGTTTCCAAATCAAGCAATTAAAGTTTTAAATCGAAGGAGCAACAAGGCAACTCAAGTTAAAAGATTTTAAAGTTTTCAAAATCAAAACTGAAGTAGCTCTGTTATTCATTTGAAAAAGGTGAGTAACATTTATTTTAAAACTTAAGTATATGATATATGGTTGCATGCTATAAATTCTTGAGTCCATGATGTGATATGCCTACATGTTGTTTAATATGAATTGTATGTATATATGTTGTGATTTTGTATGCATGTCTGATATCAACCCTGTATAGTTTCCAGCTTTGAAACTTCTCAAGTTTTCTTTGTTTAAAGTGAGCAAACCCTTAACCTTAGACACACTTTGGTTTGCATGTAATTAGTATTAATGAATATTTGTGAATAAGTTGTATATGTTATGAAGAGTGTTTGAATGATGATAGGAATGTGCTGTGCATGTCTAGGAAACAGATACCAGTATCTCTGTTTCAAAGATTTACAGGATGCAATCCAATTTGAAAATCATATTCTCATCCTACAATCATTTATAGATTTTGAAGTCTAAACAAAACCTATTCGTAATTGTAAGATCAAAATTTTAAAATACTGTTAAGTATAAAATATATATAGATTTACTGGAAGGAAGGAAAATACAGTAAACCTTCAGAAATGGTAAAAATCAATCATTTTAATTTTGAATTTGGGTTTCATAAACTAAATTATATGAAAAAAAGATGAATTTAGGTAATGGTTTCAAAGTTTTTAATTTCGTATATAATGGGAATTGTCAAATTTATTGAAATTGGTACTTTTATCAATATCTGATGAACGGAGAGATGATAAGCTTTGAAATTCAAGTTGAAGATAACTCGAGTGTTGGAGATTGTTGGAAAAATGTTCAAATTTTTTTTGGTTAAGTAGAATGATGGATCGAGCTCAAAGTAGGGTTTAAAGCCTAGTTTGGGTTACCAGAATGCTCGAGATAATTTCTTCAAAGTTGGCCCATCGGAGTTAATGGGGTCGAGGGGAAATGATGCGTGGGAAGGTGGCGCCGTTTTGGGTACGATGGCGTGGCTGACCTTGGATGGGATCGTCGTCGGCAAGGCATTTTCCAGTAATGGGTTCTGTTACAGGTTTGGTCGAAATGCTCGAATTCGACTGAGATGTTCGTTCGTGGTTTTGGTGTTTGGGATCGTGGATGGTGAGCATAGATGATATGCTGGCGTTAGAAGCGATGATCGGAGGCGATCAACTCGCCTGTGCACGTGCACACGAGATATCGGAATGGTTGTTGTATCTGAGTTAGAGGGAGAAGATGTTCTCGAATAGATGTTGTTTAACTCGAAGTCATACTCGAGTATTTGATGTTCTGACTCGGGTTCGTGCAGAGGAACTCGCGAGAAGTTTTAAACTGTTTTTAAAATTAAGCATAACAAAGTATAAAAAAAAAGGGGAAGAAAACTTGAAGGAGTACTCGGGGAAATTGCGGTTTGTCTCGGGTATTTTGATGATTGGGCTCGGGTAGATTGATGATAGCTGTTTAAAACCAGACAGTTTTTGTTTTTAGTTTTAAACAAGATAAAAATGTTAAGCAGTATTAAAAACAAAGTTTAAATCAAGTTTAAAGTATGAATTCAAACTCAATTTGTATCTTAGTTTGAAAATAAATAAGTTTATAAATTATAATGATTTAACAAATTAAAATGTTTAAGGTATATTTAAAAAGGGTTTGAAACTAAATAAGTTGGTTTAAAATCCTAAATGTTAAGTATTTCTTTAACATTTGATTTTAAAAAAGGGAATTATAAATTTGACTTAATTTTGGTTAAAGTTAAATTTGAAATTTATTTTAAATCTTTAATTTAAAATGAATTAAAAGAAACTTTTAAAGTAAATGTTTTAAAGTCTTTGTTAATGATAATTAAAGTAGTTAAAGGGTTAATACTTTAATTTAGAAATAATTAAGATTTAATGATGTAGGATTCATTAAATAAATAAGGTAATTAAAGAGTAATTTAGTAATTTAATTAATTAATGGTTTAGTTTTAATTAATTAAATAATTAGGATTATTAATAAATTAATTAAGGGTTAATTTATTTGGGATTAAGAATCATTTAAGTATAGATTTTTAATAAATGATTAGAAATTTATTAATCAAGTGATTAAAGGGATAATTAAATAATTAATTAAGGTATTTTATTTTGTTAATCAAATAGATTTATTAATAAATGATAAACATTTGCGAATTGGTTAAGTATAATTACTTTATGAAAGTAATTAAAGAAATTAATTACTTAAGGTAATTAATTAGATAAATTTGATAAAGTTAAATTAATTAATTAAATTAATTTAAGATAATCACTAGGTGATTGTTAAGTAAAATTACTTAAATGTAATTAGTGAAATGTAATTACTTAGGAAGTAATTAAAGATAATTACTGGGTGTAATTAAATGGAGATAATGAAAGTAATTTGAGTTAATTACTTAGAATAATTAATCAAGGGATTAATTAAAAGATAATTAATTAATGAGTAATTAATTTATGGAAGAGAAATTAAGGGAAGTTAATTACTAAATGAAATTAATCAAAGGTGATTAATAAATATGGTTTAATTAAAGATTAATTATTAAATGTAATAAAATTAAATGGAGTAATTAGGGATTATTAATTAATATAATTAATAATGTAATTAAAGGTTGATTAAATAAGATTAATTAATCAATAATAAATGATTAAAGTAATTAATTAATTGTAATTAATTAAGGATTAATGTAATTAAGTATAGTTAATTAATTAGTGAAGTAATTAAAGATTAATTACTGAAATAGTTTAAGATAATTAATTTGTGAAATTAATTAGGGATTAATTACTTAAAGTAATTAAAGAATGATTAATCAGGAATGATTAATTAAGATGATACTTAAAGTATGATTAATTAATTGGTTTAATTAATAATTAAGTAAGCAGGATTTATAAGATGAAGTAATTAATTTAATCCACTTTAAATTAATTAGAGATGATAAATCATTACTTAAGAATGGATGAATGATATTGAATGCTTTGCATTGTTAATATCTCTTATAAGAGATGTGCTGATCTATGATATAGATGTTTGGTTGGATTGAAATGATAATATGAATTATCTGTTTGGATGATAATGTAGATTATCTATTGAGTTATCTGTCTGCGTGTATATAGATAAGAATTGAATTGTTTTAACCTTAAAACAACTTGGCCCTTAAAAGATACGTTTTGGATTTCGATGAGACCGGGATCAGGTTTCCGTATACCGGAATTCCAGGTCTGGAGACCCGAATACCACATCGATCCAAATTAACGATAGGGCGTGAATCTCAAGTGAAGATGAAGATTCAAAGTGCAAGGGTTATTGTCGTTAACTCTGAGGGTGATTCCAACACGGGTGTAACGAGATAATGCCTTCGGTTTCGTTCGAACCCGGAACGAACTTGTATGGATCGAATGCTTTCAAAACATCGTCAGGTGGACGATGAGCATTCTAAGTGATGTTCTGATTTAAAGGTAAATCGTGACCTCAAGCCTCATCAAACCGGAAATGGCTAAAACAGGGGAGGTGCAGCAAAGCTTCGTGGGTAGCACCCACTGAGAGTAAGGTCATCCCTGTCTAGAGAGTTCCTTCTTTTATTTCGGCTTAGTGGTGCAGTTGGCGACGGCCATCTGTAGGGTGATTTTATTCGGAATTATCCAGTAAGGGATGGTTCCGGCTTTGTGTTGCAGGGGATTGGGAGTGATCCTCGGTACGATGATCTAGGCCCCGTACTGTGATGAGCGGTACCCCGGTAGCTCTGCCATTGTATGGAAATCCAAATTCCAATAAGTTATAACGGACTTGATTGTATACTTATGTATGCTGGAATTTAATAATGTAACAATTTCGGCTATTTCATATTTATTTGAAAACCTTAGACCCTATCATAATACAATCGAATTTCCTATCAATGTTTTGGTTAGCGTAAGGTAAAAACTTACCCATGTTTATTTGTGGGGAGTCTTACGTGATACCTTTTCTTTCAAAGGTTTTGAAGTTAAACAAGTTTAACCTGTTACTCACACCAGACCCATGTCTGACCCAAGTTGTTTATTTCTGTTTTATAAACTCTTGGGTACTCAAATTTTTACGAGTAGCTAAGGGATTCAGGTTTAGCTTTGACGAATTGTGGAGGAGCAATGGAGCAGGAGGCTTCAGCGTTCGTAGATATAGTATTCCGCTGTGTTGATATCTGTGTTAGAGTCTTGTATTGTATTTGAGTTGTAATATATAGACAGATGTTTATAACTGTCTAGTATGTGTTGTATAGTTGTGTAAACTCTGATAAGTGTTGTATACTATGTAATAGTTTATGTTATTAATATAATTTATTCTTTCCGCTGTGAGATAGTTGTTCTTGTTTCTTTCTTTCTTCTCTTCTTTTCTATTTTCTACCCTTTCTTTCTTCATAATGATCCGACTTTCTGTGGAGAAAAAGTCGGGTTATTACAGTTGGTATCAGAGCATAGGTTGAGCGAATACCTAAGCTTTTGGTTAAGTGAATATCAGAACACTAGGTTGAGTGAATACCTAGGTTCGGAAGGATTGTTCATTAGAGATAGGATCTATAGCAACCTGTTGAGTCTGAGTGTATATATATTCGAGAGCGCGTATTTGTTAGTTATATAAAATGGTTTTATATTGTGTTAATTGATCGGTTAAGTGGTATATGGATTCTGGTCAATACGAGTAGCTAACGTTATTGATAGGGATCTCTAAACACTTGGACCAGGCCAATGGACACAATATTGTTTTAAAAGGGAAGGTGAAATAATTTTACCCAGATATATTTTCTATATATAAAAAGTATCATTTTAAATGTATATGGTATTTGTAATGATTGGTTGAGATGATAATAATTTATCATCTAGGATTAGGAGTCTGAGTGTTGAGGTTGGAAGTGTATTTGTCAAGACTGTAAACCTAATACCGTCTCGAGTGAACTTTACAGTTGTGTAAGGATTTCACAATCTCTGAAGAAAACCTGTTAAGGTTCGGGGTTTATCTTTGTAGTTTGGATGAGTAGAGTTGGATCTGTCGGTTGGGCAGAAGCGAGTGATAGTATCTTGGTATCTTCTGGAAGAAGTAGCTGTGTGATGAGACGCAGTGAATATGGATGTTCCCGAAGATGTTTTCTTTGGAACAAGTTAATAAAGTGTGTCTGCTTCGGTGTTGTGGCTGAGTTCAGCATGGTGTTTGTGTTTTGTTTAAGGTCCGAGTTTCTCGAAGAGCTTTGGATTGAGAAGACTTTGGCATCAGTGGCAGCAGTGCAGCTCGGAGTGTTCTATTTTCTGGCTGAGCAGTTTTTCTAAAGTGGAGTTCAGAAGCAGTAGAGTATATCTATTTCTTCGATGAATTGGATAGTTAAGTGTAAGCTGTTCTGATTGGTAAAGAGAGAACAGTTTTCTTTGGAATTTGGCTGGGTTGATCGCAAAAGTGACTTGCGATAGTTTGAGTATTCTTTTGAATTATCCGAGATTTTCTGGGATGTGTTATCCAGTCTGTGTTTGAGATCTTCATCAGCATTTTTATTCTACCTTATATCAGAGTGGTGCAACAGAAGCAGTTTGGCGAGTGCTCCTATTTATCTTTTCCAAATAGGAGAAGTTAGTTCAGTCTACTGTTATGGTGAAGTAGAGTTGTGTTTTGGATTATTGGTAGATCTTGAGAGGATCATTTTTGTTGGGTTATTTCTGGTCCAGTTGTTGCTAGAAGCATCAGTGAAGGTTGAGCTGATCAAGAAGGATTTGTAGGCAACTCAGGATCGTCAGAAGAGTTTTGTGGATAAGAGACGAAGGAATTTGAAATTCGAAGTTGGGGACTTCGTTGTTGTGAAGTTTTTTTTCTGGTTAAAGGGAGCTATAAGATTGGGTAAGTCTGGGAAGTTAGCTCCGAGTTATTTTGGATCTTTTCTGTGATCTAATTTGGATAAGTACTTTGATCTACAAGGTTGAATTGTCAGTTTGGATAACTGGAATTCAATGTATTTTACGTATCTCTGAGAGAGTACGTGTTTGATCTATCTCTGGTTGTGGAACCAGCAGTTTTGGAGGATTTGGTTGTTGAGTCAGACTCGTCTGTAGTCTGATATCTTGTTTAGTTCTGTAGATCTAGATGAGTAGAAGCTCTATAGCTTAGTAGTATTGATTTCTGTAGAACGAGTATTCCGGTTTATATATATACTTGGGGAAACTCGAGGAAATTATATCCAGAATTTTGTCTGGATAATTAGAATTGTTTGATTGGATAAATTGGTTGTTATGGTTGTTAGCATATAAATGATAATATATGCTTGTGATTTAAATAGATTATTAAATTACCTTTGTTTTAAATTTCGGGGACGAAATTATTTTAAGGGGGAAGGAATGTAATATCCTGGAAATTTTGGACAATATCAATTTAATAATCTGTTTAAATAATTAAATTGATTTGTTAATCTTTGATACTAAATATTTGAATTGATTTAATAATCTAATTAAATGAATATTTAATTAGTAAATTTATCCTTTAAAAATTTATAAGATGATTTCTATTTATAATGTATATACAATTGTATATATTGTAAATGGATAAGCTTGTGTTTGAAATTTAATTAATAAATAAAATCTTGTTTTAAAATTTCTAATATATAATATTGATAGTTTGGATATTTGGATTTATTTAATATTAGCTTTTCAAAGTTATTTAAAATTTATAACTATATGGTTTTAAACTAGATTAATAATAAGGATTATTTTATTTTCTTATTAAATATGATTTAAAAGTGAATATATATATAGGTTTAAAATACAATTTACATATGATATGTTAATTCAATTGATAATAGTAGTAAATTTATAAATAGAGAAGTATTTAAGGAAATAAAGAAAAAGGCTTTTATCTACATTTAAAATAAATATAAAACTAATTAATTAAAAGGACATGTGTTAGCTCCTAAGGCTTTAATATAATATGTGTTATAAGATTAAGGCATGAGAAAGACAAGTGTCCATCTTTTAAATTTCTATTTTCTTTTATTTTTAAGAAATTATTTCAGCCTATACAAACATTGTTCCTTATCCTTGTTTCTTTTCTGATCTTCATTCCAAAAGCTAAGAAAACTGAATAAAATTCTCCTCTCAAAACAATCAGTAAATTTACTTTCCTCTCAACCAAAATCCTCTCAAATACAATCTAGAATCATTTCTTCAACCTGCACTTGTAAATCTGAAAACAAAATGCCTGTAAACATCTTCTTCAAAACCATAATCATCTTCCTCAAATAACCTGTAATGCATTTTCAAAACCCTGGAAACAAAGGCCTGTTTCCTTATTCAAATCTGAGATTTTGCAAAGCAACTTTCAACAAAAACTAGAGCCTGCATTTCAAATCTGAAAGCCTGCAATTTTTCTAAAAATCTGGAAGCAAAATCAAAGTTCTTTAAATCTGGAATCTAAGGCAACACATCAACAATACAAGGCTATAGCAACATGCAAGTTTCCAAATCAAGCAATTAAAGTTTTAAATCGAAGGAGCAACAAGGCAACTCAAGTTAAAAGATTTTAAAGTTTTCAAAATCAAAACTAAAGTAGCTCTATTATTCATTTGAAAAAGGTGAGTAACATTTATTTTAAAACTTAAGTATATGATATATGGTTGCATGCTATAAATTCTTGAGTCCATGATGTGATATGCCTGCATGTTGTTTAATATGAATTGTATGTATATATGTTGTGATTTTGTATGCATGTCTGATATCAACTGTAACGACCCAGAATTTTGAACAAATTAAATTGAGAATATTTAATTAATTTTAAATATTTGAACGATGATTTAATTTGTATCCCGAATATAACTTTGGAATTTGCGATTAAACTTTAAAATTTAATCTATTTGAATGTTGAATAAAAATTTGAATCTTCGATTTTAAGTTGAAGAAAAATATTTCGAAAGCTGTTAAATTTTATATTGATAACACTGAAGATAACAGAAGCTTCAGAATCGAATTTGGGAGTGAATTGTTCAGTTTGAAATTATATCGTTCGAATCGATATTTAAAATACAGCGTTCCGGGGCACAGTCTCGGAATTCGACGAAACCAGTTCCATTGGATCCGTAATATTGTATTATTACCGGGTTTCAATTTTCGTATTTATCGGAGTTATGGTGTGAACACACGGCGTGTAAACGCATTAAAAATCTTTATCGAATTAAATTTGAATTTAAATTTAAAATGGTCAACATCACCACACGTTATCTCCTTTAAACGCGCCTAAGATCGGGGAAGAAATCGTGCAGGCACGACTCTCCTTCCTGATAAATCACGTACTCGTGTCCCCTTTTCTTTCTTTTATCACGCGAACATCTTTTCCTTTTCACTTTACTTGATAGCCGAGAGTTTTTCAATTCATCCTCCTCTTTTTGGAATCATGGCGGCAACTCATTTCAAATCAGATTGAACGACTCGAAATCGAAAGGAGTTCGAGTTCGATGGCGCGTGCACCTGCCATCTGCAGCCAAATCAATGTCGATCGAGACATTAGCGTCGTCCTTAGACACGCGTAAGTGGTGGCGGCTACTCGAGTTCGTGCACCACGTTGGATCTGGGGAGGCTCGTAGTCGCGCAAGGCCAGGCATTCGCGAGCGCGATCGATTTCGCGAGGGACGAGAGCAACGGCAGAGGTGTGTTGGAAGGCTGTGGGTATTCGAATTTGGGGTTTCCAGATCAAGTTCGAACTCGAGCTTCTCTGGTGAAGTTGCACGAGAAGGGGGAACGAGATCGATGGCTTAGTGCCGCGTCGAGTTCGTGGGCAGGTGGGGGCTAGGCACGCATAGTAGGCGGAGCAGCGACTAGGCGATGGGAATCGCGGCGTCGCTGGGGGACGACAGTGAATTGGGGTTCGTCGGTTTGCAGTAAGGTGTTTTATCTTATTTTAAATTATTTAATTTTATGTATTCATTTAACTGGTATATCATTGTTTAAATTGAGTAATTTGATATAATTGTTGATTCAAAATTTGTACATGGAAAATAATAATAATGTATATATGCAGTTTTAATTTATAAAAACATAACAGTGAGATGTATGTACATATGTAGTTTCCAGGAAATAAAATAAAATAAGTATAATATATAGGTAGTTTCAAAGGATAATAAATATACTAGCTTATTTTCTTATGGATTTGAGAATAAGGTGTTGAGTCAACTTATTAAATTTTATTTTAGTCACTAAGAATAATTTGGAAAAAAAGTAATTAGTTTAAAATTTAATCCCTTGATTTAAATTTAATCACTAGTTAACTTAATTTAGCAAGTGGAAATTTATTTATTCGATTTAATTCGAATGCTAATAAATTTATATGATTGTTATACAAGGTATAAATCAAGAAAATCAAAGTGAAAATGAAAATGGAAGGCAAATTAAAAAGCTAAGGTGAGATTTTTCTCACTCAAGAATTGATTGCAGTTATTGATTGTTTGATATGATTGCTATGTTGATTGTGATATTAGATATTTTAGGATATATCTATATATAGCAATATATACATATTGGCATATGTATATATTGGATTGATGATTTCCCGCCTCGTATAGCGGATGAGACCCTATTGCGCCGTTAGTAAGCGGATTTATAAAAACCCATATACCGCGATAATTCCGTACTGGAGCGGAATTGGTATTGTGCTAACGTCTTTGGATGCAGGGAAACAGGTTGGAGGGATCCAACTGGACCCCTCACATTGATTGAATTTATTTCCACTGTGATATGAATCTGTGAATGATTATATTGATGTTATTGATCATATTGATGTCTGGAAATTGCTTGAAAGCTAAAATTTAGCTGAATGGATGTTTGATATCATTGGATTCCAAAAATAAATGAAATTGAATTTTTGAAATAAAAATAGAAATTTTTAAGTAAATGAATTTTTAGAAGTTGAATAAATTCGAAGAAAAGAATTTAAAAGTATAAAAGCTGATTTTTATAATCTTATCGAATAAATTCCAGAATAAAGTGAAAATGCTAAATAAATGGATTTCATAAAAACAGTGATTTTAAATTGAAGAATTTAATTAAAATTTGGATTGCTAAATTGTTTGAAAAAGATAAAGAGATTTATTTTCTTTAAGGGGAATTTATTTAAAAGGAAATAAGTTGGAAGTCCAATTATAAATTTAATTGGCAAATTGAAACAAGTTTGGAAAAATCAATATAAAATGATTTGGGATGGGAAATTAATTTAGAAATGAATATTGAAATTGATTTGGTATTGAAGTAAAATTAGAAATCAATTTGGGATTTGATTTTGGGGTTAAAAGTGAATATTTGGGAATGTGGATTTAAAATTGGAAATGATGTTAAAATGGGTTTATTTACAGTTTGTAAAGTTTAAAAGAACGATTTCTTTTAAAATAAATAAATTATAAGTATTTAACTTATAATATGGATTTTTGATGTATATGTTGAGTTATAAAATTGAATGGGTCATTAAAGGAAATTTATAAAATCGAAGTTGTTATAGAATAGAAAATAGAATTTATAAACGTTGTTTTATAAATTCGAAATCAATTGGATTTGATAAATTAAATATAGAAGGACATTAAAGAAGATATATTCGCGATTTTAAATAGCGAATTTTTATTGAAATAATAATTGTGTAGAAAAAATTTAAATATGGTTAAGTGAAGTATATTCACGATTTTGGACAGTGAATATATTTTTGAAGTAGAATGGATATGGTTTTGGGAAAGCGATATTATAAAAATGAAGTAACTGTTTTAAAAGATGTTTTAAAACGTGTTAAGTATCGAATACATAGATTTCAACATTTATTGTTGAAATAGACGTTTTCGAGAAAAATAAGGAAATGGTAGACTATAACACTGTTGTTATAGTAAATGATTTCCGAAAGGAAATATTTTTATGTAGTATTGGGATTTATATATCTATTTTAATTTCGAATCCCTATACTAGTGATTTTGAGTCGTCGTAACGATGTTTTATGCAACATTCGTTTTTGACTCAAATAGATGTTAAAATTTATGATTTCCTTAAAGAATGAAATGTATACTTAATATTGATTTAAGTATATCGAATATTTTCAAATGTTGAAAATAAATGATTTGTGAAATACTTATTTTTAAATAAGTATGGAAATGCTTTTCCAATATGAAATGAACGTTTTGAGATTTTATCTTTGTAAAGATAAATTGAAATCGAATATTGAAAACGATTTGAAAATCGTATATCAATAGACATTTTTGAAACATAAATTCACTATGGAATTTATAAAAAGAAAAGGGAAACTGTTTAGAAAAATAAACGTTTTATTTTTGAAGTGTGGAAATAATATATGTAGTAAAGATATTTTTGGAAGATAAAAATAATTTGGAAAATTATTTGGAATCTGATGATGTTGCGCATCTTTATTGATAGTTAAATAACCGACTATCAATAATTACCTTGAATGGTATTTGTTGTGAATTGAATGAATTTGAATGCCACACTTATTTTTAAATAATCGCTCACTATTCGGGTTAGCCGGGAAAGGACCATGGGGTCGTATAACCCATTCCGAATATGTGATACGTCGTTATGAATTGCATTTGAAGACCGGTGTTGAAGACCGGATATTTTTGAAAACGGAAGGATTACCGTCGAGTTACTCTACATCGACTGATCTTCGATTTAGAGGTTTTATCACCCTTAGTGACGGGAAGTCCTGACGTGATTGAAAATTATCCAGATTTGCAAGGGCTTCGTGAGAAGTGCCTTCGGTTCTGTTCGATCCCGGAACAGACTTGTATGGATTGTGTGTCTGACGTTACAATTTGAGATATAAAGCTGATTTCTTTCAAATACATTTCTGTTGGTGGCGGAGAATTTATTCTCTTAGCTTAACACCCTTCTCTGAGACGTACGAGCTCAGAGGTTATGTAGTTGAAATTTATCAGCGATATATCCCAATTTGGTAATGTGGCATACTGAGTGTTGCTGTGAAATGATCAGTGTTTGATCATTTGCGATATGATCATTTGTTTGATCTTATATCTTTGTGATCATAGGTTGATCATTTTGTTTGACCCGAAGCAGGGCTTTTTGAGAAAGCGTAGCTTTGTGGACGAGACTTCGTCGAGCCTCACACCCCGGAAATGGTCGAAACAGGACGAATGCGGCAAGGTTCTAGGGAGTAGCGCCCCTTAGTGTATGTCATTCCTTCTGGATAAAGGTGGTATCATGGTATGGAGCCCAGATACTTAACCTCTGTGGTTGCTGCACAGTTATTATTACTTTGTGGTTTGTTGGAAATCGGGGATCCTCGGGAAGATCGGTGACGATCGGGGGATGGCATACGCGTGTCAGTAGTTACCTATTTTTGCAGAGGTAACCCGGCCTTGTGTTGGCAGAGATCCGGTTAGGTTCTCGGGTCGTCTATTCCAGGGACGTACCCATCGTGGATAGGAAGTTCCTTTGCCTGACCATTTGTTGGAAATCCAAAGAAACAATACGCGACTTGTACGGTTTTAGTTGTATTACCTGCTATGGAATGTGGCGGTAACCTGCTATTGAACATAGTAGCTATAGTAGGCATACGATACTGGTCGTATGTCGGCTAAGATTAATATTATACTTTCAAAATATTTTCTACACTATGCACTAATAATAATATCAAAAATGATTTGATTTTGCGTAGTAAGCATCTTTGACTATCATAAGAAGAAATCTCCTCCAATTCTGCGTTTGCATTGTGTGTGTGGTGGGAGGTCTTATGGTAGTTTCATTTTCCAAAAGCATTTCGAATTGACTAAAAAAAATTATTTTTTTGTGGTTATAAAGAATAACTGTTTTACGATCTCACACCAGTCACCATGACTGACTCGGAGTTTATTGTTTCCCTTCTAAACTCTGGGTGCCCACCAATTTCCACACGGGCAGCCTAGAGTTATATTATCAGGATATTCTGGATATTCTGGAGCTTGGAGATAAGCTGGAATTCGAGACGTAGTATTTGTATCTGATAGTATTTATTCCGCTGTGTATTCTGTATTAAGACAAGTTATATAACTGTCCATTGTTGTTTATTGACTCTGATGATATGATGTGATGTAATGTAATAACAGATATAATTCTTTTGTTTTTAAATGATATTCATTTATCTATTATATATTGTTCCGCTGCGATGTGTAAGATTCTGATATTGTATTCTGTTCTGCTGTTGTTCTGTTGTTCTTCTTTCTTTCTTCTCTTTTTCTTCTGTTCTCTTTTTCTGCCTTTTTCTTCTTTCTAAAACCCTCACTTTTGAAGTTTCCGGCGTTCGATTTCTCGGCAGTCGATAAAGTGAGTATCGATGTCGAATTTTCGAAAGTCGAAAATTTCGGGATGTGACAAAGTGGTATCAGAGCATATGGTTAAGCGACAACCCTGCTCTGTTGGGTGTTACTCATTAGAGATAGAGTCAGCCGTACTCTAGAATGAGTTGAGTGTAATAATAGATATGAGCGCGTATTTGTTAGTGAATATAAAAAATTGTTTTATATTGTGATGATTGATTTATTGAGTGGTATATGGATTCTGGTCAATACGAGTAATTAACGATCATTGATAGGAATCTCTAAACACTCGAATAGAACAATTCGACACGGTATTGTTTTAAATAGGGTGAATGAAATAATTTTACCCAAAACTATTTTTGTATACAAAAGAAATGATTTTCTGTAAATTATAGTATATGGTTGCATGGATGTTAGGATAGTGATAATATTGAAATGTTATCAGTACTATTGAAACTGAATAAGAAACTGAAATCATAACTCCAAAGTTAAGAAATTAATTCACATATAAATGAAATTTGAGAATATAAATTATAAATGTGATTTGTAATTTAAAACGGAATTCCAGAGAAGTTTTTGAAAATGTTTTGAAAAGAATTTGAAAATTTTGGAGATTTGGAAAGTTTAAATTCTTTTTGAGTTGAAAATGAATTTCAAAGGTTTTGGAAAAGTATTCTGAAGAGATGAAAGCTCTAAACTCTTTTCGGTCGCTGGAAAATAACTTCGGTAATGACTGCAGCATCACTGATGTTCATTTTCGGGTTTCCAAAAGAGGAATTGCTGCCAAATTATTTTAAATGGAAAGTTGTTTGAAATTTGGGTTTTGTTTGGAAATTCAAAAGGATAATTTGAATTGTTTTCAAAATGGTTTTGAAAAGGTTGAAAAGACTCTGGAATTGAGTACTGAATTATGAAAATAAATGAAAATTGTGAATGAACGAATAAATTTGCAAGTGAATCAATTAAATAAAATGAGATTGAAAATTGAAATTCGTTTCAAATTTGTAAGAAATGAATTGAATTGAATAATTATAAATGAAAGATGAATAAAAGATAAAATTCATAATGGAATGGAAATAAGTTAATAACTTATTGAATATTTGGTAATTTGATAGAAATGAGACTCAAATTGAAAATGAATGAATAATTTGCAATTGTAAATGAAATTGAAGACAAATTTGAAATTGTAAGTGAATTGGAATTTGTAATGAGTTAGTAATTGAAACTAAGCTAAAAGAGCAATTATGAATGAAAGTTGTTTGGTTAATAGAATAAACCGAATGAAAATATGAAATGCAAATTAAATTGAATGGAATCAATTGCAAATGAAGTAGAATTAAAATAAATTGAATTTGTATCAATTTGAATTGGTTATAAACTAGAATGGATATGAATTCATTCTGTTTAAAAACGAATGTAACTTCAACCGTAAATATATAAGCATATATTGAAAATTTTGTAATCGAATTTGCAAAATAGTTTGAATGCTGTAACTAGATATTATGGCTAGTAGATATACAGGTATAAAGGAAATTGAATTTGATTTCACAGATAATTTGAATTGCTCGACAAAAGGTACGTATTTGAATTATAATATGAGTTTTTGATGATTTCTCTCTAGCCGCTTGGCGTTTTCTTTTTCTTTTTGAAATCTGAGAGTCCGTAGGGACGTTTTGTAGTCGTGCCGTATTAGCCGCGCAAAGGAGACGCTGGCGAAATTTTTCGAAAATTTCGAGTGTTAGAAAATTTTTGAGAAATTTTTGAAAGTTTGAAATTTGAATTTAAACTTAAATTTGAATTTTGAAGTTAAACAATGCTGTTTGAAACTTATAATTGAAGTTGGAAATTTAGTTGAATTAATAACGAATCTCTAGTAGAGAGATTTGTTTTGAAAATTTGATAAAACTATTAGATGTTGGAAAAATAGTAGACGAGTTAAGGACCTTTTTCCCTAACTTGTAATTTCGAGGACGAAATTCTTTTAAGGGGGGAAGTCTGTAACGACCCAGAATTTTGAACAAATTAAATTGAGAATATTTAATTAATTTTAAATATTTGAACGATGATTTAATTTGTATCCCGAATATAACTTTGGAATTTGCGATTAAACTTTAAAATTTAATCTATTTGAATGTTGAATAAAAATTTGAATCTTCGATTTTAAGTTGAAGAAAAATATTTCGAAAGCTGTTAAATTTTATATTGATAACACTGAAGATAACAGAAGCTTCAGAATCGAATTTGGGAGTGAATTGTTCAGTTTGAAATTATATCGTTCGAATCGATATTTAAAATACAGCGTTCCGGGGCACAGTCTCGGAATTCGACGAAACCAGTTCCATTGGATCCGTAATATTGTATTATTACCGGGTTTCAATTTTCGTATTTATCGGAGTTATGGTGTGAACACACGGCGTGTAAACGCATTAAAAATCTTTATCGAATTAAATTTGAATTTAAATTTAAAATGGTCAACATCACCACACGTTATCTCCTTTAAACGCGCCTAAGATCGGGGAAGAAATCGTGCAGGCACGACTCTCCTTCCTGATAAATCACGTACTCGTGTCCCCTTTTCTTTCTTTTATCACGCGAACATCTTTTCCTTTTCACTTTACTTGATAGCCGAGAGTTTTTCAATTCATCCTCCTCTTTTTGGAATCATGGCGGCAACTCATTTCAAATCAGATTGAACGACTCGAAATCGAAAGGAGTTCGAGTTCGATGGCGCGTGCGCCTGCCATCTGCAGCCAAATCAATGTCGATCGAGACATTAGCGTCGTCCTTAGACACGCGTAAGTGGTGGCGGCTACTCGAGTTCGTGCACCACGTTGGATCTGGGGAGGCTCGTAGTCGCGCAAGGCCAGGCATTCGCGAGCGCGATCGATTTCGCGAGGGACGAGAGCAACGGCAGAGGTGTGTTGGAAGGCTGTGGGTATTCGAATTTGGGGTTTCCAGATCAAGTTCGAACTCGAGCTTCTCTGGTGAAGTTGCACGAGAAGGGGGAACGAGATCGATGGCTTAGTGCCGCGTCGAGTTCGTGGGCAGGTGGGGGCTAGGCACGCATAGTAGGCGGAGCAGCGACTAGGCGATGGGAATCGCGGCGTCGCTGGGGGACGACAGTGAATTGGGGTTCGTCGGTTTGCAGTAAGGTGTTTTATCTTATTTTAAATTATTTAATTTTATGTATTCATTTAACTGGTATATCATTGTTTAAATTGAGTAATTTGATATAATTGTTGATTCAAAATTTGTACATGGAAAATAATAATAATGTATATATGCAGTTTTAATTTATAAAAACATAACAGTGAGATGTATGTACATATGTAGTTTCCAGGAAATAAAATAAAATAAGTATAATATATAGGTAGTTTCAAAGGATAATAAATATACTAGCTTATTTTCTTATGGATTTGAGAATAAAGTGTTGAGTCAACTTATTAAATTTTATTTTAGTCACTAAGAATAATTTGGAAAAAAAGTAATTAGTTTAAAATTTAATCCCTTGATTTAAATTTAATCACTAGTTAACTTAATTTAGCAAGTGGAAATTTATTTATTCGATTTAATTCGAATGCTAATAAATTTATATGATTGTTATACAAGGTATAAATCAAGAAAATCAAAGTGAAAATGAAAATGGAAGGCAAATTAAAAAGCTAAGGTGAGATTTTTCTCACTCAAGAATTGATTGCAGTTATTGATTGTTTGATATGATTGCTATGTTGATTGTGATATTAGATATTTTAGGATATATCTATATATAGCAATATATACATATTGGCATATGTATATGTTGGATTGATGATTTCCCGCCTCGTATAGCGGATGAGACCCTATTGCGCCGTTAGTAAGCGGATTTATAAAAACCCATATACCGCGATAATTCCGTACTGGAGCGGAATTGGTATTGTGCTAACGTCTTTGGATGCAGGGAAACAGGTTGGAGGGATCCAACTGGACCCCTCACATTGATTGAATTTATTTCCACTGTGATATGAATCTGTGAATGATTATATTGATGTTATTGATCATATTGATGTCTGGAAATTGCTTGAAAGCTAAAATTTAGCTGAATGGATGTTTGATATCATTGGATTCCAAAAATAAATGAAATTGAATTTTTGAAATAAAAATAGAAATTTTTAAGTAAATGAATTTTTAGAAGTTGAATAAATTCGAAGAAAAGAATTTAAAAGTATAAAAGCTGATTTTTATAATCTTATCGAATAAATTCCAGAATAAAGTGAAAATGCTAAATAAATGGATTTCATAAAAACAGTGATTTTAAATTGAAGAATTTAATTAAAATTTGGATTGCTAAATTGTTTGAAAAAGATAAAGAGATTTATTTTCTTTAAGGGGAATTTATTTAAAAGGAAATAAGTTGGAAGTCCAATTATAAATTTAATTGGCAAATTGAAACAAGTTTGGAAAAATCAATATAAAATGATTTGGGATGGGAAATTAATTTAGAAATGAATATTGAAATTGATTTGGTATTGAAGTAAAATTAGAAATCAATTTGGGATTTGATTTTGGGGTTAAAAGTGAATATTTGGGAATGTGGATTTAAAATTGGAAATGATGTTAAAATGGGTTTATTTACAGTTTGTAAAGTTTAAAAGAACGATTTCTTTTAAAATAAATAAATTATAAGTATTTAACTTATAATATGGATTTTTGATGTATATGTTGAGTTATAAAATTGAATGGGTCATTAAAGGAAATTTATAAAATCGAAGTTGTTATAGAATAGAAAATAGAATTTATAAACGTTGTTTTATAAATTCGAAATCAATTGGATTTGATAAATTAAATATAGAAGGACATTAAAGAAGATATATTCGCGATTTTAAATAGCGAATTTTTATTGAAATAATAATTGTGTAGAAAAAATTTAAATATGGTTAAGTGAAGTATATTCACGATTTTGGACAGTGAATATATTTTTGAAGTAGAATGGATATGGTTTTGGGAAAGCGATATTATAAAAATGAAGTAACTGTTTTAAAAGATGTTTTAAAACGTGTTAAGTATCGAATACATAGATTTCAACATTTATTGTTGAAATAGACGTTTTCGAGAAAAATAAGGAAATGGTAGACTATAACACTGTTGTTATAGTAAATGATTTCCGAAAGGAAATATTTTTATGTAGTATTGGGATTTATATATCTATTTTAATTTTGAATCCCTATACTAGTGATTTTGAGTCGTCGTAACGATGTTTTATGCAACATTCGTTTTTGACTCAAATAGATGTTAAAATTTATGATTTCCTTAAAGAATGAAATGTATACTTAATATTGATTTAAGTATATCGAATATTTTCAAATGTTGAAAATAAATGATTTGTGAAATACTTATTTTTAAATAAGTATGGAAATGCTTTTCCAATATGAAATGAACGTTTTGAGATTTTATCTTTGTAAAGATAAATTGAAATCGAATATTGAAAACGATTTGAAAATCGTATATCAATAGACATTTTTGAAACATAAATTCACTATGGAATTTATAAAAAGAAAAGGGAAACTGTTTAGAAAAATAAACGTTTTATTTTTGAAGTGTGGAAATAATATATGTAGTAAAGATATTTTTGGAAGATAAAAATAATTTGGAAAATTATTTGGAATCTGATGATGTTGCGCATCTTTATTGATAGTTAAATAACCGACTATCAATAATTACCTTGAATGGTATTTGTTGTGAATTGAATGAATTTGAATGCCACACTTATTTTTAAATAATCGCTCACTATTCGGGTTAGCCGGGAAAGGACCATGGGGTCGTATAACCCATTCCGAATATGTGATACGTCGTTATGAATTGCATTTGAAGACCGGTGTTGAAGACCGGATATTTTTGAAAACGGAAGGATTACCGTCGAGTTACTCTACATCGACTGATCTTCGATTTAGAGGTTTTATCACCCTTAGTGACGGGAAGTCCTGACGTGATTGAAAATTATCCGGATTTGCAAGGGCTTCGTGAGAAGTGCCTTCAGTTCTGTTCGATCCCGGAACAGACTTGTATGGATTGTGTGTCTGACGTTACAATTTGAGATATAAAGCTGATTTCTTTCAAATACATTTCTGTTGGTGGCGGAGAATTTATTCTCTTAGCTTAACACCCTTCTCTGAGACGTACGAGCTCAGAGGTTATGTAGTTGAAATTTATCAGCGATATATCCCAATTTGGTAACGTGGCATACTGAGTGTTGCTGTGAAATGATCAGTGTTTGATCATTTGCGATATGATCATTTGTTTGATCTTATATCTTTGTGATCATAGGTTGATCATTTTGTTTGACCCGAAGCAGGGCTTTTTGAGAAAGCGTAGCTTTGTGGACGAGACTTCGTCGAGCCTCACACCTCGGAAATGGTCGAAACAGGACGAATGCGGCAAGGTTCTAGGGAGTAGCGCCCCTTAGTGTATGTCATTCCTTCTGGATAAAGGTGGTATCATGGTATGGAGCCCAGATACTTAACCTCTGTGGTTGCTGCACAGTTATTATTACTTTGTGGTTTGTTGGAAATCGGGGATCCTCGGGAAGATCGGTGACGATCGGGGGATGGCATACGCGTGTCAGTAGTTACCTATTTTTGCAGAGGTAACCCGGCCTTGTGTTGGCAGAGATCCGGTTAGGTTCTCGGGTCGTCTATTCCAGGGACGTACCCATCGTGGATAGGAAGTTCCTTTGCCTGACCATTTGTTGGAAATCCAAAGAAACAATACGCGACTTGTACGGTTTTAGTTGTATTACCTGCTATGGAATGTGGCGGTAACCTGCTATTGAACATAGTAGCTATAGTAGGCATACGATACTGGTCGTATGTCGGCTAAGATTAATATTATACTTTCGAAATATTTTCTACACTATGCACTAATAATAATATCAAAAATGATTTGATTTTGCGTAGTAAGCATCTTTGACTATCATAAGAAGAAATCTCCTCCAATTCTGCGTTTGCATTGTGTGTGTGGTGGGAGGTCTTATGGTAGTTTCATTTTCCAAAAGCATTTCGAATTGACTAAAAAAAATTATTTTTTTGTGGTTATAAAGAATAACTGTTTTACGATCTCACACCAGTCACCATGACTGACTCGGAGTTTATTGTTTCCCTTCTAAACTCTGGGTGCCCACCAATTTCCACACGGGCAGCCTAGAGTTATATTATCAGGATATTCTGGATATTCTGGAGCTTGGAGATAAGCTGGAATTCGAGACGTAGTATTTGTATCTGATAGTATTTATTCCGCTGTGTATTCTGTATTAAGACAAGTTATATAACTGTCCATTGTTGTTTATTGACTCTGATGATATGATGTGATGTAATGTAATGTAATAACAGATATAATTCTTTTGTTTTTAAATGATATTCATTTATCTATTATATATTGTTCCGCTGCGATGTGTAAGATTCTGATATTGTATTCTGTTCTGCTGTTGTTCTGTTGTTCTTCTTTCTTTCTTCTCTTTTTCTTCTGTTCTCTTTTTCTGCCTTTTTCTTCTTTCTAAAACCCTCACTTTTGAAGTTTCCGGCGTTCGATTTCTCGGCAGTTGATAAAGTGAGTATCGATGTCGAATTTTCGAAAGTCGAAAATTTCGGGATGTGACATCAACCCTGTATAGTTTCCAGCTTTGAAACTTCTCAAGTTTTCTTTGTTTAAAGTGAGCAAACCCTTAACCTTAGACACACTTTGGTTTGCATGTAATTAGTATTAATGAATATTTGTGAATAAGTTGTATATGTTATGAAGAGTGTTTGAATGATGATAGGAATGTGCTGTGCATGTCTAGGAAACAGATACCAGTATCTCTGTTTCAAAGATTTACAGGATGCAATCCAATTTGAAAATCATATTCTCATCCTACAATCATTTATAGATTTTGAAGTCTAAACAAAACCTATTCGTAATTGTAAGATCAAAATTTTAAAATACTGTTAAGTATAAAATATATATAGATTTACTGGAAGGAAGGAAAATACAGTAAACCTTCAGAAATGGTAAAAATCAATCATTTTAATTTTGAATTTGGGTTTCATAAACTAAATTATATGAAAAAAAGATGAATTTAGGTAATGGTTTCAAAGTTTTTAATTTCGTATATAATGGGAATTGTCAAATTTATTGAAATTGGTACTTTTATCAATATCTGATGAACGGAGAGATGATAAGCTTTGAAATTCAAGTTGAAGATAACTCGAGTGTTGGAGATTGTTGGAAAAATGTTCAAATTTTTTTTGGTTAAGTAGAATGATGGATCGAGCTCAAAGTAGGGTTTAAAGCCTAGTTTGGGTTACCAGAATGCTTGAGATAATTTCTTCAAAGTTGGCCCATCGGAGTTAATGGGGTCGAGGGGAAATGATGCGTGGGAAGGTGGCGCCGTTTTGGGTACGATGGCGTGGCTGACCTTGGATGGGATCGTCGTCGGCAAGGCATTTTCCAGTAATGGGTTCTGTTACAGGTTTGGTCGAAATGCTCGAATTCGACTGAGATGTTCGTTCGTGGTTTTGGTGTTTGGGATCGTGGATGGTGAGCATAGATGATATGCTGGCGTTAGAAGCTATGATCGGAGGCGATCAACTCGCCTGTGCACGTGCACACGAGATATCGGAATGGTTGTTGTATCTGAGTTAGAGGGAGAAGATGTTCTCGAATAGATGTTGTTTAACTCGAAGTCATACTCGAGTATTTGATGTTCTGACTCGGGTTCGTGCAGAGGAACTCGCGAGAAGTTTTAAACTGTTTTTAAAATTAAGCATAACAAAGTATAAAAAAAAAGGGGAAGAAAACTTGAAGGAGTACTCGAGGAAATTGCGGTTTGTCTCGGGTATTTTGATGATTGGGCTCGGGTAGATTGATGATAGCTGTTTAAAACTAGACAGTTTTTGTTTTTAGTTTTAAACAAGATAAAAATGTTAAGCAGTATTAAAAACAAAGTTTAAATCAAGTTTAAAGTATGAATTCAAACTCAATTTGTATCTTAGTTTGAAAATAAATAAGTTTATAAATTATAATGATTTAACAAATTAAAATGTTTAAGGTATATTTAAAAAGGGTTTGAAACTAAATAAGTTGGTTTAAAATCCTAAATGTTAAGTATTTCTTTAACATTTGATTTTAAAAAAGGGAATTATAAATTTGACTTAATTTTGGTTAAAGTTAAATTTGAAATTTATTTTAAATCTTTAATTTAAAATGAATTAAAAGAAACTTTTAAAGTAAATGTTTTAAAGTCTTTGTTAATGATAATTAAAGTAGTTAAAGGGTTAATACTTTAATTTAGAAATAATTAAGATTTAATGATGTAGGATTCATTAAATAAATAAGGTAATTAAAGAGTAATTTAGTAATTTAATTAATTAATGGTTTAGTTTTAATTAATTAAATAATTAGGATTATTAATAAATTAATTAAGGGTTAATTTATTTGGGATTAAGAATCATTTAAGTATAGATTTTTAATAAATGATTAGAAATTTATTAATCAAGTGATTAAAGGGATAATTAAATAATTAATTAAGGTATTTTATTTTGTTAATCAAATAGATTTATTAATAAATGATAAACATTTGCGAATTGGTTAAGTATAATTACTTTATGAAAGTAATTAAAGAAATTAATTACTTAAGGTAATTAATTAGATAAATTTGATAAAGTTAAATTAATTAATTAAATTAATTTAAGATAATCACTAGGTGATTGTTAAGTAAAATTACTTAAATGTAATTAGTGAAATGTAATTACTTAGGAAGTAATTAAAGATAATTACTGGGTGTAATTAAATGGAGATAATGAAAGTAATTTGAGTTAATTACTTAGAATAATTAATCAAGGGATTAATTAAAAGATAATTAATTAATGAGTAATTAATTTATGGAAGAGAAATTAAGGGAAGTTAATTACTAAATGAAATTAATCAAAGGTGATTAATAAATATGGTTTAATTAAAGATTAATTATTAAATGTAATAAAATTAAATGGAGTAATTAGGGATTATTAATTAATATAATTAATAATGTAATTAAAGGTTGATTAAATAAGATTAATTAATCAATAATAAATGATTAAAGTAATTAATTAATTGTAATTAATTAAGGATTAATGTAATTAAGTATAGTTAATTAATTAGTGAAGTAATTAAAGATTAATTACTGAAATAGTTTAAGATAATTAATTTGTGAAATTAATTAGGGATTAATTACTTAAAGTAATTAAAGAATGATTAATCAGGAATGATTAATTAAGATGATACTTAAAGTATGATTAATTAATTGGTTTAATTAATAATTAAGTAAGCAGGATTTATAAGATGAAGTAATTAATTTAATCCACTTTAAATTAATTAGAGATGATAAATCATTACTTAAGAATGGATGAATGATATTGAATGCTTTGCATTGTTAATATCTCTTATAAGAGATGTGCTGATCTATGATATAGATGTTTGGTTGGATTGAAATGATAATATGAATTATCTGTTTGGATGATAATGTAGATTATCTATTGAGTTATCTGTCTGTGTGTATATAGATAAGAATTGAATTGTTTTAACCTTAAAACAACTTGGCCCTTAAAAGATACGTTTTGGATTTCGATGAGACCGGGATCGGGTTTCCGTATACCGGAATTCCAGGTCTGGAGACCCGAATACCACATCGATCCAAATTAACGATAGGGCGTGAATCTCAAGTGAAGATGAAGATTCAAAGTGCAAGGGTTATTGTCGTTAACTCTGAGGGTGATTCCAACACGGGTGTAACGAGATAATGCCTTCGGTTTCGTTCGAACCCAGAACGAACTTGTATGGATCGATTGCTTTCAAAACATCGTCAGGTGGACGATGAGCATTCTAAGTGATGTTCTGATTTAAAGGTAAATCGTGAACTCAAGCCTCATCAAACCGGAAATGGCTAAAACAGGGGAGGTGCAGCAAAGCTTCGTGGGTAGCACCCACTGAGAGTAAGGTCATCCCTGTCTAGAGAGTTCCTTCTTTTATTTCGGCTTAGTGGTGCAGTTGGCGACGGTCATCTGTGGGGTGATTTTATTCGGAATTATCCAGTAAGGGATGGTTCCGGCTTTGTGTTGCAGGGGATTGGGAGTGATCCTCGGTACGGTGATCTAGGCCCCGTACTGTGATGAGCGGTACCCCGGTAGCTCTGCCATTGTATGGAAATCCAAATTCCAATAAGTGATAACGGACTTGATTGTATACTTATGTATGCTGGAATTTAATAATGTAACAATTTCGGCTATTTCATATTTATTTGAAAACCTTAGACCCTATCATAATACAATCGAATTTCCTATCAATGTTTTGGTTAGCGTAAGGTAAAAACTTACCCATGTTTATTTGTGGGGAGTCTTACGTGATACCTTTTCTTTCAAAGGTTTTGAAGTTAAACAAGTTTAACCTGTTACTCACACCAGACCCATGTCTGACCCAAGTTGTTTATTTCTGTTTTATAAACTCTTGGGTACTCAAATTTTTACGAGTAGCCAAGGGATTCAGGTTTAGCTTTGACGAATTGTGGAGGAGCAATGGAGCAGGAGGCTTCAGCGTTCGTAGATATAGTATTCCGCTGTGTTGATATCTGTGTTAGAGTCTTGTATTGTATTTGAGTTGTAATATATAGACAGATGTTTATAACTGTCTAGTATGTGTTGTATAGTTGTGTAAACTCTGATAAGTGTTGTATACTATGTAATAGTTTATGTTATTAATATAATTTATTCTTTCCGCTGTGAGATAGTTGTTCTTGTTTCTTTCTTTCTTCTCTTCTTTTCTATTTTCTACCCTTTCTTTCTTCATAATGATCCGACTTTCTGTGGAGAAAAAGTCGGGTTATTACAGGTTCGGCATCCTTGGTCTTAGGGGTTGGTCTGGTAGAGTCACCTTATAGTTGGTTCGGTAGGCAGTGAAGCAGAGGCTGGTTCGGTTATGCCTAGGAAGGGGTTTGGTTTGGCCATGCATAAGAGGGGAGTTTGGTCCGGTAGTAGGCGAAAACACTCCCAACAATTTCTAATTGGTTTTCATTTCTAATTCCACGACTATTTCTTCTAAAATTAGAATCCACTATCTTTTCCCTAAACCGATTTCCATATCTCACTTTAAATCCCCACGGTTGATTTATACTTCCAACTTATCAAATGATAATCATTTCACTTTATTTATAAACATCGTTTATAAATTTGTAAACTCATTTCCGGTTGTTCTCTGTTAATAACAGATTTATAGTAAACAAATCTCATTTATAAATCGATTCCTATTTTAAAACCCAGTTAGAAATTTATTTCTAATAAAACCAATTTTATTCCAAATCCATTCAAAAACTCGATTTCAACTTCCATTTAAAATTTAACAAATATCATTAAATCTATTATTCCAAATTCTTTATATAAATTAATTTTAAATTATTTATTTGAAAATACTTTGTAAAATAGTTAAGTGAATTCCAAATCAAATCTTTTTATTTAATTCACATACATTCCTTATCAAATATTTCAAATCAATATAAATAATTTTATTTCCACAAATTCCCTTTTAATTTTTTTAAAAAGATTCAAAAATATTCTTTATGGTATTAAAATACCAAACAAGGCCAGTGCTATTATAGCATCCAATAAATCAAATCACACAACAATTCAAAACAGATTATTCAATCACATCATATATCGTTATATATGAAAAACAATCAATATATTTGAGGAATCCAGTTAGATCCCTCAAACCCGTTTCCCTGCATCCATAGATGTTATATAACATAAAATACCATTCTCGCTTCGAGGCGGGATATCGCAGTAATATAGGGTCATCCGCTATTATGCGGGGCGCATAGTATCTCATCCGCTCCAATCGGTGGGAAATATATCCAACTACTAATATATATACTACTATATATAATATAACATCCAACTGATAATAATATCTCAATTCAACCAATCATCCAATAATTAATTTAAATTATTATCAATTAAACTAGTTAACCAAATTGAGTGAGATTTACTCACCTTGACTTTAATTTGCTGAACATCCATATTTTCAAATTTCTAAAATCCCAGTTGACTCCGAAAAATCCCAAATCATTTTCTATGCGTAGTGTCCGCTGACACGAACCCAACGCATCTTAATTCATTCAATTCCAACCTCGTACGAACAAGTAATTAGTTTAACAAGGTTTTCAAATTAAATAATATATTTAACTATTCAATTACAGTAATTAATACCCTAATCGCGTCTTCACTCCTCAACTACGTTCCCAGCATCTCGTACAAACACCTCTAGCCGATGCTTCCACTTCTTTCCTTCTTTATTTTATTTGAACGTGAGAAATTGCACCTACCAATCGACCCCGACCAGCATCACGAGCCACCGCCCTATGAGCCACCATCCTCCGCAACGACTAACCTCCCAGCGTGCACCTATGCACGATGAAAATCCCGTTCCATTGTCGTTCGAGCCTCTATTTACCACCTCACCTTGCCAGAACTCCAATCGTCGTGCACTCGCGTTCGCCGCCCTCACATGAACTCGTGACCAAACGCCATCGATCGTGCTTCTCTTTTTTTCATGCGATTTAAATTTTTGTTTTATTTTTTTCTTTGAAATGATATCGAACTGAAGAAGAAGAGGCGCGTTTAAATTGGGGAAGGAGGCGGCTTCATACATACATATGGTAGCGCGCGAGTAGGGTTAGCGTGGCTCGAGAGTTGACCTTTAATTTTTATAATATTATTTTATTTCAAAATATCCCACTTAGCACATCTCAAAATCTCAAACTCCTATTGATGCGTGCTGCCTGGTATTCCTAATCTTATAACCCTATTCCGAACCCAATGGAACTAGTCTCGAGGCCTAATTTGATTATATGTCGAAGATAGCTTTTTAAATGGACGATTTTAAATTAAATTAATTCTGTGTGTTTATAGCTCGAACGACCAAAGGGTAAATCCAAATGCTACGAAATTTAAAATATGATAAGAATACACTATTACGGAGAACTGGTTTCGTCAAAATCCGAGACTATGCCCCGGAAGGCTATTTTAACGCGTCGATTAAATCGACGATTTTCAAAATCGACGAAATTACTTGGAATTTAATTTTTAAAAAATTATTAACTAATTTCTAATTCAAATAGAACTTATATTCACTTAAAATTTCATTTTGATTCATATTCAGCTCAAATCCCAATTATTCACACTATTCCTATTACGATAATTGCTATATTTTAAATTTTAAATTTTATTCCACTTATTCGATTGATAAACTTCATATTAAAACTCCATTTACATTTCAAATTCAACATATAAATTAAATGTTCAAAATCAAATGACTGAAAAATCCAGGTCGTTACAAAAGATGTATTCACATATATGGTTATTTTCCACTGCTTTGTTATTGAATTCGTCAGCTAATGTGAGGGTAGGATGTTATAACTATCCTGGCCGATGATTGTAATTGTTATTGTACTCTGATGGATGTATGTATATAATAGTTTCTCTTTTTAAAAGACCATTGATATTGTATTATATATTGTTCCATTGCGATTGTGAGATTCTATGTTGTTTTAGTTTCTTTTCTCTTCTTCTTCTCTTCTCTTCTCTTCTTCTTCTCTTCTCTTCTTCTTTCTTCTTTCTTTCCCTTAACTATCCATTTTTCCATCCGATTTTTGTTGGACATTTGCGATTTATTGTCAGCTTGAACTGTATGGAAAAGTGGGTCGTTATAATGTGGTATTAGAGCTTAGGTTGAGCGAACACCAAGGCTTTGGTAGGAATTTACTCACTTGAGACAGGGTAAGCGAGACCCTAAGATGAGTTTGAGTGTATATATTTATGAACGCGTATTTGTTAGTGATAAAAAATGTTTGATATTGTGTTAATTTATTAGTTGAGTGGCTTATGAATTTTGGAAGGTACGTGGGATGCTATGATATAGATATGGGTTTCTAAATGCTTAAACAAGGCAAACCCGACAAAGTATTATTTTGAAAAATAGGATAAATGAAATAATTTTACCTAAATTATATTTTTATGTAAAGGAATAATTTACAAAAATTACTACAATAAATATGGTGTGTTTGGTTGTTAGAGAATGATAATATATAATTATTATCGTTTGTTGTTTGTTATTTTAATAAAAGTTGTTATTATCATAATTAAAACAAAGATAAACATGTGTAAATATGAAGTATCGAGAATTGATTATGATTAAAACAATTAACAGTTGTGAAATGAATTTCATCAGAAGTGATGTTTTATAAATATGATTTATAAAGGTGATTTATAAATGGAAAGTAAAGGAAATTGCTTATGTATATTTATAATATGATTTGCAAATAAAAATGGATTTAAGCTAAGAATTTGGAAATTTAAATTACGGTGAGTTTAAAAAATTATTTTCAAGGTTTTGAAGGAATAATAACGGTATTATTTTGAAATATTTTGGTTAAAAATATTTTAAAAATGGATTTAAAAGAGATAGAAAGCACTGAACCCACTTCAGTTGTTGGAAAATAATTTTAGTGATGACTACAGCATCATCAACGTTCTTTTTCAAGTTTATAACGGAGGAATTGCTACCATTGATGTTTTGTTTTGATAAAACAAATTTGTTTTAGATTCAGAGGTGTAATTTGATATATAAAGGAGTTATGTACTGATATAACTTCAAAATGATTTGAAATAAAACCAGGTGTTTAAAAACCTTAAATTTTGTCTAATCGTTTTGAGAAATTATGATAATAAGTTTTTGAACTAAGAAGATGGTGTAGATAAGAAATAAGTTTTATAACTTATAGATATTGAAAATTAGTAAGTTAAAAACAAATTTTAAATTTGGTTAAATAAATGTTAAGAAAAGTAAATTTGAAAATTGAACTATAACATGAAATTTACTTAAGTTAAGTTAAATAAATGAATTTTGAAATGAAATATAACTAAAGCAAAGTTAAATTAAACTGAAATTGAATTCGATTTATAAAAAATTAATGAAATGAACTAATCAAATAGATTAGTGAAATGGAAATGAACTTGAGTTATGAAATGAAATTCAACTTAAGTTGCAAAATAAATTGAATATGATTTGAAATGTTGTTTGCTACAAATTAATAAAATTGATTGTAGTATTGAAATAAATTATTGAAGTGAACTAGTAAAATGAATTAATTTAAGGAATGAATTGAATTTAGCTAATGAAATGAATATGTGAATTAAATATGGTTTAAAATATTGTTTAATAGAATTGAATATGAACTTAAGTTATGACGTAGAATAAAGATTAAAAGTGTTGTATAAAATGTTTTAAATGAACTTAAGTAAATAATCTTATGAAATGATCCATAAACGAATTAAAATGGAATGAAATGTTGTCAAACATAATGTGAATAACTGGATGCGAACCAATGCATATAAATGGATCGAGCATGATTAAAGTGAATGTAAATCAATTAATGGGAAGTATATTGAAATAAATATGTAAGTTTTATGTATATTATTTTATTCGTATAACTATTTGATCCAGGTTCGAGTATATGATTTTAAGGTGATTTACACCGATTCGAGTTAGTATTTTTCACTCGATTCTTGACGGCCAACACCAGATATGGATTTTGGATTGATTCTGATATTCTTTATCATATTATATAGCCATGCAAGGAGAATGATGGATTCTAGTCAAGGAACTGAATCTGAGTCCGCACTAGAGCGGTCGTGTGAACGATACTAGTTCGGAAGTGAAATTGTGTGATCAAGCGAGCGATCAAGTATGGTTTTGCGTACGGATGATAAATGTACATCATAGGGGCTTTAATAAATTTAATGTTGACATTGGAAAATGTAATTTGATATGGTTATAAATAAATTTGTGGAATATTATTTGTGGGTTGGTTTCTCTTGTTCCATTTGTTATATTTGCATATAGTTATTGTATTAGTATATGTTATATATTGATATTGCTCTCCATACTTGTTCTCATTAGCTATTAAGTGTTTAGTAGGTACGAATGGTCTATGCTTCGCATTTGGAGCTTGCTTTCGCGCTATATTGGTTATATATTGTAACGACCCAGAATTTTGGATATTTGAAATTGGAATATTTAATTGATTTTAAATATTTAAAAGGTAAATTTTGACTTGAATTTCAAATATCACTATTTAGTTGATAATTTAATTATTGAATTAAATTATTAGAAATTAGGTAAAATATTGAATCTGAAATTCTAAGCTGGTTAAAAATAATTTAAAGGCTTATAAAATTTATATTGATAATACTGAAGATAATAAAAGTGTTAAAATTGAATTTGAAGGTGATTTGTTCAATTTTAAAAATATATCGTTTAAATTGATATTTAAAAATAGCCTTCCGGGGCACAGTCTCGGAATTCGATGAAACCAATTCCATTGGATCTGAATATCATATTATTATCGAATTTCAAATTTTGTAGCTTTTGGAGTTATCGTTTGGCCGTACGGTATTTAAACGCGCTGAAATTTATATCGATAATTCAATATAATAATTGGGTCCAAAAGACTATCTTCTCCATACGATCGAATTAGGACTCAAAACTTTTTCCATTGCGTTCGGAATAGGGGTATAACATTATGAACGCCTGGCGACACGGTTCGATAGGATGTCAAGATTTTAATCTACAAATTCAAGACGATTTAAATTTAATATAAATATAAATTTATACACATATTTCAATTTTTCACATCAGAGCTTTCATTTCTACTCACATCAAATTGCTTTATGTCTTTCTCAGCCACCTAGGATCTGACCTTAACCCATTCTAACACACTTTCCCTTTTTAAACCAGGCATAAGAAAAAGAAAAATGCAGAACCAATCAATTCAAGAACAGAAATAAACTAAAACATTTCAAATATAAATGTATGTATGCTTGTAGGGAGAATCATCGGCCTTCTTCATTTCTTCCCTCCTAGTTAAATTTTTTGGCTATGGCCGATACCTTAGGAATATATATATATATATATATATATATATCGTTCGTTCAAAACAATACAGAAAGAAATGCCTCTCCTCAAATCCAAATTTCCTCAGTATAAAAAAAACTACAGTAGCGCGAAATCAAATCGCCTCATCGAGCATCCTTTCCTTCATTCACAAAATCGAATCGTAGAGCATTGTTAAATCAATCGCATTCGAATGGCGACTGAGGGGGGGAATGATGTTGTTGTGGTACACGACCTAGGGTTCGATCGTGGTTTGCTTAGGGGGACGCGAGGCGATGATGGAAGAAGGGCAGCAGTAGTTTGGGTCGAAGGGAAAGGCGGCGGCGACACGAGATGGTCGATGGAATTTCTAGGGTTCGCAAATCGTGTGACTGTGGGCTCGCGAATCATGCATGAGGCAGGGAGGCTCTCGAGCTTTTGGAGTTGATGGCCGAGTCAAACACGTGAGGTGAAGGCGGCGCTAGAAAGTTCGTGGCGATGTGAGGGGGTGCTTGCCACGTGAGGTTCGGCGACCTGTCGAAGCTAGGGTTTGGATAGAAGGCAGTAAGGTATATAAAACAAATTATTTTTTTCAATATAAAGATATATATATATATATATGTGTGTGTTTGTGTGTGTGTGTGTATAGTAAAGAAACAGTATAATATAAATATAAATATATATATACACATGCCTATTTTAATTTAATTATATATATAGGTAATCAGGAAAATTTTATATAGAAAAGATTTTGAAAAAATATATATAGGAATTTTAAATGTTAAAGAGTTTATATAAAATTAGATTTTTGAATCCATATAAATAAATTTTTACAAGTGTATGGGTTTCAAAGAAAAATATAAATAAATATAAATTATCTATATAAAAGTATATATATTTTCAGGTACTAGTTTATTTTAAAATAATGGATTAAGGTGATTAACTTGTTTAAATTAACTTATTTAATTATTTTAGTTATTAAAATTTATTTATTATAGGAAAATTAGTTTAAATTAAATTATTAGTTAATTAAATTTATTAAATGGTAATTGATTATTCGATTAGTTCAAATGTTAATAAACCTCATAATGTTATACAAGGTCTAAAATCGGGAAGAAACCAAGTCGGGTTTGGATCGGATTGCAAATTAAAAATCAAAGGTGAGAATCTCTCACTCATTTGGATTACCGTTTAAATTTAAATGCTTAAATTTAAATTATTGGATGTGGATTGGATTGATAGATCTATAATTATCTGTTGGATGATTACATATATATAGAAGTATATATATTAGCATTGGAGTGATTGGTAAATGATTCTATGTATAATTATATTTTATATAATTTTCTGAAATTAAACAGTTAAATGAATTGGTTGTTGGAAATGATAACAATAGATTATCATTTACTGCGTTGTCAACATTCCCAACCCATTAATTATTGTTGTATAATTTTATAAATATAGTTTATAAATCTGATTTGCAAATGAAATAAGTTTAAATTAAAGAGTTTGAGAATTTAATTTTCGGTGATTTTCAAATTTGGTTTTCAAAGTCTTAAAATTATATTAATTGAAAGTATTTTCAAATGGAAACAGTTTCCAAAGAATTTCAGTACTCTCCTCTTTTGTCGTTGGAAAATAATTTCGGTGATGACTACAACATCATCGACATTCATTTTCGAGTCTTAAAGTGGTGAGACCACTTAGTAGCTATGCTACACTTTTGTTTTGGATAATAGAGTTGATTTGAATTTCTTGAGTATAATTTGATGTGTAAAATATATATATGTATATATGTACATATTATTTCAAAATGATTTGAAGTGAAACCGAAAATTAATCCTTAAATTCTATGTAAAGTGATGGTTTTCAATTATTAAAATGAAGCAAATTTATTTGTATAATGATCAATTGCATTCTAATATAGATAACTTACCTAAAATATTCAAAAAGTTAAAATATTAGGGTGAATATATAATTGAAGGTTATACAAGAGAAATTTAAATAATAAAAGTGCTCAAACTAGGATTTTGCTTGATATAAATGTTATAAATAAAAGGTAAATTTGTATAGTATTTAATTACACTCAGAACCTTAATATAACTTACCTAGAAATAGTTAAATGTTAATGAGCATAGCAATTGAATAGTATACAATATTAATGAAAGTAATAAGATGTTCAGGTATGAAACTTTGTTAAGAGATATTTTAAGTTAAAATTCGATTGTTATAATGAAATTATACATTTAATTAATGTTATAAGTAGTGTGAGTAAAATAAAATAAAGAATAAAATAAAATAATATTTAAATAAAATAAATATGGACTTAAGAATAGTTGAAATTGAATTTTAGTGGAATTAACTCAACTGAAGATAAATAGATTTAATAAATGAGTTAGATCAAATAAATTTGTTTTGAATTTTTTTTAAACAAATATTAATAAATTGAAACAAACCAATTGAATGAAAATAGCTTGAATTGAAAACCAACAAAATATGAATATAAATGAGTATTATTGACTAAATAAAATGAATTGAAATCAATTAGTTGAATATAGAACAATTTAAAAAGAAATAAAATTTATATGGTTTTGGAATAAATTGTGGTATCTGGTATTCTATACTTCAAATCTATCTTTTCTTCTGGTTATTTCTATTCCCTTATCTCGTTCCTTTTCGAGGATGAAAAGTTTTTAGTGGGGGAGAGTGTAACGACTCAGATATTTTAACGATTTTTATAACGTAATTAACTGGAATTTTGATAGAAATTTAATTATAAAATTTAGCAATGAAAATTTGATATTTGGAATACGTCTACTTAAACATAGGAAAAGGTAAATTTTTATTGGAAAATATGGAAGTTAGTTCAGTTGTGTAAATCTTCTATTTCAATTTAAAATCAGTTAAATTTGATGAAAATAAAATATTTTCAAAATCTGAATATTTTTATATAAGAAAAATGTTTAATATTTTCTGAGTGAGACGTCATCTTTCATTTCATTTGAACTTCTCTAGCTCCGTTTATCTTATTTTCGGCGTTTTAGCAGTAGTTTTGGCAGCAAAAAATCGAGCTTTTATAACTTGATCGTATTGCTGATATCTGTATACCCTTTTGTTCGTCTCGTCGTGCTGATCTCCGCATTATATTTGTTTGTGCATTTTTGAGTCCGGTACGCGGTGAAATCTGTGAAAACGGTTAACCGTATAAGTACTTGTTTCATGCCATTTGAGTTTCTTGTCCATTCAGTTTCCACTATGTATTAACTCAGCAGCTATTAGCTTTTAATACACCTCTAAATTCAAGTTTGACTTTCCCTATTCCTTGGTTTCAATTTATACGTGGGTCTGTCCTTTCACTTTCCTTTTATCGGTTCTGACGTTGCTTTTGAATGAAAACTAATATCATATATAAAGTTTTTAATGTCTTGCATGATCATTTCCTCCTTTTCATCCTCTTCTTGTTTCATGTTTATAAAACAAAATATACACATATACACATTTCGTGTTTGCATATACTCTCTGTTAACGCTAAAAATGTACGCTAACACCCCGGTGTGATTTGTGATAAAGTGAAAGCACAACCCATTGTTACGGGAACTAAAAGTAAGCAGCGAATAGCAGAAAACAATAAAAGACAACATGTTTATAGTGGTTCGGCTCAAAGTCAAGCCTACGTCCACTTTAATCTCTTTTATCACTGATTCGATTACATAATTTACAACAATCCTTTGATTATAACACAATGAAGACAAGTAATTAGAACTTCGATGCAGAAAAGCTCTTTTGAAGCAGCAGCGGATAATCAAAACGGATATAACGATGAAAGTAGCAATCGGTGGATTGAAGAATACCAAAGGCCCAAATCCGTTGATCCAAAGATACTGGATTCTAGCTATCTCAAACACGTTAATCGCGCACGATACCGTGTTTAAAGATCTACGATTCTTCGACATTGATCAAGCGCACTTGATTCCATGAATCGGCTTCAACAATCGTTGATTCGAGCGCACTCGAATACCGAAGGTGGAGATAGGAGATCACACTCAACTACCAATTTTAAAAGAGGCACAAAGCACTCAAACAAATTTTATTCAAAATCAATCAAGTTTACAAATGACCCAACACCCATATTTATAGGCAGTTTACAACACACCCTTCACGACCTAACAAGTGGCCGACCTACGACTTACGACCTAGTATAGGTCATTAACGACCTAACAACACGTTACAACACACGCGACCTAAAACATTACAACACAACAAAATACATCAATGCGACCTACGACTTAAAGTACTTACAACAGTTACAACATAACAAAATACAACGACTCAACAAATACCACATAACATCCATACACGACCTAAGTACAACACGCACGACCTAAGTCAAAGCAGCATAGAGTAAGCGGCATAAGGAATCCACGGCTTCAAGCTTCAGGAGCGACCTATGCTTTGCGACTTATGGTAGGTCGTTCGTGACCTAAAGAAAGCGGCATGTGTGAGCGACCTAAGGCAAGCTGGCCGATACAATCAGTCGTTTGACTCGGTAGGTCGTTGGAGCGACTTAAAGCATACTCGTTACAATCGCTAGGTCGCTGGAGTGACTTAAAACATAACTCGTTAGTCTTAGGTCGAGACTTACTAGGTCGGAGCTCTTTAGGTCGTAGCTCATTTTGCCCAACATAACTCGCTTCATAGCTCGCAAGGTCGCTTGAGCGACTTATCAACACATTAGGTCGTGAGCGACCTAAGTCATCATCAGATTGCGCTGCATCATCCTCCCCTGTTTGACAAGAATTCGACCTCGAATTTTTTCCTTCCTCTTCTTCAACAAGTTTGTCCCCATGATACGGAATTAAGTATTTGACGTTGACAACGTCTGCAGTGTGAATATGATCCGGTAATTTCAACTGATACGCATTATCATTGATCTTCTTCAAAATTTCTACTGGTCCGATTTTTCGAGCTTTCAACTTGTTGTAAGTTCCCACTGGAAAACGATCTTTTGTCAACACGGCGTAGACCAAATCACCTTCTCTGAAATTCACATTCCTTCGCTTCTTATCCGCCAGTTGTTTATACTTCTCGTTTGATGCAAGCAATCGTTCATGAACAGTTCTGTGGCATTCCTGCAACTCAGTCACAAAATCCCAAGCTCGCTTAACAACTCCCTTCTGATATGGAACTGTTGTCAAATCTAACGGTCCCTTCGGAATTGCTGAGTATATAACTTGAAACGGACTGAAACCAGTACTTCGATTAACAACATGATTATGTGCAAATTCCGCCTGACATAACTTCATATCCCAGCTCTTCAAATTATCTTTCACAAGACATCTCAATAAGTTTCCCAATGATCTATTCACCACTTCCGTTTACCCATCTGTTTGCGGATGATAGGCGCTACTAAAATTCAACTTCGTTCCAACCATCTTCCACAAACTCAACCAAAAAGGGCTTAGAAATCTAGTATCCCGATCAGAAACAATAGATTCAAGTAGCCCATGTTGTCGATACACTTCCTTAAAGAATAACTGAGCAACACGGACGGCATCAGCTATCTTCTTACAAGCTATGAAATGTGCCATTTTGGAAAATCGATCTACCACCACATATATGGAATCATTTCCACGCTGAGTTCTTGGTAACCCCAAAACAAAATCCATACTAATATCAACCCATGGTTTAGTAGGCACAGGTAATGGCATATACAATCCCGCATTCGTTGCTGTCCCTTTGGAAACTTGACAAATATGACATCTCTCCACAAATCTCTTAACTTCTTTTCTCATTGACGGCCAAAATATGATTGCGAAATCAACTGCAATGTACGGTCTCTACCCACATGACCTTCTTCATGCAACTCTTTCACAATCTTCATTCATAAGCTGCACTCTGGTATACACAATTGATTTCCTTTGAATAGAAAACCATCTACCAACATATACTAATCCGTCTTCCCTTTATGGACTTCATCCATAACCTTAGCAAAGTAAGGATCATCAATAAACAATTCTGGCAATACATCCAACCCTGTCACTTCAACCTTCATTGTAGTCAACAAATGATTCCTTCGACTCAATGCATCTGCCACTTGATTCGTAATTCCCGACTTATGCTTCACCACAAATGTAAATTGTTGCAAGTATGCGATCCACGAAGCATGCCTGGCTGCAATCTTATCATGTCCCTGCAAATGCTTCAACGCTTCATGATCAGTATACAAAACAAATTCTTTATGAAACAAATAATGTCTCCAATGTTTCACAGCTTGCACGATAGCATAAAATTCCACATCATAAGTATTATATCTCATCTTGGCTCCAAAAAGTTTCTCACTGAAATATGCAATTGGTCGTCCTTTCTGATTCAACACCCCTCCAATCCCAACTTTAGATGCATCAGTATGTAACTCAAACAACAACTGAAAATCTGGTAATACTAGAATTGGTGTTGTCGTTAAAAGTTCCTTGATCCGCTCAAAAGCAAATCCTGCTTCCTCTTACCATGAAAATTGCTTCCCCTTCATACAATCAGTAACCGGTGCCTTCATGCTACTGAAGTGTGGAATAAACCTTCGGTAGAATGATGCTAAACCATGAAAACTTCTAACTTCTGTTATCGTCCTGGGTTGTGGACAATTTCTGATTGCTTCAACTTTATTATGATCCACCTGTATACCTCCTTCTGTAATAACATACCCCAAAAATAAAACACTATGCGTCATGAACACACATTTCTTCGTTGCAGCATAAAATTGTTCCTGTCATAGTATCATCAACACTTCACTCAAATGTTGCAAGTGTTCCTCTGCGCTTCCATTGTATATCAGTATATCATCAAAATACACCACGACGAACTTCCCAATAGTTGGTCTAAAGATTTGATTCATCACCCGCATAAATGTACTAGGTGCATTCGAAAGACCAAACGGCATAACCAGCCATTCATACAACCCCTCACATGTCTTGAATGTTGTTTTCCATTCATCACCTGGTCTAATTCGAATTTGATGATAACCACTCTTCAAATCAATCTTCGAAAATATAGCAGCTCCACTAAGTTGATCCAACAAGTCATCCAATCTAGGCATAGGAAATTTGTATCTCACTGTAATCTTGTTTAGTGCTCGACTATCAGTACACATCCTCCACGTTCCATTCTTCTTCGGCACTAACAAGGCTGGAACTGCACAAGGACTTAAACTTTCCTGTACACGCCCTTGTTCAAGCAACTCTTCCACTTGCCTTCTCAACTCCTCGTGCTCCTTTGGACTCATTCTGTAATGTGGTCTATGTGGTAATACAGCCCCTGGAACAAGATCTATCTGATGTTGAATGTCCCTCAACAGTGGTAACTCCATTGGCAACTCTTCAGGAAATATATCTTCAAATTCTTCCAGCACTGGCTTTACTTCTTCAGGAATTTCAACCACTTCATTACTCTCACGTCCAATCAACAAAAATACTTCAGGCTCCTCTTCTACTTCCTTAACAAACTTCTTGAAAGATAGCAAAGTTTTAAGTTCTTCAATCTCCTCCAACTTGCTTTCTTCTGGTTGTCGCTTCTTGGGAACTAAAGTGATTTTTGTGCCTTCGAACATGAAACTATAGTTGTTGGTATGTCCATCATGTTGCACAGCTCTATCATACTTCCATGGTCTCCCCAACAACAAATGACATACATCCATATCTACCACATCACACCAAATTTCATCTTTTTATTTCTTCCCAATCGAAAAATTAACACAAGCTCTTCGTCCAACTTTCACCTCCCCACCTTTCCTCAACCAAGCTAACTTGTAAGGTTTCGGATGCTTCTCAGTCTTTAATGCCAACTTCTTCACAGCTTCTGTAGAAATGATATTATCACAGCTTCCTGCATCAATGACAAACTTGCAAATCCTTCCCAAGATAGTGCCTGTTGACTGCAAGATGTTACTCCTCAACCAGCTAGTCTCCTCCTCCTGCTTTGGTGTCAAGCAATTTCTCCTCAGCATCAATGTATATCCATCATCTCCCGACAATATTTATTCTTCCTCAACCGGTAGTGAATTTGAACATTCTGCCTCTACATCCTCATCCTCAACCTCAGCTACCATCACTCGCTTCTTTGGCTTTGGACATTCATTGCTTTTGTGACCAAACTCCTGACAATTGAAGCATTTGATACCACTATTGACCTTAGTCTTAGCAACTTCACTAACAACTGGTTTTGCAACAGCCTTGGAAATATTCACATTGCTACTAGCCCCTTTCATTTGATTGTTGGAATTTGTAAACACACCACCACCTCTCCTACCTTGCTTCTCCCAAGCTAGAGCTTTTTGATGTGCTTCAACAATCGATCTGGGATCCAACATATTCACCATATCTTGAATCTGCATTCTCAACCCTCCAACAAATCTAGCTGTCAACTGCTCCTCTGTCTCCATGATATCATTTCTGGCAATAAGTTGATAAAACTCATCTACATAATCATTAACAGTCTTCGTCCCCTGCCTCAAGTTCTGCAAATGTTGATACATAAGAGACTGATAATTGTAAGGTAAGAAAGTAGCTTTCATCAACTTCTTCATCTTCTCCCATGACTCAATCTTTGACTTTCCCATCCTTTCCCATGTAAGTTTAGTTTGCTGCAACCATGCCATAGCTCTTCCTCTTAAACGTGTAGCAACCAACTTAACTCTCCGATGCTCGGGAACTTCCTTAAAGTCAAAAATCTCTTCAACATTAGATAACCAATCCAAAAATTCCTCAGCTTGCATACTACCCTTGAATTCTGGAATTTCGGTCTTCATCCCCGACTCCCATCGTCGATCATCTTCAAAATCCCGATATTGATTTCAAACTTGGTCTCGATCTCGATAATGAATATTACTTCTATCACTCTCTTCATCATAATCACGTGTACTTCGATATCGATCTCGACCATCGACTTCTCTTCGATCACGCATGTCTCTTCTACTATGTCTTTCATCACCACGATATGGCTCATACTCAAACTCACGTTGAGTTCTTCTTTCTTCATCTCGATACTCATGGTGATCTCTTCTCATCGAAACTGATGATTCTCTTCTATCTCGATCAGATTGTGGTAACACCCTTCTCGCTTCCGTAAGCGATGGCGAAACTCTATTTCCTCCATGGTTCGAGACTAGCGACCTTCTCCTTTGACCTTGATTCATGTCCATCATCAATTTCTCCAATCTACTAATACCTTCATCCAGCTTCTCATTGAATTTGTTGCTAATGCGTTGTTCCATTTGTTCAGCATCTTCTCTCTTGTACAATTCTTCAACATTTTGATGGCGATTGGCTCTTCTCGGAGGCATGATTGAATCTTCAACAAACTTTAACAACTTAACTCTCGGCCTTGATCTAATCTGAACTTGAACGCTTCAACTTTGCTCCAACAGGCTCGGCTTAGCTATGATGGGCTAAGTCTAGCTCTGATACCAAATGACGCAGCAGCGGATAATCAAAATGGATATAATGATGAAAGTAGCAATCGGTGGATTGAAGAATACCAAAGGCCCAAATCCATTGATCCAAAGATACCGGATTCTAGCTATCTCAAACACGTTGATCGTGCATGATACCGTGTTTAAAGATCTACGATTCTTCGACGTTGATCAAGCGCACTTGATTCCGTGAATCGGCTTCAACAATCGTTGATTCGAGCACACTCGAATACCGAAGGTGGGGATAGGAGATCACACTCAACTACCAATTTTAAAAGAGGCACAAAGCACTCAAACAAATTTTATTCAAAATCAATCAAGTTTACAAATGACCCAACACCCATATTTATAGGCAGTTTACAACACACCCTTCACGACCTAACAAGTGGCCGACCTACGACTTACGACCTAGTATAGGTCGTTAATGACCTAACAACACGTTACAACACACGCGACCTAAAACATTACAACACAACAAAATACATCAGTGCGACCTACGACTTAAAGTACTTACAACAGTTACAACGTAACAAAATACAACGACTCAACAAATACCACATAACATCCATACGCGACCTAAGTACAACACACGCGACCTAAGTCAAAGCAGCATAGAGTAAGAGGCATAAGGAATCCATGACTTCAAGCTTCAGGAGCGACCTATGCTTCGCGACTTATGGTAGGTCATTCGCGACCTAAAGAAAGCGGCATGTGTGAGCGACCTAAGGCAAGCTGGCCGATACAATCAGTTGTTTGACTCGGTAGGTCGTTGGACCGACTTAAAGCATACTCGTTCCAATCGTTAGGTTGCTGGAGTGACTTAAAACATAACTCGTTAGTCTTAGGTCGAGACTTAATAGGTCATAGCTCTTTAGGTCGTAGCTCGTTTTGCCCAACATAACTCGCTTCATAGCTCGCAAGGTCGCTTGAGCGACTTATCAACACGTTAGGTCGTGAGCGACCTAAGTCATCATCAGATTGCGCTGCATCATCTTTCGATTCATGTTGAATGAACTTGATTCTTTTTGATGATTCTTTGGAGTATTCTTTGTTTTTGAAGTGTTGAAGTCAGTAGAAAAATCAGCAGAGTCTTGGCGTTTCCCAAAAATCCATCCCCTTTCAAATGCGAAGTAGGCGGGGTATTTATAGGAGAAAACTGGGCTTAGGTCGTTGGGTTTTAGGTCGTGAGCGACCTAAGGGTCATCCCGAGTTAGCTTAAGTCGTTGGCTACTTAATGGAGCCATTCTGGGTGAGATACTGGGTGAGAGCGACCTAATGTAGTAAATACAGAAGTTATCTTGGCAAGATTAGGTCGTGAGCGACCTAATAGAAGAAGCAGGTCGTGCGGCTTTACTCTGGAGCATGTTAGGTCGTTGCCTTTTCCAGAGTCGCTAGGTCGCTAACTCGTTAGATCGCTAGGTTGCTTTCTGGAGTTAGGTCGCAGGAGATTTTCTGGTGTTAGGTCGTAGCCTTCTTTCAGGATTTAGGTCGCAGCCTTCTTATCTCGTTAGGTCGATAGGTCGGTAAGTCGGTGGGTTGTTCCCCTTTTAGCTCGGTAGGTAGTTAACCCGTTGAGTCACTAAGTCATTAGCTTGTAGATCGTTGAGCCGGTGAGTCTCTTAGCTCGCTAAGTCGTTGGGTCGTTGAAGCCTTGAGTTGCTTGAGTCGCTTGAGTCCTTTAGATTGGTAAGTCGTAGATCGTTGAGTGCTAGGTCGTCGAAAAGGAGGTGTTAACACTTTCCCCTCGAAGTATACGCCTAAGGACTAGGTCGTGTGCTTCGACACCTTTTAACTCATGCCATCTGAGTTGCTAAGTCGTGAGTCGCTTGAGTTGTTAGGTCGTTTAAGCCGATTCGAATTCTACTTTTCCCGCCTATAAGTTGCTTGGCTTCTCCTTCCTTCTCCTCACTTGCTCTATTATTCGAAACTACCATTGACGTTTTCTCCAAGATTTCGAAGACAAATTCCAACCTTCTCGTCGTCGATCAACACTCCGTCCAACTACGTAAGTAATTCTGGCCATCGTTCACCTACACCCGTCGTCAAATCGCCGATTTCCACTTTCCGACTTCGATTCGCATCTTTTTGCTGCATTTCGTCAAGAATCATGTTTCGACCAATTTGCGACCGCTGTCGATCACGCCGTGGCTTTAATTCATGATAAAACAGTAACATTGAATTCATGGCGAATCTGAGACGATGTTAATGGTTTTTTGGGTGATTTGGTGGTATTGGAGAGACGAGGGTTTCTTGTTGTGAAGGCGCCAATGAGTTATCAGGTTATCGGGTTATCGGGTTTGTGAGTTAGGCGCTAGGCGAGTTAACAACCCGAGGAAGATTGAACGAGTTACGGAGTTGGTGGATTGACGTATTGGGAAGTAGTGAACGGGATAAGGCATTAGGCGAGTTAATGATCTGAGGAGGAGCGACTTATGGTTTAAACATGAATCACGTGACATAACTCGGAAAACGGTTTAAGGAACTAGCACGACTGAACCAAGCAAACAACTTAAAATTTTTGCGCGATTTAACCAAAGAGAATGACTTAAAGAATTCATACGACCAAACCAATCAAACGACTTAATTTTAACCCGTGGAGCAGTTTTAACTCGTAGGGTTGATGAACTTTTATAACCCAGGCAGAGCGACTTAATGCAGGCTTTTGCCTCGTTGGAGGTCTTTGTTTGGTTTGCCAGGAAGGTTGCATCTCATAGTTAAATGGGTCCACGAGGCAGACGCAAGCTACCCGACTGGATGTTCGTTTGTACGAACGATCACAATCAAGTAACAAGGGCCTGGAACCTTCTATCTTGGGAAGGTGGCCCCTTGGGTGGTCCCACCAACATTCTTGGGTGAGAGACAAGATTCCATTTTGGCTATTTTTGTCTGCTTGTCCATGTCTTTTCATCAACTGCCGCTTAGCGCACTACGCCATAGATGGCCTATTGCAACGAAATTACAAGGTGTTGCTAGCTACAATGTAACGATAGCTATGCTGATTTTTGTCTATTGCAACATTCACTTCAATGTGTTAGCATAGATATCAGCAAAATGTTGCAGTAGCTATAAATATATTCAAATTAAAAAAATTAATAAAATTTTACACCTTAGCGATCCACACCATCATTTAAAACAAAATCTCAACCATCAATCCACACCTTAGCAATTTCCATTTCCCGCTTTACTTTTCTTTCTCGTTCCTCTCTATGTGAAAATTAGGGCATACGATTTTTCTTTCTCGTTCCTCTCTGTGAAAACTAGGGCACGCGATTCCGGTTGCTTTGATGCTCTGATTGATCGAATCTAGTGTGAGAAACGTTCCTGGTAGCTTGCTCCTTCGTTCTCCTTGATTGATTGCTCGAATTGCTTTGACTTCGTCGTCGGGTGCGATGTGATATTATTTGGTATGTTTTCTGCCTTCTGGTTTACTTGATTATTCTCGATTTTGGTTACACTCGCACGCTTTTGCCGATGATGAATTGGGATTTATTTATACGCTTTATTTCCTATAATCTCGAGTTTAATCTTTCTGTTGGACTTTGAGAAATCTGGTATGTTGGATTGCGATGATGTATTGGTATGTTGGATTTTGGTTCACTGGCTTGATTTTGCTTTGCCGATGATGAATTGCGATGTGATATTATTTGGTATGTTGGATTTTGGTTCACTGGCTTGTTTTTGATTTCTGATCTGAGCTTGTTAGCTCCTTTCTGCTGCATTTGTTAAACCAGAAATTGAACCTTTGTTAAACTTGTTCACATACCTTTGTACCTTGCTACATTTGTTAAACCAGAACTTAAAGTATTTGTATTCTGCTGTCCTCTTGAAAACTGCTTCACTTGAAAACTTCTGCATTTTTGAAAATCAGAACTTTGAAAGTGACCTTTGGTTTTCTAAAACTGTTGACTAATCTGAACATTGAGTTTTGATTTCCACGATATATACAAACATATGTGTGTTGAGCTTTGTTGGTTTTGCTTGGTCTGGACTGAACTGGTACCATGCTAACCTTGTTCTTTAACATGAACTGATGCTCCAAGTCCCCTGTATATCATATTACTGCCTATGTTTCTCTTGTACATGCTTGATGCATTCACAGTTTTTGCTTGATGGGCTGCCTATGTGTACTGCTGTGTTTCTTGCACTGACTTGTCTACATTTTGCTGAACCTGGTTCTTGTTTGTTTTGTTGGTTGCTTGGCCCTGAGTTGAATCCAGTCGATGACTCGGGTTTGACCTTGTGCCGTGTCCATTTTTTTGGCTTGTCTACATATCTGGCTGCACTTGAGTATGAACTTGCACTTGAGTAGTTGCACTTGAGTAGTTTCCTGTACCAAGCCTTATGATGCATGTATGTTCATCCATGTACATGCATTTCTTGGTCATGTTATGTTGCTTGCTGTGTTGAGTACTACTTTGTGCACTTGGCTTCTCCTTTGTGCATTTTTGCCTAAACTGTTGCTTGCTGTCTTCCATACTGCCTTGTATCCATGTGTTGCATTCATGTTTGGCTTATGCACTTGTGAACAGATGACTTGTGCTATGTTTTGCTGCTGCACTGGTTGACTTGGCCCTGAGTTGAATCCAGTCGATGACTCGGGTTTGACCTTCTGCCATGTCCATTTTTATTGGAATTTTCAATCGTCCATGAGATAAAAAATGGGAAACGGCCTTGTGATATATGCAGTGATACACTGTGTATATCATAGGTTGTCCGTGCAAATATTTGGTCCCTGTTAGAAAAAAATATGAAAAGAAACAACCCACATACCTAAGGCAAATAATATAACAAAAATATTTTCGTTTTCTATTCGAGTTAAATATTATTTTCCAGAATACTGCTTTTGAATTATATGTGACAGGTATTGAAGACTGGACAGCTAGATACAAGCTTGAAGACAGAGTCAAATCAAATGTGCATGAGTGTATGAGTGAATGAGCTTGAAGACAGGTTTCAAAGAAGGTCGATCCCCGCCGGGTCTGCGGGGCCCCGGACCTCCGCCGGCGCTGCGCCCGGACCCGCTACTCGGCTCGCCTTCGCCTCGGCTCGTCATATATTTGTCAGTGTCGGTGTCTGTATAAATTGAAACTGCATATGTAATGAGTGAACTGAGTGATGTAGTGAGGAATATCTGTATATGTGAATATCAGTGTTATATATCATTGAATTGTAAAATAGTGGAGTCAGGAATTTGTACTATTTCAAATGTTGAAATAAAATATTTATTTAAATAAATTACTGTTTGAATATCAAATTTTGTGCAATAGCATTTTATTAAATAAATATTATTTCTATTAAAAAATCAAATATGCTCTACATTGTGGGCCCTACAAATTCAGAAAGTTAATATCTATAGCAACATTTTGGAATGTTGCTACAAACACCTATGGATGTTGCTATAGACCCAAATAGGGTTCTATTGCAACAATATTTCTTATGTTGCCTTAGATAGTCAAAATGTTGCCTTTGAGGTCTGCGGCAACGCGACAAAATGCATCACCGAGAAAGTGTTGCCTTTGCCCTTTTTTAGCATACAGCAACATTTTTTGGCACTTCCTGCATCACTTCTTGGGTGTTGCAGTATGCAATCTATGGCATAGTGGCGATTCCTCATTATCATTCTCAAATACATGTTCCTTTGTTTGGTAGGCTGTTTGATTTTTCCAGAGAAGTGTACTTCAGGCTTGAGTGAATCCACGGGGCAGACGCAAGCCACTTAACCGGATGTCTGTTTGCACAAACGATCACAGTCAGTTAGCAAGGGCCTGATGCCTTCTCTTTAGGAAGGTGCCCCTTCGGGGGAATCACCAACCGTTTGTGTGAAGCTCTTCTTGTGTAGGAATTGAGTCTGGAATTTTTGTGGCTTGACATTTGTTTGTTGAGTGATTTATGGGAATCGCTTTAGTTTGTGACATGTTGAATAGGTAAGCTTTGTATTGATTGCCTGCAATATTAAATCAATATTTTAGCAACATATTTAAGATATTTGCACATCAAAATGAGACAGGCATTTTATAGTAGTAGAAGACACAAGATTTATAGTGGTTCGGCCAAGAATTGGGCCTACATCCACTTTATAGTTCTTATTGCTGAGTCACACTGATTTTATAATGGCTTACAATACAAGAATGATACATCCAGAATTATTTTATAAATTTAAGCATAGTTTTTAAGTAAAATATGGATGCAAGTGGTTGCTGTTCCAAGCTCTCGGGATTGGATCTCCTTCAACAGTTGTGAGTTTGAAAGTGCCATCAAGAAGTTTTTTGCCTATGCAATACGACCCTTCCCAGTTTGGCCCAAACAATCCTGTTGCTGTCATGATCCTTTTCAAGACTAGATCCCCAATTTCAAAGCTGCGTTGATGAACTTTAGAATTGAAGTGCCTGGCTATCCTTTGCTGTTGAGCTGCAACTCTGAGTTCAGCTTCTTTCCTTCTTTCATCAAGCAAGTCAAGTGCTTCAAGTTGCAGCTTTTCATTTTCAGCTTGGTTGAAATGAATTCTCCTGTGCGAGGGGACCTCTATTTCAACTGGAATCATTGCTTCCGATCCATATGCTAACGAGAATGGAGTGTGCCCAGTCGTAGTTTTGTAGGTAGTCCTATATGCCTATAGTGCTAGTGGCAGCTTATCGACCCAACCACCTTTTGCTTTTTCCAACTGTTTTTGGATGGTTGATTTGATAATTTTGTTCACTGCTTCCACTTGCCCGTTTGCCTGTGGATGAGCCACTACTGAAAAGATTTTTCGGATCTTGAATCGCCCGCAAAAGTCTTGGAATTCTTCGCTTTCGAATTGGGTACCATTGTCTGTGATTATCTTCTGAGGCACACCATACCTGCAAATGATATTTTTTGTTACAAAGTTTATCATCTTTTTAGAGGTAATAGTATCCAATGGTTCAGCTTCAGCCCATTTAGTGAAATAATCAACAGCAACAATAGCATATTTGATTCCGGATCTGGCAATCGACATAGGCCCAATGAGATCTATCCCCCAAATGGCGAATGGCCATGGACTGACCATCTGTGTTAGCACGGTGGAAGGTGCTCTAGGGATTTTTGCAAATCTCTAGCATCTGTCACACTTTCGGGAGTAGCTAGCAGCATCTCGATTAATACCCGGCCAAAAATACCCATAGCGGAGAATTTTCTTTGCAAGAGTTTGGCCACCTGAATGATCCCCACACTCTCCTCCATGCACCTCAGCTAAAATTATCTTAGCCTCTTCTTTGGTTACACATCGGAGTAATGGCATCGAGAATCCTTGTCTGTACAAATGATCGCCTTGAATTACATATCTCGGGGCTTTTCTTAACAGCTTCTGGCGTTCTTTTGAGTTTTCTGGCAAGGAGCCGTTGAGTAGATATTCCTTGATCGGGGTCATCCATGACTCCTATTCTTGAGATACTGCCATGATCCAGTCAATATCCATCTCATCAATACTCGGAGCTGTCAAGACTTCTACAAGGACCAATCCCAATAATTGAGCTTCGCCAGAGCTTGAGTATTTTATGAGAGAATTTGCCTTCTTGTTCTCTTCCCGGGGTATATGGTTTATTGTATAATGATCAAAATCATCGAGAAGCTCGTAGGCTTTTGATAAGTAAGCAGGCAGATTTCCTCCTTTAGTTTGAAACTCTTTCTTGATTTGGCATACAATAAGCTGGGAATCACTGAAGATCTGCAATACTTTGATGCTCAGTTCTTTAGCAATCCTCAGACCGGCAATAAGAGCTTCATATTCGGCTTCATTATTTGTCGAAGGAAATTCTAATCTCAATGCATAACACAATGACTGCCCTTCGGGGGTTTCAAGCACAACCCCAGCTCCGGAACAGTAGTCATTTCTTACACCATCAACATATAATTTCCATCGGATCGGAATGTCATCAGTTACCTCTTCCTCACTGCCACCTTTATCTGTGTATTCTACAATGAAATCTACTAAAGCTTGTTTATTGATTGCTCTTCGGGGATGGTAGGTAATATCGTATTGACTGAGTTCAATATTCCACTTCAGAAGACGACCCGAAGTTACAGGGCAGAATAGGACTTGCTTTAGAAGTTGATCAGTGAGGACTTTAATAGGATGAGCCTGGAAGTATGGCCTCAACTTTCTGGACGCGATCAATAGACAATAGGCGAGCTTTTCTAACTTCGTATAATTCATCTCTGCCCCAGTGAATCTTTTGCTGATGTAATAAACCTGGTGTTGAACTTTTGCGTCTTCCCGTACCAATGCTGCACTGAGAGCATGAGATGAGACTGCTAAGAATATGAAAAGATCTTCACCATTGCTGGGCTGAGAAAGTATTGGAGGCTTTTCCATGTGACGAATCAGTTCTTCAAAAGCTTTCTGACATTCGGGAGTCCACTCAAAGTTTTTCTTTCCTTTCTTATGAGCATCAAAGAAAGGAATGCATTTATCAATGACTCTAGAAATAAATTGACTCAAAGCAGCGACTTTCCCATTGAGGCTTTGCAATTCCTTCTTTGTTCTAGGGGCTTTGACTTCTCTTAAGGCAGTAAATTGAGCAGGATTAGCTTCGATGCCCCTAGCACTCACAATGAAACCCACGAATTTTCCGGACTCTACTCCAAATGAACATTTCAGAGGATTTAGCTTCATCCCATACTTTCGGAGAACCGCGAACATTTCTGCCAAATGATCCATGTGGTCTACTGCCTTTTTCGATTTCACCAACATATCAACATACACTTTCATAGTCTTCCCAATCTGGGGTTTGAACATGGCATTCACAAGTCTTTGATAAGTTGCCCCCGCATTCTTTAGTCCAAAGGGCATGACTTTATAACAGTAAAGACCAACATCAGTGATGAAGCTCGTGTCCTCCTGATCTAGTTCATGCATCATGATTTGGTTATATCCTGAGCAGTGTTTTAAATCTCGGATTTTGGCCAATATCTCAGGAAAATATCTCGGCTATCTCGGGCGATATTTAAAACACTTATAACTAAATAGGCTGCCAAATCTCGGATTTTGGCTGATATCTCGGATTTTTCATCTCGGCCATCTCGGGGAGATTTAAAAGCCTGATCCTGAGTAAGCATCCATAAAAGACATTAATTCATGCCCGACTGTTCCATCCACCAGCTGATCAATTCTGGGCAACAGGAAACAGTCTTTGGGACATGCTTTATTCAAGTCTGAAAAGTCGATACATACTCTCCACTTCCCATTTGCTTTTTTAACCAACACTGGATTAGAAACCCAATTTGGATAAGTGGATTCCCTGATGAAGCCATTCTCCATGAGCCGATCTACTTCTTCTTTTAATGATGTCGACCTTTCAGGACCCTGGGTTCTTCTTTTCTGCTTTATGGGTGTGAACTTCGGATCAATATTCAAAGCATGCACTGCGATTTCTGGAGATATTCCACACATGTCAGCATGACTCCAAGCGAAAACATCCAGGTTTGCTTTCAAGAATGCTATTAGTATATTCTGAACCGTCATACCAAGTTGTGAACCCACATTCAGCACCTTGTTTGGGTCATTCGGGTCAATAGGTATTGGCACCGTTACTTCTACCGGCACCACTCTATTCTCCTCTGCACTGGTCTTTCTGGGATCAATTTCTTTTCACGCACCACTATGCTCACCAGTGCAGGGCCCACCCCGTAATTGCTACAAGGTGGGTTCTTTGATGCGGAGCGGAGCTGCCGCACCCTTTCCCATCTCTCTCTTCTTCGCCTCCCGCAACTCTGTGAGATAACATTCCCACCCAGCATTCTGGCCCCCCTTCAAAACACCAACACTGTTATCAGTGGGGAATTTCATAGTTAGGCACCATGGGGCGAGAATAGCTTTGAATGCAGCAAGAGTTGGTCGTCCCAAGAAGGCGTTATAAGAAGAAAATTCGTCAACAATAACAAAAGTTTGCTTACGGACCACTTTTCTTTCCCCTTCACTAAGTTCTACAAATAAGTCGACGGTTCCGTTGGGCTGTTTTGGTTCCCTAGTGAACCCAACAATTTTTTGCGAAGAAGCTTGAACATCAACCAACAGAATTTTCATTTGATCAAATGTCTTTTTGAAGAGGATATTACAAGAAGCGCCGCAATCAACAAGCACTCTTCTCACAATAGCTGGTCCGATACCGGCGGATATTACCAAAGGATCCATGGTGGGAGCCTCAATTCCCATAGAATCTCTAACTCTGAATATGATGTCATCGTGACAAGTTCTTTGCTGTTTTGAAGGCACAACATATTTCAAGACAAAAACAGTTTCTTCTTTCGGGGCATGTCTCAGAGCATGAGCATACCTCTCCATTTCTCCCCAACTTCTGCCTGCTGGGTGAGGACCCCCTGTGATTACATTAATAACAGGCCTTTCAGATTCCTACACCACAGCCTTTTCACCTGAGCCAAATTGACGAGCAGGGAGTTGCTGCCCCTGAGTAGATGAGGCCGGATCACCTCTTTTTCTCTTGACATACTGTTGCAGTTTATTCTGTCGCAGCAGCTTTTCAATTAAATTCTTAAAATGGCGACACTCATTAGTGTCATGGCCAGGCTGATTGTGAAATTGACAGAATCTTCCATTAGGCACAAAATTTTTCCCAAGCTTCATCTCAGGTGGCTTAGGGTACTCGATAGCATCCTTGGTTGCGAAGAAGATGTTCTTTGGAGTCTCAGTCAAAGGAGTAAAATCCGAAAAACGGCGAGGTTTCTTCATATCTTTCTGCTTTTTCCCACCGTTATTTTCCCTCTTCTGACCACCAGATTCTTTCTTATAGAAGCTTCAGCCACATTGTTGTTTTCAATTTCAGCCACAACCACCTTTGCTGGTGCAGGAAGATTCTCCAGACGCATGAATTCGTCAGCCTTCTTATAAAACTTCTCAAGTGAATTTGGTTCCTTCATCTTCAACCATTTTCCGAAATCACTTGTTTTATCGATGGCTCGCATCAAGTAAGTTAGAATTATTCGAGGCTCAGCATTATCCACTTCGGCCAAGGCTATATCAAAGTGGTTCAAGAAAGATTTGATAGATTCTCTAGGAGCTTGTTCGAGGATGGACAGTGACATTATGTCCTTGGCCTTTGAAGCATACAACCTGAACTGTTCCTTAAATTTACGAATTAAGTTAGAGAATTGATCCACAGATCGGACTGGTAGCTTTGTGAACCAAAGTAGAGCCACCCCCTCCAAATAGATAGGAAAATATCTACATTTAATCTCATCTATTGCCCTGGCACCTGTCATATGCCAGTCATACTTGTACAAGAACTGATTAGGGTCGCTTGTCCCCCGATAGGCTGGGATAGTAGGGGGAACAAACTTCTTTGGAAATTCAGCTTTTAGAATTCTTTCGGTAAACGGAGTCTTGCTTGGAGCAAACCCCCAGTCATTTTCATCTTCATCCCTTTGCATACTTTCTTTCATAATTTGGTGAATCATTCCTGATAGGTATTCCTCATTGCTCAGGGACCTTGCCGGGCAGACGTTAGCCACTTTTTCGGAAGTTTGCATGAACAAACGTTCGCGAAGAGGTGGCTGCGGCCTTGAACCTCCAGCTTGGGGAAGTGCCCCTTCGGCGGTGCTAACTGCCCTTTGAGGAATACTTTTCTCTTGGGAATCATGAGCATCTTCAGCAAAGGTTGGTTCATTATTTTCTGGTTGTTGGTTAACCCCAAGCAAAGCGTTTAACTTGTCCATCATCAAAGCATTTGATTTTGCAGTTATTGATTGATTGACTATTTGGATGTGGTACTATATATAGTAGTATATAGCAATATATATATATATATATATATATATATATATATATTGGCATATGTATATATTGGAGTTGTTGATTTCCCACATTATATAGCGGATCAGACCCTATGCGCCGCATAATAGCAGATGATATTTTATAAATCCCATATACCGCGATATTCCACCTCGAAGTGGAATTGGTATTGTGCTAACATCTGTGAATGTAGGGAAACAGGTTTGAGGGATCCAACTAGATTCCTCAAATTATATGAATTTGTTTCATATGGTGTGTGATTGTTTATTTATAATCTATGGATGATTATATTTGTGATTGGATGTGTTGAAGGCTATAATTTAGCCGAATGTATTTTTGGTATTGTTGGATACCAGAAATAAAAAAACTGGATTTTTGAAATTAAAGTTGGAAATTTTAAGTAAATTCTTTTGAAAGAATTGGGTGAATTTAAAAGAAGGAATTTTAAAAGCATAAAGTTGATTTTTGAAATCTTATCGAATTATTTCTAAAATATGGGAAAAGATTTTATATAAATGGATTTTGAATAGTATTATTTGAAAGTTGAAGAATTTATTTAAAATGGGATTTTAAATGGTTTGGAAAGGAGATAAAGGAATCTTTTTTAAAGTGATAAATTTGTTTGAAATCCAATTAATAATTGAGTTGGTATTTGAAAATAAATAATTTTGGAAATCAATATGAAAATTGATTTGGCGTTTGAATGGAAAAAATGATTTGGCATTTGGAAATAAATTTAGAAATCAATTTTGAATTTTATTTGTGTTGTAATAAATTGAAAATCGATTGTAAAATAATTTGGAATTTGGAAATAAACTTAGAAATCGATTTGTAAAATGATTTGTTGATTGAAATGAATTTGAAATAAATTTGGAAATTGATTTGGTGTATGAAAGTGAATATTTGGGAACGATTTTGAAAATCGTATATAAGTGGATATTTGGAAATTTAAATTCACAATGGAATTCATAAAGGAAAGGGAAATTTGTTTAAAAATAAACGTTGATTTATTTTTAAAGTGTGGAAAAAATATGATTTGAAATTGGTTTTCAAAGTGATGAAGTGTGGAAATAAATTTACTGATTAGGATGTAAATTTGAAATAAATCGATAAGGATTAATTTATATGGTTTGAATGAAAGTGATTTGAAATATGTTTTCAAATGGTTGAAGTGTAAACCATATATCGGGAAGATATTTGAAATTTAATAATTTGGGAAAAATTATTTAAATTGGTTGATTGTTGTGAATGTTGTTGATAGTTAAATAACCGACTATCAATATTTTCCTTTGAAATGGCACTTGATTTGTTTTGAAAACAAACGCTCATTATTCGGTTAAGCCGGGAGAGGACTTTATGTCCTATAACCCATTCCGAATAGTGATACGTCATGAATGGAAATTATTGAAGACCGAGTATTTTCAAAAATGAAAGGACAACCTGTCGAATGTCTCTGCACCGAGTTGCTCCGGTATAGAGATTTATATCACTCTTTTTGTGATGGGAAGCTCGGACGTGATTAGTGAATACCCGGATTGCAAGGGCTTCTTTGGAAGTGCCTTCGGTTCCGTTCGATCCCGGAACGGACTTGTATGGATGTGTGTCTGACTTTACACTTTGAGATGTAAAGCTGGTTTCTATCAAATATATTTCTATTGGTGGCGGAGAATTTATTCTCTTAGCTTAGCACCCTTCTCTGAGACGTACGAGCTCAGAGGTATGTAGTTGATGGTTACTAGTGATACATTCCCAATTTGGTAATGTGGCATACGAAGTGCTGTTGATCATTTGTTGATCAAAGCGTGGCTTTGTGAAAAAGCGTGGCTTTGTGAAAAAGCGTGGCTTTGTGAAAAAGCGTGGCTTTGTGAAAAAGCGTGGCTTTGTGAAAAAGCGTGGCTTTGTGAAAAAGCGTGGCTTTGTGAAAAAGCGTGGCTTTGTGAAAAAGCGTGGCTTTGTGAAAAAGCGTAGCTTTGTGGACGAGACTTCGTCGAGCCTCACAACCTGGTAATGGTCGAAACAGGAATGTTGCGGCAAAGGTTTTTAGGGGTAGTGCCCCTAGGGTATGTCATTTCCTTCTGGATAAAAGGTGATATCATGGTATGGAGCCCAGATATTTTACCTATGTTGATGCTGTAGATTTATTATACTTTGTGGTTGTTGCTTTGTGGTTGAGGATCCTCGGATAAAGGTCGGTAACGACCGGGGGATGACATAGCCTGTGTGTTAGTTACCTAGTTACAGCTGTACAGCATGAGGTAGCGTCAGTGTGTTAGTTACCTAGTTACAGCTGTACAGCATGTGGTAGCATCGGCCTTGTGTTTGCAGAGATCCGGTTAGGTTCTCGGGGCGTCTTTCCAGAGGCGTTTCCATTTCGGAATATGGAAGTTCCTTTGCGTGACCATTTGTTGGAAATCCAAAGAAACAAGACGCGCCCGGTACGGTTTTAATTGTAGAACCTGCCATTTACTTATGGTGGTCACCACTGTTTAGATGGTAGCTATAGTAGGCATACAATAATGGTTGTATGCAGGCTAAGATTAATATTATACTTTCGAAATGTTTTCGACACTATGCACTAATGATAATAATATCGAATGATTTTGCGTAGTAAGCATTTTTGACTATCATAAGAAGAAATCTCCTCCAATTCTGCGTTTGCATTGTGTGTGTGGCAGGATGTCTTATAGTAGTTTCATTTTCCAAAAGCATTGCGAATCTGTTTATTTTCTTTGTGAAAATAACTGTTTTACGATCTCACACCAGTCACCATGACCGACTCAGAGTTTATTGTTCCTTTCTAAACTCTGGGTGCCCATAATTTTCCATACGGGCAGCCTAGAGTTATGTTATTAGGATATTCTGGATATTCTGGAGCTTTGGAGACGAGATGGATGGCGAGGCGTACTACCGTATTTGTTTATTTATTCCGCTGTGTATTCTGTATGAGGACAAGTTATATAACTGTCCATTGATGTATTGTGTGTATATTGACTCTGATTGATGTATGTATAAACTGATATAGTCTTTTGTTTTAAAGATTATTGATTCATCTATTATATATTGTTCCGCTGTGAATGTGAGATTCTGATATTGTTTCTGTTTCTGTTTTTCTGTTCTCTTTTTCTTTTGTCTTCTTCTACCTCTTCTTTTTAACCCTAATGGTTCGGTTTTTCGGCATTTGATTGCGCGACATTTGATACAGTGGACGTATTAATGTCGACTTTTGAGCGTCGGAAATCTCGATCGTTACATGTGGTATCAGAGCTATTGGTTAAGCAACAAACCCTGGCTCTGTTGGGTGTTACTCATTAGAGATAGAGTCAGTAGTACTCTAGAATGAGTGTGAGTGTAATAATAGATATGAGTGCGTATTTGTTAGTGAATACAAAATTGTTTTGTATTGTGTTGATTTATCGGTTGATTGTTTATAGATTCTGGTCGGTGTAGGGTGGCCAAATGTAATCGTTAGGAGTTTCTAAACTCTTAAACAAGATAAACTGACACAGTATTGTTTTAAAATAGGGTAAATGAAATAATTTTTCCCAAAACTATTTTTGTATAGAAAAGAAATGATTTTTCTATGAATTATAAAGTATATGGATGCTTGGTTGTTAGGAAGTGATAATATTGAATTATTATCACTGTTATATTGAAATTTAATAAGAAATAATGGTATAACCAAAGATTTGGAGATAAATTCATTTAATAAATGAAATTTATAAAAATGAATTGAAAGTATAAGGAAATGAATTCATATACGAATGAGATTTGTAAATGAAAATTGTAAATGTGATTTATAATTGGAAATAGAATTCCAAGAAAATATTTGAAAATAAATTCATTAATTTAATGAAATGGTGAAGTGAATTTATAAATGAGTTTTATAAATTGAAAACGAGTTTGGGAACTTAGAATAAAAAAATAAAAAAAAATTCAAATTGGAATTGTTTTTAACGATTAATTTGAATAAAAGTGAATTTGAGAATTAAATATAGTAGACTAAGTGATTTGGAATAAAATTTATTGAGATGGAATAAAATGGTGAGTGAACAAATGAGTTTACATTTGTAAATAAGTAAATTTGGAATTCACAATATATTGGTATAAATACATGTTTATTGTTTTGAAAATTCAATATATACATATACTAGAACATGTATGCTGAAATATACATGCCTGAAAATATGAATAAGCAAACAAGAAAATTTCATGGTAGCTTTGCTAGAGTTTTCCAAATTAGAATACAACAACATATTTTATGATATGGTATGCATGTTTTAAATCAAATAACTATATGTATTCATTCTTGAAAGCATATGACAGCCAATGCGCATGTTTGAAATTATATATGAGCATCATTTGACAGTTAGTATACATGTTAGAAATCGTATACCAGCAAGTAATCATGTTTAAAATTACATGACAGCAAGTATGCATGTTCTAAATCATATAACTGCATGTATTTATATTTGAAATCATATGGTAACATGTATTCATGTGTCTAGTTGCTGAAACATACACTATTATTTAAATACCTGGGAGTTACATGTATGTACATGCTAGCTGAAAAATAAATAGTTGATAAAACATACACAAAATTTAGATGTCCCTGAAATAAAATGATAGTTGTGTTTATGTACACTGAAGCAAGGGAAGTTTGTTTTGGAAACTTATACTTTGAAAGTTATGGTCGAATGAAGACTCGACTATTTTAAAGATTTCTTTCACTTTAAAAAAAACTGTGAAACACTTTCATTTTAATTTATGTTTTAACCTCATGTGAACTCAAAATTGCCGGTTATGTACAGGCTTTTAAATTTCGTAAGCATGAAGTTTGTATAAATGTTTTCAAAGCTAAAAAAAATTGTTTTACAAAATGGACCTGCACCCTTTATCATTTCAGATTTTGTACATTTGTATCAGAACCTTTATTATAAATATTGTTCTTAAATTATCTAGAATACATTCTTAAATTTCAACTGCAATGTTAAAACAAACCTTCAAACACTTGTATTATTGGATTCTTTATATCAGATTGTTGAGACCGACCAATTATGGACATTTCTCTATATTTGCTTAAGTTTGAAATTTTTAATTAAGATGCAAATTGATTTCAAGTAACAGTATATTATATATCATAAAGAACAAGAATAGTACAATTATATTTACCTTTGTAAACTATAACACATATGACATTAATCAACGACCAAACAAAACAACCCCACTTCATGTGCATACATGCGAAACATTAATGAGTACACCAACTAAAATCTGAACATAATTTTGTGTTATGGACCACTAAAACTTTACCAAAAAGTTTCTTATATATATTCTCAAATTTCAAATGCCATTTTCTCAAACTTTCTACATGCTTGAGACTTATATTTTTGTTTAAGTTAAGTATAGGTACACGAAGGCCATATGGATTGGAATATGGCGCAAACTCGCTTTTGCTCGCATATAAATTAAAAAGTTGCTTTAAAATGCTAATAAAGGTACGCCTACGCAATACAAATAGGAAATATGAACTATTTTTATGCTTTTCCGACCGAGTGGGTCGATGTATACATATTTATATCTTTTGTCAAATTGCAAAAGCTGCTCCGTACAAAGGAGACTCCGCCAAAATTTTCTGAAAATTTTGGGAGTTAGAAATTTTTTTAAAAAATTTGGAAAATTTTTCTTTGTTAATGGGAAAATTGATTTTCAAATTGTAATGGAAATGTAAGAATTGAACTAGAAAAGGAATTTTTGGAGTTTGAAGATAAAATGAATTCAAATAGAATTGAAATTGTAAATTGAATTCAAATGGAATTGAAAATACAAAGTTGAATGGAAATGAATATATGACTTTGATTAGTGAAGTAAAGATGAATATAAGAAGTATGTAAATACTTGTATTGAACTTAAGAAATAAAGAATGAAATTCTTAAGTAAATGGGTATTTGGAATCCAATACGTAAATTTGGCCATTGTTGTTAAGTAAAACATACAGGGGGTATAAAGGAAAGTGAAATTGGATTTTGATTTCGAAGATATGGTATGTATTTAAATTTCAGTATGAAATTTGATGTGATTCTGGTTTTGCCACTTGGCATTTTGTTTTCTTTTGGAAATTAGGAGTCCGTAGGGATGTTTTATAGTCGTACCGAGGTAACCGCGCAAAGGAGACGCCTGCGAATTTTTTTTGAAAATTTCTAGAGTTAGAAAATTTTTGAGAAAATTTTGAATTCAAAATTTGAATTTGAAATGAAATTTGAATTGTTAAGAAAACAATATCATTTGGAACTTATGGTTGATTTTGGGAAATTAGTTAAAGTGATAATGGATCTTTAATAAAAAGATTTGTTTTGAAAATTTGATAAAACTATTTGGTTTTGGGAAAATGATAAATGGGGATTGGAGCATTCTTCTTAACTTGTAATTTCGGGACGAAATTCTTTTAAGGGGGGGAGATTGTAACGACCCTGAATTTTTGACATTTGAAATGTGAATATTTAATTGAGTTTAAATATTCGAATGATAGTTTAATTTTAAATTCGAATATCAGAGTGAATTTGGCAATTAAATTATTGAATTTAATTTACTGAAGTTGGGTAAAAAAATTTGAGTCTTCCATTTTAAGCCTGTTAAAAATAATATGAAGGCTTAGAAAATCTATATTGATTATACTGAAGATAATGGAAGCTTCAGAATTGAATTTGGAACTGTTTTGTTCAGTTTTGAATTTTTATGGTTTAAATCGATATTTAAAAATAGCATTTCGGGGCACAGTCTCGAAATTCGACGAAACCAGTTCCATTGGATCCGTAATATTGAATTATTGTCGGATTTCAAATTTCGTAGTGATCGGAGTGGTTGTGTGAGCGTACGATAGGTAAACGCGCCGGAAATTATATCGATATATATATATATATATATTAGTTGATTGACATATATACTCAAATCAGCACACCAAAATATCATCTCATGGTTACTGTAGCAAAACCATTCCTTCACGCCAACATCATTTCCCCTCTTTATTTCATTTCAACCGAAAGAAAAGTTTGCTCGAAGCTTCAAACGAAAAGAAAACAAATTTTTCGTTCCCTCCCCCTTTAATTAAAATCAAAATGAAATATTTTTTCTTCGTTCAAAATTTAAAAATGGCTGTATACAAGAAAACAAAACTCCTCCTCTCTATTAAAAAAAACAATATATGAGCGATTCAAACAATCATCGAATTCGATTCGAAAGCGAGGCCGTGCTCCCCTCGTTTCCAGTTTAAATCGAGATTTCCCTCTTCTCTTCCATTGCAGCCTCCACAGAAGCCGCCAATATATGGCGCAATCGCCGTTGTTGTTAATCCTTTTTATCTCAGCGACCTAGAACTTAACGACCTAAGAGAAGGTTGCGACCTAGAGAATTCAGCGACCTAAGGAAAGGCTTGCGACCTAACTGTAAGGAAGCATTGCGACCTAAGGACTTAAGAGATCTTCGCGACCTAAGGATGGAAAGGCCTTGCGACCTAACAGCATAAGAAGTTCGCGACCTAAGGATGGAAAGGCCTTGCGACCTAACAGCATAAGAAGTTCGCGACCTAAGGATGGAAAGGCCTTGCGACCTAACAGCATAAGAAGTTCGCGACCTAAGGATGGAAAGGCCTTGCGACCTAGCAGCATAGGAGGCTCGCGACCTAGCAACAGAAAGGATTGCGACCTATGGAACTCAACGACCTAAGGTAGCTAGCGACCTAAAGGACTTAACAACCTAAGGTAGTTACCGACCTAAGGGACTTGACGACCTAAAGAGGCTAGCGACCTAACTGTTAAAGCATGTTCATCACCCTACGACCTAAAGCTCAGACAGCTATTCTTTAACTCGCTTACGACCTACTACTTGATCAAATGAAGCTAAGCACAGCTTTACCAGCTAACTTCTGAAGCCGCAAAGGGACAGCGACCTAGCTTAGGTCGCTCGTGACCTACGACTTAACTAAGGTCGTACGCGACCTAAGACTTAGGCAGAATTCCTACCCAGAGATCTGCTCCTATAAATACCCCATCACTTCCAACATTCGGGGGACTTTTTGGCAAATCATTTCTACAGCGCTGTTACTCCGTCGAACTCTTCGTTCATTCAGCAATCAAGGATCCTTCAAGCATTCGTGACACTACAACAAGCCTCGAGAGAAATTCCTTACATCCGACATGGATTCATCGAGTTTCACCATCGAAGATTGAGCTAGTAGTCAAGATTGTTTCTTGTGATCGAATTGTACTGTTTCTTGAAGAGATTTGAATCAAATTGTAACCGAATCAACAATAAGAGACTATAAAGTGGACGTAGGCTCAATTACGGGCCGAACCACTATAAATCTGTTGTTCATTTACTGCATTTCTGCTATTTTCCTGCTTGATTTCTGTTCCCATCACACGGGTGGTGCTTTCACAATCCTATTACACACACCGGGTGTTAGCATTCATTTTTCACCGTTAACATTTTGGTGCTTTCACCGAGAATCCAACTCAGGCTACCATCCATCATTGCTTCACACAAGTTTGTTGAAAAGATTTCCTACAGAACCAGAAGTCTATCAGACATAATGGCTCCTGGAAGGAAACGAAAGGTTGTCAGATCTGAAAATGTTCATGATGATACCGCCACCTCTGCTTCACCAAGTCAAGCAGCTCCAAGCGTCGGGGTGACGCGAGAGGAGCTAGACGCTGCTGTATCCGGACTATACCAACAGATTGAGACTCAAAACAATCTGATGATGGAAAAACTGAATGCTCTGCTTGGTGCCAACCAAAGACCAGTGGGTAATGAAGAAAACACCGCTGATGCTCTTCGCAACTCCGAAGGGAGGAATATTCCTCATGGGGGATCAGGTGCTGCTGAAGGGGCTCCCCTCCGAGCTGAAGGATCTAGACCATCGCTAATTTTCCACGAAAATCTGCCCGGGCAAACATCTGAGAAAATGGCAGAAGTCTACTCCGCAAAATCTTTGAACAATGAGGAATATCTTTCTGGCATGATCAAGCAAATAATGAAAGAGAGCATGCAGAGAGGTAAAGATGAGAGTGAATGGGGATTCGCGCCAAGCAAAACTCCATTTATCGAGAAGATTCTAAAGGCTGAATTTCCTAGAAAATTTGTTCCCCCCACCATTCCTGCTTATCGGGGAACAAGTGATCCAAACCAATTCTTGTATAAGTATGACTGGCACATGACCGGTGCGAGAGCAACTGATGAAATCAAGTGCCGGTATTTCCCAGTATATTTGGAAGGAGTGGCACTTCTCTGGTTCACCAAACTTCCTGTCCGATCAGTAGATCAGTTTTCCGATCTGACTAGAAAGTTTAAAGAGCAATTCAGGCTATACGCTTCAAAGGCAAAGGACATAATGTCATTATCCAGTCTTGAACAGAATCTGGGAGAACCTATTAAATCATTCCTGAACCGTTTCAATATAGCTCTGGCAGAAGTTGATAACGCAGAGCCACGGATGATCTTGACCTATTTGATGCGTGCTATCGACAAATCGAGCGAATTTGGAAAATGGCTGAAGATGAAAGAGCCAAATTCTCTCGAGAAATTCTACAAGAAAGATGATGAATTCATACGCTTGGAAAATCTTCCAGCATCAATGAAGGTGGTGGCAACAAAGGTGGAAAATAATACTACCGCTTCGGAAAAGAAAGATTCTGGAGGTCAGAAAAGGGAAAATCACGAGGGGAAGAAACAAAAGGATACAAAGAAACCTCGCTTCTTCAAACCCTCAGATTTCACTCCATTGACCGACACTCTGGAAAATATCTTCTTCGCCACCAAAGATGCTGTGGATTATCCCAAACCGGCTGAGATAAAACCGGGAAAGGGCGCTATGAGAAATGGAAAGTTCTGCCGTTTTCACAACCAACCCGGTCATGATACCAATGACTGTCGCCACCTAAAGAGCTTAATTGAAGAATTATTAAGAGAAAACAAGCTGCAACAATATGTCAAGAAAAACAGAAGTGATCCATCTTCGTCTACTCAGAGACAACAACCCTCTAATCAGCCATCAGGCTCAAGTAAAGGTGCTGCGGCACAAGAATCTGAGAGGCTCGTTATCAACGTCATTTCAGGGGGCCCACACCCAGCAGGCAAAAGCTGGGGTGAGATGGAACGATATGCTCATGCTTTGAAGTATATCCCGACAGAAGAAGATGTTTTTGCTGTAGAAAATACTGCACCCCTAAAACAGCAAAAGATTTCAGATAATGATATTTTGTTCAAGGCTAGGGATTCTATTGGTATTGAAGCTCCCACCATAGATCCCTTAGTTATCTCTGCAGGAATTGGGCCAGCAATAGTAAGACGAGTACTCATTGATTGCGGTGCTTCCTGCAATATACTTTTCAAGAAAACATTTGACCAGATGAAGATCCCAATGACCGACGTTCAGGCTTCATCACAAAAGATCGTTGGTTTCATTGGGGAACCACAGCAACCAATCGGAACTGTCGATTTGTTCGTGGAACTTGGTGAACGGCAGAAAAGGGTAGCTCGAAAACAAACCTTTGGGATTGTTGATGGATTTTCTGCCTACAATGCTTTCCTAGGCAGGCCAGCTCTGGCTGCATTCAAGGCCATTTTGGCCCCGTGGTGCCTAACTATGAAGTTTCCTACAGAAAATGGTGTTGGTGTCATCAAGGGAGATCAAAATGCTGGACGTGAATGTTATCTTATAGAGCTTCGAGAAGCCAGAAAGAGAGAGATGGGTAAAGATGCGGCAGCTCCCCTCCGCATCAAAAACCCAACCTTATAGTGTTAACGTTAAAATGTGAACGCCAACACCCAGTGTGTGTAGTAAGATTGTGAAAGCACCACCCGTGTAACGGGAACAGAAATCAAGCAGGAAAATAGCAGAAATGCAGTAAAAGACAGCAATTTATAGTGGTTCGGCTTGAGATTTAGCCTACGTCCACTTTGAATCCCTTTATTATTGAATCTGGTTACAAATTGATACAAGTCTCCTATGAAAACAGTACAACTCGATCACAAGAAACAATCTTGACTACTAGCTCAATCTTCGGCGATGAAACTCGATGAATCCATGTCGGATGTTAAGAATTTCTCTCGAAGTTTGTTGTAGTGTCTTGAATGCTTGAAGGATCCTTGTTTGCTGAATGATTGGAGAGTTCGACAGAGTAACGGCGCTTTAGAAATGAATTGCCAAAAGTCATCTTCATGTTGGAAGTGGTGGGGTATTTATAGGAGCTGATCTGGACTCAGGAATTTTCTCTAAGTATTTAAGTCGTAACCGACTTATGGTAGATCGGTGATGAGTTAAGGAATAGGGTTAGGTCGGTGGCGAGTTAAGGGATAGGGTTAGGTCGGTGGCGAGTTAAGGGATGGTTGTTGCTGACCCATCCTGTGGCTGTCTTTGACAAGTATTAAGTCGTTGCCGACTTATCAGACCTTAACTCGTAAGACCTTAACTTGCAGCCTTTAAGTCGTAAACCCACTAAGTCGTAACCCGTTAGGTCGGAACCTTCTTAAGTCGGAGCCTTTCATAACTCGGAATCTTCCTTAGGTCGTAGCTCTTGAGTCACAGATTACCTTAAGTCGGCAGGCTCCTAACTCGGCATCCTTCTTAACTCGGTCTCTTCTCAGTAGTTAGATCGGCAACCGTTGGGTCAGATCTCTCCTTAGGTCGTAGCCTATTAAGTCGGAGATCTTGTTAACTCGGAACTTTCCTTAAGTCGGTTACGCCTTTAGATTGTTAGGTCGTCCTCTTTCTTAGGTCGGCAAGCATCTTAACTCGGCATACCTTTTTAAGTCGTCAAACACCTTAACTCGGCATACTGCTAGGTCGTGAGTCGAAAAGGGGTTAACATTTGCCCCTCGAAGTATATGCCTAAGCCATAGGTCGTATGCTTCGATTCTCTTAATTCTTTGGTTAGGTCGGTAACGACTTAACAAATGCCTTAAGTCGTACACCGTGCAAGTCGACTCGCCTTCCAGCATATAAATAGTTGTATCCTTCTTCCTCTTCCTCATCTGTTCCTTTTCTCGAATCTGCCATTGACGCACTTTAGAGCTTTCAGAGATAAACTCCAACCATCCAATCGCCGATCATCTTCTTGTTATACTTCGTAAGTCGATCTGGTCATCGTTCACCCATGCTCACTGTCGAATCGATAACTCCCCAGTTTTTGACTTCCATTTGTGTTTAGATGCTGCGATTCATTGTGCATAACTTTTTGATTGTTCGTCAATCGCCATCGACCGTGTTGTAATTGTAATAGGGCAGTAATACATTGGATTCGCAGCAAATTTGATTCGATTTGAATTGGCTCCTTGGGTGGTCCAATGGTGTGATGGAACGAGGATCGTTGTTGACTGTGAGGCTATTGGGTTAACGGGTTAAGAGTTAGGGAAGAAAATTGGTTGAGGTATTGGCTCGGTCACGACCTAGGGATTTCACGCGATCCAGTGACTTTCCTGACTTAAGTCGGAGCCGACTTAGCAGTTTCATGCGACCTAGGTTTTGAGTCGCTTCCGAGTTAGGACTTAGAGGATTTCTGGCTTTGACCCATAGGGAATCTTCCTTAGGTCGTCACCGAGTTAATACTTAAGCTTTCGGTCACCCAACAGATGATTTTTGAACTGTGCCTGAACTTCGAACTGTTGAACTATGAACCGTGTTGCATGCATTTTACATATTGCTTCAATTTTGCAAACTAACAATCCTGCTTAATACAACATTCACAGAATACTGGGACGAATATACTATCACCGATTGCCCACATCGAGTGACGGATTAGTTGATAACGAGAAAGTTAAATTAAATGAATATGAACGAGATGCTGTACAATAACCAATTCAAGTGAAGTATTAAAACAAAATCATAATAGTCAAGTGAAACTGACTTGTCTGTATTAACACTGCACTTGATCATTGACAAGTTCTGAAATTCTGTAATCGATTGATTGTCAACTAATTTAATTCCAGTTATGCTTGTCGTTTATTTTCATTAGTTTTTTGCACAACACTTCACACTTTTAGGGAACGTGCACCTTCACATTTGAACATTCAGCTGATTGTGTAGAATGTCTTCTCCACAAGAAGGAACAGAGCAAGCTGAAGATGTATTTCCAGTTGCTATCCCGCTGAACGATCCTCCGGAGAGGACTCCTACTACTTTGAGCCATAAAGCCTTTCGTCAACTATGCATCCAGTTTGGCATTGCTGAGGCTGACGCTTTGCTTCCCGAAATAAATGATACTGCTGACAGACCGCCCCGTGGCTTTGTCGCAGTTAACCGCCAAATGTGCTTGAGCGGAGCTATCCCCCCATTCAATGACTGCATTCGAGAACTTCTTCTCCAACTATCTATTTCCCCTTTTCAGTTACATCCCAATGGCTACGCCATCTTGCTGGGACTATGCGTGCTTTTTAGGAGAACACTGGGCCGCTTCCCTACCTTCGGAGAAATTCACTATCTTTGTACTTTTGCCAAAAATAAAGATCATCCCTCCATCATAGTTGTAAGGAGTGCGAGAAATCGTAAGTTGATCACCGGTCTCCCTGAAAGTGTTCACAGTTTCCTGAGCCCGTTCTTCTATGTTCGCTGCCCTCCTGGGTTTTATGCTATTTGGAGAATAGGGAGTAAGATCACTTGCATTTGTTTCTTATGTTCTTTCAAACTTACCGAAGTTCGGATTATCAAGTGCTAACTTCGCTCTTTTTTCCTTTTCAGCACTTCCTCCTCCTTCCAAAAATCTCAGTCACAAAGTGACTTTCGAGAGGCTTATAGCGGTGCCTGTAGAGGAGAGGAGTATCCAATTTCTATTAGATGATGAGCTTTTGCACCAATTTGGGCTTCTGCACCCTTCCAGGTCGACTCGAATTCATGAAATTCCTAGCTCTGATGCAGAAACATCGGCTGCTTCGGGTTCTCAAGCAGAGGCGTCAAATGCCCCAGTTTCTGCGGAAGAAGCTGCATCAAAAACACTTGTCATGGATACTGCTTTGATAAAGTGCTCCGGATCCACTGATGTTGTAGGGTTGGCTGGCAAGTCGGCACATCCCCCAATTATTGAGGAAGAAGAGAATCCTCGAGCTTCTGAAAAATCAATTGATGTGGAAGTTGAGAAGGAGAAATCTGCTGAACACTTGGGCGACGACACCTTTGATGGCTTGAGTGACATTATGATAACTTCCCAAGAGCTTTTCGGGGATAGCAATCAAAAAGCGACTTCTCCCGTTGTCGAGGCGACTTCTATTATTAAACAAACCCAAATGCCTACTACGCCAATCGTCCCTGTTTCCACACTAAAGCGTGGTCTGTAATTTGACGCATGTAGTTTGCACGCCACACACACTTAGGACTTTTCAGCACTTATAAGCATTTATCCTCTTTTTCCTGGAAATTTCTAAATTCTACCCTTCTTCTGCTTTCAGGTTCTCCAATGGGACGTACAGGTTCATATTATGACTCATTCAAGTACCGTGGAGGCCGCGGCACCTATGACTTTAGGAAGTACCTTGATACCCCAAAAGAAACAGATGAAGAGAGGGCTCGAAGGAAAGCCCAGGAGAAGCGGGATTATGATCAGTGGCAAAGAAGGAAAGATGCCGAGCGATATGACTCTTCGCATAAGAGTGACTACTCTCATAAGCGGAAGTCTTACGATGATAAGGGAAAAACTCAGATTGCCGATGAACCGAGCAAACGATCTAAACCGACTGACGCGTCTGAAATTTCTGAAAAGACTGACGCTCCCATTCCTTCTGATATTCTGGCTAGCTCTCCTCCTTTGAAGAAATCTGACATTCAGACTATCATTAGCAGACCGCAATATCAAGTCAAGGACGGCCCCCCAACACTTCAGAGCCGTTTTCCGAATTGGTGCCTAAAAGGGGTGCGCTTTGACTTGGACATAGTTCCGATTGATAAGCAGGCAATGCTGAGAAATGTCGACGCTGTCAAGCTTGATATTGAAAGAATGTCTGGATGGCAGAAGTTGGTTGATGAACTTCAAAGGGTCAACCATCTTAACCTTGAGGCGATGATGACGATGGAGAATGATAAAGCAGAATGGGACAAATGGCGTAAGCAGCATGACGCGGAAATGACGAGTATTGCAGATGACAATGCAAAGCTTGCGTCTGAAGTTAAGCAGCTTAAGGAAAATCTCGCTTCTTCTTCTGCATCATATACTCAAAAAGAAGAAGTCTTTCAGAAGCAAGTGCGGGACGCACATGCTGCACAAAGAGATGTAGAAATGAAGCTTGCCGCCGAACATCACGTTAATGAGAAGTACCGCACAGAAAACGCCGAACTGCGGGAAAAGGTCACCTCCCAGAACATGGAGATTGAGTTACTAAAGTCTCGACTTGCTAAAGTTGAGGCAGAGCGTGATGAGGCTACCGCTGGCCGGATCGCTGCCGTTGCCGAAAAGGAAGCGGCTGAGCAATCACATGAGGCGACGAAAGCAGACGTCAGCTCTACCTTATTTGACTTTTATTTACACAGCGTTCTGGGTCGTGGGAGCCTCTCTTTTCTTGGTCCTGATTATGAAATTACATTGGCTGAAGTGTGGGAAGTCGCGATGGATATGCTTGGCGGGGCTGGCTATAATGAGCTGGAACTTGAGGAGCGCTATCTCAATGATGAGGATCGCGCCGCTCTTGTTAAGGGGAAGGAGCTACTTGCCAAAGTACGAGCTGAAACAGCGGGAGAAGAGCCTCCAAAAGAAGAAGCTCCTTTAACTGCCCCCGTTCAGACTTCCACTTCAGCCGACGTTAATATTATAGATTCCAGCCCTCATTCTCTACATTTAGCCAAAGTTGCCCAGGAGACTGCAACTACTCCTACTGAAGATGAGGCACTGGATGATATTGAAGCCGAGAAGTTCGAGGTGGATCTTGTAAAGCCAACTCCTCCAGGTACTCTTGGTGTCATCTTGGGTCTAATGAACCAGTCATTTGACTTAGCCGAATTCGACGACCTTCTTACTTGTTACTTAAACTTTGATGAACCGATGCCTTCTTTATTTTCAGGGGATGCTGATTTTAACTTCTTTTCTTCTACAGCGGAGGCACCAAGCACTACACAAGCTTTCACTCCTTCGATTGCCGTTCCTCTGTCTTCCCAAATTACTCCTCCCTCTGCTTCCCAACCGGGATCACAGGCAGAGAAAATCGAAGCTCTTCAAGGCTTGGATGATCCGGCTGCTTCTCAGGAACAGAAGGCGGAGGATTTTGAAGACATCGAGAAGACCCCGGAGCGGTCTCTTGACGACGATACAAAGCTTTCAACATTGCTGACTACTCTGGGGAGTGAGTCTTCTTCAAAGAGGAAGGGGAAGCGTGCTGTAAGGAAAAAGAAGAAGACTTCCACTGAAGAGGAAGCAGTAGTTGATCCGGCTGTACCGCTTTCTCCTTCTGCCCCTGCCCGTTCTCAACGGCTTCAAAAGCTAATCATTAGGCCGGGAAAGAGCTCCAAGGGTGGTGAGAAGAAGGAATAATCAAGCTGGATTTTCTACTTATTATTTTTGCTCTTTGCATGTATTGACCGGGGATTGTGCGGGTACCGGTCCCCGCTTTTGCTTTTTGAGATATCTGCACATGTAAAGAATTTTCATAGTACTAAATAAAACAATTATTTTACTTGTACAAACTCTTGTGTATGTGAGAATGATCTATCTTTTATTTTAAGTGTAGAACAAACGATTCTTCTTACTTGTGCAAACTTTTTGTCTGCGTTTGAGAATGCATTTATTCCACATCTGTTTCGCATGATATCGTTATGTGTTTGTGGTATGTTGCTTGAATACTGCTTTTTATTGTTGTAGCCGTATCATATGATATTGCCCCTATACCACAAGTGCATAACAATATCTTTCGCTTTTAGTGAGACCTGTACTCTTATTTTCCATAGAATAACTATTCCGTTCTTGAGGGAATGATTATTCTACTTAAACGGAGTGTGTCTCATTTTCGGATAAGCTTTTACGCTTCAACCTTCGGAAATGTTCATTTCATACTTTTGAGAAGTGAATTCTCCTACGCGGTGAAGCGAAAGAATCGAAGTGTGCCTCTAAGGAGGGCTTTATTTCGGTATTTTTTGAGGAGTAGCATGTGGACTCCGAAGAGTAGCATTATGCTTTGTGGATTACTGTTGTGCCTCCGGAGAGGTCTTGTGCTTCCAAAGAAGTCTTGATTTTGGTCTCCGAAGAGAAGCAATTTTTGTATTTCTACTCGGGTGAAGTGGGTCTCCGAAGAGAAGCATTTTGCACTTTTACCCTGGTGAAATGTGCCTCCGAAAAGGGCTTTTACCTCCGAAGATGGCTTGTGCGTCCGAAGAGGGCTTGTGCCTCCGAAGAGGGCTTGTGCCTCCGAAGATGGCTTGTGCCTCCGAAGAGGGCTTGTGCCTCCGAAGAGGGCTTGTGCCTCCGAAGAGGGCTTGTGATTGCCTGGAAGTTACTTTCTCATGGTCAGAGGTCTACGGGGCGAACGCAAGTTGCTTGATTGGATGTTTTCTTGCACAAACGATCGCAATTAACTAACAAGGTGCCCCTTTGGTAGTCCCACCGATCTTTTTGATTGAGTAAAGCACTCCCATTTATTGGCGTGCCTCGTTAGAGGGCTTTGGTTGGTTGGTGTGCCAGGTAGGTTGCGTCTCAGGGGCGAGTGGATCCACGGGGCGGACATACGCTATCTGGTCGGATGCATCACGACCAGTTAGCGAGGGTCTTGTTCCTTCCGATTGGGAAGGCGTCCCTTTAGTGGATCTCTTGGCCTTCCTGTTGAGAGGCATACCTCCCTTTATCTGTTTCTTTGTTTGCCCGCTCACGTTGTATCATCATCCGCCAATCTGCGATCCTTTATCATCTTTTCCAAGCGCGTGTTCCTTTCTTTTGCAAGTAAATTGCTTTATTTGAAGAAGTAAACTTCACTGTTGAATGACTTCACGAGACAAACGCGAGTTATCTAGTTGGATGCCTGTTCATAACGACAATCTCAACTAGTGAACAAAGGTTTGTCCCAGTGAAGTTGCCAACTCTTTATGTGAAGTTTTCCTTGCGTAGGATTTGAGTTTGGAATTTTTGTTGTTTGGTTTTTTGTGCAATAGCTGATTTATAAAGGTCGCTTAGCTTTGTGATGAGCAAGCCTTGTTATAATGTCCTGCAATTTTGAATCGATATTTTAGTGATACATTTAAAGTATTTATATATCGAAATAAAACAGGCATTATGAAATAGTAAAGAACACAAGATTTATAGTGGTTCGGCTAAGAATCGGGCCTACGTCCACTTTATAGCTTTTCATTCATTTACACTGATTTACAATGTTTCACAATACAACTGATACATTCATCATCATTTTACAATTTTGAGCAGAGCTCTTTTTCAAGTAAAGTAAGGACGCAAATGGTTGTTGTTCCAGGCCCTTGGAATTGGATCTCCTTCAACAGTTATGAGTTTGAAAGTGCCATCAAGAAGTTTAGTGCCTATGACATATGGTCCTTCCCAGTTTGGCCAAAACACACCAGTTGCTGTCATTATCCTTTTCAAAACCAAGTCTCCGATTTCAAAGCTGCGTTGGCGAACTTTGGAATTGAAATGCCTGGCTATTCTCTGCTGATGAGCTGAAACTCTGAGCCTAGCTTCCTCTCTTTTCTCATCAAGAAAATCAAGCGCTTCAAGTTGCAGTTTTTCATTTTCGGTTTCATTGAAATGAACTCTTCTATGTGAAGGGACCTCTACTTCTACTGGAATCATTGCCTCAGATCCGTATGCCAATGAAAATGGAGTGTGCCCAGTCGCAGTTTTGTGAGTAGTTCTGTACGCCCATAGTGCTAATGGAAGCTTATCAACCCAACCACCTTTTGCTTTTTCAAGTTGCTTTTTGATAGTTGACTTGATGATCTTGTTAACTGCTTCCACTTGCCCATTTGCCTGCGGATGAGCCACTGCTGAGAAGCTTTTTCAAATTCTGAACCGTCTGCAAAAATCCTGGAATTCTTCACTTTCAAATTGAGTGCCATTGTCGGTGATTATCTTCTGTGGCACACCATATCTGCAAATGATATTCTTTGTTACAAAATTTATCATCTTTTTAGAAGTGATGGTGGCCAAAGGTTAAGCTTCAGCCCACTTGGTGAAATAATCAACGGCAACAATAGCATATTTAATCCCTGATTTGGCGATCGGTAACGGTCCAATTAGGTCTATCCCCCAGATGGCAAATGGCCATGGACTGACCATTTGTGTGAGTTCGGTGGAAGGTGCTCTTGGGATTTTTGCAAATCTTTGGCATTTGTCACACTTCCTGGAGTAAGCTGCAGCATCTCGATTAATATCCGGCCAGAAATACCCATATCGGAGAATTTTCTTTGCAAGTGTTTGACCGCCTGAATGGTCTCCACATTCTCCTCCGTGCACCTCTGCTAAGATTGTCTTGGCTTCTTCTTTAGTTACACATCGGAGTAGTGGGATTGAAAATCCTCGCCTGTATAATCGGCCATCTTGAATTACATACCTCGATGCTTTTCTTAATAATTTTCGACGTTCCTTAGAACTCTCTGGCAGGGAACCACTGAGTAAGTATTCTTTGATTGGACTCATCCACGATTCATGCTCTTGAGACGTAGTCATGATCCAATCAATATCCATTTCATCAATGCTTGGAGCTGACAGAACTTCTACGGGAACTAATCCCAGCAATTGAGCTTCTCCGGAACTTGAGTACTTTGCTAAGGAATCCGCCTTCATATTTTCCTCTCGGGGTATGTGGCTTATTGAGTAGTGATCTAAATCATTGAGGAGTTCGGAAGTTTTTGTCAAATATGCAGGCAAATTTCCTCCTTTGGCTTGGAATTCCTTCTTCACCTGGCAGACAATAAGCTGAGAATCACTGAAAATCTGTATCACTTTGATATTCAATTCCTTGGCGATTTTTAATCCGGCAATAAGGGCTTCATATTCTGCTTCATTGTTTGTCGAAGGGAATTCCAGTCTCAATGCATAACATAGTGATCGTCCTTCAGGAGTTTCGAGCACAACTCCCACCCCAGAACAATAGTCATTTCTCGAGCCATCAACATACAACTTCCACTGTATCGGAATGCAGTCAGTTGCTTCTTCCTTATTGTCACCTTTGTCTGTGGATTCTGCAATGAAATCTGCTAAAGCTTGCCCGTTAATTGCTCTTCGGGGATGGTAAGTGATGTCATATTGGCTGAGCTCTATGTTCCACTTCAAGAGACGACCCGAAGTTTCCGGACGATACAGGACTTGCTTCAAAGGTTGATCAGTTAGGACCTTAATAGGATGAGATTGAAAATAAGGTCTCAACTTCCTGGAAGCGATTAGCAGACAATAAGCAAGTTTTTCTATCTTTGAATAATTCATTTCAGCTCCAGCAAACCGTTTGCTGATGTAGTAAACTGGACGTTGTATTTTCATATCTTCTCGTACGAGTGCTGCACTTAAAGCATGGGATGAAATTGCTAAATAGATGAAGAGGTCTTCACCATCACTAGGCTTGGAGAGGACCGGAGGAGTTCTCATATGATGAATCAGTTGATCGAAAGCATTCTGACATTCAGGAGTCCATTCGAAATTTTTCTTTCCTTTCCTTAGAGCATCAAAGAAGGGAATGCATTTGTCTGTGGCCTTGGAAATGAAGCGACTAAGAGCGGCAACCTTCCCATTGAGACTTTGTAGTTCTTTCTTTGTTCTAGGGGCTTTAACCTCTCTTAGAGCTGTGATTTGAGCAGGATTGGCCTCGATGCCCCTAGCGCTCACAATGAAACCAAGGAATTTCCCAGACTCTACTCCGAATGAACATTTCAATGGATTGAGCTTCATTCCGTACTTCCGAAGAATTGAGAACATTTCTGCCAAGTGATCCATGTGGTCTATTGCTTTCTTTGACTTTACTAACATATCATCAAAATAGACTTCCATTGTTTTGCCGATCTGTGGCTTGAACATAGCGTTGACAAGTCTTTGGTATGTTGCCCCTGCATTCTTCAACCCGAATGGCATGACTTTGTAACAGTAGAGTCCCACATTTGTAATAAAGCTTGTGTCCTCCTGATCTGGTTCATTCATCATAATCTGATTGTATCCGGAATAGGCATCCATAAAAGATAACAACTCATGTCCAGCCGTCCCATCTACTAGTTGATCGATTCTAGGCAACGGGAAGCAGTCTTTGGGGCAAGCTTTGTTCAGATCTGAGAAATCAATGCATACTCTCCACTTTCCATTTGCCTTCTTAACCAGTACTGGATTCGAAACCCAATTTGGATAAGTGGATTCTTTGATGAAATTATTCTCTAAGAGGCGATCTACTTCTTCCTTTAAAGCTGCTGATCTTTCTGGACCTTGAGTTCTTCTTTTCTGTTTTACCGGTGTGAATTTCGGATCAACATTCAGAGTATGAACAGCGATTGTTGGAGAGATTCCGCACATATCAGCATGACACCAAGCGAACACGTCCAGATTTGCTTTTAGGAATGATATCAGTGTATTTTGAACTGTTGTACTTAGTTGCGAACCCACATTAAGCACTTTATTTGGGTCTTTGGAGTCGACAGGTATTGGTACCGTAACTTCCACAGGCACCACTCTATTTTCCTCTGCACTGGATTTTCTGGGGTCCATTTCCCGCCTTGCACCACTATGCTCTCCAGTGCAGGGGCCGCCCTGTATTTGATATAAGGTTGGGTTTTTGATGCGGAGGGGAGCTGCCGCATCTTTACCCATCTCTCTCTTTCTGGCTTCTCGAAGCTCTATAAGATAACATTCACGTCCAGCATTTTGATCTCCCTTGATGACACCAACACCATTTTCTGTAGGAAACTTCATAGTTAAGCACCACGGGGCCAAAATGGCCTTGAATGCAGCTAGAGCTGGCCTGCCTAGGAAAGCATTGTAGGCAGAAAATCCATCGACAATCACAAAGGTTTGTTTTCGAGCTACCCTTTTCTGCCCTTCACCAAGTTCCACGAACAAATCGACAGTTCCGATTGGTTGCTGTGGTTCCCCAGTGAAACCAACGATCTTTTGTGAGGAAGCCTGAACATCGGTCATTGGGATCTTCATCTGGTCAAATGTTTTCTTGAAAAGTATATTGCACGAAGCACCGCAATCAATGAGAACTCGTCTTACTATTGCTGGCCCAATTCCTGCAGAAATAACTAAGGGATCTATGGTCGGAGCTTCAATACCAATAGAATCCCTAGCCTTGAACAAAATATCATTATCTGAAATCTTTCGCTGTTTTAGGGGTACTGTGTTTTCTACAGCAAAAACATCTTCTTCTGCCGGTATATACTTCAAAGCGTGAGCATATCGTTCCATCTCACCCCAGCTTTTGCCTGCTGGGTGTGGGCCCCCCGAAATGACGTTGATAACAGGCCTCTCAGATTCTTGTGTCGCAGCACCTTTACTTGAGTCTGACGGCTGATTAGAGGGTTGTTGTCTCTGAGTAGATGAAGATGGATCACTTCTGTTTTTCTTGACATATTGTTGCAGCTTGTTTTCTCTCAATAATTCTTCAATTAAGCTCTTTAAGTGACGACAGTCATTGGTATCATGACCAGGTTGGTTGTGAAAACGGCAGAACTTTCCATTTCTCATAGCGCCCTTTCCTGGTTTTATCTCAGCCGGTTTGGGATAATCCACAGCATCTTTAGTGGCGAAGAAGATATTTTCCAGAGTGTCGGTCAATGGAGTGAAATCTGAGGGTTTGAAGAAGCGAGGTCTCTTTATATCCTTCTGTTTCTTCCCCTCGTGATTTTCCCTTTTCTGACCTCCGGAATCTTTCTTTTCTGAAGCGGCAGTATTATTTTCCACCTTTTTTGTCACCACCTTCATTGATGCTGGAAGATTTTCCAAGCGTATGAATTCATCGGCTTTCTTGTAGAATTTCTCAAGAGAATTTGGCTCTTTCATCTTCAGCCATTTTCCAAATTCGCTCGATTTGTCGATAGCACGCATCAAATAGGTCAAGATCATCCGTGGCTCTGCGTTATCAACTTCCGCCAGAGCTATATTGAAACGGTTCAGGAATGATTTAATAGGTTCTCCCGGATTCTGTTCAAGACTGGATAATGACATTATGTCCTTTGCCTTTGAAGCATATAGCCTGAATTGCTCTTTGAACTTTCTAGTCAGATCGGAAAACTGATCTACTGATCGGACAGGAAGTTTTGTGAACCAGAGAAGCGCCACTCCTTCCAAATATACTGGGAAATACCGGCACTTGATTTCATCAGTTGCTCTTGCACCGGTCATGTGCCAATCATACTTATACAAGAATTGGTTTGGATCACTTGTTCCCCGATAAGCAGGAATGGTGGGGGGAACAAATTTTCTAGAAAATTCAGCCTTTAGAATCTTCTCGGTAAATGGAGTTTTGCTTGGCGCGAATCCCCATTCACTTTCATCTTCCCCTCTCTGCATGCTCTCTTTCATTATTTGCTTGATCATGCCAGAAAGATATTCCTCATTGTTCAAAGATTTTGCGGAGTAGACTTCTGCCATTTTCTCAGATGTTTGCCCGGGCAGATTTTCATGGAAAATTGGCGATGGTCTAGATCCTTCAGCTCGGAGGGGTGCCCCTTCAGCAGCACCTGATCCCCCCTGAGGAATATTCCTCCCTTCGGAGTTGCGAAGAGCATCAGCGGTGTTTTCTTCTCTACCCACTGGTCTTTGGTTGGCACCAAGCAGAGCGTTCAGTTTTTCCATCATCAGAATGTTTTGAGTCTCAATCTGCTGGTATAGTCCAGATACAGCAGCGTCTAGCTCCTCTCGCGTCACCCCGACGCTTGGAGCTGCTTGACTTGGTGAAGCAGAGGTGGCGGTATCATCATGAACATTTTCAGATCTGACAACCTTTCGTTTCCTTCCAGGAGCCATTATGTCTGATAGACTTCTAGTTCTGTAGGAAATCTTTTCAACAAACTTGTGTGAAGCAATGATGGATGGTAGCCTGAGTTGGGTTCTCAGTGAAAGCACCAAAATGTTAACGTTAAAATGTGAACGCCAACACCCAGTGTGTGTAGTAAGATTGTGAAAGCACCACCCGTGTAACGGGAACAGAAATCAAGCAGGAAAATAGCAGAAATGCAGTAAAAGACAGCAATTTATAGTGGTTCGGCTTGAGATTTAGCCTACGTCCACTTTGAATCCCTTTATTATTGAATCTGGTTACAAATTGATACAAGTCTCCTATGAAAACAGTACAACTCGATCAGAAGAAACAATCTTGACTACTAGCTCAATCTTCGGCGATGAAACTCGATGAATCCATGTCGAATGTTAAGAATTTCTCTCGAAGTTTGTTGTAGTGTCTTGAATGCTTGAAGGATCCTTGTTTGCTGAATGATTGGAGAGTTCGACAGAGTAACGGCGCTTTAGAAATGAATTGCCAAAAGTCCTCTTCATGTTGGAAGTGGTGGGGTATTTATAGGAGCTGATCTGGACTCAAGAATTTTCTCTAAGTATTTAAGTCGTAACCGACTTATGGTAGATCGGTGATGAGTTAAGGAATAGGGTTAGGTCGGTGGCGAGTTAAGGGATAGGGTTAGGTCGGTGGCGAGTTAAGGGATGGTTGTTGCTGACCCATCCTGTGGCTGTCTTTGACAAGTATTAAGTCGTTGCCGACTTATCAGACCTTAACTCGTAAGACCTTAACTTGCAGCCTTTAAGTCGTAAACCCACTAAGTCGTAACCCGTTAGGTCGGAACCTTCTTAAGTCGGAGCCTTTCATAACTCGGAATCTTCCTTAGGTCGTAGCTCTTGAGTCACAGATTACCTTAAGTCGGCAGGCTCCTAACTCGGCATCCTTCTTAACTCGGTCTCTTCTCAGTAGTTAGATCGGCAACCGTTGGGTCAGATCTCTCCTTAGGTCGTAGCCTGTTAAGTCGGAGATCTTGTTAACTCGGAACTTTCCTTAAGTCGGTTACGCCTTTAGATTGTTAGGTCGTCCTCTTTCTTAGGTCGGCAAGCATCTTAACTCGGCATACCTTTTTAAGTCGTCAAACACCTTAACTCGGCATACTGCTAGGTCGTGAGTCGAAAAGGGGTTAACATATAGCAAATACAGGGTGGCCCCTGCACTGGTGAGCATAGTGGTGCAAGGCGAGAAATGGACCCCAGAAAATCCAATGCAGAGGAAAATAGAGTGGTGCCTGTGGAAGTTACGGTACCAATACCTGTCGACTCCAAAGACCCAAATAAAGTACTTATTGTGGGTTCGCAACTAAGTACAACAGTTCAAAATACACTGATATCATTTCTAAAAGCAAATCTGGACGTGTTTGCTTGGTGTCATGCTGATATGTGCGGAATCTCTCCAACAATTGCTGTTCACACTCTGAATGTCGATCCGAAATTCACACCAGTAAAACAGAAAAGAAGAACTCAAGGTCCAGAAAGGTCAGCAGCTTTAAAGGAAGAGGTAGATCGCCTCTTAGAGAATAATTTCATCAAAGAATCCACTTATCCAAATTGGGTTTCAAATCCAGTACTGGTTAAGAAGGCAAATGGAAAGTGGAGGGTATGCATTGATTTCTCAGATCTGAACAAAGCTTGCCCCAAAGACTGCTTCCCATTGCCTAGAATCAATCAACTAGTAGATTGGACGGCTAGACATGAGTTGTTATCTTTTATGGATGCCTATTCCGGATACAATCAGATTATGATGAATGAACCAGATCAGGAGGACACAAGCTTTATTACAGATGTGGGACTCTACTGTTACAAAGTCATGCCATTCGGGTTAAAGAATGCAGGGGCAACATACCAAAGACTTGTCAACGCTATGTTCAAGCCTCAGATTGGCAAAACAATGGAAGTCTATGTTGATGATATGTTAGTAAAGTCAAAGAAAGCAGTAGACCACATGGATCACTTGGCAGAGATGTTCTCAATTCTTCGGAAGTACGGAATGAAGCTCAATCCATTGAAATGTTCATTCGGAGTAGAGTCTGGGAAATTCCTGGGTTTCATCGTGAGCGCTAGGGGCATCGAGGCCAATCCTGCTCAAATCACAGCTCTAAGAGAAGTTAAAGCCCCTAGAACAAAGAAAGAACTGCAAAGTCTCAATGGAAAGGTTGCCGCTCTTAGTCGCTTCATTTCCAAGGCCACAGACAAATGCATTCCCTTCTTTGATGCTCTAAAGAAAGGAAAGAAAAATTTCGAATGGACTCCTGAATGTCAGAATGCTTTCGATCAACTGATTCATCATATGAGAACTCCTCCGGTCCTCTCCAAGCCTAGTGATGGTGAAGACCTCTTCATCTATTTAGCAATTTCATCCCATGCTTTAAGTGCAGCACTCGTACGAGAAGATATGAAAATACAACGTCCAGTTTACTACATCAGCAAACGGTTCGCTGGGGCTGAAATGAATTATTCAAAGATAGAAAAACTTGCTTAATGTCTGCTAATCGCTTCCAGGAAGTTGAGACCCTATTTTCAATCTCATCCTATCAAGGTCCTGACTGATCAACCTTTGAAGCAAGTCCTGTATCGTCCTGAAACTTCGGGTCGTCTCTTGAAGTGGAACATAGAACTCAGCCAATATGACATCACTTACCATCCCCGAAGTGCAATTAACGGACAAGCTTTAGCAGATTTCATTGCAGAATCCACTGACAAAGGTGACAGTAAGGAAGAAACAACTGACTGCATTCCGATACAGTGGAAGTTGTATGTTGATGGCTCGAGAAATGATTATTGTTCTGGGGCAGGAGTTGTGCTCGAAACTCCCGAAGGACGATCACTATGTTATGCATTGAGACTGGAATTTCCTTCGACAAACAATGAAGCAGAGTATGAAGCCCTTATTGCCGGATTGAAAATCGCCAAGGAATTGAATATCAAAGTGATACAGATTTTCAGTGATTCTCAGCTTATTGTCTGCCAGGTGAAGAAGGAATTTCAAGCCAAAGGACGGAATTTTCCTGCATATTTGACAAAAACTTCCGAACTCCTCAATGATTTAGATCACTACTCAATAAGCCACATACCCCGAGAGGAAAATATGAAGGCGGATTCTTTAGCAAAGTACTCAAGTTCCGGAGAAGCTCAATTGCTGGGATTAGTTCCTGTAGAAGTTCTGTCAGCTCCAAGCATTGATGAAATGGATATTGATTGAATTATGACTACGTCTCAAGAGCATGAATCATGGATGACTCCAATCAAAGAATACTTACTCAGCGGTTCTCTGCCAGAAAGTTCTAAGGAACGTCAAAAATTATTGAGAAAAGCGTCAAGGTATATAATTCAAGATGGCTGATTATACAGGCGGGGATTTTCAATCCCACTACTCCGATGTGTAACTAAAGAAGAAGCCAAGACAATCTTAGCAGAGGTGCATGGAGGAGAATGTGGAGACCATTCAGGTGGTCAAACACTGGCAAAGAAAATTCTCCGATATGGGTATTTCTGGCCGGATATTAATCGAGATGCTGCAGCTTACTCCAGGAAGTGTGACAAATGCCAAAGATTTGCAGAAATCCCAAGAGCACATTCCACCGAACTCACACAAATGGTCAGCCCATGGCCATTCGCCATTTGGGGAATAGACCTAATTGGACCATTACCGATCGCTAAATTAGGAATTAAATATGCTATTGTCGCCGTTGACTATTTCACCAAATGGGCCGAAGCTGAACCTTTGGCCACCATCACTTCTAAAAAGATGATAAATTTTGTAACGAAGAATATCATTTGCAGATATGGTGTGCCACAGAAGATAATCACCGACAATGGCACTCAATTTGAAAGTGAAGAATTCCAGGATTTTTGCAAACGGTTCAGAATTCGAAAAAGCTTCTCAGCAGTGGCTCATCCGCAGGCAAATGGGCAAGTGGAAGCAGTTAACAAGATCATCAAGTCAACTATCAAAAAGCAACTTGAAAAAGCAAAAGGTGGTTGGGTTGATAAGCTTCCATTAGCACTATGGGCGTACAGAACTACTCACAAAACTGCGACTGGGCACACTCCATTTTCACTGGCATACGGATCTGAGGCAATGATTCCAGTAGAAGTAGAGGTTCCTTCACATAGAAGAGTTTATTTCAATGAAACCGAAAATGAAAAACTGCAACTTGAAGCGCTTGATTTTCTCGATGAGAAAAGAGAGGAAGCTAGGCTCAGAGTTTCAGCTCATCAGCAGAGAATAGCCAGGCATTTCAACTCCAAAGTTCGCCAACGCAGCTTTGAAATCGGAGACTTGGTTTTGAAAAGGATCATGACAGCAACTGGTGTGTTTGGGCCAAACTGGGAAGGGCCATATGTCATAGGCACTAAACTTCTTGATGGCACTTTCAAACTCATAACTGTTGAAGGAGATCCAATTCCAAGAGCCTGGAACAGCAACCATTTGCGCCCTTATTTTACTTGAAAAGAGCTCTGCTTAGAATTGTAAAATGATGATGAATGTATCAGTTGTATTGTGAAACATTGTAAATCAGTGTAAATGAATGAAAGCTATAAAGTGGACGTAGGCCCGATTCTTGGCCGAACCACTATAAATCTTGTGTTCTTTACTATTTCATAATGCCTGTTTTATTTCGATATGTAAATACTTTCAATGTATCGCTAAAATATCGATTCAAAATTGCAGGACATTATAACAAGGCTTGCTCATCACAAAGCTAAGCGACCTCTGTAAATCAGCTATTGCACAAAAATTCCAAACTCAAATCCTATGCAAGGAAAACTTCACATAAAAAGTTGGCGACTTCACTGGGACAAACCTTTGTTCACTAGTTGAGATTGTCGTTATGAACGGGCATCCAACTAGATAACTCGCGTTTGTCTCGTGAAGTCACCCAACTGTAAAGTACACTCCTTCGGATGAAGCAATTTACTCGCGAAAGGAAAAAAGATGTGCTTGGAAACGACGATAAGAGATCGCTAATGGGCAGATGATGAGAGAAAATTGCCAAGCAAACAAAGAAGCAGACAAAGGGAGGTATGCCTCTCAACAGGAAGGCCGGGAGATCCACTAAAGGGACGCCTTCCCAATCGGAAGGAACAAGACCCTCACTAACTGGTCGTGATGCATCCGATCAGATAGCGTATGTCCGTCCCGTGGATCCACTCGCCCCTGAGACGCAACCTACCTGGCACACCAACCAACCAAAGCCCTCTAACGAGGCACGCCAATAAATGGGAGTGCTTTACTCAATCAAAAAGATCGGTGGGACTACCAAAGGTGCACCTTGTTAGTTAATTGCAATCGTTTGTGCAAGCAAACATCCAATCAAGCAACTTGCGTTCACCCCGTAGACCCCTCTGACCATGAGAAAGTAACTTCCAGGCAATCACAAGCCCTCTTCGGAGGCACAAGCCCTCTTCGGAGGCATAAGCCATCTTCGGAGGCAAAAGCCCTTTTCGGAGGCACAAGCCCTCTTCGGAGGCACAAGCCCTCTTCGGAGGCACAAGCCATCTTCGGAGGCAAAAGCCCTTTTCGGAGGCACATTTCACCAGGGTAAAAGTGCAAAATGCTTCTCTTCGGAGACCCACTTCAACCGAGTAGAAATACAAAAATTGCTTCTCTTCGGAGACCAACATTGCTTCTCTTCGGAGACCAAAATCAAGACCTCCCCGGGAGCACATAACAATACTCCACAAAGCATAATGCTGCTCTTCGGAGTCCACATGCTACTCCTCAAAAATACCAAAATAAAGCCCTCCTTAGAGGCACACTTCGGTTCTTAAGGAAGACCTACTTGTTCATCTTAAAAAAAAAAAAAAAAATCTTCCCCAGAAATTGAAGTGCTAAACAATATCTTCTTCCGAGATTCGCTTTACCGCGTAGGAGAATTCACTTCTCAAAAACATGAAGTAAACATCTCCGAAGGTTGAAGCGTGAAAACTTATCCGAAAATGAGACACGCTCCGTTTAAGTAGAATAATCATTCCCTCAAAGACGGAATAGTTATTCTATGGAAAATAAGAGTACAGGTCTCGCTAAAAGCGAAAGACATTGTAATGCACTTGTGGTATAGGGGCAATATCATATGATACGGCTACAACAATAAGAAGCAGTATTCAAACAACATACCACAAGCACATAACAATATCACGCGAAAAAACTGTGGGATAAATGCATTCTTAAACACAAACAAAAAAGTTTGTACAGGTGAAAAGAATCGTTTGTTCTACACTAAAAATAAAAAACAAATGCATTCTCACATACACAAGAGTTTGTACAAGTAAAATAATTGTTTTATTTAGTACTATAAAAATTCTTTACATGTGCAGATATCTCGAACAAGCAAAAGCGGGGACCGGTACCCGCACAATCCCCGGTCAATACATGCAAAGAGCAAAAATAATAAGTAGAAAATCCAGCTTGATTATTCCTTCTTCTCAACACCTTTGGAGCCCTTTCCCGGCCTAATGATTAGCTTTTGAAGTCGTTGTGAACGGGTAGGGGCAGAAGGAGAAAGCGGTACGGCCAGATCAACTACTGCTTCCTCTTCAGTGGAAGTCTTCTTCTTTTTCCTTACAGCACGCTTCCCCTTCCTCTTTGAAGAAGACTCGCTCCCCGGAGTAGCAAGCAATGTTGAAAGCTTCGTATCGTCATCAAGAGACCGCTCCGGGGTCTTCTCAATGTCTTCAAAATTCTCCGCCTTCGGCTCCTGAGAAGCAGCCGGATCATCCAAGCCTTGAAGAGCTTCGATTTTCTCTACCTGTGATCCCGGTTGGGAAGCAGAAGGAGGAGTAATTTGGGAAGACGGAGGAACGGCAACCGAAGGAGTGAAAGCTTGTGCAGTGCTTGGTGCCTCTGCTGTAGAAGAAAAGAAGTTAAAATCAACATCCCCCGAAAATAAAGAAGGCATCGGTTCACCAAAGTTTAAGTAACAAGTAAGAAGGTCATCGAATTCGGCTAAGTCAAATGACTGGTCCATTGGACCCGAGACGACGCCAAAAGTACCTGGAGGAGTTGGCTTTGCAAGATCAACCTCAAACTTCTCGGCTTCAATATCATCCAGTGCCTCATCTTCAGTAGGGGTAGTTGCAGTTTCTTGGGCAACTTTAGCTAGATGTAAAGAATGAGAGCTGGAATCCATAATATTAACGTCGACTGAAGTGGAAGTATGAACGGGGGCAGTTAAAGGAGCTTCTTCTTTTGGAGGCTCTTCTCCCGTTGTTTCAGTTCGTATTTTGGCAAGTTGCTCCTTCCCCTTAACAAGAGCGGCACGAGCCTCATCATCGAGATAGCGCTCCTCAAGTTCCAACTCATTATAGCCAGCCCCGCCAAGCATATCCATTGCGACTTCCCACACTTCAGCCAATGTAATTTCATAACCGGGACCAAGAAAAGAGAGGCTCCCACGACCCAGAACGCTGTGTAAATAAAAGTCGAATAAGGTAGAGCTGATGTCTGCTTTCGTCGCCTCATGTGATTGCTCAGCCGCTTCCTTTTCGGCAACGGCAGCAACCCGGCCAGCGGTAGCCTCATCACGCTCTGCCTCAGCTTTAGTAAGTCGAGACTTTAGTAACTCAATCTCTACGTTTTGGGAGGTGACTTTTTCCCGCAGATCGGCATTTTCTGTGCGATATTTCTCAGTAATATGCTGTTCAGCGGCAAGCTTCATTTCGACATCTCTCTGTGCAGCATGTGCATCCCGCACTTGTTTTTGAAAGACTTCTTCTTTTTGAGTATGAGATGCAGAAGAAGAAGCAAGATCATCCTTAAGTTTTTTAACCTCGGACTCAAGTTTTGCATAACCATCAGCAATATTTGTCATCTCGACATTATGCTGTTTGCAAATTTTGTCCCACTCCGCCTTGTCGTTTTCCATAGTCAGCATCGCCTCAAGGTTTGCACGATTAACCCTTTGGAGTTCATCGACAAGCTTCTGCCACTGCGACATCCTCTCGATATTAAGCCTGACTGTGTCAAGACTGCTAAGCATGTCTTGCTTATTAATCGGAACTAAGTCCAAGTCAAAGCGCACCCCTTTTAGGCACCAATTCGGAAAACGGCTCTGAAGTGTTGGGGGGTCGTCCTTGACTTGATATTGCGGTCTGTTAATGATAGTCTGAATGTCAGATTTCTTCAGAGGAGGAGAGCTGGCCAGAATATCGGAAGGAATGGGAGCGTCAGTCTTTTCAGAAATTTCAGACGCGTCAATCGGTTTAGATCGTTTGCTCGGTTCGTCGGCAATCTGAGTTTTTCCCTTATCATCGTAAGACTTCCGCTTATGAGAGTAGTCACTTCTATGCGAAGAGTCATATCACTCGGCATCTTTCTTTCTTTGCCGCTGATCGTAATCCCGCTTCTCCTGGGCTTTCCTTCGAGCCCTCTCTTCATCTGTTTCTTTTGGGGTATCAAGGTACTTCCTAAAGTCATAGGAGCCGCGGCCTCCACGGTACTTGAATGAGTCATAATATGAACCTGTACGTCCCATTGGAGAACCTGAAAGAAAAAAAGGAGTAAAGTTTAGAAATTTCCAGGAGAAAGAGGATAAATGTTTATAAGTGCTGAAAAATCCTAAGTGTGTGTGGCGTGCAAGCTACATGCGTCAAACTACAGACCACGCTTCAGTGTGGAAACAGAGACGACTGGCGTAGTAGGCATCCGGGTTTGTTTAAAGGTGGAAGTCGCCTCGACAACGGGAGAAGTTGCTTTTGGATTGTTATCCCCAAAAAGCTATTGAGAAGTTATCATGATATCGCTCAAACCATCAAAGGTGTCATCACCCAGGTGTTCAGCAGACTTCTCTTTTTCAACCTCTGTATCAATTGATTTTTCAGAAATTCGAGGATTTTCTTCCTCCTCAATAATTGGGGCAAGTGCCGGTTTGTTAATTGACCTTACAACATCGGTAGATGCGGAACATTTTATCAAAGCAGCTTCCACGACGGGTGCTTCTGATGCAGTTTCTTCTATGGAAGCTGGGGCATTCGAGGCCTCTGCTTGGGAATTTGAAGCAACTAACGTTTCCGCATCAGAACTAGAAATTTCATGAATCTGAGTCGATCTAGAAGGATGTAAAAGGCCAAACTGGTGTAGAAATTCATCTTTCAGCAAGAATTTGGCGCTCCTCTCTTCAACGTCAACAGCACTCAAAGTATCTAAAATCGACTTACGACTGGTATCTCGAAGAAGAGAAGGAAGTGCTGCACGAAGAAAGAATGGAATTAAGCATTTGATGGTTCGAATTGTGAAAAATCTAGAAAATGAATCGGTAAAAAGTAATCTTACTTCCGACTCTCCAAATAGCATAAAATCCCGGAGGACAGCGAACATAAAAGAATTGAGTCAAGAATCCGTGGGCACTTTCAGGCAAGTCCAGAATTAGTTTGCGATTCCTGGCACTCCTCACAAGTATGATAGAAGGATGGTCTTTGTTCTTTGCAAATGTGCACAAGAAGCGAATTTCATCAAAAGGGGGAAAACGGTTCAACGTTCTCCTGAAAAGCACGCACAATCCCAGTAGGATGGAGTATCCGTTAGGGTGTAGTTGAAAGGGAGAAATAGTTAGCCGAAGGAGGAGTTCCCGAAGACAATCGTTAAATGGAGGAATGGCTCCACTTGAACACATCTGCCGGTTCACAGCAACAAAGCCAAGAGGCGGCCTGTCAGCAGTGTCGCTTGGCCCAGGAAGTAAAGCATCTGATTCGGCAATGCCAAATTGGATGCACAGTTGTCGGAAGACTTTATGACTTAGAGTAGTAGGAGTCCTTTCCGGAGGATCGTTTAGTGGAGTAGCAATTGGAAAAGCTTCTCCGGCTATTTCCAAGTCTTCCTGTTGAGATTCCATTCTACACAAGGAACTGGACGATCAAATATTAAGGTGCACGTTTCCTAAAAAGAGTGAATTGTTGTGCAAAACTAATACAATAACGAGCAAATGTAAATGAAACTAAACTAATTGATACTTGTCAATTATAAAGTTTCAGGGCTTAATATCTTAAGTCCAAGAATAGTGTTGTGTTGATGCAAATAAATCAGCTTTAGTTGATCACTTCAATTTTGCTTTAATACTTCACTTAGATTTGTTAGTTCACAGCATTTCATTCACGAAGTTCATTTAAGTTTGATTTTCTTTGTCAACTAATCTGTTGTTTGATGTGGGCAATCAATAGCAGTATATTCGTCCCATTTTTCTGTGAATGTTGCTTCTAAACAGGTTATTAGCATTAAAGTTGAGGCAATCCGAGAAGAAGTGCAAAGCCCAAAATAATTCAAGTTCAGAAAATCAGTCAAAAGCTGTTCAAAGTTCTAAGTGGTAGGTCGCTTACGACCTAACACAGGTTGCAGTGTTCTTATGCTATGTTGTTCAGGTTGAAAGTTCAAGACTGTGAAAAATTGTCTAAGTATTAGGTCGTTCAGCGACCTATCATGAGTCAGGATTTCTGTAGGTCGAACGTTGCAACTGAATGGATTAAGGTGGGGCAATTTTCTCTAAGTCCTAGGTCGTGCACAATTGTTTAAGGTTGAGAACTCTCTAGGTCGCAAATGTTGTCAGATCGCAAAAAGCTTAAGTCGCTAAGCTTCCCCACGCGACCTAACTCCTAGGTCGTTCAAATCTGGTAGGCTGGTGACTTCCTCTCCAAGCAATGTCACATTGAATCCGATAACCCAATACCGCCAAACCAGAAGAATTGATCTTCCCCTTCGTTCTACCTCAACACACCACCAATTAACCAGCAAATCAATTGCAAACCCTACAGATCCGTAGTAAAAGGCTTTCATACAATCATGAATCGCCACGGCGCGTCAATTGATAAGCAAAAGTTATTGGAAACAACCGTTCAGAAAGCACAATGCACAAAATTAAGCTTGGGACAGGTAACAGCGATTCGTGATCGAGTGATGATTATGGATGAATAAAAGCCGATCCACTTACGAATTATGATTGGTGAGGAGGAATCGTTGGCTGATTGGGTCCAATTTGTCTCTGGAAGCTTGAAAAAACTGCTAATGGCGATGGAGGTTCAAAACAGTAGGGTAGGGGAGAAGGTGCGACCTAACCAATTTATATGAAGCTAAGAGTAGGAGGCGAACAAACGCGTAAAAGCTCTAGGTCGTTTGCGACTTAGCGAGGGTAAATCGAAGCACACGACCTATGGCATAGTCATATGCTTCGAGGGGCAAATGTTAATCCTTTTAGTTTTACAATAAAGTATAAAAATATCTCTGTTACAAGTTTAAAAAGGAATTTTGGATATTAAAAGAAATTTGACTTTTAATTAAATAATTACTTAATTAAGTCATTAGTTTGAAATCAAAATTTATTGATTAATTGTTTAGTGAATTCAAATATTAATAAATTGTATAAAATGTTTATACAAGGTCTAAAATGGAGAAACAAGTCAAAAATGGAAAATGGATTGCAAAATAAAAGCAAAGGTGAGATCTTCTCACTCAAAATGAAAATTTGATTTTGCAATTATTGATTGATTGACTATTTGGATATGGTACTATATATAGTAGTATATAGCAATATATATATATATATATATATATATATATATATATATATATATATTGGCATATGTATATATTGGAGTTGTTGATTTCCCGCATTATATAGCGGATGAGACCCTATGCGCCGCATAATAGCGGATGATATTTTATAAATCCCATATACCATGATATTCCACCTCGAAGTGAAATTGGTATTGTGCTAACATCTTTGGATGTAGGGAAACAGGCTGGAGGGATCCAACTGGATTCCTCAAATTATATGAATTTGTTTCATATGTTGTGTGATTGTTTATTTATAATCTGTGGATGATTATATTTGTGATTGGATGTGTTGAAGGCTATAATTTAGCCGAATGTATTTTTGGTATCGTTAGATACCAGAAATAAATAAATTGGATTTTTGAAATTAAAGTTGGAAATTTTAAGTAAATTCTTTTGAAAGAATTGGGTGAATTTAAAAGAAGGAATTTTAAAAGCATAAAGTTGATTTTAGAAATCTTATCGAATTATTTCTAAAATATGGTAAAAGATTTTTTATAAATGGATTTTGAATAGTATTATTTGAAAGTTGAAGAGTCTATTAAAAATGGGATTTTAAATGGTTTGGAAAGGAGATAAAGGATTTTATTTTAAAAGTGATAAATTTTTTTGGAATCCAATTAATAATTGATTTGGTATTTGAAAATAAATAATTTGGGAAATCAATATGAAAATTGATTTGGCGTTTGAATGGAGAAAATGATTTGGCATTTGGAAATCAATTTTGAATTTGATTTGTGTTGAAATAAATTGGAAATCGATTTGTAAAATAATTTGGAATTTGGAAATAAACTTAGAAATCGATTTGTAAAATGATTTGGTGATTGAAATGAAATTGAAATCAATTTGGAAATTGATTTGGTGTTTGAAAGTGAATATTTGGAAACGATTTTGAAAATCGTATATAAGTGGATATTTGGAAATTTAAATTCACAATGGAATTCATAAAGGAAAGGGAAATTTGTTTAAAAATAAACGTTGATTTATTTTTAAAGTGTGGAAAAAATATGAGTTGAAATTGGTTTTCAAAGTGATGAAGTGTGGAAATAAATTTACTAATTGGGATGTAAATTTGAAATAAATCGATAAAGATTTATTTAATTGGTTTGAATGAAAGTGATTTGAAATATGTTTTCAAATGGTTGAAGTGTAAACCATATACCGGGAAGATATTTGAAATTTAATAATTTGGGAAAAATTATTTAAATTGGTTGATTGTTGTGAATGTTGTTGATAGTTAGATAACCGACTATCAATATTTTCCTTTGAAATGGCACTTGATTTGTTTTGAAAACAAACGCTCATTATTCGGTTAAGCCGGGAGAGGAGTTTATGTCCTATAACCCATTCCGAATAGTGATACGTTGTGAATGGACATTATTGAACACCGGGTATTTTCGAAAATGAAAGGACAACCTGTCGAATGTCTCTGCACCGAGTTGCTCCGGTATAGAGATTTATATCACTCTTTTTGTGATGGGAAGTCCGGACGTGATTAGTGAATATCCGGATTGCAAGGGCTTCTTTGGAAGTGCCTTCGGTTCTGTTCGATCCCGGAACGGACTTCTATGGATGTGTGTCTGACGTTACACTTTGAGATGTAAAGCTGGTTTCTATCAAATACATTTCTCTTGGTGGCGGAGAATTTATTCTCTTAGCTTAACACCCTTCTTTGAGACGTACGAGCTCAGAGGTTATGTAGTTGTTGGTTACTAGTGATACATTCCCAATTTGGTAATGTGGCATACGAAGTGCTGTTGATCATTTGTTGATCAAAGCGTGGCTTTGTGAAAAAGCGTGGCTTTGTGAAAAAGCATGGCTTTGTGAAAAAGCATGGCTTTGTGGACGAGACTTCATCGAGCCTCACAACCCGGTAATGGTCGAAACAGGAATGTTGCGGCAAAGGTTTTTAGGGGTAGCACCCCTAGGGTTTGTCATTTCCTTCTGGATAAAAGGTGATATCATGGTATGGAGCCCAGATATTTTACCTATGTTGATGCTGCAGATTTATTATACTTTGTGGTTGTTGCTTTGTGGTTGAGGATCCTCGGATAAAGGTCGGTAACGACCGGGGGATGACATATCTTGTGTGTTAGTTACCTAGTTATAGCTGTACAGCGTGAGGTAGCGTCAGTGTGTTTGTTACCTAGTTACAGCTGTACAGCATGAGGTAGCGTCGGCCTTGTGTTTGCAGAGATCCGGTTAGGTTCTCGGGGCATCTTTCCATAGGCGTTTCCATTTCGGTATATGGAAGTTCCTTTTCCTGACCATTTGTTGGAAATCCAAAGAAACAAGACGCGCCCGGTACGGTTTTAGTTGTAGAACCTGCCATTTACTTATGGTGGTCATCACTGTTTAGATGGTAGCTATAGTAGGCATACAATAATGGTTGTATGCTGGCTAAGATTAATATTATACTTTCGAAATGTTTTCGACACTATGCACTAATGATAATAATATCGAATGATTTTGCGTAGTAAGCATTTTTGACTATCATAAGAAGAAATCTCCTCCAATTCTGCGTTTGCATTGTGTGTGTGGCGGGAGGTCTTATAGTAGTTTCATTTTCCAAAAGCATTGCGAATATTTTTTATTTTCTTTGTGAAAATAACTGTTTTACGATCTCACACCAGTCACCATGACTGACTCGGAGTTTATTGTTCCTTTCTAACTCTGGGTGCCCATAATTTTCCACACGGGCAGCCTAGAGTTATTATATCAGGATATTCTGGAGCTTTGGAGACGAGCTGGATGGCGAGGCATACTATCGTATTTGTTTATTTATTCCGCTGTGTATTCTGTATGAGGAAAAGTTATATAATTGTCCATTGATGTATTGTGTGTATATTGACTCTGATTGATGTATGTATAAACTGATATAGTCTTTTGTTTTAAACATTATTGATTCATCTATTATATATTGTTCCGCTGCGAATGTGAGATCCTGATATTGTTTCTGTTTCTGTTTTTCTGTTCTCTTTTTCTTCTGTCTTCTTCTACCTCTTCTTTTTAACCCTAATGGTTTGGTTTTCCGGCATTTGATTGCGCGGCATTTGATACAGTGGATGTATTAATGTCAACTTTCGAGCGTCGGAAATCGCGATCGTTACATAGCGTTTTAGACCAGTTATAATATTAAATTTTCTATTTAATTTCAACGCGTTTGCTTATCGTACGGCCAAACGATCACTCCAAACATTACGAAAATTGAAATCCGGTAATAATACAATATTACGGATCCAATGGAACTGGTTTCGTCAAATTCCAAGACTGTGCCTTGGAACGCTATTTTCAAATGTCAATTTAAACGATAAAATTCAAAACTGAACAAAACAGTTTTCAAATTCAATTCAGAAGCTTCTATTATCTTCAGTATTATTAATATGAATTTTCCAAGACTTGAAAATATTTTTAATCAGTTTAAAATTAAAGATTCAAATTTTTACCCAGATTTAAAAATTAAATTCAAAAATTAAATTACCAAATGCATTCTGATATTTGAATTTCAAATTAAACTATCATTCGAATATTTAACTCAATTAAATATTCACATTTCAAATGCCAAAAATTCAGGGTCGTTACAATCTTCCCCCCTTAAAAGAATTTCGTCCCGAAATTACAAGTTAAGAAGAATGCTCCAACACCCGTTTATCATTTTACCAAAACCGAACGGTTTTATCAACTTATCAACCCAAATCTTTTTATCACAAAAGATCCATTATTACTTTAACTAATTTTTCCAAAATCAACCATAAGTTCCAAATGATATGGTATTCTTAACAATTCAAATTTCATTTCAAATTCAAATTTTGAATTCAAAATTTTCTCAAAATTTTTCTAACTCTCTTAATTTCCGAGAAATTTCGCCAGCGTCTCCTTTGCGCGGCTAGCTCGGAACTACTACAAAATGTCCCTACGGACTCTCAAATCCCAATAGAAAAAAAAATGCCAAGTGGCAAAATCAGAAACTCATCAAATTTCATACTGAAATTTTAAATACATACCTTATCTTCGAAATCAAAATCCAATTCCATTTTCCTATAGCCTTTACAATCCCTGTATATTTTACTTAACAACAATGGCCAAATTTACTTATTGGATTCCAAATACCCATTTTACTTAAGAATTTTCTCCATTCATTTCTTAAGTTCAATATAAGTATTTACATACTTCTATTTATTTTTATTTTCACTTTACTAACAAAGTTATATATTCATTTCCATTCAACTTTGTATTTTCAATTCCATTTGAATTCAATTTACAATGTCAATTCTATTTGAATTCATTTTATCTTCAAAAACCAAAAATTCATTTAGTGAAAACTCGATATTCACTTTTTTCCAAAACTTTTAACTTCGACCAAAATAATGGTTTTCATTTTCTAGTTCCCTTCCTACATTTCCATTACAATTTGATAATCAATTTTCCGTTAACAAAATTTTCCAAATTTTTCAAAAATTTTCTAACTCCTAAAATTTTTAGAAAATTTTGGCGGAGTCTCCTTTGTACAGAGGAGCTTTTGCAATTTGACAAAAGATATAAATATATATATACATCGACCCACACGGTCGAAAAAGCAGAAAAACAGTTCATATTTCCTATTTTTATTGCGTAGACGTACCTTTTTAGAATTTTAAGAAAAGCGGTTTATTTATAAGCATTTGCGCAACCCAAAATGCAGCCAAACGGCTTCCAAAAACCTGTACTTACTCAATTTAAACACGTAAGTGACATATATAGGAATTCTATTAACATTTCACTTATTTTCAATAACAAATACATAGATTTTATAAGCAATACATTCAAAATAAATTCCATTAGCAATTTATAAGGTTTGAATACAAATTTAAATTGCTTACATCTAATTCACACACCATTTCTATTCAATTCAATGGTTTACAACACACTTTCTTACATTCTATTCATTTTTAAACGAAACGAATTCACATCCATTTCAATTGATTCAAAAATCAATTTTATTGGCTTTCATTAACTCATATAATTTTACACAATCTCGTTTGCGTCAAACGACAATCGTTTCTACGCAAATTTCGATGATATTCACTTAATAGAATATCCATTCTAGTTTATAACTAATCTAAATTGATACCAACTCAATTTATTTTAATTCCATTTCATTTCCAATTGGTTCCATTCAATTTAATTTACATTTCATATTCACATTCATTTCATTTGGAACCATTTCACAATTTTACTTAAGTCAAGCATTTATCCAAATATTACTTAAGTTATTCCAACTCAAAACTCAAGTTATATTTCTACTACTTACTTGAATTTATATGAAAATTCAAACCACTTTCAAATTTAGCTCACAATTCAACTTTAATTTAGCTGATTCAACTTCCAATTCATTACTTCATGAATTAATAAATTATCAAGTTAGTTTACTTGAATTCAATCCACATTATTTTATTTTTTCCAAGTTTGGACTTTTATTCAACTTGACTCAAATAAAATCTCATTTCATTTTTCAATTTGAATCTCATTCCAATCAAATTTCAAATATTTTTTTAAGTTATTAACTTATTTACATTCCATAACACTTTAAAGGAATTCCAGAGTCAAACAATTACTCTGGCACTTTATTTCATTTTATAAAATTCATTTATAAATTCACACTACTAATTTCATTCCATTTATGAATTTTATTTCAAATACTTCTCTTGGAATTATATTTCCAATTATAAATCACATTTATAATTCCCATTCGTATATGAATTCATTTCCTTATACTTTCAATTCACATTCATAAATTTCATTTGTTAAATGAATTTATATCCAAATCTTTGGTTATTATTTTAATTTCTTATCAAATTCCATTTAACAACGATAATATTTCAATATTATCACTTCTTAACAACCAAGCATCCATATACTATAATAATTCATAGAAAATCATTTCTTTTCTATACAAAAATAGTTTTGGGTAAAATTATTTCATTTACCCCATTTTAAAAAAATACTGTGTCAGATTATCTTGTTTAAGAGTTTAGCAACCCCTATCGTTTACAGTTGGCCAGACTACACCGACCAGAATCTATAAACAATCAACCGATTAGTCAACACAATACAAAACAAATTTTGTATTCACTAACAAATATGTGCTCATATCTATTATTACACTCACACTCATTCTAGAGTACTACCGACTCTATCTCTAATGAGTAACACCCAACAGAGCCAAGGTTATCGCTTAACCATATGCTCTGATACCACTTGTAACGTTCCGACTTTTGGATGCTCGAAAGTCGACATTAATACGTCCACTGTATCAAATGTCGCGCAATCGAATGCCGGAAAACCGAACCATTAGGGTTAAAAAGAAGAGGTAGAAGAAGACAGAAGAAAAGAAAGAATAGAAAAACAAAAACAGAAACAATATCAGAATCTCACATTCGCAGCGGAACAATATATAATAGATAATCACTAGTCTTTAAAACAAAAGACTATATCAGTTTATACATACATCAATCAGAGTCAATATACAACTCAATACAACAATGGACAGTTATATAAACTTGTCCTCACACAGTATACACAACGAAATGAATAAACAAATACGGTAGTACGCCTCGCCATCCAGCCCATCTCCAAAGCTCCAAAATATCCTGATAACATAACTCTAGGCTGCCCGTGTGGAAAATTTATGGGCACCGAGAGTTTAGAAAGGGAACAATAAACTCCGAGTCAGTCATGGTGACTGGTGTGAGATCATAAAACAGTTATTTTCACAAAGTAAAAAAAATTGATTCGTAATTCTTTTGGAAAATGAAACTACCATAAGACCTCTCACCACACACACAATGCAAACGCAGAATTGGAGGAGATTTCTTCTTATGATAGTCAAACATGCTTACTACGAAAAAACATTGGATTATTATTATTAGTGCATAGTGGAAAACATTTCGAAAATACAATATTAATCTTATCCAGCATAAAACCATTATTGTATGCCTACTATAGCTACTATGTTCAATAGCAGGTTACCACCAAATTCCATAGCAGGTTATACAACTAAAACCGTACAAGGTTCGTATTGTTTCTTTGGATTTCCAACAAATGGTCAGGCAAAGGAACTTCCTTACACCGAAATGGAAACTCCTCTGGAAAGACGCCCCGAGAACCTAACCGGATCTCTACAAACACAAGGCCGACGCTACCTCACGTTGTACAGCTGTAACTAGGTAACTAACACACTAACGCTACCTCACACTGTACAGCTGTAACTAGGTAACTAACACACAAGTATGCCATCCCCCGGTCATTACCGACCTTTATCTGAGGATCCTCAACCACAAAGTATAATAAATGTGCAGCCTCAACGTAGGTAAAATATCTGGGCTCCATACCATGATATCACCTTTTATCCAGAAGGAAATGACATACCCTAGGGGCGCGACCCCTAAAAACCTTGCCGCAACATTCATGTTTCAACCATTACCGGGTTGTGAGGCTCGACGAAGTCTCGTCCACAAAGCTACGCTTTTTCACAAAGCCACGCTTTTTCACAAAGCCACTCTTTTTCACAAAGCCACGCTTTTTCACAAAGCCACGCTTTTTCACAAAGCCACGTTTTTTCACCAAGCCACGCTTTGATCAACAAATGATCAACAGCACTTCGTATGCCACATTACCAAATTGGGAATTTATCACTAGTAACCATCAACTACATAACCTCTAAGCTCATACGTCTCAGAGAAGGGTGCTAAGCTAAGAGAATAAATTCTCCGCCACCAACAGAAATGTATTTGATAGAAACCAGCTTTACATCTCAATGTGTAACATCAGACACACATCTATACAAGTCCGTTCCGGGATCGAAAGGAACCGAAGGCACTTCCAAAGAAGCCCTTGCAATCCGGGTATTCACTAATCACGTCCGGACTTCCCATCACAAAAAGAGTGATATAAATCTCTATACCGGAGCAACTCGGTGCAGAGACATTCGATAGGTTCTCTTTTCATTTTCGAAAAAACCCGGTCTTCACACCGGTCTTCAAATGTTATCCATTCGCGACGTATCACTATTCGGAATGGGTTATATGACACAAAGTCCTCTCCCAGCTTAACCGAATAATGTGTGTTTGTTTTAAAACAAATTCAAGTTCCATTTCAAAGGCAAATATTGATAGTCGGTTATTTAACTATCAACAACATTCACAGCAATCAACCAATTTAAATAATTTTCCCAAATTATTTAATTTCAAATATCTTCGCGAGATATGGTTTAACAATTCAACCATCTGAAAACAAATTTCCAATCACTTTCATTTAAACCAATTAAATAAATCCTTATCGATTTATTTCAAATTTACATCCCAAATCTTTAAATTTATTTCCACACTTCATAACTTTGAAAACCAATTTCAAATCATATTTTCCACACTTCATCACTTTGAAAACCAATTTCAAATCATATTTTCCCCACTTTAAAAATAAATCAGTGTTTATTTTTAAAACAATTTCCCTTTCCTTTACAAATTCCATTGTGAATGTAAATTTACAAATATTCACTTATATACGATTTTCAAATCGTTTTCCAAATATTCACTGTCAAACACCAAATCAATTTCCAAATTGATTTCTAAATTCATTTCAACTCCAAATCATTTTACAAATCGATTTCTAAGTTTATTTCCAAATTCCAAATTATTTGCAAATCGATTTCTAAATCTATTTCCAATTACCAAATCATTTTACAAATCGATTTCCAATTTATTTCAACACAAATCAATTTTTCATTCAACATCAAATAAATTTTCATATCGATTTCTCAAAGATTTATTTTCAAATACCAAATCAATTATCAATTTGATTTCTAGAAATTTATTACCTTTTAAAATAAATTCCTTTATCTCTTCCAAGCCATCTAAAATTCCATCTTAAATAAAATTTCCAACTTTCGAATAATGCTATTCAAAAATCCATTTAAAAAATCTTTTCCCATATTTTTGGAAATAATTCGATAAGATTTCAAAAATCAACTTTATGCTTTTAAATTCCTTCTTTGAAATTCAACCAATTCTTTCCAAAGAAATTTAATTAAAAATTCCACTTTAACTTCAAAAATCCAATTTTATTTATTTCTGATATTCAACGATACCAAAAATACATTCGGCTAAATTTTAGCCTTCAACAAATTCAATCGCAAATTTAATCATTCACAGATTATAAATAATTCATCACACAACATATGAAACAAATTCATACAATTTGAGGAATCCATTTGGATCCCTCCAACCTATTTCCCTGCATCCACAGATGTCAGCACAATACCAATTCCACTTCGAGGTGGAATATCGCGGTATATGGGATTTATAAAATATCATCCGCTATTATGCGGCGCATAGGGTCTCATCCGCTATATAATGCGGGAAATCAACAACTCCAATATATATATATATGCCAATATATATATTGCTATATATTACTATATATACTATCACATCCAACAGCAATCAGTTACTGAAAATTCCACTTTCATTTGAGTGAGAAGATCTCACCTTTGCCATTTTTATTTTGCAATCCATTCTAGCTTGTTTTCTTTCCAATTTTAACCTTGTATAAACAATATATACAATTATTTAATATTCAAAATAAATCGAATAATTAAATTCCCATTTAATAATTTAATCAACTAATGATTTTATTTTGAACAACTCATCTAATTTTATATAAATTTCATAGTTAAAATCTCTATATTTCCAAACTCTCATACATATATACTTATTTATTGTTCTCTTATACATATTAAAAATATGTAGAGATTTATATATATATATAAGTCTATCAAATTTTTAATCGGTTTCTTGAATAAATATACATATTTTGAAAACTGAATTTACAGTTATCTTACTGCTTAATAAAAAAACTCTATCTTACTAAATATACTTTTCCCTCTCTGCACACACATACACATACCTATATACATATATATATATATATGTATAAATTTAGAAAAACAAAATAATAAAAAAACTGCTATACCTCACTCCCGACCCTGATGCCATCATCACGGAATTGCCACCCACGCCTCGGCGAACTCCCACAACCCACCGAGTCGCCACAGACTTGCGAGCATCACCATGCTACAGGCTCGAACCGCCTACCACCACTAGCTTCCCTTCCACTCGCGAAACCCTAGCTATCATCGCAATGCTCGTGATCCACCGTTGCCCTCACAAACGCCAGACTTCCAAGCGATTGACGAACTGGCTTCGAATGAAATGGAGGCAACTCGAATGAAATAGTGCTCACAATATTTTCGTGAATAAGGCTCGTGATTTTCTCGATTTGCCGATTCGATTTGAAAAGAGGGGAAGGAGGGAATTGCTAACACTCGGTCGCCATTGATTTGAATTTTAGAACGAGAAAGAACGAATTTGAAGAGAGGAGAAACATCGGCCATTTTTCTTTGTTTACGAATTGATTTCAGAGTAGCGGCCATTGATTTGTTGTTTGAACGAGATTTTTTTTCTTTCCTTTATTTTCAAAATGTTCGGCTATGAAATGAAATAAAGGGGAAGAGATGTCTGCGACTCTGCGTAGAGAAGATTTTCTTTTTTTCTTTTTTTTAGAGCTACAGTGTTTCGAAATGAAAGCAAAAAGTTATGATGGGAATTTATTTCAACTGATGGTTGACAAGTATAAGAGAATATATTCAATTTAAATTCAAATTCAAATCGTTCCGATAAAGGCAACTAAAAATCTTGACTTCCTATCGAGCCGTACCGCTAGGCGTTCGTAATGTTATACGCCTATTCTGAACGCGATGGAAAAGGTTCCGAGTCCGAATTCGATCGTATGGAGAAGATAGCTTTTTAGACCAGTTATAATATTAAATTTTCGATTTAATTTCAGCGCGTTTGCTTATCGTACGGCCAAACGATCACTCCAAACATTACGAAAATTGAAATTCGGTAATAATACAATATTACGGATCCAATGGAACTGGTTTCGTCAAATTCCGAGACTGTGCCTCCGAACGCTATATTCAAATGTCAATTTAAATGATAAAATTCAAAACTGAACAAAACAATTTTCAAATTCAATTCTGAAGCTTCTATTACCTTCAGTATTATTATTATGTATTTTCCAATACTTGAAAATATTTTTAATCAATTTAAAATTGAAGATTCAAATTTTTACCCAGATTTAAAAATTAAATTCAAAAATTAAATTACCAAATGCATTCTGATATTTGAATTTCAAATTAAACTATCATTCGAATATTTAACTCAATTAAATATTCACATTTCAAATGCCAAAAATTCAGGGTCGTTACATACCACGACCGTCACCCACGCTCACCGCCCTGAGCTCCTCCAACCAGCTATCGCATTCTTCTCGTCCACCGCCTCCACATTCGCAACCCAATGCTCTACCTCCAGACTTGGCCTGAAGCCCTCAACCCATCGCCTGCTCTTCCCCTCACTGCCGTGACCTAAGCACTCACCGCTATTAGCCTCTCCACCGCCTTGCTCCTTAGCCGAAGTCTCCCTTGTGCTCTCCTTGAAGCGCCATGTACAACAGCTCCAAGGCCGAGCACCGAACCCTTCTTCCCAATCACCGAGCAGCCTTTGACCAAAACCCGCATCCAGCCTGTAGCCGACCAAACCACCCATCTTCCCGAGCTTGGATCTCCACCAGTTCAACTCGCCACTACATCAAAGCCTACGACAGCCACTGACCTGCTTCTTCCCATTCCCCATCGAAAATTGCAACCCTGTCAACTCACCCATCAGCCAAGCACCACCTCCATACCCCGCTCACTTGACCTAGTGTCCGTTCCACCTTCCACCTCTCACAAACTCGAATGCAGGCAACCTCCTCCTTATGTTTTTATAGGTATTATATTTCATTGATATATAAATAAATTGATTTTCCAATTTTATAAAGTTGGTTTTATATATATTAGTTTATATATATATATGATCTGTTGCTTTTATGTATAAGTTATATTAGTTCAGATATATAATCTGGCTGTTATATATGTATAAGTTTATGTTAGATTTATATACTCTGTTTTTTATAATAAATAGATACGCTTGTACAAGTTTGTATATTACCTGTTTAAGTTTATATATAAGTTTATATATATACATATGTAAGTTAACTGGTTTATATATATATATACACTATCTTTAAAGAAGTTTATGTTCAAGCATGTTATATATATATGTATATTTAATATGAAGCCTACAACCGTATCATCCATTCCAGCCCTTCTCTATTATATGTATGTATATAATAAGATTATTTATTTTAAATTTATGATTTTGAAACGGATTTTGTAATAAGCTTAATATATATATATATATATATTATGTTTAAAATTCTATTTGATGAATTTTGAAAGGAAATTTATGTGTTTAAGGAATGTTGATTTTAGAAAAAAATTTATACATATATTATGAAGATTTAATTTTAGAAAAGAAAGGAAAATAATATAATGGTTTTATTTTAATTTTAATATGGGTTTTAAATTTAAACAATTATTTTATAATGTAATATATATATATATATATTATTATAGTATGTGATTAAAATAAAATAATGATTTTAATATATATATATAGATTATATATATAAGTTCACTTATATATTTATTTCATCGAATCCAGTTTCATCGTGCCTCGCTTTTGTCTCTCCAATGTCCAAATTGGTCGCTGCAGCTTTTTGATTTGCTCATGTCCGTATCTGTGTGCGCGTCTGTGTTGTTTTCTTGTTTCGCTAGCCATGAATGGTGAGAAATCACTCATGATTAACATCCTTATATTTCGTAAATTTGATTTCACTTGAAACGACAATTGAAATATGCGGTTAAATTGGAATTGTTAAGTTATTTAATTGTGAAATATGCTATGCAATTGTCTGCCATTGTTTACCTATGACATTTGACACTATAACCTACTGTATATATTTAAATTTGTCCCTGATGATATATGCCTGTTGTTGATATATTGTTATCATATTTGTTCTCACTCTGCAAGTTCCCTATTAGTTTAGAAATCCCTATGGGCTGAAATGATACATACCCGAACGATATTATAGATTAGGGGAAAATCGTTATGGGTTGAAATGATAAACCCAAGAGATTTTCAATGATCTTGATTTTCGAAGTGCGGGTTGAAATGATATATACCCATAAATATTTAATTTATTGATTGAAATGATAAATATCTGTATCACTTCACCATAGGATAGAAAATTATATACGGACGCCGTTGGTCTATATTTGAATAATGATTTCCAAGGTTTGAAAGGAAATATATGGGTTTTATTTAATATTGACTTTTGAAAGTATAATATATAAATACAATTTTTTTGCATAAAATTTAAATTTTAAAATAATATGTTTTGGGAAATTTTTATTTATAAGTTGTTTTGAAAATATAATTGTTAACTCATATTTTAGTGCTGACCTAAAACTCTGCGACCTAAAGACTCTGTGACCTAAGGAAGTTAGCGACCTAACGACTTACTGGTATTAGCGAGCTAACAACTTAAGAGACTCTACGACCTAAGGAAGTTAGCGACCTAACGACCTAAGGGGGTTCCCGACCTAAAACTCTGTGACCTAAGGAAGTTAGCGACCTAACGACCTAAGGAAGTTAGCGACCTAACGACCTAAGGAAGTTAGCGACCTAACGACCTAAGGAAGTTAGCAACCTAATGACTTACTGGTATTAGCGAGCTAACGACTTAAGAGACTCCACGACCTAAAGACTTCACGAGCTAATGACCTAAAGTTGTTCACGACTTAAGAGACTCCACGACCTAAAGACTTCACGAGCTAACGACCTAAAGTTGTTTACGACCTAACTCCTGAAGCGGCTCAGCAACTTACGACTCAAGGACTTAACAACCTAACGAGCTAAAAGAAAAGAAAGGGGGCACGACCTACCTTAGGTCGTTCATGACTTATCTTAGGTCGCTTATGACCTATCTCTTGTTCAGACAAGATCGAGTGCATCTTCATCAGCCTAACTTCTTAAGTCACGAGTGTACTACGACCTAGCTTAGGTCGCTCGCGACCTACTGTGACGACCGCCCATGACCCCTGCACTTAAACCTAGAGATAGTGCGCTGCAAAGTGTGCCAGGCAGCCATGGACGATTGTCAGGGTAAATTAAAAACAGCAGAATCTATCGTATTACTCACAGCGCATAGACAAAATACAATAGAATATATATATAGAGAAGCTTCACAGAATAGAATGTCATCATATAAAACTTCATAATAGTTGAATACAAGCATCTGAATAGTCAATACAACAAGCCTCACTACATATCACTCAGAGAATACAAAGCAGCGGAACATCCAGTACATATAGTAAGAAATAATATGCAATACACCTGCTCGTCTTCGATATCAGCACCGTGAAAAGCTAGAACAGCACCTGTCACCTGCTACCTAGTCTGCCCGTCCCAAAATGGACGAACAGCCCAAGGCAATAAGAATTAAAACATAAAGCCTTGAGTCAGACAACAGTCTTAGTGAGCAGTAAATTAACTAACAACATACCAAAAGAGCATAAAGGAAAAGGAATAGGAATACAACCCTCCCACTCCAACCTCATTCTACAGTGATAGCCCCCAGACACACACTAAGCAGAAGCAAACATAGCAGAGCATACAATTTAAAGTAAAGCTATTATCACTCGAGTCAAGGGCGATGTTTTCCAAGCACAAACCCCCAAGGCCTAAACCAAGATCAGATAAGCACCCAGAAAATACCGCTCTTGAGGCCGAAAGACGATACAACCAAACATCCATGACTGTAACGACCCAGAATTTTGAACAAATTAAATTGAGAATATTTAATTTATTTTAAATATTTGAACGATGATTTAATTTGAATCCCCGATATAACTCTGAATTTGGCGATTAAATTATAGAATTTAATCTGTTGATAGTTGAATAAAAATTTGAATCTTCAATTTTAAGTTGAAGAAAAATATTTCAAAAACTTTTAGAATTCATATTGACAATACTGAAGATAATTAAAACTTCAGAATCGAATTTGGAATTGAATTGTTCAGTTTGAAATTATATCGTTCGAATCGATATTTAAAATAGCCGTCCGAGGCGCAGTCTCGAAATTCGACGAAACCAGTTCCATTGGGTCCGTAATATTGTATTATTATCGGGTTTCAAATTTCGTATTGATCGGGGTTGTTTTGTGATCATACGATAGGTAAACGCATGGAAATTTCTGAGATGAAAATTAAATTTAAATGCAATATTCCCTTTTCTTTTATCCGACCATAAGTACAACCCGCCTCCTATTGGTCTCCCCCGTACCCTACTTTCCTCTTCTATTTTTTTTAATTCACGGCAATCACGAAGAAAATATCAGAGCTTCAAATAATATCTCGTCCCTCCCCTCTGTATAATTCAAAGTCCAAAATCAAAAGGGAACTCCTCTTCTGAAAATAACGAAACCCTTCGTCTCAATCAAGTGCTCGATCGAAGGGTTGGCATGCTAATCGCGAGCTAAATTCGCGAGTCGTTTGCATTGGTTTAGGGAGGTCGATCGATTCGCGATACTAGGTTGGGGTCGCGAGTGGGTTTGTCGACAGCAAGTCTCGAAGTCGATTGGGTTTAGGGTTCTGGGAAGCTCGAGTTGGATTTCGTCGTCGACTTCATTTAGGGCAGGGATGACGCGATGGTGGATTGCGAAGACAGGAGTCGCTCGAAAAGATGGTGGCTCAGCGATTAGGCAGGGTGCTCACGACGTCAAATCGCGAGGAGGTAGTCACGACTGGGTGGCAACTGAAGATGGCAGTTCGAAGTTAGGGGAAATGTCAGAGAGAAGAGGCTGGAGTTAGCATACGCGCACGCGTGATGATGGGTGGTCTCGAGGTTCATCAGTGAGGCGCTTGCGACTGTTCGTGGTGGTCGTGATCGACTTCGGTCTGGGTTTGGCTGTTACTATCGCAGTGAGGTCTAAATCGAGAAAACAAACTGGATGGAAAATGGGATGGCAAATTAAAAGCTAAGGTGAGATTTTCTCACTCAAATTGAAAAGTGGAATTTTCAGTTATTGTTTGATTGTCTGTTTGGATTGTTGATATTAGATATAGTAGGATATATCTATATATATATAGCAATATATACATATTGGAATATGTATATATTGGATTGATTGATTTCCCGCCTCGTATAGCGGATGAGACCCTATTGCGCCGTTAGTAAGCGGATGATTTTTATAAAACCCATATACCGCGATATTCCACCTCGAAGTGGAATTGGTATTGTGCTAACGTCTGTGGATGCAGGGAAACAGGTTGGAGGGATCCAACTGGATTCCTCACCAGTAGTATTTATTTACAGATATTGTGATATTTGTTGATTATCATATTGATATATGATGTTTGTTGTTGTGAATGACTAATTGGTGCTGTTGCATCATCGGATTAAAGTTTTGGAATGTAAAAATAACGACCTTTACTTTAAAAGGATTTTAAAGTGATTTTTGAAAGTAGACGTTTTATTGAATTGTTGAATTGATTTATTTTAAACAAATAAACGTTTAAAATTTTAAAGTTATAAAAGTTAAGATTTTTGTGAAATAAAATCAAAGTGTGATTTTTGAAATAAAAGTTAAGAAATTTATGAAATGGTTTAAATTTGGATTTCTAGTATTATAAACAGTTTATTTAAAAGATGTACAAAAATGGATATTTATAAATTTGAAATATTGGGATTATAAGACAAGTTTCTATAAGTGTTAAAATGAAGTGTAAATGGGATTTCATAAGTTAATGAAATCTGAAAGTTTTAAATTTTGTGAAGTTTAAAAGAACGATTTCTTTTAAAATAAATGAATTATAAGTTATATTAACTTATAAATTGAATGGGTCATTAAAGAAGATGTATAAATCGAAGTTGTTATAAAATGGAAATAGAATTTATAAACGTTGTTTTTATAAATTCGAAAATAAATCAAATTTGATTGATTTTAGATAAGGAGATTATTAAGGGAATTTTATCCACGATTTTGGGCAGTGGATAATTCTTGAAATAAATGTGTAAAAAAAAAGATTGAAATTTGGTTAGTGAAGTATATTCACGATTTTGGACAGTGAATATATTATTGAATAAAATGGTTATGTTTGGGAAAGTGATATTATAAAATGAAGTTAATTGTTTTAAAAGATGTTTTAAAACGTGTTAAGTATCGAATACATAGATTTCAACATTTATTGTTGAAATAGACGTTTTCGAGAAATAAGGAAATGATGGACTATAACACTGTTGTTATAGTAAATGATTTTCAAAAGAAAATGTTTTATGTAGTATTGGGATTTATATATCTATCTAAATCTGAATCCCTATACTAGTGATTTTGAGTCGTCGTAACGATGTTTTACGTAACATTCGTTTTGACTCAAATAAATGTTGTCAAAGTAAATGATTTCCTTAAAGAATGAAATGTATACTTAATATTGATTTAAGTATATATAATATTTTCAAATGTTGAAAATAAAAGATTTGTGAAATACTTATTTTTAAATAAGTATGGAAATGCTTTTCCAATATGAAATGAACTGTTTTGAGAATTTATCTTCAAAAGATAAATCAAAAAGTGAATATTTGAAATTTGTTTTCAAATGGTTAAGTGTGGAAATTATATATCTAGTAAAGATATTTTTGAAGATGAAATAATTTGGAAAATTATTTGGAATCTGATGATGTTGCGCATCTTTATTGATAGTTAAATAACCGACTATCAATAATTACCTTTAGATAGGTATTTGTTGTGAATTGGATGAATTTGAATGCCACACTTGTTTTTAAATAAGCGCTCACTATTCGGGTTAGCCGGGAAAGGACCATGGGGTCGTATAACCCAATCCGAATATGTGATACGTCGTTATGAATTGCATTCGAAGACCGGTGTTGAAGACCGGATATTTTTGAAAACGGAAGGATTACCGTCGAGTTACTCTACATCGGCTGATCTCCGATTTAGAGGTTTTATCACCCTTAGTGACGGGAAGTCCGGACGTGATTAGAAAATTATCCGGATTGGCAAGGGCTTCGTGAGAAGTGCCTTCGGTTTGTTCGATCCGGAACAGACTTGTATGGATTGTATGTCTGACGTTACAATTTGAGATATAAAGCTGATTTCTTTCAAATACATATCTGTTGGTGGCGGAGAATTTATTCTCTTAGCTTAACACCCTTCTATGAGACGTACGAGCTCAGAGGTTATGTAGTTGAAATTTATCAGCAATATACTCCCAATTTGGTGACGTGGCATACTGAGTGTTGCTGTGAAATGATCAGCGTTTGATCATTTGCGATATGATCATTTGTTTGATCTTATATCTTTGTGATCATAGGTTGATCATTTGTTTGACCCGAAGCATGGCTTTGTAGAAAGCGTAGCTTTGTGGACGAGACTTCGTCGAGCCTCACACCCCAGAAATGGTCAAAACAAGAAGGATGCAGCAAGGTTCTAGGGAGTAGCGCCCCTTAGTGTATGTCATTCCTTCTGGATAGAGGTGGTATCATGGCATGGAGCCCAGATACTTAACTTATGTGGTTGCTGCACATTTATTTCTTTGCGGTTTGTTGGAAATCGGGGATCCTCGGGAAGATCGGTTACGATCGGGGGATGGCATACGCGTGTCAGTAGTTACCTATTTTTGCAGAGGTAACCCGGCCTTGTGTTGGCAGAGATCCGGTTAGGTTCTCAGGTCGTCTATTACAGGGACGTACCCATCGTGGAATAGGAAGTTCCTTAGCCTGACCATTTGTTGGAAATCCAAAGAAACAATACGTGACTTGTACGGTTTTAGTTGTATTACCTGCTATGGAATGTGGCGGTAACCTACTATTGAACATAGTAGCTATAGTAGGCATAAGTGCGGAATGCCTATGCTGGCTAAGATTAATATTATACTTTCGAAATGATTTCTACACTATGCACTAAAAATAATATCCAAAAAGATTTGATTTTGCGTAGTAAGCATTTTTGACTATCATAAGAAGAAATCTCCTCCAATTCTGCGTTTGCATTGTGTGTGTGGTGGGAGGTCTTATGGTAGTTTCATTTTCCAAAAGCATTGCGAATTTGTTTTATTTTCTTTGTGAAAAATAACTATTTTACGATCTCACACCAGTCACCATGACTGACTCGGAGTTTATTGTTCCCTTCTAAACTCTGGGTGCCCACAAATTTCCACACGGGCAGCCTAGAGTTATGTTATCAGGATATTCTGGATATTCTGGAGCTTTGGAAGCAAGCTGGATGACGAGACGTAGTATTTGTATCTGATAGTATTTATTCCGCTGTGTATTCTGTATGAGGACAAGTTTATATAACTGTCCATTGTTGTGCTGTGTTGTATTGAGTCGTATATTGACTCTGATTGATGTATGTATAAACTGATATAGTTCTTTGTTTTAAAAGACTAGTAATTATCTATTGTATATTGTTTCGCTGCGATATGTGAGATTCTGATATTGTTTTCTGTTCTGATGTTGTTCTGTTGTTCTTCTTTCTTCCTCTTTTCTTCTATCTCTCTTCTTCTTCTGTTTTCTTCTTCTTCTGCCTTTTTCTTCTTTCTTAAACCATCACTATTGGAGTTTCCGGCACTCGATTGCTCGATAGTCGATAAAGGGAGTATCGATGTCGAATTTTCGAAAGTCGAAAATTCCGGTACGTGACAAAGTGGTATCAGAGCATATGGTTAAGCGACAACCCTGCTCTGTTGGGTGTTACTCATTAGAGATAGAGTCAGTAGTACTCTAGAATGAGTGTGAGTGTAATAATAGATATGAGCACGTATTTGTTAGTGAATATAAAATTGTTTTGTATTGTGTTGACTTATCGGTTGATTGTTTATGAATTCTGGTCGGTGGAGTCTAGCTAACTGTGTTGATAGGAGTTTCTAAACTCTAAACAAGATAAACCGACACAGTATTGTTTTAAATAGGGTAAATGAAATAATTTTGCCCGAAACTATTTTTGTATATAAAAGAAATGATTTTCTGTAATATATGGTTGCATGGTGTTAGGAAAGTGACAATATTGAAATGTTATCATTATTATATGAAATTGAATAAGAAATTGAAATCATAACTCCAAAGTTAAGAAAAGAAATTTGAGAATATAAATTTTAAATGTGACTTATATTTAAAACAGAATTCCAGAGAGGTTTTTGGAAATGTTTTGAAAAGAATTTGAAAATTTTGCAGATTTGGAAATTTTAAATCTTTTTGATTTGAAAATGAATTTAGAAGGTTTGAAAAGTGTTTTGGAGGAATGAAAAGCTCTAAACTCTTTTCGGTCGCTGGAAAATAACTTCGGTAATGACTGCAGCATCATCGGTGTTCATTTTCGGGTTTCCAAAAGAGGAAATTGCTGCCAAATTGTTTTAAATGAAAGTTGTTTGAAAAATTTGGGTTTTGTTTTGGGAATTCAAAGGATAAATTTGAATTGTTTTCAAAAATGGTTTTGAAAATGTTATTAAGACTCTGGAATACTATATAAAAATATTTATGAAATATTGTAAGTTGATAACCTATACAAATTGAATTTTGATAGAATAAATCTAACTTAAAAAATGGAGTTAAATAAATGTAAGTACAGGTGAATCAATTAAATGAAAGTGAAATTGAAAGTTGAAATTCATTTTGAATTTGTAAGCAATGAATTGAATTGAATAATTATAAATGAAAGATGAATAAAAAAATTCAATAATGGAATGTGATTTGATTTGAATCACGTTGAATAGAAAATTCCTAACTTGGAAAAGAAAAATGAATAAGGATTGAATCCGAATAAACTACTTTGATAATTAATTAATTCATGAAATGGAAGTTGAATTAGTTAAATTGAAACTTGAATTGTGAGCTAAATGAAAAGAGATGGTTCGAATTTAAAGATAAATTCAAGTAAGTATAAATAAATTTTCAATGAATGAAATTTACAATTGTAAGTGAATAAAATTGAAACTGAATGTTGAAAACAAATTTAAATAAATGAATTAGAATTTGTAATGAATTAGTAATTAAAACTAATTTAAAATAAGAAGTTGTAAATGAAAGTTAATCGATGAAATTCAATATTTCAGAATTGAAGATGAATTGAATTTAAATAGAATTGAAATTGTGAATTAAATTCAAATAAATGTGAAATGCAAGATTGAACGAAATTTGATATGTAACTTCAACAGTGAAGTAAAAATGTAGAAGTAGTTTATATTGGACAATTTTGTAATAGAATTTGCAAAATGGTCTGAATAGTATAACTAGATATGATGGCTAGTAGGATATACAGGTGTTATAATGGAATTGGGATTTTAAATTTGAAGATAAATTTGAATTGCTCGACTAAAGGTATGTATTTAAATTCCAATATGAGATTTGATGACTTTCTTGTCCAGCCGCTTGGCTTTTTCTTTTTCTTTTTGAAATCTGAGAGTCCGTAGGGACGTTTTGTAGTCGTGCCGTATTAGCCGCGCAAAGGAGACGCTGGCGAAATTTTTCGAAAATTTAGGGCGTTAGGAAATTTTTGAGAAAATTTTGAAAGTTAAAATTTAAATTTGAATTTTGAAGTAAACAATATTGTTTGAAAACTATGAAAGGTTTGGAAAACTAGTTGAAATAATAATGAATCTTTAGTAGGAAGATTTGTTTTGAAAACTTGATAAAACTATTTAGATGTGGAAAATAGTAGACGAGTTAAGGACATTTTTTCCTAACTTGTAATTTCGAGGACGAAATTCTTTTAAGGAGGGAAGTTTGTAACGACCCAGAATTTTGAACAAATTAAATTGAGAATATTTAATTTATTTTAAATATTTGAACGATGATTTAATTTGAATCCCCGATATAACTCTGAATTTGGCGATTAAAATATAGAATTTAATCTGTTGATAGTTGAATAAAAATTTGAATCTTCAATTTTAAGTTGAAGAAAAATATTTCAAAAACTTTTAGAATTCATATTGACAATACTGAAGATAATTAAAACTTCAGAATCGAATTTGGAAGTGAATTGTTCAGTTTGAAATTATATCGTTCGAATCGATATTTAAAATAGCCGTCCGAGGCGCAGTCTCGAAATTCGACGAAACCAGTTCCATTGGGTTCGTAATATTGTATTATTATCAGGTTTCAAATTTCGTATAGATTAGGGTTGTTTTGTGATCATACGATAGGTAAACGCATGGAAATTTCTGAGATGAAAATTAAATTTAAATGCAATATTCCCTTTTCTTTTATCCGACCATAAGTACAACCCGCCTCCTATTGGTCTCCCCCGTACCCTACTTTCCTCTTCTATTTTTTTTAATTCACGGCAATCACGAAGAAAATATCAGAGCTTCAAATAATATCTCGTCCCTCCCCTCTGTATAATTCAAAGTCCAAAATCAAAAGGGAACTCCTCTTCTGAAAATAACGAAACCCTTCGTCTCAATCAAGTGCTCGATCGAAGGGTTGGCATGCTAATCGCGAGCTAAATTCGCGAGTCGTTCGCATTGGTTTAGGGAGGTCGATCGATTCGCGATACTAGGCTGGGGTCGCGAGTGGGTTTGTCGACAGCAAGTCTCGAAGTCGATTGGGTTTAGGGTTCTGGGAAGCTCGAGTTGGATTTCGTCGTCGACTTCATTTAGGGCAGGGACGACGCGATGGTGGATTGCGAAGACAGGAGTCGCTCGAAAAGATGGTGGCTCAGCGATTAGGCAGGGTGCTAGCGACGTCAAATCGCGAGGAGATAGTCGCGACTGGGTGGCAACTGAAGATGGCAGTTCGAAGTTAGGGGAAATGTCAGAGAGAAGAGGCTGGAGTTAGCATACGCGCACGCGTACGCGTGATGATGGGTGGTCTCGAGGTTCATCAGCGAGGCGCTTGTGACTGTTCGTGGTGGTCGTGATCGACTTCGGTCTGGGTTTGGCTGTTACTATCGCAGTGAGGTCTAAATCGAGAAAACAAACTGGATGGAAAATGGGATGGCAAATTAAAAGCTAAGGTGAGATTTTCTCACTCAAATTGAAAAGTGGAATTTTCAGTTATTGTTTGATTGTCTGTTTGGATTGTTGATATTAGATATAGTAGGATATATCTATATATATATAGCAATATATACATATTGGAATATGTATATATTGGATTGATTGATTTCCCGCCTCGTATAGCGGATGAGACCCTATTGCGCCGTTAGTAAGCGGATGATTTTTATAAAACCCATATACCGCGATATTCCACCTCGAAGTGGAATTGGTATTGTGCTAACGTTTGTGGATGCAGGGAAACAGGTTGGAGGGATCCAATTGGATTCCTCACCAGTAGTATTTATTTACAGATATTGTGATATTTGTTGATTATCATATTGATATATGATGTTTGTTGTTGTGAATGACTAATTGGTGCTGTTGCATCATCGGATTAAAGTTTTGGAATGTAAAAATAACGACCTTTACTTTAAAAGGATTTTAAAGTGATTTTTGAAAGTAGACGTTTTATTGAATTGTTGAATTGATTTATTTTAAACAAATAAACGTTTAAAATTTTAAAGTTATAAAAGTTAAGATTTTTGTGAAATAAAATCAAAGTGTGATTTTTGAAATAAAAGTTAAGAAATTTATGAAATGGTTTAAATTTGGATTTCTAGTATTATAAACAGTTTATTTAAAAGATGTACAAAAATGGATATTTATAAATTTGAAATATTGGGATTATAAGACAAGTTTCTATAAGTGTTAAAATGAAGTGTAAATGGGATTTCATAAGTTAATGAAATCTGAAAGTTTTAAATTTTGTGAAGTTTAAAAGAACGATTTCTTTTAAAATAAATGAATTATAAGTTATATTAACTTATAAATTGAATGGGTCATTAAAGAAGATGTATAAATCGAAGTTGTTATAAAATGGAAATAGAATTTATAAACGTTGTTTTTATAAATTCGAAAATAAATCAAATTTGATTGATTTTAGATATAGAGATTATTAAGGGAATTTTATCCACGATTTTGGACAGTGGATAATTCTTGAAATAAATGTGTAAAAAAAAAAGATTGAAATTTGGTTAGTGAAGTATATTCACGATTTTGGACAGTGAATATATTATTGAATAAAATGGTTATGTTTGGGAAAGTGATATTATAAAATGAAGTTAATTGTTTTAAAAGATGTTTTAAAACGTGTTAAGTATCGAATACATAGATTTCAACATTTATTGTTGAAATAGACGTTTTCGAGAAATAAGGAAATGATGGACTATAACACTGTTGTTATAGTAAATGATTTTCGAAAGAAAATGTTTTATGTAGTATTGGGATTTATATATCTATCTAAATCCGAATCCCTATACTAGTGATTTTGAGTCGTCGTAACGATGTTTTACGTAACATTCGTTTTGACTCAAATAAATGTTGTCAAAGTAAATGATTTCCTTAAAGAATGAAATGTATACTTAATATTGATTTAAGTATATATAATATTTTCAAATGTTGAAAATAAAAGATTTGTGAAATACTTATTTTTAAATAAGTATGGAAATGCTTTTCCAATATGAAATGAACTGTTTTGAGAATTTATCTTTAAAAGATAAATCGAAAAGTGAATATTTGAAATTTGTTTTCAAATGGTTAAGTGTGGAAATTATATATCTAGTAAAGATATTTTTGAAGATGAAATAATTTGGAAAATTATTTGGAATCTGATGATGTTGCGCATCTTTATTGATAGTTAAATAACCGACTATCAATAATTACCTTTAGATAGGTATTTGTTGTGAATTGGATGACTTTGAATGCCACACTTGTTTTTAAATAAGCGCTCACTATTCGAGTTAGCCGGGAAAGGACCATGGGGTCGTATAACCCATTCCGAATATGTGATACGTCGTTATGAATTGCATTCGAAGATCGGTGTTGAAGACCGGATATTTTTGAAAACGGAAGGATTACCGTCGAGTTACTCTACATCGGCTGATCTCCAATTTAGAGGTTTTATCACCCTTAGTGACGGGAAGTCCGGACGTGATTAGAAAATTATCCGGATTGGCAAGGGCTTCGTGAGAAGTGCCTTCGGTTCTGTTCGATCCCGGAACAGACTTGTATGGATTGTATGTCTGACGTTACAATTTGAGATATAAAGCTGATTTCTTTCAAATACATATCTGTTGGTGGCGGAGAATTTATTCTCTTAGCTTAACACCCTTCTCTGAGACGTACGAGCTCAGAGGTTATGTAGTTGAAATTTATCAGCAATATACTCCCAATTTGGTAACGTGGCATACTGAGTGTTGCTGTGAAATGATCAGCGTTTGATCATTTGCGATATGATCATTTGTTTGATCTTATATCTTTGTGATCATAGGTTGATCATTTGTTTGACCCGAAGCATGGCTTTGTAGAAAGCGTAGCTTTGTGGACGAGACTTCGTCGAGCCTCACGCCCCGGAAATGGTCAAAACAGGAAGGATGCAGCAAGGTTCTAGGGAGTAGCGCCCCTTAGTGTATGTCATTCCTTCTGGATAGAGGTGGTATGATGGTATGGAGCCCAGATACTTAACCTATGTGGTTGCTGCACATTTATTTCTTTGTGGTTTGTTGGAAATCGGGGATCCTCGGGAAGATCGGTTACGATCGGGGGATGGCATACGCGTGTCAGTAGTTACCTATTTTTGCAGAGGTAACCCGGCCTTGTGTTGGCAGAGATCCGGTTAGGTTCTCGGGTCGTCTATTCTAGGGATGCACCCATCGTGGAATAGGAAGTTCCTTAGCCTGACCATTTGTTGGAAATCCAAAGAAACAATACGTGACTTGTACGGTTTTAGTTGTATTACCTGCTATGGAATGTGGCGGTAACCTACTATTGAACATAGTAGCTATAGTAGGCATAAGTGCCGAATGCCTATGCTGGCTAAGATTAATATTATACTTTCGAAATGATTTCTACACTATGCACTAAAAATAATATCCAAAATGATTTGATTTTGCGTAGTAAGCATTTTTGACTATCATAAGAAGAAATCTCCTCCAATTCTGCGTTTGCATTGTGTGTGTGGTGGGAGGTCTTATGGTAGTTTCATTTTCCAAAAGCATTGCGAATTTGTTTTATTTTCTTTGTGAAAAATAACTGTTTTACGATCTCACACCAGTCACCATGACTGACTCGGAGTTTATTGTTCCCTTCTAAACTCTGGGTGCCCACAAATTTCCACACGGGCATCCTAGAGTTATGTTATCAGGATATTCTGGAGCTTTGGAAGCAAGCTGGATGACGAGACGTAGTATTTGTATCTGATAGTATTTATCCCGCTGTGTATTCTGTATGAGGACAAGTTTATATAACTGTCCATTGTTGTGTTGTGTTGTATTGAGTCATATATTGACTCTGATTGATGTATGTATAAACTGATATAGTTCTTTGTTTTAAAAAACTAGTAATTATCTATTGTATATTGTTCCGCTGCGATATGTGAGATTCTGATATTGTTTTCTGTTCTGATGTTGTTCTGTTGTTCTTCTTTCTTCCTCTTTTCTTCTATCTCTCTACTTCTTCTGTTTTCTTCTTCTTCTGCCTTTTTCTTCTTTCTTAAACCGTCACTATTGGAGTTTCCGGCACTCGATTGCTCGATAGTCGATAAAGGGAGTATCGATGTCGAATTTTCGAAAGTCGAAAATTCCGGTACGTGACAATGACTCTGGCTATCACTGTTATCTTTGCTTCGATATCACCGTTAATTGAATGACCGGCACATTCTTTCAGCCGTCCGTCAAGGGCTAATGGAAACCCCGGTTCTAGACAGTACTCCGCACGTCGTCGCAGCCCGTGCCAAGGATTTTCGCAACTACCCAGGGTACTCGACCAACAATTCATTGTCGTTGGGGTTTTCGCAACTGTCTAAACGTACCCTTGCTTTGAGTTTGCTAGAACCTTCAACAACGATGCTATCCAAGCCTCCTGGTCGTCCTCCTCGACGACTATTTCCATACTAGCTCAAGCGCCTCTCGAACATCCATTATCCTCAACTCGAATCATATCACCGAGTTACCAACGTGCTTGGAATGATCCCGTCTGGATTAGACCAAGACTATCTAATATCATACTTCGCTTCATAACATCCTCGCAAAGTCTCATCTCAACATCATCATCATCGAATCTATGCATAAGAGCTTCATCATCCGCTACATATGCCACGAGCAGCTTTCCCAATTCAAGAGCCTTTCCCTTAGCTTTTGAATCGTCTTCGGTCTAAATCAAATCATCAGTCATCTAATTCATAGCAATCAACCAAGTCAAACATTAATCCAAGCAATCAAACATTCAAATATGATCTAAGTAGACAATTTTAACAATAATGGCATTTTCGTAATTAAAGAGTTGAAAGTCCAACAAGCATGAAAACATGAACAATATCTTTATAAACTTGATGAATGAACTTGCATAGGTTAACATGTGACAAAATGAATGTAACATCATCATGAACAATGAATCTATATGGATCTACACTTAGGATGAAGAAAATGCATGGAAATCACTATTTTAACACCAAATCGAGCCAACAATCCGATATACTCCTTTGGATCCGTGTGAGAGATAATCACCACTCACCAAATCACCTAAATAAACCCAAACCAACACGCTTCAGATCTAGACAGCGAAGGATCATGCTTGATCTATCACGAATCCGCTTCAAACGATGAAATCTCACTTCAATGGATGTAGATCTTCAATCTAAGCTCTTGAATCTTCAATTTGATCTTCAACTTGGATGGATGGAAGCACTAGATTAGAGTGGAGAAAAGAAGTGAAGAAGTGTAGAAGTCGAGCTCTCAAAATGGCAGCACTTCCTCGCTTCGAAATCCGGATCCCAAAAAGTGAGAAAAACCCTTCCTATTTATAGCTGAAAATTCACTAAGTCGTAACTCGGCTATCTCCATAAGTCGTTGCCGACTCATCTCTCATTCCGACCTATGACTTAAGACCTTCGACTCAACCATTTGCGCGACTTAACTCCTGAAGCTTACACGCGACCTAACACATGTACACGTTCCCTCCTAAGTCGTCTGGACGACTTAATGACTTAGCACCATCGCGACTTAACTCCCTACGACTTACTAACTTAAATGGGTTACGACTTAGCAACTCAACACATCCTACGACTTAACAGTGTTACAACCTAACACCTAAGAGGATACGACTTAGTACAACAGTCCACCGAAGTCTCTACGACTTAAGACTTAACTCCAACGCAGAATATATCCCAACTCCTAAGTCGTCTACGACTTATCAACCCTAAGTCGTCTATTTTCTTAAGTCACCAATTCTCCTAAGTCGGTCAGTTCCTTAGGTTGTCTATCCCTTAGGTCATTAACTCACCCAGTCGACTTAACTTGGCAACGACTTAAACACTTAACTCGGTAACAACTTAACTCACCACTATCCTTAAGTCGCGCCTACCCCTTAAGTCGTTCAAACAACCTATCTCCAAACCCTTAACTCGCCATTTCCTTGGGTAGCTCCTATCCCTAAGTCCTATATGACTTACGACTTACACTAAGTCGTGAACGACTTAGGACTTAGCAAATTTTCTGCCTAAAATCTGAAATGGCTCAACAACACTAAAAACTCCAGATTTTGACAAACTTTTCGATCCGTAAAAATACGGGTCGTTACATTCTCTCCCCCTTAGGAATTTCGCCCCCGAAATTCCAAACAAACAAATCAAACAAAGACTATTCTGCATGCCTACCATCCATAGCAATCAACAAACCATGCATCCAATTCTAGCTTAGCATGCAGAATTCTAAAACTAGAACAAGTTACAACGTTGTTAGATGATACGACACCTTAGGGCCATACCTTGAAGAGTTCAGGATGAGCTGCTTTCATCCTCTCTTCCACCTCCCATGTACAGTCGTTATCATCGTCACTCCATTGTATCTTGAGCAACTTAACTATCTTTCTCCTAAGCTGTTTCGTGTCGGTTTCCACAACACGAAGCGGCTTACGAGGTCTTCTATCGACTGGATCAACTTCGAAATCTTCACAGCTATCAGCAGAAACCACCGTATTCGAGTCGTGCACATACTTCCGTAGATACGATACATGAAAAACATTGTGCACACCTGACATCTTCTCCGGTAATTCCAATCTATAAGCGAGCTTTCCTATTTGCTCGATAATCGGGAATGGTCCAACAAATGTTGGAGTCAATTTTCCTTTCTTCCCGAATCGAATAACATTCTTCAGTGGAGAAATCTTCACAAAAACCATATCTCCAACATCAAATTCCAAATCCTTTCGACGCTTGTCGGCATAACTCTTCTGACGGTCTTGGGCTGCCTTCATTCGTTGTCGAATGATCTCTATACAATCTGAAGTCTGTCGAATCATCTCTGGCCCAAGCATCAGCCTTTCTCCTGTTTCTAACCAACATGTCGGAGAATTACACGGTCTTCCATACAATGCCTCATACGGTGCCATACCAATGCTTGACTGGTAACTGTTGTTGTATGCAAACTCCACCAAATAAAGGTGATCTTCCCACGATCCTCCGAAATCCAAAACACAAGCTCTGAGGAGATCTTCCAAAACTCGGTTGACTCTCTCGGTCTAACCATCTGTTTAAGGATGATAAGCTGTACTCAAACACAACTCGGTTCCCAAAACTTCCTGGAAGCTCTTCCAAAATCCACTAGTGAACAACGGATCTCGATCGCTCACTATACTTTTTGGAATACCATGGAATCGAACTATCCACTTAACATACAATTCTGCCAACTTTGATGCGGTCCTAGTCGATCGAACAGGAATGAACCTCGCACTCTTAGTCAGACGATCTATGATGACCCAAATCCCTTCATTTCCCGTTCTTGTTCTAGGTAGCCCATCAATAAAGTCCATCGATATTTGCTCCCACTTCCATGTAGGAACTTCTAATGACTGAATTAATCCACTTGGCTTCTTCTGTTCAGCCTTTACCAACTGGCAGTTCATACACTTGGAAATAAAATTTCCAACATCCTTCTTCATACCTTCCCAGTAGTAGGTTCTCTTCATATCCCGATACATCTTATTTCCACCTGGATGAATTGTCAACTTCGAGTGATGACTTTCCTTCAGAACTTCACTCCTCAATTCATCTATATCGGGAACAACTAGTCGTCCTTGCTTTCGAAGCCAACCCTCTCGATCGACCTCGAATCCTTTATCCTTTTCTGGATACAATCCAGATTCCAATTCACGGATAATCTTGACAAGCTTATCGTCTCGCTTTTGGCTCTCGCCAATCCTTTCCACAAGAGAAGGTCTTATCGATAAGTTTGCCAACATCTCAGGTTCCAATTCGCATCTAGGCCTGAAGTCAAATCCAGCTAAATACTCGAGATTCTTCCATTCTGAAAACATGTCTCCCAATCCTGCATGTCTTCGACTTAACGCATCTGCCACCGCGTTACCTTTTCCCGGAGTATAAGCTATACCAAAATCATATGATGCCAAAAACTCTAGCCATCGCTGCTGCCGAAGATTCAAATCCTTTTGGGAGAAAAGATACTTCAATGACTTGTGATCCGTAAACAACTCGAATCGAACTCCCAATAGATAATGTCTCCTCATCTTCAGAGCAAATACAATCGCCGCTAACTCCAAATCATGAGTTGGGTAATTCCTTTCATGCGGCTTCAGTTGTCGACTTGCATACGCAACAACTTTATCCTTCTGCATTAGCACTGCTCCAAGTCCAGTACCACATGCGTCGGTGTAAACCACCATCTCGTCATTCCCACTTGGAATAGTCAAAACAGGAGCACTAGTCAATCGCTCTTTCAGGATTCTGAAGGCTTGCTCACACTTATCATCCCATCTGAACACTTGGTTCTTCTTCGTCAACCCTGTTAACGGTGCAGCCACCTTGGAGAAGTCTTTGATAAACCGTCGATAATATCCTGCTAATCCAAGAAAACTTCTCACATCAGATGCATTCTTAGGTCTAACCCAATCCTGGATTGCTGCCACCTTAGCGGGATCAACCGCTATTCCAATTCTAGAAATCACATGGCCTAAGAACCTTACTTCACTCTTCCAGAAGTGACACTTCGAAAACTTAGCCTTCGGCTGATGTTTCCGCAAGATTTCCAAAACAATACACAAGTGCGTCTTGTGCTCTTCTTCCGTTCTGGAATAAATCAGAATATCATCCACGAACACAAGTACGAACTTGTTCAACTGATCTCTGAACACCCTATTCATAAGATCCACAAAATATGCTGGCGCGTTAGTCAATCCAAACGGCATTACCAGCCACTCAAAGAAACCAGATGGTGTCCGAAAAGCAGTCTTTGGCACACTATCCTTAGCTACTCTCAACTGGTGAAATCCCGTTGCCAAATCCATCTGAGAAAACACCTTAGCTTCGTGAAGCTGATCAAACAAGTCATCTATCCTCGGCAATGGATACTTGTTCTTCTTAGTCACCTTATTCAGCTCACGATAATCCACACACAATCTCAACGATCCATCTGCCTTGGTTGCGAACACAACTGGTGCACCCCACTCGGACACACTACGCCGAATGAATCCTTTCTGTAAAAGGTCATCAACTTGCACCTTCAACTCATGCTGTTCCCTAGGCGCCATCCGCCTAAGAGGCATCACAACAGGTCTGGCTCCTTCAACTAGATCTATACGAAACTCGATCTCTCTATGCGGCGGCAACCCTTTGACTTCGTCAAAGACATCCTCGAATCCATTAGCGATTGGCACCGATGACAGTCCATCCCGTGGAACAACCAGCGAATACATGAAGCTCATGAAGACGCCTTCCTCATGCTTACATCGTATCACAACCTTTCGCCCCTCCATATTCTCGACTGTCACTTCCAACCTCTCGCAATCAACCTTTGCCGTATACTTCCTAAGCCAGTCCATACCCAAAATAATTCCGAACCCCGCAAAGTTCAGAACAAAGCAATCACAAACAAAAGAGCAACCATGACTCGATACAACTAGACCACGGCATAACATACACAAACAAGACGAACCCCCAACTGGATTAGTCACAACCAATGGCCTATCAACAGTATCCGGTTCCAAACCTAACCGGCCTACGAGTTCACTACAAACAAACGAATGCGACGCCCCAGTATCAAACAGAACTCTAACCGGAACACCACATAGGAAGAGAGTACCTTGAACCACCACACTCTTTCCCTTCTCTTCATCGGTAGGAGCTTTTGAAGACGACGGAACAGCTCCCAAAGCATAAGCTTGCACAATCTGCTTGTCCCTTCTCGGTTCTGGACAATTCTTCCTGAAATGCCCTGGCTTGTCACAGTTGTGGCACTTCGCCGGCGCTTTCAAATTCTTGCAATCCCTGGAGAGATGGCCTTTCTGCTGACAGTTGTAGCAGGTCACTTCGCCCTTCGGCTTCTTCTGGCCATCCTTACCCTTCTGCTGCTGCTGCTTTCTCTTCTTGTTTCCACCCTGCTGGGGTTTAGACTCTTCCCTGGTCACAGCAACAACAGATCCTTCCTTAGGAAACAGACTTTCATGCCTGAGAGCCTTCTCCACAAGCTTCTCAAATGAATCGTCCAAATGATCCACCAACTGTCTCCCAAGATAACTGTCCAAGCCTGTCACAAACTTCTCATTCTTCTGATATGCAGATTCAATATATGACCGAGCATACTTGGACAAAGCTTCAAACTCAGAAACATACTCAAGAACTGGTCTTCCTCTCTGCTTGAGCTCAACAAACTTCTTGAACATAACAGACTTCTGAGCTGTAGAAATGAACTTAGCTTCAAACCTGACTTGGAATTGCTCCCAAGTGATCTCTTCCTCCGGAGTATTGATGGTAATAGAGTTCCACCAATCAGAAGCTCTCCCTTGAAGCTGTCTCGATGCCAACTTCCTCTTAGTCGCATCCTCAATTCCCAAATCACCAAAAATCCTTCTACAAGCATCTATCCACCTCTGGACCTCAATAGTTGATTCTGTTCCCAAGAAAACCTTCCCTCCAAGAGCAGTATAATCCTTGCACAACTTAGCAAAATCCACTGGTTTTGGAGTTTGGACTTGAACTCCAACATCTACTGCTGCCCCCGGAACTGGTATCCTTCTCATGATCGAAGTCATCATAGCTTCGAACATAGCTGCATAATTAGCAGTCCCTTCAGTAGCACGGCCTTCCCTAGCAGCTGGTCTCCCTCTTCGACTCATCCTTAATATCTATAAAAAGGAATGATCAGAACATCTTAGAGAAACAACTGCATAAAGGACTCAAACTCTACTAAGATACTATATTATACATAGTAATCATCCATCAAAATACAATTACGTCTCTCGTACGTAGTTACGTCAGCGGGCGTTGGGTAAAATCGATTAACCAATGCTCTGATACCAAATGTGACGACCACCTATGACCCCTGCACTTAAACCTAGAGATAGTGCGCTGCAAAGTGTGCCAGGCAGCCATGGACGATTGTCAGGGTAAATTAAAAATAGCAGAATCTATCGTATTACTCACAGCGCATAGACAAAATACAATAGAATATATATATAGAGAAGCTTCACAGAATAGAATGTCATCATATAAAACTTCATAATAGTTGAATACAAGCATCTGAATAGTCAATACAACAAGCCTCACTACATATCACTCAGAGAATACAAAGCAGCGGAACATCCAGTACATATAGTAAGAAATAATATGCAATACACCAGCTCGTCTTCGATATCAGCACCGTGAAAAGCTAGAACAGCACCTGCCACCTACTACCTAGTCTGCCCGTCCCAAAATGGACGAACAGCCCAAGGCAATAAGAATTAAAACATAAAGCCTTGAGTCAGACAACAGTCTTAGTGAGCAGTAAATTAACTAACAACATACCAAAAGAGCATAAAGGAAAAGGAATAGGAATACAACCCTCCCACTCCAACCTCATTCTACAGTGATAGCCCCCACACACACACTAAGCAGAAGCAAACATAGCAGAGCATACAATTTAAAGTAAAGCTATTATCACTTGAGTCAAGGGCGATGTTTTCTAAGCACAAACCCCCAAGGCCTAAACCAAGATCAGATAAGCACCCAGAAAATACCGCTCTTGAGGTCGAAAGACGATACAACCAAACATCCATGACTCTGGCTATCACTGTTATCTTTGCTTCGATATCACCGTTAATTGAATGACCGGCACATTCTTTCAGCCGTCCGTCAAGGGCTAATGGAAACCCCGGTTCTAGACAGTACTCCGCACGTCGTCGCAGCCCATGCCAAGTATTTTCGCAACTACCCAGGGTACTCGACCATCAATTCATTGTCGTTGGGATTTTCGCAACTGCCCAAACGTACCCTTGCTTTGAGTCTGCTAGAACCTTCAACAACGATGCTATCCAAGCCTCCTGGTCATCCTCCTCGACGACTATTTCCATACTAGCTCAAGCGCCTCTCGAGCATCCATTATCCTCAACTCGAATCATATCACCGAGTTAACAACGTGCTTGGAATGATCCCGTCTGGATTAGACCAAGACTATCTCATATCATACTTCGCTTCATCACATCCTCGCAAAGTATCATCTCAACATCATCATCATCGAATCTATGCATAAGAGCTTCATCATCCGCTACATATGCCACGAGCAGCTTTTCCAATTCAAGAGCCTTTCCCTTAGCTTTTGAATAGTCTTCGGTCTAAATCAAATCATCAGTCATCTAATTCATAGCAATCAACCAAGTCAAACATTAATCCAAGCAATCAAACATTCAAATATGATCTAAGTAGACAATTTTAACAATAATGGCATTTTCGTAATTAAAGAGTTGAAAGTCCAACAAGCATGAAAACATGAACAATATCTTTATAAACTTGATGAATGAACTTGCATAGGTTAACATGTGACAAAATGAATGTAACATCATCATGAATAATGAATCTATATGGATCTACACTTAGGATGAAGAAAATGCATGGAAATCACTATTTTAACACCAAATCGAGCCAACAATCCGATATATTCCTTTGGATCCGTGTGAGAGATAATCACCACTCACCAAATCACCTAAACAAACCCAAACCAACACGCTTCAGATCTGGACAGCGAAGGATCAAGCTTGATCTATCACGAATCCGCTTCAAACGATGAAATCTCACTTCAATGGATGTAGATCTTCAATCTAAGCTCTTGAATCTTCAATTTGATCTTCAACTTGGATGGATGGAAGCACTAGATTAGAGTGGAGAAAAGAAGTGAAGAAGTGTAGAAGTCGAGCTCTCAAAATGGCAGCACTTTGTCGCTTCGAAATCCGGATCCCAAAAAGTGAGAAAAACCCTTCCTATTTATAGCTGAAAATTCACTAAGTCGTAACTCGACTATCTCCATAAGTCGTTGCCGACTCATCTCTCATTCCGACCTACGACTTAAGACCTTCGACTCAACCATTTGCGCGACTTAACTCCTGAAGCTTACACGCGACCTAACACATGTACGCGTTCCCTCCTAAGTCGCCTGGACGACTTAACGACTTAGCACCATCGCGACTTAACTCCCTACGACTTACTAACTTAACTGGGTTACGACTTAGCAACTCAACACATCCTATGACTTAACAGTGTTACAACCTAACACCTAAGAGGATACGACTTAGTACAACAGTCCACCCAAGTCTCTACGACTTAAGACTTAACTCCAATGCAGAATATATCCCAACTCCTAAGTCGTCTACGACTTATCAACCCTAAGTCGTCTATTTTCTGAAGTCACCAATTCTCCTAAGTCGGTCAGTTCCTTAGGTTGTCTATCCCTTAGGTCGTTAACTCACCCAGTCGACTTAACTTGGCAACGACTTAAACACTTAACTCGGTAACAACTTAACTCACCACTATCCTTAAGTCGCGCCTACCCCTTAAGTCGTTCAAACGACCTATCTCCAAACCCTTAAATCGCCATTTCCTTGGATAGCTCCTATCCCTAAGTCCTATACGACTTACGACTTACACTAAGTCGTGAACGACTTAGGACTTAGCAAATTTTCTGCCTAAAATCTGAAATGGCTCAACAACACTAAAAACTCCAGATTTTGACAAACTTTTCGATCCGTAAAAATACGGGTCGTTACACCTACGACTTAACTTAGGTCGTACACGACCTAAGAATTGGCAAAAATTCCGTCCAGAATCACTTCTATAAATACCCCCTAACTCCAACGGCAAAAGGACTTTTGGCCGATCATTTTCTGAAGCGTCGTTACTCTGCCGAATTCACAACTCATTCAATACTTGAAGAACTCCAAACATTCGAGACAATACAACAAGCTTTGAAAGAAATCTACCACATTCTACATGGATTCAAGGAGATCTTCTACATCGAAGCTTGAGCTATTAGTCTAGAGTGTTCTAGAATCAAAGTGCATTGTATTTCGAATTGTATTGTATCATCTTGTAATCAGAATCAGCAATAAAGGAATTCAAATTGGACGTAGGCTTGATCTCAAGCCGAACCACTATAAACTGCTATCTTTTACCGCTTTTTCACTATTTTACTGCTTATTTCTTGTTCCCGTCACACGGGTGGTGCTTTCACAACTCTACTACACCACCGGGTGTTAGCGTTCAATTTTTAGCGTTAACATTTTGGTGCTTTCACTGAGAACCCAACTCAGGACTATTGTCGCCATTGCTTCGCAAAAGATTGTTGAAAACGTTTCTTTCAAAACCAAAAGGCTATCAGATATAATGGCTCCTGGAAGAAAACGCAAATCTTTTAGATCTGATGATGCTCACGATAACACCGCCACTTCTCCTTCTCCAAGTCAAGCAGCTCCAAGCGTCGGAGTGACGCGAGAAGAGTAAGATGCTGCTGTGTCTGAACTGTATCAGCAAATTGAAACTCAGAATACTCTAATGATGGAAAATTTGAATGCTTTGCTCGGGGCTAATTAGAGACCAGTAAATAATGAAGAAAACTTTGTTGATGCTTTTCACAACTCCGAAGGGAGAGATATTCCTCAAGAGGCACCTCCTCAAGCTGAAGCATCCAGACCACCGCCAGTTCCCCGTGAACGTTTGCCCGGACAAACTTCCGAGAAAATGGCCGATGTCTGCTTTGCAAAGTCGCTAAACAATGAAGAGTATCTCTCCGGGATGATTCGGCAAATAGTGAAGGAAAGCATGCAGAGAAATGAAGATGAGAATGATTGGGGGTTTGCTCCGAGTAAAACTCCATTTACTGAGAGGATTCTAAAAGCTGAGTTTCCCAGAAAATTCGTTCCTCCTACCATTCCTGCTTATCGAGGAACAAGTGACCCGAATCAATTCTTGTACAAATATGATTGGCACATGACTGGTGCCAGAGCAACTGATGAGATTAAATGCCGGTATTTCCCGGTATACTTGGAAGGAGTGGTGTTACTTTGGTTTACCAAGCTTCCCGTACGATCTGTTGATTAATTTTCCGATCTAACTAGGAAATTCAAGGAACAATTCAGACTGTACACTTCGAGAGCAAAGGATATAATGTCTCTTTCAAGTCTTGAACAGAATCCTGGAGAACCCATCAAATCCTTCTTGAATCGCTTTAATATAGCCCTAGCTGAAGTTGACAACGCAGAACCACGAATGGTTTTAACCTACTTAATGCGGGCTATTGACAAGTCAAGCGAATTTGGAAAATGGTTGAAAATGAAGGAACCAAATTCGCTCGAAAAGTTCTACAAAAAAGCTGATGAGTTCATGCCTCTAGAAAATCTCTTCGCATCAGCTAAAGTCGTAACAATAGTGGTGGAAAATAATGTTACTACTCAGAACAAAAAAGAATCTGCAAATCAGAAGAGGGAGAGTAAGGGTGGAAAGAAGCAGAAGGACCTAAAAAAACCCGCTTTCTCAAGTCCTCAGATTTTACCCCTCTAACTGATACAACAAGGAATATTTTCATCGCCACTAAAGATGCTATTGAATACCCGAAGCCACCAGCAGTAAAGGTTGGAAAAAATGCTGCTCAAAGTGGGAGATTTTGCCAATTTCATAATCAACCAGGCCATGATACCAACGAGTGTCGCCACTTGAAAAGCTTGATTGAAGAATTGTTAAGAGAGAATAAGTTGCAGCAGTATGTTAAAAGCAACAGAAAAGACCCGTCTTCATCTAACCAGGGGCAGCAACCTCCAGCTCATTCATCTGGTTCAGGAGAGAGGCCTGCTGCACAAGAAACGGAAAGACCTGTTATCAATGTGATCACAGGAGGACCCCACCCGGTTGGCAAGAGCTGGGGAGAGATGGAAAGGTACACAAGAGCTTTGAAATATGCCCCAGCTGAAGAAAGTGTCTTGGTTTTGGAAGATGCTGCACCTCTGAAGCAGCAAAAGATTTTTCATGATGATATCATATTCTGAACCAGGGATTCTATTGGTGTGGAGGCTCCTACTGAGGACCCTTTAGTTGTTTCTGGCGGTATTGGGCCGACTATTGTAAGGAGGGTCCTGGTTGATAGTGGCGCCTCATGCAACATACTCTTTAAGAAGACATTTGACCAAATGAAAATTCCAATGGCAGACGTATAGGCTTCATCTCAGAAGATCGTCGGATTTATAGGGGAGCCGAAACAACCAATTGGGATAGTTGACTTATTTGTTGAATTAGGAGAAGGACATAAGAAGGTGGTTCGGAAACAAACTTTTATAATTGTTGATGGATTCTCTACCTATAATGCCTTCTTGGGTCGGCCTACACTTGCTGCTTTCAAGGCCATCCTCGCCCAGTGGTGCTTGATAATGAAATTTCCCACTGATAATGGGGTTGCTGTCATTAAGGGAGATCAGAACGCAGGGCGAGAATGTTATCTTGTAGAGCTCCGAGAGGCCAGGAAAAGAGAGATGGGAAAAGATGCGGTAGCTCCGCTCCGCATCAAGGAACCGACCTTGTAGCAACTACGGGGTGGCCCCTGTACTGGCGAACACAGCAATGCAAGGAAAGAAATGGACCCCAGAAAAGCCAGTACAGGGGAGAATAGAGTGGTACCCATGGAAGTAACGGTACCAATACCCGTTGACTCGAAAGACCCAAACAAAGTACTCAATGTGGGTTCACAACTAAGCATGGCAGTTCAAAACACGTTGATATCATTTTTGAAAGCAAATCTGGATGTGTTTGCTTGGTGTCACGCTGATATGTATGGGATCTCTCCGGAAATTGCTGTACATACTCTGAATATTGATCCGAAATTCACACCAGTAAAACAGAAAAGAAGGACCTAAGGTCCAGAAAGGTCAGCAGCGCTAAAGGAAGAAGTGGGTCGGCTCATGGAGAATGGTTTTATCAGAGAATCCACTTATCCAAATTGGGTTTCAAATCCAGTACTGGTTAAGAAGGCAAATGGAAAGTGGAGAGTATGCATCGACTTTTCAGATCTGAACAAAGCTTGCCCCAAAGACTGCTTCCCGTTGCCTAGAATCGATCAATTGGTGGATGGAACAGCTGGGCATGAGTTGTTATCTTTTATGGATGCTTACTCTGGATACAATCAGATTATGATGCATGAGTCAGATCAGGAAGACACAAGCTTTATCACGGATGTGGGTCTCTACTGCTACAAAGTTATGCCTTTCGGATTAAAGAACGCTGGGGCAACCTACCAAAGACTCGTCAATGCGATGTTCAAACCTCAGATTGGCAGAACTATGGAAGTTTATGTTGATGATATGTTGGTAAAGTCAAAGAAAGCAGTAAACCACATGGATCACTTGGCGAAAATGTTTGCAATTCTTCGAAAGTACGGAATGAATCTCAATCCGTTGAAATGTTCATTCGGGGTAGAGTCCGGAAAATTCTTAGGTTTCATCGTGAGAGCTAGGGGCATCGAGGCCAATCCTGCTCAAATCACAGCTCTAAGAGAGGTCAAAGCCCCTAAAACAAAGAAAGAACTGCAAAGCCTCAATGGAAAAGTCGCTGCTCTGAGTCGTTTCATCTCGAAGGCCACAGACAAATGCATTCCCTTCTTTGATGCTCTAAAGAAAGGAAAGAAAAACTTTGAATGGACTCCCGAATGCCAGAATGGTTTCGATGAACTAATTCGCCATATGGAAACGCCTCCAGTTCTTTCCAAGCCTAGTGATGGTGAAGACCTTTTCATCAATTTAGCAATTTCATCTCATGCTCTCAGTGCAGCACTTGTACGGGAAGATATCAAAGTACAGCGTCCAGTCTATTACATCAGCAAACGGTTCACTGGGCAGAGATGAATTATTCAAAGATAGAAAAGCTTGCCTATTGTTTGCTAATTGCTTCCAGGAAGTTGAGGCCATACTTTCAAGCTCATCCTATCAAGGTTCTTACTGATCAACCTCTAAAGCAAGTCATGTTTCGTCCTAAAACTTCGGGTCGTCTTTTGAAATGGAACATTGAACTCAGCCAATATGATATCACTTACCATCCCCGAAGTGCAATCAACGGACAAGCTTTAGCAGATTTCATTGCGGAATTTACTGACAAAGGTGACAGTGAGAGAGAAACAACTGATGGCATTCCAATCTAGTGGAAGTTTTATGTTAACGGCTCGAGAAATGACTATTGTTCTGGGGCAGGGGTTGTGCTTGAAACCCCCGAAGGACGATCATTGTGTTATGCATTGAGATTGGAATTTCCTTCAACGAACAATGACGCGGAGTATGAAGCTCTTATTGTCGGTTTAAGAATTGCCAAGGAACTGAACATCAAAGTGTTACAAATTTTCAGCGACTTCCAACTTATTGTTTGCCAGGTAAAGAAAGAGTTTCAAGCTAAAGGTGGAAATCTGCCTTCATACTTGTCGAAGGCATGTGAACTTCTCGAAGATTTTGATCATTACACGATGAGTCACATTCCTCGGGTAGAAAACATGAAGACGGATTCTCTAGCAAAGTACTCAAGTTCTGGAGAGGCTCAATTATTGGGGTTAGTCCCTGTGGAAGTCTTGTCAGCTCCAAGCATTGATGAGATGGATATTGATTGGATTATGGCTGCGTCTCAAGAGCATGAATCGTGGATGACTCCAATCAAAGAATATCTACTCAGTGGTTCCCTATCGGAAAATTCTAAAGAACGTCGAAAGCTGTTGAGGAAAGCGTCAAGATATATAATTCAAGATGGCCGATTATACAAACGGGGATTCTCAATGCCATTACTCCGATGTGTAACCAAGGAAGAAGCCAAGACGATTCTAGCTGAGGTACACGGAGAAGAATGTGGGGATCATTTAGGTGATCAAACTCTAGCCAAGAAAGTTCTCTGATATGGGTATTTCTGGCTAGACATTTATCGAGATGCTGCTATTTACTCCTGAAAGTGCGACAAGTGCCAGAGATTTGCAAAAATCCCAAAAGCGCCTTCTACCGAACTCACGCAAATGGTTAGCCCATGGCCGTTCACCATTTGGGGAATAGACTTCATTGGACCTTTACCGATCGCTAAATCTGGAATCAAATATGCTATTGTTGCTGTTGATTATTTCACCAAATGGGCTGAAGCTGAACCCTTAGCCACTATTACCTCTAAAAAGATGATAAATTTCGTAACTAAAAATATCATTTGTAGGTATGGTGTGCCGCAGAATATAATCACAGACAACGGTACTTAGTTTGAAAGTGAAGAATTCCAAGACTTTTGCAAACGGTTCAGAATTCGAAAAAGCTTCTCAGTAGTGGCTCATCCGCAGGCAAATGGGCAAGTGGAGGCAGTGAACAAAATTATCAAGTCAACCATCAAATAGCAACTCGAGAAAGCAAAAGGTGGTTGGGTCGATAAGCTTCCACTAGCACTATGGGCATACAGAACTGCTCATAAAACTGCGACTGGGCACACTCCATTTTCACTGGCATACGGATCAGAAGCAATGATTCCAGTGGAAATAGAAATCCCTTCACACATGAGAATTCATTTCAATGAAGCTGAAAACGAAAAACTGCAACTTGAAGCACTTGATTTTCTTGATGAAAAAAAGAGAAGAAGCTAGGCTCAGAGTTTCAGCTTATCAGCAAAGGATAGCCAGGCACATCAACACTAAAGTTCACCAACGCAGCTTTGAGATCGGAGACTTAGTCTTGAAAAGGATCATGACAGCAACTGGGGTGTTTGGGCCAAACTGGGAAGGACCATATGTCATAGGCAATAAACTTCTTGATGGCACTTTCAAACTCATAACTGTCAAAGGAGATGCAATTCCAAGAGCCTGGAACAGCAACCATTTGCGTCCTTATTTTACTTAAAAAAAGCTTTGCTCAAAATTGTAAAAAAGCGATTGATGTATCAGTTGTATTGTAATATATTGTAAATCAGTGCAAATTAATAAAAGATATAAAGTGGATGTAGGCCCAATTCTTGGCCGAACCACTATAAATCTTGTGTTCTTTATTATTGAATAATGCCTGTTTCATTTCGATTTTAAATACTTTAAATGTATTGCTAAAATGTCGATTCAAAATTGCAGGCCATCAAAACAAGGTTTACCCGTCACAAGGCCAAGCGAGCCCTATAATTCACTTATTAAGCAAATACCAAGCGACAAAAATTCCAGATTCGCATCCCATACAAGAAGAACTTCACATAAAAAGTTGTCGACTCCACTGTATCAAGCCCTCGTTAACTGGTTGCGATCGTCGGTATAAACAGACATCCAACCAAGTAACTTGTGTTTGCTCCGTGAAGTCATTCAACAGTGAAGTCTACTTCTTCGGATAAAAGCAATTTACTTGCAAAAGAAAGGAAGATGCGCTTGGAAACGATAATAAAGGATCGCTGGTGAACAGATGATGAGAAAAACATGGGCAGGCAAACAGAAACGCAACCTCCCTGGAACACCAACTGTTAACGTTAAAAAGTGAACGCTAACACCCGGTGTGTAATAGAATCGTGAAAGCACCACCCGTGTGACGGGAATAGAATTTAAGCAGTAAACTAGCAGAAAAGCAGTAAAAGACAGCACTTTATAGTGGTTCGGCTTGAGATTAAGCCTACGTCCACTTTGAATCTCTTTATTACTAAATCTGGTTACAAATCGATACAAATCTCTTATTAAAACGGTACAATTTGATCACAAGAAACAATCATGACTACTAGCTCAATCTTCGACGATGAAACTCGATGAATCCGTGTTGGATGTAAGGAAATCCTCTCGAAGCTTGTTGTAGTGTCTCGAATGCTTGAAGATCTTTGATTGATGAATGAGTGGAGAGTTCGACAGAGTAACGGCGCTTGAAGAAATGAATGGCCAAAAGTCCTCTTCATGTTGAAGGTAGTGGGGTATTTATAGGAGCTGAACTCTGGACTGCAAATTTCCCTAAGTCTTAAGTCGTGGAAGACTTAAGGTAAGTCGGTGACGAGATAAGGGGGTGTAAGTTGTTTCTGAATGTCCAGAACGAACAAGTCATAAGTCGGCAACAAGTTAGCATACGTCGTAAGTCGGCGATGACTTAAGAGATCATACGCGACTTAGTATAAGTCGTAGGTCTTAAGTTATCAACAATTGCCTTAAGTCAGAGACCCCCTTTTCTCGTAGACTCTTAAGTCGGAGCATCTTATAAGTCGGAGCATTTTATAAGTCGGAGCATTTCTTAACTCGGAGCCTTCTTTAAGTCGCAAACTGTTAAGTCGGTCTTCTTCTTAGATCGGTCACTGCTTCTAAGTCGGAGACTTTTTAACTCGTTAAGTCGCTAACCACTTCCAGTTGTTAGGTCGTGAGACTTTGTAAGTCGTAGATTGTAAACTTCCTTATGTCCGAACCCGTTAAGTCGGTCCACTATATAAGTCGTATGCTTTCTTAAGTCGGCTGCTGTTAAGTCGGAGTTTTCTTAGGTCGATGCCTGTTAAGTCGGTCCTCCTCTTAAGTCGGCTGCACCTTTAACTCGTTATATTGCGAATCAAAAAGAAGGTTAACATTTGCCCCTCGAAGTACACGCCTAAGTCGTATGTCGTGTGCTTCGATTCCCCTAGCTCGCTCTGTGGATGACTTAAGATGAGTCGTAGGTTGTAACTCATACGTACCGGTTCACCTTCTACTGCCCCAGTATATAAATAGTTTAAGTCGTCACTTCTTTTCCTTCACCTGCTCTCGTTACTTCATTCCGCCATTAACAAGCATTCGAAATCCTTGAAGACGAAATCAACTACTCGATTACCAGTTACTCTCGTCATTATATTGCGTAAGTGAAATCGGCTTCCCTATTCAATCTTTGACTGTCACTGAATCGCAAATCCCATTTCTGACCTATTCTTCTTATGTCATGCTCCATTGCAATCTTCGTTTCAATTGATTATCGATGGATTCGAGACGATTTGTCTTGGACTTGGACAATCTGTATGTACGAGGCGACAGATTGCAGCGATTCAGCTTGTCTGACTCATGGTTCGTGATGAAGTAACATCACACCGATTTTATGGCGACTCTGTCGATTAAATGTGTTGAGGGAACGAGAGTTTTTGGTTGAAGAAGAGGTTAATGGGTTAACGGGTTAATGGGTTAGGAGAGTGTTGAATTGGTGTATTGAAAAGACGGACGACTTAAGGCCTTTGTGATAAACAGAAATTGCCTCTTAACGCTTGACGACTTAACGTAGGTCGTAAGTCGTAAGTCGGTCAACGACCTAGGACATGTGATTTTTGCATTCTGTCCTGAAATCCTTTATTACAGCACGACTTAAAGGACTGATGTCTTGACTTAACTCGTAGCTCGTTCCTTAAGTCATAGACGAGATAGGACTTAGTGAAATATTTGAACTTGCATTCTTTAACTTGGCTATACTTTTGATATGAATTTCTTGACTTGAAATGCTGGAACAGACTGTCTAATTTTAACTGTTTGAACCTTCCCATATGCCACATTTATCTTACAAATCAACAACCTGTTAATCACAACATTTGCAGAACACGGGGACGAATATACTGCCATTGACTGTCCACATCGAATGACAGATTAGTTGATAAAGAAAAAAATCAAATTAGAATTGCATGAACAAAATGTTGTACAATAACCAATTCAAGTGAAGTATTAAAGCAAAATCATAATAGTCAAATAAAACTAACTTGTTTGCATTAACACTATACTTTAAATGTTAACAAGTTCTGAAATTTCATAATCGACCGGTTGTCGACTAGTTTAATTCCAGTTGTGTTTACTTGTTATTTTCATTGGTTCTGCACAACACTTCACATTTTTTAGGAAACGTGCACCTTTATATTTGATCATCCAGTTCCTTGTGTAGAATGACATCTCAACACGAAGATTTGGAACCAGCTGGAGGAGTTTTTCCAATTGCTACTCCATTAAACGATCCTCCAGAAAGGACTCCTACTACTTTGAGCCATAAAGCCTTTTGTCAATTATGCACCCAGTTTGGCATTGCCGAAGCTGACGCTTTGCTCCCTGGAATAGATGATACTGCTAATAGACCACCCCATGGCTTTGTCGCAGTTAACCGCCAAATGTGCTCGAGTGGAGCTATCCCCCCATTTAATGACTGCCTTCGAGAACTTCTTCTCCGACTATCTATCTCCCCTTTTCAATTACACCCTAATGGCTACGCCATCCTGTTGGGACTGTGTGTGCTTTTTAGGAGAACGCTGGACCGTTTTCCCAATTTTGGAGAAATTCGCTTCCTGTGCACATTTACAAAGCACAAAGACCATCCTTCCATTACAGTTGTGAGAAGTGTTAGAAATCATAAGTTGATCGTTGGTCTCCCCGACAGTGTTCACAATTTCCTAAGTCAGTTTTTCTATGTCCGTTGTCCTCTAGGATTTTACGCCATCTGGAGAGTAGGGAGTAAGATCATTTGTCTCTGTTTCTTATGTTTTTTCGAACTTGTCGAAGTTCGAGTTATCGAGTGTTAACTTTGCCCTTTTCTTTTCAGCACTTCCTCCTCCTTCTAGAAATCCCGGTCACAAAGCGACTTTTGAGAGGCTTATGGCGGTGCCGGTTGAGGAAAGGAGTATCCAGTTTCTATTGACAGACGAATTTTTACATCAATTCGGTCTTTTACACTCTTCTCACTTTACCCAGCCTTGTGAAGTTTCTAATCTTCCAGCGCAGACATCAGATGCCCCAGCTTCAACGGAAGATATGGCTTCAAAGGAGCCAACTGTAGACACTACATTAGTAAAGTGTTCTACTTCTATTGGCTTTGCGGGAACGTCCAACAAACCGGCGCTTGCTCCAATTATTGAAGAGGAAGAAAATCATCGAATTTCTGAAAAATCAGCCGATGTGGAAGTTGAAAAGGAGAATTCTACTGAGCATCATAATGATGACACCTTTGATGACTTGAGTGACATAATGATAACTTCTCAAGAGCTTTTCAAGGATAATCTTCCAAAAGCGAACTCTCCTGTCGTTGAAGCGACTTCCTCTTTGAAACAAACTTCGACGCCTTCTACACCTGTCGTCTCCGTTCCCGCACTAAAGCGTGGTTTGTAGTTTGACGCACGTAGTTCGCATGCCACACACACTTAGGATTTTTCAGCACTTATAAGCATTTATCCTCTTTTTCTAGAAATTTCTAAACTTTACTTCTTTTTCGGTTTTCAGATTCTCCGATGGGGCGTACCGGCTCATACTATGACTCATTTCAGCGCCATGGAGGCCATGGATCTTATGACTTTAGGAGATATCTTGGTGACCAGAGAGAGACAGATGAGGAAAGGGCTCAAAGGAAGGCTCAAGAAAAATGGGATTATGAGCAGCGGCAGAGAAGAAGAGACGCTGATCGATATGATTCTTCTTACAGAAGTTACGATTCTCATAAGCAAAAGTCTTATGATGACAAAGGGAAGACTCATATTACTGACGAATCAAGCAAACGATCCAAGCCAAGTGACGCATCTGTAATTTCTGAGAAAACTGATGCTCCTATCCCTTCTGATACTCCAGCCGGCTCTCCTCCTTTAAAGAAAACCGATATCCAAACGATCATCAGCAGGCCCCAATATCAGGTTAAAGACGGCCCTCCAACACTTCAAAGCCGGTTTCCGAACTGGTGCTTAAAAGGAGTGCGTTTTGACCTGGATTTGGTCCCAATTGATAAGCAAGACATGCTTAAAAGTCTCGATGCAGTTCGGCTTAACATTGAGAGGATGTCGCAATGGCAGAAACTTGTTGATGAACTACAGAGAGTCAACCATATGAATCTTGAAAACATGCTGACTCTGGAGAATGATAAAGCTGAATGGGATAAGTGGTGCAAGCAGCATGACATGGAGATGACGAATATCGCGGATGACAATGCAAGGCTTGAATCTGAAGTTAAGCAGCTTAAGGAAAATCTCGCCTCTTCTTCTACATCACATACTCAAAAAGAAGAAGTCTTTCAGAAGCAAGTGCGGGATGCACATGCTTCACAAAGAGATGTCGAAATGAAGCTTGCCGCTGAGCAGCACACTACTGAGAAATATCGCACAGAAAACGCCGAACTGCGGGAAAAAGTCACCTCCCAGAACGTGGAGATTGAGTTACTAAAGTCTCGACTTGTTAAAGCTGAGACAGAGCGTGATGAGGCTATTACTGGTCGGGTTGCTGCCGTTGCCGAAAAAGAAGCGGCTGAGCAATCACATGAGGCAACGAAAGCAAACATCAGCTCTACCTTATTCGACTTTTATTTACACAGCGTTCTGGGTCGTGGGAACCTTGCTTTTCTGGGTCCTGATTATGAAATCACTCTGGCTGAAGTGTGGGAAGCCGCAATTGATATGTTTAAAGTGCCGGCTATGATGAAGCAGAACTCGAGGCTCGCTATCTTGATGATGAGGCTCGCGCCGCTCTTGTTAAAGGGAAGGAGCAGCTTGCTAAAGCACGGGCTGAATCACTGGGAGAAGAGCTTTCAAAAGAGGAAGCTCCTTTAACTGCCCCTGTTCATACTTCCACTTCGGCCGATGTAAACATTATGGATTCCGGCTCCCATTCTTCACTCCCAGCTAAAATTGCCCAAGAAACTACAACCACTCCCACTGAGGATGAGGCACCGGACGATACTGAAGCCGAGAAATTCGAGATTGACCTTGCGAAGCCAACTCCTCCAGGTAATTTTGGCGTCGTCCCGGGCCCAATGAACCAGTTATTTGATTTAACCGAGTTTGATGACCTTCTTACTTGTTACTTAAACTTTGGTGAACCGATACCCTCTCTATTTTCGGGAGATGTTGATTTTAACTTCTTTTCTTCTACAGCGGAGGCACCAAACACTGCATAAGTTTCCACTCCTTCAGTTGTCGTCCCTCCATCTTTACAGATTACTCCTCCTTCTGCTTCCCAACCGGGATCACAGGCAGAAAAAATCGAAGCTCTTCAAGGCCTGGACGATCCGGCTGTTTCGCAGGAGCAGAAGGCGGAGGATCTTGAAGACATCGAGAAGACCCCGGAGCGGTCTCTAGATGATGACCCGAAGCTTTCAACATTGCTTACTACTCCGGGGAGCGAATCTTCTTCGAAGAGGAAGGGGAAGCTTGCCATAAGGAAGAAGAAGAGAGGTGCTTCGACTGGGGAAGACAAAACAGAAGAAGACCCAACCACTCCTCCTTCTCCGTCCCGCCCACATCGGATTCCGAAATTAACTATTAGGCCAAGCAAAGGCTCCAAGGGTGGCGGAAAGAAGGAGTGACAAGCTTAACTTTCTACTTCTTATTTTGCCTTTTACATGTATAGACCGGAGATTGTGCGGGTACCGGTCCCTGCTTTTGCTCTTTTGAGATATCTGCACATGTAAAGAATTTTCATAGTACTAAATAAAACAGTAATTTTACTTGTACAAATTCTTGTGCATGTGAGAACGCATCTGTTTCTCTTTTTTAGTGTAGAATAAACGATTCCTTTTACTTGTACAAACTTTTTGTTTGTGTTTGGGAATACATTTATTCCACATCTATTTTTCGTGATATTGCAATGAACTTGTGGCATGTTACTTCTATTAATATAATTGAATTGTATAGTGTTGCCCCCATACCACAAGTGCATTGCAGTATTTCTAGCTTTTACAAGACTGATATTCTCACTTCAGAGAATAACAATTCCACTTTTAGGAAAGGAATCATTCTGCTTTTAATAGAGTATATCTCGTTTTTTGGAGAAATTTTTATTTTTTCTTTCTTTCTGAAGAACACTTCAACTATCGGGGATGATCACTTTCATTTGTCAAAAAAGAAAGTAGATTTCCCTATGCAGTGAAATGAACTTTTCTGAAAGAATTTTGTAGCATTTCAACTTTTTTTTAGGAGGAACTTTTTGAGATGAACAAGTTAACCTTCCTTTGAGAGTTGAACTGTGCTTCCGGAGAAGGCTTTTCGTTCGAGTATTCTATTTTGGGGCATGCCTCCGGAGAGGGCTCCTCTTAAAGAGTTGCGCCTCTGAAGAGGTCTTGTGCCTCCGAAAAGGGCTTGTACCTCCAAAGAGGGCTTGTGCCTCCGAAAAGGGCTTGTGCCTCCGAAGAGGGCTTGTGCCTCCGAAGAGGGCTTGCGGTGCCTTGGGAAAGGGCTTTTGCCTCCGAAGAGGTCATGTGCTCCGAAGAGGGCTTGTGGTGCCTTGGGAAAGGGCTTTTGCCTCCGAAGAGGTCATGTGCCTCCGAAGAGGGCTTGTGCCTCCGAAGAGGGCTTTTTGATTGCCTGGAAGTTACTTTCTCATGGTTGAGTGGATCCACGGGGCGGACGCAAGTTGCATGATTGGATGTTCGTTTGCCCAAACGATCGCAATTAACTAACAAGGGCCCTGTTCCTTCAGCTTGGGAAGGTGCCCCTCCGGTGGTTCCACCAATCTTTTTTGATTGAGGAAAGCACTTTCATTTTTTGGCGTGCCTCGTTAGAGGGCTTTGTTGACCTTTGAGAAGGAGCATTGGTTGGTTGGTGTGCCAGGAAGGTTGCGTCTCAGGGGCAAGTAGATCCACGGGATGGACGCAAGCTGCCTGATCGGATGCATCACGATCAGTTAGCAAGGGCCCTGTTCCTTCTGCTTGGGAAGGTGTCCCTTCGGTGGTTCTTACTGGCCCTTTTATTGAGAAGCATACCTCCTTTTGGCTGCTTCTTTGTTTGCTTGGCAATGTTCTCTCATCATCTGCTCATTAGCGATATTTTATTATCGTTTCCAAGCGCATCTTCTTTCTTTACATTGCTGTGTTCGAAGAAGTGGACTTCACTATTGAACGACTTCACGGGACAACGCAAGTTATCTAGTTGGATGTCTGTTCATATCGACAATCTCAACCAATTAACAAAGGTTTGTCACAGTGGAGTCGCCAACTTTTTATGTGAAGTTCTCCTTGTATAGGATTTGTATTTGGAATTTTTTTGTCGCTTGGTATTTGCATAACAGGTGATTTATAGAGGTCGCTTGGCTTTGTGACGAGCAAGCCTTGTTTTAATGTCCTGCAATTTTGAATCGACATTTTAGCAATACATTTAAAGTATTTACATATCGAAATAAAACAGGCATTATGAAATAGTAAAGAACACAAGATTTATAGTGGTTTGGCCAAGAATCGGGCCTACATCCACTTTATAGCTTTCATTCATTCACACTGATTTACAATGCTTTACAATACAACTGATACATTCATCACTATTTTACAATTTTGAACAAAGCTTTTTCTTTCAAGTAAAATAAGGACGTAAGTGGTTGCTGTTCCAGGCTCTTGGAATTGGATCTTCTTCAACAGTTATGAGTTTGAAAGTGCCATCAAGAAGTTTACTGCCAATGGCATATGGTCCTTCCCAGTTTGGTCCAAACACACCAGTTGCCGTCATGATCCTTTTCAAAACTAAGTCCCCGACCTCAAAGCTGCGTTGGCGAACTTTAGAGTTGAAGTGCCTGGCTATCCTTTGCTGATAAGCTGAAACTCTGAGCCTAGCTTCTTCTCTTTTCTCATCAAGAAAATCAAGTGCTTCAAGTTGCAGCTTTTCATTTTCAGCTTCGTTGAAATGAACTCTTCTATGTGAAGGAACTTCTACTTCCACTGGAATCATTGCCTCTGATCCGTATGCCAGTGAAAATGGAGTGTGCCCAGTTGTAGTTTTGTGAGTAGTCCTGTATGCCCATGGTGCTAATGGAAGCTTATCAACCCAACCTCCTTTTGCTCTTTCGAGTTGCTTTTTGATGGTTGACTTGATGATTTTATTTACTGCTTCCACTTGCCCGTTTGCCTGCGGATGAGCCACTGCTGAGAAGCTTTTCCGAATTCTGAACCGTTTGCAAAAATCCTTGAACTCTTCACTTTCAAACTGAGTACCGTTGTCTGTGATTATTTTCTGTGGCACAGCATATCTGCAAATGATATTTTTCGTTACAAAATTTATCATCTTTTTAGAAGTAATGGTGGCCAAAGGTTCAGCTTCAGCCCACTTGGTGAAATAATCAACGGCTACGATAGCATATTTGATTCCTGATTTGGCAACTGGTAACGGTCCGATTAGATCTATCCCCCAAATGGCGAATGGCCATGGGCTGACCATCTGTGTGAGTTCGGTGGAAGGTGCTTTTGGGATTTTTGCAAATCTTTGACATTTGTCGCAAGCTTCCCTCAATCAAAAAAGATTGGTGGAACCACCGGAGGGGCACCTTCCCAAGCTAAAGGAACAGGGCCCTTGTTAATTGGTTGCGATCGTTTGTACAAACGAACATCCAATCAAGCAACTTGCGTCCGCCCCGTGGATCCATTCAACCATGAGAAAGTAACTTCCAGGCAATCAAAAAGCCCTCTTCGGAGGCACAAGCCCTCTTCGGAGGCACAAGCCCTCTTCGGAGGCACATGCCCTCTTCGGAGGCAAAAGCCCTCTCTCGAGGCACCACAAGCCCTCTTCGGAGGCACATGCCCTCTTCGGAGGCAAAAGCCCTCTCCCGAGGCACCACATACCCTCTTCGGAGGCACATGCCCTCTTCGGAGGCAAAAGCCCTCTCCCGACGCACCACAAGCCCTCTTTGGAGACACATGCCCTCTTCGGTGGCAATAGCCCTCTCTCGAGGCACCACAAGCCCTCTTCAGAGGCACATGCCCTCTTCGGAGGCAAAAGCCCTCTTCCGAGGCACCACATACCCTCTTCGGAGGCACATGCCCTCTTCGGAGGCAAAATCCCTCTCCCGACGCACCACAAGCCCTCTTCGGAGGCACATGCCCTCTTCGGAGGCAAAAGCCCTCTTCGGAGGCACAAGCCCTCTTCGGAGGCACAAGCCCTCTTCGGAGGCACAACTCTTCAGAAGAGCCCTCTTCGAAGGCATGTCCCAAAATAGAATGCTCGAACAAAAAAGCGTTCTCCGGAGGCACATTTCAACTCTCAAAGGAAGGTAAACTTATTCATCTCAAAAAAGTTCTTCCTCAAAAGTTGAAATGTTACATAAAGCCCTCTTCAGAGGCCCACTTTACCGCATAAGAAATTACACTTCTCAGAAATATGAAGTGGCTATCTCCGAAGGTTGAAGCGTGAAACCTCTCCCAAAAACGAGATACGCTCTATTGAAGAAGAATGATTCTTCCCTTAAAAGTGGAATAATTATTCTCCGAAATAAGAGTATCAGTCTTGTCAAAGCAAAAGATATTGCAATTCACTTGTGGTATAGGGGCCATATCATACAAGATAACTACATCAATAAAAGTAGTACTTAAGTAACATACCACAAGTTCATTGCAATATCAAGCAAAAAAGATGTGGAATAAATGCATTCTCAGACACAGACAAGAAGTTTGTACAAGTAAAAAGAACCGTTTATTTTACAGTAAAATGAGAAATAAATGCATTTTTACATATACAAGAATTTGTACAAGTGAAAGAATTATTTTATTCTATACTATGAATATTCTTTACATGTGCAGATATCAAAAAAGCAGGGACCGGTACCCGCACAACCTCCGGTCAATACATTCAAAAAGCAAAACAAGAACCATAAAGTCCAGCTCATCACTCCATCTTCCCGCCGCCCTTAGAGCCCTTTCCCGGCTTGATAGTTAGTTTCAAAAGCCGTTGTGGATGGGTCAGGGGGGAAGGAGAAATAGGAGTAGCTGGATCTTCTTCAACATTTTCTTCATCAGCCAAAGTGCTCTTCTTCTTCTTCATTGCACGCTTCCCTTTCGTCTTTGAAGAAGATTCACTTCCAGGAGTAGTAAGCAGTGTGGAAAGTTTCGTGTTATCATCAAGAGACTGCTCCGGGGTCTTATCGCCTTCTTCAAGTTCCACATTCTTTTGCTCTTGTGAAACAACCGGATCGTCCAAGTCTTTGAGGGCTTCTATTTTCTCTTCTTGCGATCCTGGTTGAGAAGCTGGAAGAGGAGTAACTTGAGAAGAGGAAGGAATGGCAGCCAAAGAAGGAGAAGTTAGCGCAACTTTCGGTGCTTCCGCTACAGAAGAAAAGAAGTCAAAATCAGTATTCTCTGAAAAGAGAGAAGATATGGGTCCATCAAGACTTAAGTAACAATCGAGAAATTCATCAAACTCGGTTAAAGCAAACAAGTAGTCCACTTGACTTGGTTCAACGTCAAAGTTACCTGGAGAAGTCGGCTTTGCAAGATCGATCTCGAATTTCTGAGCCTCAATATCTTCCAGGGCCTCTTCCTCGGTGGGAGTGGTCACAATTTCTTTGTCAACTTTAGCGGGAGGCGAAGATTGTGAACTGGAGCCAATAATATCGACATCAGCTGAAACTGAAGCATGAACGGGGGCAGTAGGAAGTATTTCTTGTTCGGAACGTTTCTCTCCCGTCACTTCGGCTCGTGCTTGGGCAAGTTGCTCTTTTCCTTTAGCAAAAGCGGCACGGGACTCATCATTTAGATAAATGGCTTCAAGATCCGCTTCACCGTAACCAGCTCCTCCAAGCATGTCAATAATTACTTCCCACACTTCAGCCAAAGTAATTTCATATTTTGGCCCCAGATAAGAAAGGCTTCCGTGCCCCAGAACGCTGTGGACATAAAAGTCAAATAAAGTGGAGCTAATGTTGGCTTTGGTTGTTTCAAGAGATTGTTCAGCCACAGCTTTACCGGCGATAGCCTCATCGCGCTCCTTTTCAACCCTTAACAATTGAGATTGCAGCTTTGTAATTTCCAAGTCTTAGGAGCTGATTTTCTCCCGAAGCTGAGCGGCGTCATCACGATATTTCTTAGTAATATGCTGCTCTGCTTCAACTTTCGCTTCAGCATCTCGCTGAGCAGCATGAGCATCTCGAACTTGTTTTTGAAGCATTTCTTCCTTTTGCGAATAAGAAGTGGAAGAAGTGGCAAGCTCATTCTTTAATCTTTCAACTTTAGCTTCAAGTTTCCCATAACCATCAGAAATGCTCTTCATTTCAGCATCATGCCGCTTGCAAACTTTATCCCACTTCGACTTATCGTTTTCCATGGACAGCATGGCTTCGAGATTCGCGCGATTGACCCTTTGCAGCTCGTCAATAAGTTTTTGCCATCCTGACATCCTTTCGATATCAAGTTTGACGGCATCAAGGTTACGCAGCATAGCCGGTTTATCAATCGGGACAAAGTCAAGGTCAAAGCGCACCCCCTTTAAGCGCCATTGTGGGAACCGACTTTGAAGAATTGGCGGACCTTGTCCAACTTGATATTGAGGCCTGTTGATGATTGTTTGAATGTCAGACTTCTCAAGAACGGGAGAATCACTAGGCAAGTCAGAAGGAATGGGAGCGTCAGTGTAACGACCCGTAAATTTCAACTGTTTTAATAACGTAATTAGTTGAAATTTTGTGAAATTTTAAACGATAAAATTTTGAAATAAAAATTTAATATTTGGAATGCGTCTAGTTAAAAATAGCAACTGGTAAATTTTCGTCCGAAAATATGAAAGTTTATTTCGTGCGTAAATTCACTTCAATTTAATCAGTTAAAAAGCGATGAAAATAAAATGTTTTCAGAACCTAAATATTTTTACATAGAAAAATTCTAAACCATCTTCTGAGCAAGATGTCAGTTTGTCGTTTTTCAAAATTTGGACATCTTTGGCTCCGTCTATCTTATTTTTCTTCGATTTTCATGCATTTTCCGCTAGTATAAAAATTTGAATTTCTATAATTCAATCATACCACTGATATCTATATGCCATTTTGATCATCTCGTCATGCTGATCTCTACGGTATATTCAATTGTCAATTTCGATGTCCGGTGCACGGTGGGATCTGTAAAACGATTGTTGTATCGGTACTGCTTTAAAAACCTTTTGAATTCTTGTCCTTCCATCTACCTAACTGTTGAAATCAATGTCCACCGTGAAACGAGTAAATCAAATAACCCATCAGTCACTGCTTCAATAAATTTCTGAAAACCCTTTGACTCTTACTATTCTTTGGCTTTAATATATTCTTGCTTTCTTCTTTATTTATTCTGATAATATTTTCCTATTTCAAATTTTATTTTGTTCGGCTGCTCACCACAAGAGAAACTCATAGCATACCCTTTTTTTCCTCCTAACTCAAAGTATACCCTGCTGCCGTGCAAAACCCCTCCAAAACCCGAAGTAATACTCGTGTTTTCTTGACTTTTTCCCGAAGCTCCCATGCTCCTCTCATATAAATCAACCGTGCCCATATCCACCCGTCTCCTTCACAAACCCTTCAACTCCATAGCAGGCGACGGCCTCCCCCTTCAACGCCATGAACTCACCCACGTACGCTCTTACCTACCTTGTCCTCAACAGTCGCACTTATGAACAAAAAATTATATGTTTGTGGATTGCACTGTTATCTCTATTCCCCTGAAAACCGTTGTGACTACTCCTCTTCTCTCTCTCTGTCTTTGTCGAGCAAACCAAAAACCCTAACCACCTGAAACTGCTCGCCCCGGATAGCCCTATACGACGCATCTCTTCCCTCCCCAGATCCTCCTTTCATCGCCCGAACAACCATCGTCCCTTATATATATAATATAAGTGAGCTTATGATTGTTGCTTGAAAGTTTTGTTCGTTCTCCCTCTACTTCTATTGTCTCTGGTAAATACTTAACCCCAGCATAAACTTTGTTGCATGGAAATGCTTACAATCATAAGTCTGTAGCCTTCTCTTTGGTTTATCTATATATGTAAATATTGCTTTTAAAAATATAATGTATATATATTTGCTTGCGTATATATGTTTGTGTTTATATATATGTGTGTGTGTGTGTTTCCAAAGTTATTTTGCACGGTGGTTGTCTTATTTATATATATGTTTATAATATTAATTTATATAATAATAATAGTGATACAGTATGTTTATATAAATGTTTTCAGACTTTTTGCATACTTGGATGTCATCCTTCATATATATGTTATAATAATATTTATTTTTAAGTAATTATATACACATTTATAATAATATTGATTTTAAAGTATACATGTATACTTATATTTTGAAATATGTGTTTTGGTTTTAATACAATTGTATTTTGAGAAAAATATGTGTTTTAATATACAAATATATATATATACTAAATATAAGCTTACTTATATTCTTGAATCTGAAATTTTAAATTGGTTGTTTTAAAGTTTGATTTTGAAAGAAAATATAGGTTTTAAATTTGATATTGATTTTACAAATAATATATATATATATATATTTTATATGCTATTTAGATTAAATATTGATTTTAAAATATAATAAAGGATTTTAATTTGAAATGTGTTTTAACTTAAATATTGATTTTAAGAAAAAAAATTGTAATATATATTTTGTTCTTCAACCTCCAGCTACCTTTGATTTTGTTTTCATCGAATTCGTGTAGTTATTTGCCTTGCATTGTCGCTCTCCCGTTGTCGATCTGTACTTATCTGTATCAGTTGGTGATTTGTCACTTATCCATGAGCGTGTCATGTTTTCTCTAGCCTCGGAAGGTGAGCAATCACTCACGATTAACGTTCTTTTATTTATTAAATTTGATTTCAATTGAAATGACAATTGAAATATACTGCTATTAGTTAATTACACTGTTATATATGCTATTATCTGTATCAGTTCACCTGTGACATCTGACACCATTATCTGTTAATTATTTATGCGATGATAATACAGTTTAACTGATAATTGATTGATTGTTGATGTTTATATTGGACGTTAAATTGTTAATGTTAAATTGATAAATAGTATGCGACTGAACTTGATATAGGATAGTTAAATGTTAAATTTGATTAAATGACATTTGTATAATATGACCCCTTTAACTATTGAATCTATTGACACGTAGGATTTGTTTAATTACACTTTGAACCACTGAATGTATGTTGTTAAACTGATGATGTATGAAATTGTAAATTGGATGACAAGTGAAAAACCGTAATGTAATAATCTTTAATCTACATGAAATGATAGTGTAGATTCTAGAAATAGTTATATTAATTCGTACAAATAACAATGCGAATTAATACGGTTATTTCGGGATTATTTGATTTGATTTTTGGATTGATATTGGTTGTTGTTATTGCTTGTTTATTTACTTTGACACCATCCCAGTTATCACACTGTAAGTTCCCTTTGCTATGTTTTGATTTTTGAATTGAATTGGAATCGGGTTGAAATGATAAATACCCAAAATTGAATTTTGACCTAGGATAGAAAATTAAATAAAACCCGATTGGTCAATAATTTGATTTAAAAATAAAATGAAGATTTTATTTAAATAAATAATATGGTTTTGAAATGAAGTTGGAATTTGAATTTTAATGAAAGGAAAATGTTAATATTTAATAATCTAAAACAAAATATTAACAATGTAATTGATGAAAGAATGTTGTTTAACTTTGAAATGATTAAATAATTAATTTTGAAATTATAATTAAGTTTAAATTATTAAACTTTGAAATGATTTCATAATTAATTTTGAAATTATAATTAAGTTTGAAATTATTAAACTTTGAAATGATTCAATAATCAAGTTTGAAATTATAATTAAGTTGAAATTATTAAAATTATTTAATAATTAAGTTTTGAATTATTTAATAATTAAATAAGATTGAATTATTTAATGATTAAATTGAATTGAATTCTTTAATAAGAGAAATTGAACTTTTGAATAAGTGAATTTTACTTCGTAAGTAATTGAAATTGAGTTTTCTTTATTAAGTAAGTTTTGGGAAAATTATTTAAGAAAGTAAATAAGTGAAATTGAAGTTCTTTAACAAGAAATGAAAATGTGATATTTTTGGAATTAATGTAAGACTTGAAATTTAAAGAATTGATTTGACGAATTTAATTTAATTCAAAATTGTAAGTTTTGTTTTAATGAGGTTGAACTTAAGAAATTGATTTAATGAATTGTAAATTTAATAGGAATTACTTTGAATGATAAAGTAACTTAACGAATATTGAATGAAATCGATAAATGAATTCAAATTGATTTAAATGATTTCGAATTGAAACTTATATACGAACTTGGATCAATATTTGAATTGTTTTAAATAGAAATTGAAGTTGAATTATAAGATTTTGAAATTATGATTTGGAAGTTTCGAAACGTAAATTATGGAAATTGGTTTAGAAAGACAAATGAAATGTTGATTTACGAATTGAAATTGAAATTGATTTGGTTTTGAAATAAATAAACGACCAATCGGTGTAATAATTACGGAAGTTATTAAAGAGACCGGGATCGGTAATGGATATACTCTCTATCTAAACCGAAACCACTTTAATAACTATACGCGGAGTGATGATCCAGAATGAAGTGGTTGGAATGATGTTCGTGATGACTGAAGAAAGAGAACGATAATGGATAGCCTTGACACTTGTGTCAAATTGGAAATGACTAAAACAGGAGCTGTGCCGGGCCAATGGAGGATTAGCTACCTCAAGTGGACACACTTCTTCGAACTACTTATACTTTGTCGATTGGTGCACCCTTGATTTTGGGAGTGTTATATCACGGTGTTGCGGGCGCTACGGCGTTGCGTTCTCACCAGTCCGGATCAGGCGAACGGTAGTATCACTACCCTGGGTATTGCCTCATGTGCCTTGTCATACTTGTATTCCATTTATACGCGACCACTACGATTTTGATTTGTACCTTTAGTATATGGATTGCCCTCTGGTGACTTTCGGTTTTAGGGAAACTACGGTCTTGTATATGCTTTTGGGAATAAAAATGTGTTAAGGGTGGAATGGGCCATGACTTAACGCTATTTTGATATCTTTTTATATTACTGATAGAAATTATCTACTTATCGTACACTACTACATAGTAGATAGTTTAACGGATCCTTAAAGGATGGTTATTCCAAACATCCTTTGAGTTACTTGTATTTCAATTGCTATTTCACTTGAGTTGGATTTAATAATATAAGAATGTTACCTGACTCGAGTGTTTTGTATTTTGCTTTACGCTCGGGTCAGACTGAGTGGTTCAGCTTTCGAGACTCACCTTTGGAGTTGGAGCTTCGCTTGGAGATCCAGCTTTCAGATATTCGATGATTCCAGTGAAGTATTCTACTTTGTATCTGATGTATCATATTACTCTTCCGTTGTATCTAGTTTAACTCTGATGTAACTTATATATTTATATAGTAGCTTCATGAACTACTATCTCTTTTATTTCCGCTGCACTTATTACTCTGTGTCTGTGATCTGTGATATTTTATTTACTGTATATGTTCAATTTTGCCAAATTTAAATTAACAACGCGGTATTTTGAGCAATTCAACTCTGGCATGAGTGTCTACCTATACACTTATAATGGATGCGAATGGTCCAAAATATTGGGTCGTTACAGTTGGTATCAGAGCTTTGGTAGCTCTAGGCAAAACTCAACATATAGGGTAAATGTATTTACAAAATCACTTTCATTTCGAGTTTCAATCTTTTCCGTTTTGATTCAATTTCTTTTAATTTTGGAACATTCCCTACGGTTCCAAATTTCATTCGTGTCCTTCACTAGTCGTCTTCTTCAATTCTGGAGCACCCCATAACTCCATTTTGTATGATATCTATAATAGATCGGCGGTCTCGCCAATCTTCGAATGATTCGTAAAGGAGCAAGACTCCTTATAATAGGCATCGATTTACCGGAGATTTCTGTATCCTCGGTTTACGATGCTATCTATTCCCTGCTATACCCGAATTCCATCTCTTGAGATCGGGTGATGATTTACCTCGGAATTCAGCATCGATCTTATTCTTGAAGTTACGGACGACCCGGTTAAGGTTGCCCGTGAATTAAATAAACTCATCCATATCCCGATTGTGGTAATTGAATTATCTTATCTTCTGTTTCAAACTTATTTTCGAATCAAAATTTTCTTTGATTTGAGTCAACAAAATTTGAATCCCTATCCTTATTTTGAAAACCCATTCCTGTATCGTCGAGCAAAGAAATGTATTTCTAAATTTATATTAAAAATTTTGTTTTCAAATTTGATAAACAAAATAGTTTTGAATGATTATATTATATATAAATATAAGTTTTCTGAAATTAAATTGTTAATGAATTTGTTGTCTGGAATAATAATATTTGATTTCATTTATTGTTTTGTAAACCATTGACTATTGCATAATAAATAAATGAATTTATAAACCTAGTTATAATTTGATTTGGAATTTGAAATGAATTTAATTCAGAAATTTGAGAATTTAGTTTCCGGTGATTTCGAATTTTTGTTTTAAAATTTTTGTAACGACCCGTAAATTTTAACCGTTTTAATAACGCAATTAGTTAAAATTTTGTGAAATTTTAAACGATAAAATTTTGAAATAAAAATTTAATATTTGGAATACGTCTAGTTAAACATAGCGACTGGTAAATTTTCGTCCGAAAATACGAAAGTTTATTTCGCCCGTAAATTCACTTCAATTTAATCAGTTAAAAAGCGATGAAAATAAAACGTTTTCGAAACCCAAATATTTTTACATAGAAAAATTCTAAACCATCTTCTGAGCAAGATGGCAGTTTGTCGTTTTTCCAAATTCGGACATCTATTGCTCCGTCGTTCTTATTTTCTGCAAAATGGCAGTATTCTGGTACCGATATCGATTTTTATCGGATGATCGTACCACTAATATCTGCATACCGTTTTGATCGTCTCGTCGTACTGATCTCTGCGGCATATTCACTTCTGTGTTTCGGGGTCTGGTTCACCACGAAATCAGTAAAACAATTGTTGTATCGGTTTAGCATTCAAACTTTTGACGTTCCATTCCTTTCATATTCCAACGTCCATTTACCTATAGCCGTATGCAATAATTATTTATTAAATTCAACACATTGGTTTCCATAATCCCACTGTATTCTTTTCTACATCGGTTCACATGCTGTAGCTTCTCTTGTCCTTCATTTTGGAAAAGAGGAAAGATTTATTAACCATTCATTTTTTGTTCTGAGAGAAAATTAAAACCTCCTCCTTGAAGCACAGCTCCTCCCCTTTCTCTTCGTCCACTTCTCATTATCTTCCACAAATTGAACCCAGCTCCACGCATGTCCAAACTTGGCCGCGCCGCTTTCCCACCTAGCACCATCCTGACACGACCCCTGCCTTCCTCCGCGTTCCTCCCTCCTCCCAGACCGCATCCACATCACCGAGCGGCAACTCCACGTCCCGCCGACAACATTTTCCCATCCGTCCCACCGCCATCAACGCCACGGCGCAGCACCCACAACCGGCCGCCCAAACTCTTTGCCTCCTTCGCCGAGTGCGCTATCTCAAAAAAATAAATTTAGTAAGAAGTTATATATATTACTTGTTCTGTCTTTCCTTAGTACATGCTTGTTTAAATCTGAGCTTTTGCGTTATTCTTTCCTTCATCTTTCTATCTGAAGCTTTATAAACTGTTGGTTGCATTAGTTAGTTTACTGGGTCATAATATGTTTGTACTTTATCTTGCTATGGGTTAGTTTAGTCTACAAACCTGATGGTTGCAAAATTATATAAGTAATGTTTAGTTATACAAAGTTACTAATATGAGTCTGTATATATGTTATACTATATATTGTATATGTTGAACAGAGCTTTGGAAAAAAAAACTTTATATATACTAATATTCATGCACTAGTCTGATTTTATATATGTATTAGTTACATTATATTACATAGGTTTGTACGCATATTCAAGCTACAACATTGGATTTTAAAGTATACATAACTTTTGATTTAAAACAGTTTATGACTTTCGGTTTGCATTATCATTTTGTGTATTGTTCTCACTACTTTCGCATTTTAAGAAGTCTGCATATAGGTTTAGTTATATTGCATACAGGCTGTTTTGAAAATATAAATTACATCCTGTTTGAATATAAAGATTTGTTTTATATGTATAGCTTCGGCCGTGTTATTGTTCACATGTTTTCAAAAGTACGGAATATTATAATAGGATTAAAGTTTTGCTTATAGTCACGGTTTTGTTGGTTATTTTATTATTTAATAGATATTGATTTTAAAACTGTGGTGAGTATGATATTGCACCGTTTCGAAAAAGGGAAAGTTTATAAAGTACTGTATATACAATGCTTTATATATGCTAGGATGTATAGTATATTCTACTGGATCTTAAAATATATATATATATAGCTTTTGGTTCAAGACAGTTTATTTCTTCAAAGGTTGTTTAATACGTAAGTACATATATGGTCTGCTATGTTTTAATTATGTAAAGTTTCACCACGGCTTTATATATCTAGAGATTTATATCATGTGTGATCTCTGTCTACATACTAGGTGATCATTTTATTTGTTAAATTATATCCGTTGGGGTTTGTCTTTGCATAGGTTATTAGTTATATATAGTATACACATAAGTGTATTTATATCAGTTATCCTTATCAATCCGGTTTTGATTCGTTTATCGATCCCTGTTAACAGCTTTGTCCGTCATGTCCATTTTCTCTATCGAATCATGTCCATCCAACGTTGCTTTGGAATTCGTAGCTCATTGCTTTGTCAAATATCTCCAGCCTCGAAAGGTGAGCACTCACTCACGATTAACGTTCTTTTATTTATTAAATTTGATTTCAATTGAAACGACAATTGAAATATGCTGTTGTTTGATATTTACACTGTTATCACCTGTATCAGTTCACCTGTGACATCTGACACCATTATCTGTTAATTATTTATGTGATGATAATACAGTTTGACTGATAATTGATTGGTTGTGATGTTTATATTGGACGTAAAATTGAAATGTTAAAATGATAAATAGTGTGAAATTGAACTTGATATAGAATAGTTAAATGTTAAATTTGATTAACTGACATTTGTAGAATATGACCCCTTTAACTGTTGAATTTATTCACACGTAGGATTTGTTTAATTACATTTTGAACCACTGAATGTATGTTGTTAAATTGATGATTGATGAAATAGATGACAAGTGAAAACCGTAATGTAATAATCTTTAATCTACATGAAATGATAGTGTAGATTCTAGAAATAATTTTATTAATTCGTACAAATAACAATGCGAATTAATACGATTATTTCAGGATTATTTGAATTGATTATTTGATTGTTATTGATTGTTGTTATTGCTTGTTTATTTACTTTGACACCATCCCTGTTATCACGCTGCAAGTTCCCTTTACAATGCTTTGAGTTTGGAATTGAATTGGAATCGGGTTGAAATGATAAATACCCAAATTAAACTTTGACCTTAGATATAGAGAATTAAATAAAAACCCGATTGGTCAATAATTTGATTTTAAAATAAAACGAAGATTTTATTTGAATAAATAATATGGTTTTGAAATGAAGTTGAAATTTGAATTTTAATGAAAGGAAAATGTTAATATTTAATAATCTGAAACAAAATATTAACAATGTAATTGATGAAAGAATGTTGTTTAATTTGAGAAATTATTGAATTAAGTTTGAAATTATAATTAAGTTTGAAATTATAATTAAGTTTGAAATTATTAAACTTTGAAATTATTTAATAATTAAGTTTTGAATTATTTATGAATTAAATAAGATTGAATGATTTAATGGTCAAATTGAATTTAGTTCTTTAATAAGAGAAACTGAACTTTTAAATAAGTGAATTTACTTTGTAAATAATTGAAATTGAGTTTTCCTTATTAATTAAGTTTTGGAAAATTATTTAAGTAAGTAAATAAGTGAAATTGAATTTCTTTAACAAGAAATGAAAGTGTCATATTTTTGGAATTAATGTAAGACTTGTAATTGAAAGAATTGATTTGATGAATTGAATTTAATTCAAAAGTGTAAGTGATTTAATGAAGTTGGACTTAAGAAATTGATTTAATAAATTGGAAATTTAATAGAAATTGTTTTGAATGATAAAGTAACTTAACGAATATTGAATGAAATCGATAAATGGATTTAAATTGATTTAAATGTTAAATTAAATTAATTTAAATGTTTTTGAAGTGAAACTTATATACGAACTTGAATCAATATTTGAATTGTTTTAAAAAGAAATTGAAATTGGATTATAAGATTTTGAAATTGTGAATTTGGAAGTTTGAAACGTAAATATTGGAAATTGGTTTTGAAAGACAAATGAAATGTTGATTTGTGAATTCTATTGGAAATTGAAATTGATTTGGTTTTTGAAATATATAAACGACCAATCGGTGTAATAATTACGAAAGTTATTAAAGAGACCGGGATCGGTAATGGATATACTCTCTATCTGAACCGAAACCACTTTAATAACTATACGCGGAGTGTTGATCCAGAACGAAGTGGATGGTTTTGATGAACGCGTTGACTGAAGAAAGAGAACGATTTTGGATGACCCCTGACATGACTAAAACAGGAGCCGCGCCGGGCCATTGAGGATCGCCATCTCTAGCGGACACACTTCTTCGATACCTTATCTATTACTTATGTGATTCGATTTGGGTGCACCCCTCGATTTGGGAGTGTTGTTCGCGGTGTTGGGGTAGTAGCTGCTATGCCCAACATCAGTCCGGATCAGGCAACTACTAGTATCCTAGTTGGTATCGCCTCATGTACCTTGTCATACTGATTATCCTATTCGCGACCACTACGATTTTGATTTGTACCTTGAGTATATGGATTGCCCTCTGGTGACTTCCGGTTTTGGGGAAACTACGGTCTTGTATATGCTTTTGGGAATAAACAGGTTAAGAGGTGTATGGGCCCTGCTTAACCCTACTTTGATATCTTTATATTACTGATAGACATTATCTACTTAGCGTACATTACTACCTAGTAGATAGTTTAACGGATCCTTAAAGGATGGTTATTCCAAACATCCTTTGAGTTACTTGTATTTCAATTGCTATTTCACTTGAGTTGGATTTATTAATATAAGAATGTTAATCCTGACTCGAGTGTCTTGTGTTTTTGCTTTACGCTCGGGTCAGACTGAGTGTACCAGTATTCGAGACTCACCTTTGGAGTTGGAGCTTTGCTTGAAGATCCAGCCATCTATTCTGCTTTCAGTATTCGATGATTCCAGTGATGTATTCTGATTTGTATCTGATGTATCGTATTACTCTTCTGTTGTAAACTCTGATGTATTTTTATATATTCATATAGTAGCTTCATGAACTACTATCTCTTTTATTTCCGCTGCACTTATTACTCTGTGTCTGTGATCTGTGATTATTTTATTTGCTGTATATGTTCAGTTTTGCCAAATTTAAATTAACAACGCGGTATTTTGAGCAATTCAACTCCGGCATGAGTGTCTACCTATACACTTATAATGGATGCGAATGGTCCAAAATGGCGGGTCGTTACAGTTGGTATCAGAGCTTTGGTAGCTCTAGGCAAAACTCAACATATAGGGTAAATGTATTTACAGAATCACTCTCATTCGAGTTTCAATCTCTTCCTTTGACTCAATTCCTTTGAATTTTGGAACGTTCTCCTCGGTTCCGAAATTCATTCGTGTCCCTCACTATTCGTCTTCTTTCAATTCTGGAGCACCCCATAACTCCATTCTGAATGTTATCCATAATAGATCGGCGGTCTCGCCAATCTTCGAATGATTCATAAAGGATTAAACTCCTTTACAATTGGCATTAGTTTACCGTAGATTTCTGTATCCTCGGTTTACGATGCTATCTATCTCCTGCTATACCTGGATTCTATTTCTTGAGATTGGATGTTGATTTACCTCGGAATTCAGCAATCGATCTTACTCTTGAAGTTACGGACGACCTGGTTAAGGTTGCCCGTGAATTAAATAAACTTATCCATCTTCCTATTTCGTTATTTAATCATCTTATCCTTGTTTCGAACCTATCTTCGAATCAAAATTTTCTTTGATTTAAGTCCATCAAATTTGAAACCCTATCCTTATTTTGAAAATTCATCCCTGTATCGTCGAGCAAGGAAGTGTATTTGTAAATTTATATTAAAAATGTTTTCTATATTGTGTTGTTTGGGTTGCTGATGTTGATTTGGGTTTTCGATCGATTCGTCTGATCAACGCTATCGATAGGATTTCCAAAACACTTGAGCAGAGCAAACTGACACAATATTGTTTTCAAATTTGTTTGATTATATTGTAAAAATATAAGTAAAATTTTCTGGAATTTAGAGGTTAATTAAATTGGTTGTTTGAAATGATAATATTTGATTATCATTTATTATTCTAAATAAATTTATAAATACGGTTTATAAATTAATTTGGAATTTGAAATGAATTTAATTCAGAAATTTGAGAATTTAGTTTCCGTTGATTTCGAACTTTGGTTTTTAAAAATTTTTTAAAGTATATATTGAAAATATTTTCGAATAGAAATGGTTTTCAAAGAATTTTAATTGATTAAATCAGTGCTCTTCTCTTTGTCGCTGGAAAATAATTTCGGTGATGGCGGCCGCATCATCGATGTTCATTTTCGAGTTTCGAAGTGGAGAAACCATTCTGTAGCTTTGCTACGGTTTTGTTTTGAGAGAAAAAAAAAATATATATTTTGATTTGAATTTCTTCAGTATATTTTGATTTATATATATTTGGTATCTTATTTTAAAATTTAATTTGATTTGATATAAATATATTATATATATCTCTAAATTGTTTAAAGATAATCGGAAATCTAATTCTTAAATTTTGTTAAAAGATGATTTTAATTATAAATAAAATCAAAATTTGGAATAAATATTTAAACTTGAATAATCGAATTGGGAAAATTTTATTTGTATATTGTTCAACTGCATTCTAATACAACTTACCTAAATAATTCAGAAGTTGAATATGTAATTGGATAATATATAAGTTAAATTGAATTTTATAAATAAAATTTGAGTGTTTATAATAAATGTGATACACTAAATTTTGATTATAAAGATGTTGATAGGGTTAGATAAGATAATAAGTAAATTCAGTTAATAATGAAATAAATTTGTTTTGAAAGAATCAATAAACTTGTTTTGGAAGAATTAATAAATTGAAATTTGATCAACTTATGGAAATACCTTGAATTTAAAATCAATTAATGAATATAAATTAATTTAAATCGAAACTTTTATGGTTTAAATTAATTTATATGGGTTAAATATAGGTGATTAGATATATTTAGTAGAATAAATTCAATAGTAATTTGGAATAAAGAAGAATTTAAACTGTTGAAAATAAAATATGATTATAATAAAAGACTATTCAAATTTATGGTTAGAAATTTTAAATTTAAGATAATTGGATGATAAGATAATAAATTTAGAAATAGTTGAGATTGATTTTAGTGAACTCAAATGGATTAAATCAATTATTCAATATCAAGTAATTTAAATTGAAATTTATACGGTTTAAACTAATTGTTATTTTGTATTTCAAATCTGTTTTTCTTTCTGGTTGTTTCTATTCTCCTACCTCGTTCCTTTTCGGGGACGAAAAGTTTTGAGTGGGGGAGAATGTAACGACCCGTAAATTTTAACCGTTTTAATAACGCAATTAGTTAAAATTTTGTGAAATTTTAAACGATAAAATTTTGAAATAAAAATTTAATATTTGGAATACGTCTAGTTAAACATAGCGACTGGTAAATTTTCGTCCGAAAATACGAAAGTTTATTTCGCCCGTAAATTCACTTCAATTTAATCAGTTAAAAAGCGATGAAAATAAAACGTTTTCGAAACCCAAATATTTTTACATAGAAAAATTCTAAACCATCTTCTGAGCAAGATGGCAGTTTGTCGTTTTTCCAAATTCGGACATCTATTGCTCCGTCGTTCTTATTTTCTGCAAAATGGCAGTATTCTGGTACCGATATCGATTTTTATCGGATGATCGTACCACTAATATCTGCATACCGTTTTGATCGTCTCGTCGTACTGATCTCTGCGGCATATTCACTTCTGTGTTTCGGGGTCTGGTTCACCACGAAATCAGTAAAACAATTGTTGTATCGGTTTAGCATTCAAACTTTTGACGTTCCATTCCTTTCATATTCCAACGTCCATTTACCTATAGCCGTATGCAATAATTATTTATTAAATTCAACACATTGGTTTCCATAATCCCACTGTATTCTTTTCTACATCGGTTCACATGCTGTAGCTTCTCTTGTCCTTCATTTTGGAAAAGAGGAAAGATTTATTAACCATTCATTTTTTGTTCTGAGAGAAAATTAAAACCTCCTCCTTGAAGCACAGCTCCTCCCCTTTCTCTTCGTCCACTTCTCATTATCTTCCACAAATTGAACCCAGCTCCACGCATGTCCAAACTTGGCCGCGCCGCTTTCCCACCTAGCACCATCCTGACACGACCCCTGCCTTCCTCCGCGTTCCTCCCTCCTCCCAGACCGCATCCACATCACCGAGCGGCAACTCCACGTCCCGCCGACAACATTTTCCCATCCGTCCCACCGCCATCAACGCCACGGCGCAGCACCCACAACCGGCCGCCCAAACTCTTTGCCTCCTTCGCCGAGTGCGCTATCTCAAAAAAATAAATTTAGTAAGAAGTTATATATATTACTTGTTCTGTCTTTCCTTAGTACATGCTTGTTTAAATCTGAGCTTTTGCGTTATTCTTTCCTTCATCTTTCTATCTGAAGCTTTATAAACTGTTGGTTGCATTAGTTAGTTTACTGGGTCATAATATGTTTGTACTTTATCTTGCTATGGGTTAGTTTAGTCTACAAACCTGATGGTTGCAAAATTATATAAGTAATGTTTAGTTATACAAAGTTACTAATATGAGTCTGTATATATGTTATACTATATATTGTATATGTTGAACAGAGCTTTGGAAAAAAAAACTTTATATATACTAATATTCATGCACTAGTCTGATTTTATATATGTATTAGTTACATTATATTACATAGGTTTGTACGCATATTCAAGCTACAACATTGGATTTTAAAGTATACATAACTTTTGATTTAAAACAGTTTATGACTTTCGGTTTGCATTATCATTTTGTGTATTGTTCTCACTACTTTCGCATTTTAAGAAGTCTGCATATAGGTTTAGTTATATTGCATACAGGCTGTTTTGAAAATATAAATTACATCCTGTTTGAATATAAAGATTTGTTTTATATGTATAGCTTCGGCCGTGTTATTGTTCACATGTTTTCAAAAGTACGGAATATTATAATAGGATTAAAGTTTTGCTTATAGTCACGGTTTTGTTGGTTATTTTATTATTTAATAGATATTGATTTTAAAACTGTGGTGAGTATGATATTGCACCGTTTCGAAAAAGGGAAAGTTTATAAAGTACTGTATATACAATGCTTTATATATGCTAGGATGTATAGTATATTCTACTGGATCTTAAAATATATATATATATAGCTTTTGGTTCAAGACAGTTTATTTCTTCAAAGGTTGTTTAATACGTAAGTACATATATGGTCTGCTATGTTTTAATTATGTAAAGTTTCACCACGGCTTTATATATCTAGAGATTTATATCATGTGTGATCTCTGTCTACATACTAGGTGATCATTTTATTTGTTAAATTATATCCGTTGGGGTTTGTCTTTGCATAGGTTATTAGTTATATATAGTATACACATAAGTGTATTTATATCAGTTATCCTTATCAATCCGGTTTTGATTCGTTTATCGATCCCTGTTAACAGCTTTGTCCGTCATGTCCATTTTCTCTATCGAATCATGTCCATCCAACGTTGCTTTGGAATTCGTAGCTCATTGCTTTGTCAAATATCTCCAGCCTCGAAAGGTGAGCACTCACTCACGATTAACGTTCTTTTATTTATTAAATTTGATTTCAATTGAAACGACAATTGAAATATGCTGTTGTTTGATATTTACACTGTTATCACCTGTATCAGTTCACCTGTGACATCTGACACCATTATCTGTTAATTATTTATGTGATGATAATACAGTTTGACTGATAATTGATTGGTTGTGATGTTTATATTGGACGTAAAATAGAAATGTTAAAATGATAAATAGTGTGAAATTGAACTTGATATAGAATAGTTAAATGTTAAATTTGATTAACTGACATTTGTAGAATATGACCCCTTTAACTGTTGAATTTATTCACACGTAGGATTTGTTTAATTACATTTTGAACCACTGAATGTATGTTGTTAAATTGATGATTGATGAAATAGATGACAAGTGAAAACCGTAATGTAATAATCTTTAATCTACATGAAATGATAGTGTAGATTCTAGAAATAATTTTATTAATTCGTACAAATAACAATGCGAATTAATACGATTATTTCAGGATTATTTGAATTGATTATTTGATTGTTATTGATTGTTGTTATTGCTTGTTTATTTACTTTGACACCATCCCTGTTATCACGCTGCAAGTTCCCTTTACAATGCTTTGAGTTTGGAATTGAATTGGAATCGGGTTGAAATGATAAATACCCAAATTAAACTTTGACCTTAGATATAGAGAATTAAATAAAAACCCGATTGGTCAATAATTTGATTTTAAAATAAAACGAAGATTTTATTTGAATAAATAATATGGTTTTGAAATGAAGTTGAAATTTGAATTTTAATGAAAGGAAAATGTTAATATTTAATAATCTGAAACAAAATATTAACAATGTAATTGATGAAAGAATGTTGTTTAATTTGAGAAATTATTGAATTAAGTTTGAAATTATAATTAAGTTTGAAATTATAATTAAGTTTGAAATTATTAAACTTTGAAATTATTTAATAATTAAGTTTTGAATTATTTATGAATTAAATAAGATTGAATGATTTAATGGTCAAATTGAATTTAGTTCTTTAATAAGAGAAACTGAACTTTTAAATAAGTGAATTTACTTTGTAAATAATTGAAATTGAGTTTTCCTTATTAATTAAGTTTTGGAAAATTATTTAAGTAAGTAAATAAGTGAAATTGAATTTCTTTAACAAGAAATGAAAGTGTCATATTTTTGGAATTAATGTAAGACTTGTAATTGAAAGAATTGATTTGATGAATTGAATTTAATTCAAAAGTGTAAGTGATTTAATGAAGTTGGACTTAAGAAATTGATTTAATAAATTGGAAATTTAATAGAAATTGTTTTGAATGATAAAGTAACTTAACGAATATTGAATGAAATCGATAAATGGATTTAAATTGATTTAAATGTTAAATTAAATTAATTTAAATGTTTTTGAAGTGAAACTTATATACGAACTTGAATCAATATTTGAATTGTTTTAAAAAGAAATTGAAATTGGATTATAAGATTTTGAAATTGTGAATTTGGAAGTTTGAAACGTAAATATTGGAAATTGGTTTTGAAAGACAAATGAAATGTTGATTTGTGAATTCTATTGGAAATTGAAATTGATTTGGTTTTTGAAATATATAAACGACCAATCGGTGTAATAATTACGAAAGTTATTAAAGAGACCGGGATCGGTAATGGATATACTCTCTATCTGAACCGAAACCACTTTAATAACTATACGCGGAGTGTTGATCCAGAACGAAGTGGATGGTTTTGATGAACGCGTTGACTGAAGAAAGAGAACGATTTTGGATGACCCCTGACATGACTAAAACAGGAGCCGCGCCGGGCCATTGAGGATCGCCATCTCTAGCGGACACACTTCTTCGATACCTTATCTATTACTTATGTGATTCGATTTGGGTGCACCCCTCGATTTGGGAGTGTTGTTCGCGGTGTTGGGGTAGTAGCTGCTATGCCCAACATCAGTCCGGATCAGGCAACTACTAGTATCCTAGTTGGTATCGCCTCATGTACCTTGTCATACTGATTATCCTATTCGCGACCACTACGATTTTGATTTGTACCTTGAGTATATGGATTGCCCTCTGGTGACTTCCGGTTTTGGGGAAACTACGGTCTTGTATATGCTTTTGGGAATAAACAGGTTAAGAGGTGTATGGGCCCTGCTTAACCCTACTTTGATATCTTTATATTACTGATAGACATTATCTACTTAGCGTACATTACTACCTAGTAGATAGTTTAACGGATCCTTAAAGGATGGTTATTCCAAACATCCTTTGAGTTACTTGTATTTCAATTGCTATTTCACTTGAGTTGGATTTATTAATATAAGAATGTTAATCCTGACTCGAGTGTCTTGTGTTTTTGCTTTACGCTCGGGTCAGACTGAGTGTACCAGTATTCGAGACTCACCTTTGGAGTTGGAGCTTTGCTTGAAGATCCAGCCATCTATTCTGCTTTCAGTATTCGATGATTCCAGTGATGTATTCTGATTTGTATCTGATGTATCGTATTACTCTTCTGTTGTAAACTCTGATGTATTTTTATATATTCATATAGTAGCTTCATGAACTACTATCTCTTTTATTTCCGCTGCACTTATTACTCTGTGTCTGTGATCTGTGATTATTTTATTTGCTGTATATGTTCAGTTTTGCCAAATTTAAATTAACAACGCGGTATTTTGAGCAATTCAACTCCGGCATGAGTGTCTACCTATACACTTATAATGGATGCGAATGGTCCAAAATGGCGGGTCGTTACAATTTTAAAGTACATATTATTGAAAGTATTTTCGAATAGAATTCGTTTTCAAAGAATTTTAAAATGTTGAAATCAGTGCTCTTCTCTTTGTCGCTGGAAAATAATTTCGGTGATGGCGGCCGCATCATCGACATTCATTTTCGAGTTTCGAAGTGGAGATACTATTCTGTAGCTTTGCTACGGTTTGTTTTGAAAAATATTTTGATTTAAATTTCTTCAGTATATTTTGATTTACATATATATAGGTATCTTATTTTAAATTTAATTTGATTTGATATAAATATATTATATATATCTCTAAATTGTTTAAAGTTAATCGGAAATATAATTCTTAAATTTTGTTAAAGGATGATTTTAATTTTAAATAAAACCAAATTTGGAATAAATATTTAAACTTGAATAATTGAATTGGAAAATTTTTATTTGTATATTGTTCAACTGCATTATAATACAACTTACCTAAATCATTCAGAAGTTGAATATGTAATTGGGTAATATATAAGATAAATTGAATTTATAAATAAAATTTGAGTGTTTATAATAAATGTTATACACAAAATTTTGATTATAAATATGTTAATAGAGTTAGATAGGATAATAAGTAAACTCAGTTAATAATGAAATAAATTTGTTTTGGAAGAATTAATAAATTGAAATTTGATCAACATATGAAATACCTTGAATTTAAAAGAAATTAACAGATGTAAATTAATTTAAATCGAAACTTTTATGTTTAAATTTAATTTATATGGGTTAAATATATGTGAGTAGATATATTAAGTAGAGTAAATTTAACAATAATTTGGAATAAAGAAGAATCTAGATTGCTGAAAAAATATGATTATAATAAAAGACTATTCAAATTTATGGTTTTAAAAAGTGTAAATTTGAGATAATTGGATAATAAGATAATGAATTTAGAAATAGTTGAGATTGATTTTAGTGAAATCAAATGGATTAAATCAATTATTGAATATCAATTAATTTAAATTTGAATTTATATGGTTTAAATTAATTATTATTTTGTATTTCAAATTTGTTTTTCTTTCTGGTTGTTTCTATTTTCCTACCTCGTTCCTTTTCGGGGACGAAAAGTTTTGAGTGGGGGAGAGTGTAACGACCCGTAAATTTCAACTGTTTTAAAAACGTAATTAGTTGAAATTTTGTGAAATTTTAAATGATAAAATTTTGAAATAAAAATTTAATATTTGGAATGCGTCTAGTTAAACATAGCAACTGGTAAATTTTCGTCCGAAAATATGAAAGTTTATTTCGCGCGTAAATTCACTTCAATTTAATCAGTTAAAAAGCGATGAAAATAAAATGTTTTCAGAACCTAAATATTTTTACATAGAAAAATTCTAAACCATCTTCTGAGCAAGATGTCAGTTTGTCGTTTTTCAAAATTCGGACATCTTTGGCTCCGTCTATCTTATTTTTCTTCGATTTTCATGCATTTTCTGCTAGTATAAAAATTTGAATTTTTATAATTCAATCATACCACTGATATCTATATGCCATTTTGATCATCTCGTCATGCTGATCTCTACGGTATATTCAATTGTCAATTTCGATGTCCGGTGCACGGTGGGATCTGTAAAACGATTGTTGTATCGGTACTGTTTTAAAAACCTTTTGAATTCTTGACCTTCCATCTACCTAACTGTTGAAATCAATGTCCACCGTGAAACTAGTAAATCAAATAACCCATCAGTCACTGCATCAATAAATTTCTGAAAACCCTTTGACTCTTACTATTCTTTGGCTTTAATATATTCTTGCTTTCTTCTTTATTTATTCTGATAATATTTTCCTATTTCAAATTTTATTTTGTTCGGCTGCTCACCACAAGAGAAACTCATAGCATACCCTTTTTTTCCTCCTAACTCAAAGTATACCCTGCTGCCGTGCAAAACCCCTCCAAAACCCGAAGTAATACTCGTGTTTTCTTGCCTTTTTCCCGAAGCTCCCATGCTCCTCTCATATAAATCAACCGTGCCCAGATCCGCCCGTCTCCTTCACAAACCCTTCAACTCCATAGCAGGCGACGGCCTCCCCCTTCAACGCCATGAACTCACCCACGTACGCTCTTACCTACCTTGTCCTCAACAGTCGCACTTATGAACAAAAAATTATATGTTTGTGGATTGCACTGTTATCTCTATTCCCCTGAAAACCGCTGTGACTACTCCTCTTCTCTCTCTCTGTCTTTGCCGAGCAAACCAAAAACCCTGACCACCTGAAACTGCTCGCCCTGGACAGCCCTATACGATGCATCTCTTCCCTCCCCAGATCCTCCTTTCATCGCCCGAACAACCATCGTCCCTTATATATAATATAAGTGAGCTTATGATTGTTGCTTGAAAGTTTTGTTCGTTCTCCCTCTACTTCTATTGTCTCTGGTAAATACTTAACCCCAGCATAAACTTTGTTGCATGGAAATGCTTACATTCATAAGTCTGTAGCCTTCTCTTTGGTTTATCTATATATGTAAATATTGCTTTTAAAAATATAATGTATATATATTTGCTTGCGTATATATGTTTGTGTTTATATATATATATGTGTGTGTGTGTTTCCAAAGTTATTTTGCACGGTGGTTGTCTTATTTATATATATGTTTATAATATTAATTTATATAATAATAATAGTGATACAGTATGTTTATATAAATGTTTTCAGACTTTTTGCATACTTGGATGTCGTCCTTCATATATATGTTATAATAATATTTATTTTTAAGTAATTATATACACATTTATAATAATATTGATTTTAAAGTATACATGTGTACTTATATTTTGAAATATGTGTTTTGGTTTTAATACAATTGTATTTTGAGAAAAATATGTGTTTTAATATACAAATATATATATATACTAAATATAAGCTTACTTATATTCTTGAATCTGAAATTTTAAATTGGTTGTTTTAAAGTTTGATTTTGAAAGAAAATATAGGTTTTAAATTTGATATTGATTTTACAAATAATATATATATATATATATATATTTTATATGCTATTTAGATTAAATATTGATTTTAAAATATAATAAATGATTTTAATTTGAAATGTGTTTTAACTTAAATATTGATTTTAAGAAAAAAAATTGTAATATATATTTTGTTCTTCAACCTCCAGCTACCTTTGATTTTGTTTTCATGGAATTCGTGTAGTTATTTGCCTTGCATTGTCGCTCTCCCGTTGTCGATCTGTACTTATCCGTATCAGTTGGTGATTTGTCACTTATCCATGAGCGTGTCCTGTTTTCTCTAGCCTCGGAAGGTGAGCAATCACTCACGATTAACGTTCTTTTATTTATTAAATTTGATTTCAATTGAAACGACAATTGAAATATACTGCTGTTAGTTAATTACACTGTTATATATGCTATTATCTGTATCAGTTCACCTATGACATCTGACACCATTATTTGTTAATTATTTATGAGATGATAATACAGTCTAACTGATAATTGATTGATTGTTGATGTTTATATTGGACGTTAAATTGTTAATGTTTAATTGATAAATAGTATGCGACTGAACTTGATATAGGATAGTTAAATGTTAAATTTGATTAAATGACATTTGTATAATATGACCCCTTTAACTGTTGAATCTATTGACACGTAGGATTTGTTTAATTACACTTTGAACCACTGAATGTATGTTGTTAAACTGATGATGTATGAAATTGTAAATTGGATGACAAGTGAAAAATCGTAATGTAATAATCTTTAATCTACATGAAATGATAGTGTAGATTCTAGAAATAGTTATATTAATTCGTACAAATAACAATGCGAATTAATACAGTTATTTCGGGATTATTTGATTTGATTTTTGGATTGATATTGGTTGTTGTTATTGCTTGTTTATTTACTTTGACACCATCCTAGTTATCACACTGCAAGTTCCCTTTGCTATGTTTTGATTTTTGAATTGAATTGGAATCGGGTTGAAATGATAAATACCCAAAATTGAATTTTGACCTAGGATAGAAAATTAAATAAAACCCGATTGGTCAATAATTTGATTTAAAAATAAAATGAAGATTTTATTTAAATAAATAATATGGTTTTGAAATGAAGTTGGAATTTGAATTTTAATGAAAGGAAAATGTTAATATTTAATAATCTGAAACAAAATATTAACAATGTAATTGATGAAAGAATGTTGTTCAACTTTGAAATGATTTAATAATTAATTTTGAAATTATAATTAAGTTTAAATTATTAAACTTTGAAATGATTTCATAATTAATTTTGAAATTATAATTAAGTTTGAAATTATTAAACTTTGAAATGACTCAATAATCAAGTTTGAAATTATAATTAAGTTGAAATTATTAAAATTATTTAATAATTAAGTTTTGAATTATTTAATAATTAAATAAGATTGAATTATTTAATGATTAAATTGAATTGAATTCTTTAATAAGAGAAATTGAACTTTTGAATAAGTGAATTTTACTTCGTAAATAATTGAAATTGAGTTTTCTTTATTAAGTAAGTTTTGGGAAAATTATTTAAGAAAGTAAATAAGTGAAATTGAAGTTCTTTAACAAGAAATGAAAATGTGATATTTTTGGAATTAATGTAAGACTTGAAATTTAAAGAATTGATTTGACGAATTTAATTTAATTCAAAATTGTAAGTTTTGTTTTGATGAGGTTGAACTTAAGAAATTGATTTAATGAATTGGAAATTTAATAGGAATTACTTTGAATGATAAAGTAACTTAACGAATATTGAATGAAATCGATAAATGAATTCAAATTGATTTAAATGATTTCGAATTGAAACTTATATACGAACTTGGATCAATATTTGAATTGTTTTAAATAGAAATTGAAGTTGAATTATAAGATTTTGAAATTATGATTTGGAAGTTTCGAAACGTAAATTATGGAAATTGGTTTAGAAAGACAAATGAAATGTTGATTTACGAATTGAAATTGAAATTGAAATTGATTTGGTTTTGAAATAAATAAACGACCAATCGGTGTAATAATTACGGAAGTTATTAAAGAGACCGGGATCGATAATGGATATACTCTCTATCTAAACCGAAACCACTTTAATAGCTATACGCGGAGTGATGATCCAGAATGAAGTGGTTGGAATGATGTTCGTGATGACTGAAGAAAGAGAACGATAATGGATAGCCTTGACACTTGTGTCAAATTGGAAATGACTAAAACAGGAGATGTGCCGGGCCAATGGAGGATTAGCTACCTCAAGTGGACACACTTCTTCGAACTACTTATACTTGTTGTCGATTGGTGCACCCTTGATTTTTGGAGTGTTGTTTCACGGTGTTGCGGGCGCTACGGCGTTGCGTTCTCACCAGTCCGGATCAGGCGAACGGTAGTATCACTACCTTGGGTATTGCCTCATGTGCCTTGTCATACTTGTATTCCATTTATACGCGACCACTACGATTTTGATTTGTACCTTTAGTATATGGATTGCCCTCTGGTGACTTCCGGTTTTGGGGAAACTACGGTCTTGTATATGCTTTTGGGAATAAAAATGTGTTAAGGGTGGAATGGGCCATGACTTAACGCTATTTTGATATCTTTTTATATTACTGATAGAAATTATCTACTTATCGTACACTACTACATAGTAGATAGTTTAACGGATCCTTAAAGGATGGTTATTCCAAACATCCTTTGAGTTACTTGTATTTCAATTGCTATTTCACTTGAGTTGGATTTATTAATATAAGAATGTTAATCCTGACTCGAGTGTTTTGTATTTTGCTTTACGCTCGGGTCAGACTGAGTGGTTCAGCTTTCGAGACTCACCTTTGGAGTTGGAGCTTCGCTTGGAGATCCAGCTATCTATCCAGCTTTCAGATATTCGATGATTCCAGTGATGTATTCTACTTTGTATCCGATGTATCATATTACTCTTCCGTTGTATCTGGTTTAACTCTGATGTAACTTATATATTTATATAGTAGCTTCATGAACTACTATCTCTTTTATTTCCGCTGCACTTATTACTCTGTGTCTGTGATCTGTGATATTTTATTTACTGTATATGTTCAGTTTTGCCAAATTTAAATTAAAAACGCGGTATTTTGAGCAATTCAACTCCGGCATGAGTGTCTACCTATACACTTATAATGGATGCGAATGGTCCAAAATGGCGGGTCGTTACAGTCAGGCTTTTCAGAAACAACAGAAGAGTCAGTAGGCTTGGTTTGTTTACTTGGATCGCTGGCAACGTGACTTTTTCCATTATCATCATAAGATTTCCTCTTATGTGAATCGTCTTCTCTTCGGGATGAATCCCGGTGTTCATCTTCTCTTCTACAGAGCTCTTCATAGTCCCGCCTCTCACGAGCTTTCATGGCGGCTCTTTCTTCGTCGGTTTCCTGGTGGGAAGGGAGGTAGCATCTGAAATCATAAGTATCGCGCCCTCCATAACGCCGGAAGTTATCATAATATGAACCGCTCCGCCCCATTGAAGAGTCTGGGAATGAAAAAGAGACAAGTCTTAGAAATCTTCAAATTGAAGAAGCTAAGTGCGTATAAGTGATAAGCATCCTAAGTGTGTGTGGTGTGTAAACTATGCGCATAAGACTACAAACCACTCTGTGGTGTTAGAATGGAGATAGTGGGAATAGGAGGTGTCGTATTTTGTTGCAAAGAAGAAGTCGCTTCAACGACAGGAGAAATCACTTTTGGAATGTCGTCTTTAAAAAGCTCTTGAGAAGTTATCATTATATCACTCAAGTTATCGAAAGTGTCATCACCGTGACGCCCAGCAGAACTCTCTTTTTCAACTTCCGCATTAGCCGTCTTTTCAGAAATTCGTGGATATTCTTCCTCTTCAATAACTGGAGAAAGTGTTAACTTGCTAGACGACCCCACAACATCAGTAAAAGTAGAACACTTCACCAGTGATGTCTCAATGGTGGGTTCTTTCAGTAAAAGTTCTTTAGCAGGAGCTGGGGCATCTGACGTCTTTGCTGGAGAGTCAGGAATTTCATGAGGCTGGGTGGAACGGGAAGAATGTAGAAGTTCGAACTGATGCAAAAGTTCATCTTTCAACAAGAATTTGGCGCTTCTCTCTTCCATAGCCACAGCATTTAAAGTTTCGAAGATTGACTTGAGGCCAGGATTTCTAAGCGGGGGAGGAAGTGCAGAAAAAAAAAGAATGAAGATAAGCATTTGATAATTCGGGTTTCGAAAAGCTTATGAGATGAACAAAGAAAGGCAATCTTACTCCCGACTCTCCAGACAGCGTAGAATCCCGGAGGACATCGGACAAAGAAGAATTAACTTAGAAACCCGTGAGCACTATCGGGCAAATCCAAATTCAATTTCCGGTTTCTGGCGCCTCTTACAAGCACGATTGAAGGGTGATCTTTGTTCTTTGAAAAGGTGCATAAATAGCAAATTTCATCGAAGCTTGGAAGACGGTTGAGCGTCCTCCTAAATAGAACACACAACCCCATCAAGACGGCGTAACCGTTGGGGTGTAGCTGGAAAGGCGAGATAGCTAATCGAAGGAAAAGTTCTCGGAGAAATTCGTTGAAACGTGGAATAGCTCCACTTAAGCACATCTGATGGTTCACTGCGACAAAACCGAGAGGTGGCTTGCCGCAGTGTCGTTTGCTCCAGGAAATATAGCATCTGATTCGGCAATACCGAACTGAGTTAACAGCTGTCTGAAAACTTTGTAGCTCAGAATGGTCGGAGTTCTTTCTGGAGGATCGATCAGTGGGATAGCAATCGGTAAAGCTTTTCCGGCTGGTCCTGAATCTTCTTGTTGAGATGTCATTCTACACAATCAACTGGATATTTAAATATGAAGGTGCATGTTTCCTAAAAGTGTGAAGTGTTGTGCAAAACTAAAACGATAACAAGCAAGTATAACTGAAATTGAGATAGTTGACATTTGTCGATTATAAAGTTTCGAGGCTTGTCATTTTAAGTTCAAGTACAATGTTGTGTTGATGCAAACAAATCAACTTAGGTTGATTATTTCAGCTTTGCTTTAATACTTCATTTGAATTTGTCGTTTCACAGCATTTCATTCATAGAATTCATTTAAGTTAATTGTTCTTTGTCGACTAATCTGTCATGTGATGTGGGCAGTCAATGGCAGTATATTTGTCCCGTTTTTCTGCAAATGTTGTTTTTAAACAGGTTATTAGCATTAAAGTTAAGACAATCTGAAAAGAAATGCAACTCAGTTCAAATTCAAAGCTCAGTCAACTTCTGGCCAAACTTCACAAGTCCTAGGTCGAGGCATCTTTAGGTCGCACAGTGTAAGTAAAAGATTCAAAGGCGAGGCAAGTTTCTCAAAGTCCTAGGTCGTTCACGACTTAGCATAGGTCGGAAACTACTTAGGTCGCAGGAATCCTTAGATCGGTCAAGTTTCTCACGACCTAATTTTTAGATCGTCCAGATTTAATAGATCGCTGACTTCCTCCCCACGCAATCACTTACTAAACCCGATAACCCGACAACGCCATTACAAAGAAAATCTATCATCCTCTTCGCGAGTTTCATTCATCTCCACATACCATCAAATCGTCTAAAAAATCGACTCCAAACCCCTCCGATCCATTATAAAAATTTCCGTGCATTCATGAATTACCACAACGTATCAAACGACGATCAAAAGTGGATCGAAATAACCATTCAAAATGAAACATGACACGTGAAATTGGACTTGGGTCGGAAAACATGGATTCACGATCGAACGGCGATTATGGTGGAGTAGAGATTGGATCCACTTACGTAGTATGCTGGTAGAAATGGATCGACGATTAACTGGATTGAGTTCACCTTCGAAAGTTTGAAAATTCGTCAATGGTAGTGGAAGTTCGGAGCAGTAAAGTAGGGAGGAATGAGCGACCTAACTAATTTATATAAGGCTGAGAGAGGAAGGCGAATAGGCGTACGAGTTAGCACGAGTTTTAGGTCGTTCACGACCTAGCAAAGTTAAGTCGAAGCACACGACCTATGACATAGGCCTGCACTTCGAGGGGCAAATGTTAACTCATATTTTAGTGCCGACCTAAAACTCTGCGACCTAAAGACTCTGCGACCTAAGGAAGTTAGCGACCTAACGACCTAAGGAAGTTAGCGACCTAACGACTTACTGGTATTAGCGAGCTAACGACTTAAGAGACTCTATGACCTAAGGAAGTTAGCGACCTAATGACCCAAGGGGGTTCCCGAACTAAAACTCTGCGACCTAAGGAAGTTAGCGACCTAACGACCTAAGGAAGTTAGAGACCTAACTACCTAAGGAAGTTAGCGACCTAACGACCTACTGGTATTAGCGAGCTAACGACTTAAGAGACTCCACGACCTAAAGACTTCACGAGCTAACGACCTAAAGTTGTTCATGACCTAACGACTTAAGAGACTCCACGACCTAAAGACTTCACGAGCTAACGACCTAAAGTTGTTTACGACCAAACTCCTGAAGCAGCTCAGCGACTTACGACTCAAGGACTTAACAACCTAACGAGCTAAAAGCAAAGAAAGGGGGCACGACCTACCTTAGGTTGTTCACGACCTATCTTAGGTCGCTTACGACCTATCTCTTGTTCAGACAAGATCGAGTGCATCTTCATCAGCCTAACTTCTTAAGTCACGAGTGTACTATGACCTAGCTTAGGTCGCTCGCGACCTACGACTTAACTTAGGTCGTACACGACCTAAGACTTGGCAAAAATTCCGTCCAGAATCACTTCTATAAATACCCCCCTAACTCCAACGGCAAAAGGACTTTTGGCCGATCATTTTCTGAAGCGTCGTTACTCTGCCGAATTCACAACTCATTCAACAGTTGAAGAACTCCAAACATTCGAAACACTACAACAAGCTTTGAAAGAAATCTACCACATTCTACATGGATTCAAGGAGATCTTCTACATCGAAGCTTGAGCTATTAGTCTAGAGTGTTCTGGAATCAAAGTGCATTGCATTTCGAATTGTATTGTATCATCTCGTAATCAGAATCAGCAATAAAGGAATTCAAAGTGGACGTAGGCTTGATCTCAAGCCAAACCACTATAAACTGCTGTCTTTTACCGCTTTTTCACTATTTTACTGCTTATTTCTTGTTCCCGTCACACGGGTGGTGCTTTCACAACTCTACTACACACACCGGGTGTTAGCGTTCAATTTTTAGCGTTAACAATAATTTTAAGATTTTTCTTAAAATTTTATTATCTTAAAAATATATAAAATAAGATATAATACAAAATACATTTAATAATAAGATATAATTTAATAAAAATTTAATTAAATTAGTATATAATATGTTTAAGTATTTATTTAAATTTATATTAATATTTAAAAATAGTTTTTTATAACTTTAATAATAAAGGTTGGGAAGGTAAATTAATGTTGACTTGGAATTTAAATTGGTTAATATTTAAATTTAAATAAGAATTGATTTGAACTTATTGATTTTGAGATTTTGAAAGATATGATGGATAACATGATTTGATAAAAAATGATTAAGTGAATATTTTCAAATTTGAATAAAATTAAAGTGAAATATTGAAATATAAATGAAACTTATATCGAAATGTTTGAGTATTTAAATTTTGAATCTTATTAGAATTGAAGTGATAGTTCAAACCTGGATCTGAAATCGAGATTAATTGAAATGGTTTATTTAGAATTTGAATTGAATCTTTGACCTTTAAATGTAAATGGTTAAATTGGAATTGATTGAAATTGAATTTTTGGAATTTAAGTTGATTTGAATCGATTTGCGAAATTGGAAGAAAATAATTTTATTATATAAATTATTTTAATATATAAACTATTCTAATTTATATCTATTTTAATATATATACTATTTTCAATATCCAAACTGTTTAAGTGGAAACTGTTATGATTACAGAAGTGTTATGATTTCGAAAGTGTTATGATTTTCAAAGTGTTACGATTCTGGAAATGAATATTATTTAAAGTGAATAATGATATCGAATTGATATGGTTTTGAAATGAATATGATATTTTGATATGAAGTATGAACTATTTGAAATGAAATGACCATGGTGTGAAATAAGTGTTTTGTTGTTAAATAGACCAGGATCGGATATTGTCATACTCTCTGCGAATACCGAAAACCACTTCAACAACTGTGTATGTGGTGGAGACTACAGAATGAAGTAGGATGGTTGGCGATGATTCTATACGGTATTTACTTAGCCTTGACTCCCATGAGTCAGCTTGATGTGGCTAAAACAGGAGCTATATAGAGCCAAGTGAGGTCGCACCTCCGATCGGGCACATTTCTTCGATACCATTCTATTGCTTTTGTGATTTTATTGGGTGCACCTTTGATTTGGGAGTGTGTCACGAGGTGGGCGGTAGTGGCTGCTATGCGTTACCTATAACAACCCTGTATTTTGTGATTATTTTAATTTTATATTTTTATTTATTTTAACTGAAATTCCTGATTTAAAAACTTTAATTTATTTATTAAAATGGATAAAAAAATTTATTTTAAAAATATAAATTTTGATTTTTTTTGTGTGAATTATAATTCCAAACATGAATAGATAGAATATTTTCCAAAAAAGTGGATTTTGGTCAAAATGGTCAAACTTTGACTTTTAAATTTAAAATTTAAATATTTGAATTTTTGAATTTTATCTTCTATTATGAAAATAGATTAAATTTCAAGAATACTGCTTTTCGTTTCATTGAAATCGGATTTATATTGTGAAAGTTATGCTTTTTACAATATTGTGTGTAAATTGTTTTATTTAACAAAATTTGTTTATTTTAATTTATATAAATAATATTTTTGTTTGTAAAATCATGTTCTAATTTGTGTAACATGATATATTATGTATATGTTTTATTTTTTAAAACATTTTTTTTAAAAGTGTAATTTAAATTTCCAATGTCAGTGGTATTTTGTGTAACGGCCCAAAATTTTAACAAATATTTTATTCATTTTACTTAAAGACTTTGGTGTTTGATTACTTAAAAATTTAAATTTTGGAAATTTTCTTGTAATGATTATAAATCAATTGCCTAAATTTTAATAAATATAAACCATTTCTGTAATTTTGATTTGGGTTAAAGTTTAACTTTAATTGAAACTTTAAATTTTAAATTCTAACTTCCAAATCTTTTAATCTTAAACTGTATATAATTGTACAGCATTTGTTCCACTTTTGTTTCGTTTAAATTGGTTTTATACTTTAAAAATTTAGTAATAAATAATGTGAAACAAGAAATAAATTTTATGTTTCTTTTATATGTATATACATCCGTTTTCTTAGCTATGTATTAAACAATCAAATGGGTGTAACAAAATCAAATTTTAATAATTAAGGTGTAAATAGCTACTTAATTTTATGTTTAAAGTGATACGTTATTTCCTGAAACACGTTAGCGTTTTAAACGTATTAATTAAGCAAGAAACAAATTAATTCGGTACGTTACTTTTGGGCATACGTTTTAAAATTATCTCTTGCCTTTAAATATACCCATTTGATTCCATACGTTATCCTTGCAAAGTAGTCAACTGTGCATTTCTAAATGGGAATGAAATAAATTCCTATAGCCATTCAAATTCTTTAACCTGCCTTGCAAAAATTCACGTGTAAGAATATCCACTTTCCTTTTGTGTCTTGATAATTAATAGAACTAAATTCCTTTAAATTCCATAGCCATTCCAATTTCATTTATTGCTTGCCTTGCCATTCACGTGTAGATTTTCTACACTTTCCTTTTTGCTTCATTTTTATAATGGGAATCAGAATGTATTTGTTGCCTTCCATACGCAACATCAATGCTTATACTTCTCTTAAATACTTAGTCACGTATGCAATTACCCACTGTAATAATATTTGGTTTCAAATTTCTTGCCACATTTGCCTCCTTGATTCACGCAAGCTCTTTATAAAAACCCACGCAATATCAACGCAAGTTTTTCTTTTAAATACTAAATGCGTTCATAATTCCATCACCACATCAGTTGACTTCATCTCTTCTCTTGAGCGAGCTTTGCATCAGGTAATGGCTGCCTAATATTTTCTTGCTCTCTTTTATTTTCTTTTGTTTCTTGCTTTGTTTTCTTGTTTCCACTATTTTGTCTTCTCCAAGTGGTGAAGTGGTCGAGCAAATTTCGTCAATAATCCTCTTATTTGAATCACGTTCCAGTTTTGATTTATTTAAAGATTTGTTATGATCGTAATTAAATTCGTGTAATTAGTTTTATTCGTTTTGTTTCAAGATTTGAATTTGATCGTCGCCTCCATTGAAATTTGATCGTGCTTTCTGTACGTTTGTCCGTTGTGGATATCGTTTTTGAATCTAATCTTCTGCGGCATTTAAGGTGAGTAAATCTCACACGACTATTCATACCTATATAATTGTGAAGCAACCACAACTGAATGTGTAAAATTAAAAATGATGTTATAATTGCCTGTGATTATTTATATATAATGTTAAACCTGTTAAATTGCATTTCATATCATCTGTTACATTTTGATTTATTTTACTGTTATTCTATTCTATTAAATCACACTTCAAGTTCCCTGTAGAATAGAATCACTCTTGGTTGAAATGATACATACCCGAACGGACTTTAGAATAGGAAAAAATCGTTATGGGCTGAAATGATAGGCCTGAATGATTTTTATTTATTTGTATTTGTCTTGGGATTGCGGGTTTGAAATAATAAAAACCTGGAATTTAACTGATTACGAATTTAAATGATATTTTCCGTATCACTTGATTTAGGTGTGAAATAATATCCGGACCCGTGGTTGATTTCAAAGTATGATTTTTTACAAATTTCATGTATTGTAAATGAAAGAAAAAAAATATGTATGAAATTTGACTTATATTGGATTTAAAATGTTAAGCAGTGATTTTTCTAAAATGGTTGAATGGTATAAGTTAATAGATGGTTTAAGTTGTAATGTGAAAGTTTGATTTGACTTAATAATTAAGTAAAAATGGAATTATAAGCTTAACTTGGTAATTAATATAATGGATTTATGAATTGGATAAATTTAAAGTAAGAGAAATATTAAGTTATTTGTAAAACAAAGTTAAGCAACTTACAATGGATTTGACTTTATGTAAAGGAATTATAATTAAATTGGACATTCATTTAATAAAGATGTTAATTATTAAAATTATAGGTTAAATGATATCCAAATAATGAATTTTGAAAGGTAAAATAAATTTGATAAGTTAAAGGTGAAGAGAAATTGAATTGTTTTAAAATGTTAAATAAATGGATAGTTAAATAGTAATTTGGAATATAACTTAATTTGGAAATTTATGATTTGTTTAAATGGAAGTTTAGGTAAATTAAATAAAATAGAAATTAAGTTTTATTGTGAAATGGTAAGTTAAATTAAAGTGTTAAGTTAATGTAAAAATGAGAAAATTGTACACTTGAATCTAATAAGTAAAGTATTGGGAAAAAGTTAGATTTTTTTTATTGTAAAATTTTTCTTATAAAAATCATAAGTTAAAAGAGTATTTAAATGATTATTTTTGAAGAGGAAAAATGTGATTTTTATAAGTTAAAATGATTTAAATTGAAGTATTTAACGGAATAAATGAAATAGAAAAGGCTAAATTTTTGGGAATTGAATATTTGATTTGATGGAATAATGACTTCACCTTTTAATGGTTTAAATGAAAGATTTTAATTCGAAATTTTAAATCATTTTGAAATTATAACCACGGGTACATTTCTTTGCGTACCATTTGATCTCCTTGTGATTGTTTTGATGCACACCCTTGATTTAAGAGTGTGGCTAGAGGTAAGCGATTACTGCAGCTCTGCGCTACCCCAGTCACATTAACACTGTTATTTGTATTGACTTACTTTAATATGGATATTTCTATGATAGTGTTATGACTGCGTAATTAATGGAAATGAATCCTTAAAGGATGGGCGATCCCAAGCATCCTTTAAGTTATTGTGCATTTATATTACAATTCACTTGAGTTGGTTTACATTGTATAAGTATGTATGTCCTGACTCGAGTGTTTGTGTTTTACTTTACGCTCGGGTCAGCCTGAGAATCACAGCTTTGGATTCACCTTCTGGAGCTAGAGTTTTGGCTGGAGCTTATCTATCTATCTATTCGTCTACTTCTTCCAGTTATTTCCTATTCAGTATTTTCCCTGTATTATTGATTTATGTATCCAGACTTCTGTTGTATCCATTTTTAAACTATGATATTTTATATATGTTTTGAGAATATGTTGATAGTAGCTTCATGAACTACTATGGTATTTTATTTCCGCGTCGAGTTATTCTGATATTATGTGTCTGTGATTCTGTATTTGATTTTATTTGCTCCAAATTTTCTTCACAATCCACTGTTTTGAAGTATTCAAGTCTGACATGTGGATTATTATCGATTTGAATGGTAGTGCAAGTTGTATATCTACCCTGAAATTGCCTCACATGCCTTGTCACATGCCCTATCGCGCCTTCTATGAGTTTGTTTTGTGTCGTACCTATGTAGTGCTCCCAGGTAGCCCTTATATAAAATGTGTTAAGGGGGATATGGGTAACGCCTTAATCCTATTTTAGTAGTTTACTTTACTATAGACATATTATAATAGTGTATTGTACTACATAGTAGATAGTTCCATGGATCCTTAGAGGACGGAAATCCCAAACATCCTTTAAGTTACTTGTATTTCAGTTGACATTTCACTTGAGTTAAATTTACTAATATAATAATGTTAATCCTGACTCGAGTGTTTTGTGTTTTGCTTTATGCTCGGGTCAGACTGAGTGTCACGGCTTTTGAGACTCACCTTTGTAGTTTGTGGCTTTGCTCGAAGATCTGTTTTTGTCTATCTAGCTTTCAGTTATTTCAGTTTATTCCCATCATTTATGTTCAGACTCGTCAGTTGCTTCTGTATTAGAGATTCACTTATATTTGAGATTCTGTTGTATTTTGTTTCAGACTCTGATGTTTATAGTAGCTTCATGAACTACTATTTATATGTTCCGCTGCTTATTGTTGTAATACTCTGTGTCTGTGATTCTGTGATTGATTTATTTACTGTAAATATTGAGTTTTGCCAAAAATAAATTAACAATCTGTTGTTTCGAGCAATTCAAGTCTGACATGTGTGGATGCGAAAGGTTCGAAATACCCAGGTCGTTACAACGACAATCCAACCATTAAGTTCGTATTAACCTTGCGATCAACTTCCGAGTTGGTGTCATGGGCTAAAAACACCTCGATTGGCTCCTATGATGGGCCGTAGGATTTGGAGATGATTTAATTTGAAAATTGCCGAACTTGCTTTCTCTTGTTGGATGCAATTTTTATTGAGAGAGAAGGGTATAGGCAGGCATGCATAAGGTATGGGCTGGAGTGTTCGGGTATAGGTTATGATGGTGAATATATATTATTCATTTAAAATATCTGGCTCTACACATTGAAAAATCTCAAACTCCTATCGATGCGTGTCAACTAGCTTTCTGTAAAGATCCCGGACTCGGCCTTCGAAAATCGGCACCCGTACTTTACTTGTACTCCAATGCCGTAGATTCAAACGCCGAATCTGGCTGCCTTCTATGAGTTTGTTTTGTGTCGTACCTATGTAGTGCTCCCAGGTAGCCCACCCGTAGGTGGAGTTTACAGTATCTGTATAGACTACGACATTATATAAAATGTGTTAAGGGGGATATGGGTAATGCCTTAATGCTATTTTAATAGTTTACTTTACTATAGACATATTATAATAGTGTATTGTACTACATAGTAGATAGTTCCATGGATCCTTAGAGGACGGAAATCCCAAACATCCTTTAAGTTACTTGTATTTCAGTTGACATTTCACTTGAGTTAATTTACTAATATAAGAATGTTAATCCTGACTTGAGTGTTTTGTGTTTTGCTTTATGCTCGGGTCAGACTGAGTGTCATGGCTTTTGAGACTCACATTTGTAGTTTGTGGCTTTGCTCGAAGATCTGTCTTTGTCTATATAGCTTTCAGTTATTTCAGTTTATTCCAATCATTTATGTTCAGACTCGTCAGTTGCTTCTGTATTAGAGATTCACTTATATTTAAGATTCTGTTGTATTTTGTTTCAGACTCTGATGTTTATAGTAGCTTCATGAACTACTATTTATATGTTCTGCTGCTTATTGTTGTAATACTTTGTGTGTGTGATTCTGTGATTGATTTATTTACTGTATATACTGAGTTTTGCCAAATATAAATTAACAATCTGTTGTTTCGAGCAATTCAAGTCCGACATGTGTGGATGCAAAAGGTTCGAAATACCAAGGTCGTTACAACGACAATCCAACCGTTGATTAAGTTCGTATTGACCTTGCGATCAACTTCTGAGTTGGTGTCATGGGCTAAAAACACCTCGATTGGCTCCTATGATGGGCCGTAGGATTTGGAGATGATTTAATTTGAAAATTGCCGAACTTGCTTTCTCTTGTTGGATGCAATTTTTATTGAGAGAGAAGGGTATAGGCAGGCATGCATAAGGTATGGGCTGGAGTGTTCGGGTATGGGTTATGATGGTGAATATATATTATTCATTTAAAATATCTGGCTCTACACATTGAAAAATCTCAAACTCCTATCGATGCGTGTCAACTAGCTTTCGATAAAGATCCCGGACTCGGCCTTCGAAAATCGGCACTCGTACTTTACTTGTACTCCAATGCCGTAGATTCAAACGCCGAATCTGGCTGCCTTCTATGAGTTTGTTTTGTGTCGTACCTATGTAGTGCTCCCAGGTAGCCCACCCGTGGGTGGAGTTTACAGTATCTATATAGACTACGACATTATATAAAATGTGTTAAGGGGGATATGGGTAACGCCTTAATGCTATTTTAATAGTTTACTTTACTATAGACATATTATAATAGTGTATTGTACTACATAGTAGATAGTTCCATGGATCCTTAGAGGATGGAAATCCCAAACATCCTTTAAGTTACTTGTATTTCAGTTGACATTTCACTTGAGTTAAATTTACTAATATAAGAATGTTAATCCCGACTCGAGTGTTTTGTGTTTTGCTTTATGCTCGGGTCAGACTGAGTGTCACGGCTTTTGAGACTCACCTTTGTAGTTTGTGGCTTTGCTCGAAGATCTGTCTTTGTCTACTAGCTTTCAGTTATTTCAGTTTATTCCAATCATTTATGTTCAAACTCGTTAGTTGCTTCTGTATTAGAGATTCACTTATATTTGAGATTCTGTTGTATTTTGTTTCAGACTCTGATGTTTATAGTAGCTTCATGAACTACTATTTATATGTTCCGCTGCTTATTGTTGTAATATTCTATGTCTGTGATTCTATGATTGATTTATTTACTGTATATACTGAGTTTTACCAAATATAAATTAACAATCTTTTGTTTCGAGCAATTTAAGTCCGACATGTGTGGATGCGAAAGGTTCGAAATACCCAGGTCGTTACAACGACAATCCAACCATTGATTAAGTTCGTATTGACCTTGCGATCAACTTCCGAGTTGGTGTCATGGGCTAAAAACACCTCGATTGGCTCCTATGATGGGCCGTAGGATTTGGAGATGATTTAATTTGAAAATTGCCGAACTTGCTTTCTCTTGTTGGATGTAATTTTTATTGAGAGAGAAGGGTATAGGCAGGCATGCATAAGGTATGGGCTGGAGTGTTCGGGTATGGGTTATGATGGTGAATATATATTATTCATTTAAAATATCTGGCTCTACACATTGAAAAATCTCAAACTCCTATCGAGGCGTGTCAACTAGCTTTCTGTAAAGATCCCAGACTCGGCCTTCGAAAATCGGCACCCATACATTACTTGTACTCCAATGCCGTAGATTCAAACGCCGAATCTGGCTCCCCGGAGCTTATAACACCATTAAGTATAACAACACAGTGGAAGAAAGAAATAGATGATATCGTATACAACTCCAATAAATACAATATCCAGAATGATACACAACAATGATATCAATAATACACAGCAATATCAGAGATATGATACAATGCTACAGCGGAAATAACAACAATGGAAGAGATCACTCCAAATGATCTACAAAAGAGAATGACTCCAACAACTCCAACATCAGCTCGAATCACCATCACGTTCCACCAAGATAAACAACGTCAGTCGTGAATTCCATAATCTAAACTAGCTCCAACTAGTCTACTAAACCTGACTATCTGAAAAACCCAACTCTAGACTGCCCGTGTGGAAAATTGTGGGCACCCAGAGTTTAGGAAAGGAACAATAAACTCTGAGTCGATCATGGGACTGGTGTGAGTAACAAAAACAGTTTATCTTTAAACAAACAACAAAAGAATTTAAAATATTGAAATCTGTAATGCTTTTGGAAAATGAAACTACCATAAGACCTCCCGCCACACACATAATGCAGTCGCAGTCTTGGAGGGGATTTCTTCTAGAGATAGTCAAATATGCTTAATACGAGAAAAATTCTTGGATATTATTACTAGTGCATAGTGTAGAAAGCATTTTGAAAATACAATATTAATCTTAGCCAACATAGGTACCATTGTTTTATGCCTACTATAGCTACCATTTTAAATGGCAGGTTCTACAACTAAAATCGTACAAGGTTCGTATTGTTTCTTTTGGTTTCCAACAAATGGTCAGGCTAAGGAACTTCCTATGCCATATGGGAACGCCTCTGGAGGGACGTTTCGAGAACCTACCCGGATCTCTGCCAACACAAGGCCGGGTTACCTCTGTAACTAGGTAACTACTACTCGAGTATGCCACCCCCCGGTCCTTTGGGACCTTTATCCGAGGCCTCGATCACACAACAACAATCACACAGTAAATGAAATTGGAGCAACCACACAGGTAAATATCTGGGCTACATAACATAATATCAACTTTTTCCAGAAGGAAATGACATAACCTAAAGGGAGCGACCCTCATAACCATGCCGCATCTTTCTTGTTTCGACCATTTCCGGTTTGTGAGGTCCGATGAGGTCTCGTCCACAAAGCTACGCTTTTTCACAAAAGCCATGCTTTGATCAACAAATGATCAACAAATGATTAGCAACACACAACAACACTTAGCATGCCACACTACCAAATTGGGAGTATATCACTGATAACCTTCAACTACATAACCTCTGAGCTCGTACGTCTCAGAAAAGGGTGTTAAGCTAAGAGAATAAATTCTCCGCCACCAAACAGAAATGTATTTGAAAGAAATCAGCTTTATATCTCATAGTGTAGTGTCAGACATACAACCATACAAGTCTGTTTCGGGTTCGAACAGAACCGAAGGCACTTCCTATGAAGCCCTTGCAATCCGGATAATTCCTAATCACATCCGGACTTCCCACCACATATGGAGTCTCTATACCGGGGACCAGTCGATGTAGAGACATTCAACGAGTTGTCCTTTCGTTTTCGAAAATATCCGGTCTTCACCACCGGTCTCCAAATGCAATCCATATACGACGGATCATTATTCGGAATAGGTTATATGACACAAAGTCCTCTCCCTGCTAAACCGAATAATGAGCGCAATATTTTAAAACATATGGATATTGGGATTTCAATTAAGTCACAACTTATTATCCAAATTCTCTTTCAAATGGTTTAAACACATTACCATTTCCAATCTTTTTAACAAAAAGATTCATCTCACAAAGTTCACCCATTTTCACAAAGATATACTCATAGATTTTCCAAATCAATTGGGATTAACTCGTTAAATCTTTAAATCAAAGATTTAACTTGTAGCTTTCAAAACAATTCATTCATAACTTGGAAAACCATTTTTCAATTCAAACTTGAAATTCTTTTAACACAAATTGGAAATTCATTCCTTATATGAAAGCTTCTATTATTTGAAAACACATAGTTTTCATTTCGGAAAATCTGATTCATTTATACGAGTTAAAGTCCTTGGGTTAAATTCAAATTCTCAAAACCATACTTTTAAAATGGTTTAATTTCATATAAACACATTTATAACATCTTTAACCATAGTTTCCAAACATGAAATTCAATTCCAAATTTTGAATTCAAATTCAAAGTAAATTATTTAAACTGAAAAAACTTTACCAAGTTATTCAAAATAACTTTTATCTTAAAAACTCCTTTTCAAAAGCTTTAACATTTAACCCAAATCCATTTCCAAAATCAATTGAAATTGAAATTTCAATTTCAAAAATATTAAATTTCAATCATTTGTGACTTAACCGATTTCCTCGTGAAATCCATATTTATGGTCCAGGGGTTTTACACAGTAGTGCAACATTACAAATCATCACATCATCCCAGATTCAAAACAGAAATATAGCTGATAAGCGGTATAACTATAACGCTTATCATTCATTCACAGATCATAGATATATACCTATCACAGATAATAAATTGCAGTCATTACAGATCACAACACAAATCAAGATGTATCACAAAGCATCACAAATCAGGGATATCAAACAATTCACCCATTCAATAAATTCCAAACATTCATAAGTAAAATTTATTAAACATTTGATTAATTTAAATCAGATGTATTACTTATGAATAATCATTAATCCGGGTTAATTATCATGAGTTAATTACAAATTATCTGGAATAAATTTCCCTTTCATCATTTATTAGTCAACCTTTAATTATTAACTAATCATCCTTAATTAATGAATCAATTAACTTTTAATTATTTGATAAATCTTAATTAATCACATTCATTAATTAATCCTTTGATTAATTACACTAAGTAATAAATCTTTAATTACTTCTACTAAGTAATTTTACTTTAATTACTTCATTAATTAATTAACTAAAATTAATCACATTTACTTCCTTGATTAAAATTGGTAATTTATCCCTTAATTACCTTTAAAAAAATTAATTAATCTTTAATTGTAGATTGATTATCCTTTAATTATTAAATCTTAATTATCAATTAATAAAACTTAATAACAAATTAATTAATCCTTAATTAATTAGTTAATCAACCTTTAATTATCACTTAATTATATTTATAAAGATAATTAAGTTTAAAATATCTTAAAGTTTAATTTAACAAACTTAAATTTGAATAAACATATGATTTCCTTAATTAACTTTTCTAATTACGTTATTAAGTTTATTCAAAATAAACTCTTTAAAATAAAAGTGATATATCTTAAACACCTTTAACTTAGTTAACATAAAACAATTTTGTTTAAAATTTCAAAACTGTTTTATACTGAAATCTACAGACCCGAGACACATTCAAAATTACCCGAGCCAAATTCTAATTTACTCGAGCCCTACTTCGAGTTTCCCCTCACCTTCTTTTTCATATTTTCGCAATTTCCTTCGAGACAAACCCGAGCTTGCCCTTTCTTCCCAAATTGGCAAACCTTCCAGATACCATACATACACGCGTGCATGTGCACCATTTATCTAGCCACCTCCGACCGATGCTACGATCGTCCACACATCGGCGACGACCTATACGAGCCTCACGAACACCCAGAATCTTAGAACGTTGACGAACTCGCGATTTCGCTACGCGAGCTAGTCTGGAACAAAGATGATCGTCAGAAAACCCCTCGTCTCGATGCCTCCGACCACCATTATCCAAGATACTTCACCTACAGGTTCGTCGAAGACCACACTTCATTTTCCCCCACACCATATCGTGTCCGATGCTCCGTTGGCGACGCAGCAACCTCGTTACCAACCTCGACAAAGCCAGAGCTAAAACCCTACTTCGACCTAGTGTCTGTAACGACTCGGATTTTTCGCGTTCGAAAATCGACATCCATACTTTACATCGTACTCGAATGCCATAGATTCGACCGTTCAAATCCGATTCGCCGGAGCTTATAACACACTTAAGTAAATAACAACACAGCGGAATAAAGAAATCAATGATATCATATACAACCCCAATGAATACAATATCCAGAATGATATACAACAATGATATTCATATGATACAACAATATCAGAGATATGATACAATGACAATAGCAGCGGAAAGAAAAGATAACATCAGCAGCGGATAGAAAATCTCCAATAGAATGCTCTAATCCATAGCTAGCTCCAGCTAATCCACTCAACCTGAATATCTGAGAAAACCCAACTCTAGACTGCCCGTGTGGAAAATGATGGGCACCCAGAGTTTAGGAAGGGAACAATAAACTCCAGGTCAGTCGTGGGACTGGTGTGAGCAAACAAAAACAGTTTATCTTTAAAACAAGCAACAAAGGCTTTTAAACATTGAAATCCGCAATGCTTTTCGAAAATGAAACTACCATAAGGCCTCCCGCCACACACACAATGCAATCGCAGAATTGGAGGAGATTTCTCCTTATGATAGTCAAACATGCTTACTACGCGAAATCAAAACTCTTTCGATATTATTACTAGTGCATAGTGTAGAAAAACATTTCGAAAATACAATATTAATCTTAGCCAGCATACAACATTTCATCATATGCCTACTATAGCTACCATGTTCAATAACAGGTTACTGCCACATTCCATAGCAGGTAATACAACTAAAACCGTACAAGGTTCGTATTGTTTCTTTGGATTTCCAACAAATGATCAGGCTAAGGAACTTCCTTTCCGAAATGGAAACGCCTCTGGAAAGACGCCCTGAGAACCTAACCGGATCTCTGCAAACAAAAGGCCGACGCTACCTCACGCTTTAACCAAGCTGTAACTAGGTAACTAACACACGAGTCATGTCATCCCCCGGTCGTCACCGACCTTTATCCGAGGTACCTCGATCATAAAGCAACAACCACAAAGTATAATAACCGTGCAGCATCCACATAGGTAAAATATCTGGGCTCCATACCATGATATCACCTTTTATCCAGAAGGAAATGACATACCCTAGGGGCGCTACCCCTACAAACCTTTGTCGCAACATTCCTGTTTCGACCATTACCGGGTTGTGAGGCTCGACGAAGTCTCGTCCACAAAGCAACGCTTTTTCACAAAGCCACGCTTTTTCACAAAGCCACGCTTTTTCACAAAGCCACGCTTTTTCACAAAGCCACGCTTTGATCAACAAATGATCATCAGCACTTCGTATGCCACATTACCAAATTGGGAATGTATCACTAGTAACCATCAACTACATAACCTCTGAGCTCATACGTCTCAGAGAAGGGTGTTAAGCTAAGAGAATAAATTCTCCGCCACCAACAGAAATGTATTTGATAGAAACCAGCTTTACATCTCAAAGTGTAACGTCAGACACACATCCATACAAGTCTGTTTCGGGTTCGAACAGAACCGAAGGCACTTCCGAAGAAGCCCTTGCAAATCCGGATAATTTCTAATCATGTCCGGACTTCCCATCACAAAGGGTGATAAAATCTCTATACCGGGGACCAGTCGGTGCAGAGATATTCGACGAGTTGTCCTTTCATTTTCGAAAGTATCCAGTCTTCACCACCGGTCTTCAAATGCTATCCATATACGACGTATCATTATTCGGAATGGGTTATATGACACAAAGGTCCTCTCGCGGCTAAACCGAATAACGAGCGCAATTAAAAATCATATGGATACTGGGGTCTCAGTTAAATCACAGCTTAAAGCTTAAAACTTTTCATTCGAATGGTAAAATAATTTACCATTTCCAATCTTTTAAACAAAAAAGATTCAATTCACAAAGTTTACCCCATTCACAAAAATCCATTTACATATTTCAAAACAATTTCCGTTTCAATTGGATTAACTCGTTAAATCTTTAAATCAAGATTTAACTTATAGCTTTCAAAACTTGTTTCCAAAGATTCATTCAGTCTTCCAAAACAATTCCATTTCAAGTTAGATTAACTCATCCGGTCTTTGAAATCAAAGACTCATTTCATAGTTTTCAAAACATTTAAATTCTATTTCAAACTTGAAATTTTTTTTTCAACACAAATTGGAAATCCTTTCTTAAAATGAAAGCTATTATTATTTGAAAACAAATAGTTTTCGTTTCGGAAAAATCCAGTTATATTTACACGAGTTAAAACCCTTGAATTAAATTCAAATTCCCAAACCAATACGTAAAAAAAATGGTTTAACCCATATATAACTTGTACAGCATCTTTAATCCCTAGTTTCAAATCATAGAATTCAATTTAAAACTTGAATTCAAATTTAAATCATATTATTTAAATTTTCAAAACTCGACTAAGTTATTCAAAATAACTTTTATCTTTGAAATTCCCTTTCAAAAGCTTTTCACTTTAAACCCAAGTTTCTAATTTCGAAATCAATTGAAATTAAAATTTCAATTTCAAAAACATTAATTTTAAATCATCTGTGATTTAACCGATTTCCACGTGAAATCCATATTTGTGTGTGTATGGTGTAGTCCAGGGGTTTCACACAATAGTGCACAACATCAATCATCACCGATATATCAATATCGATAAGCGGTATAATCCACAACGCTTATCTTCATTTACAATTTCATAGATAAAATAAATTTATCAATCACAAAGGTTCATCATTACAATTCGATGTGGGTTTCGGATAACCAACTGGAATCCGACTCCCTGTCGCATCGAAGTTTAAATGCCGTTCACGGGTCAAGGGTTTTCATATTCACATAGTAATATATCACAGAAATAGATATATAAATCACAGATAATATATTACATTCATCCCAGATAAATGAACTACAGTACAGATCACACACAAATCAGGGTATATCACAAGGCATCACATATCAAGGATATCAAACAATTCAACATTCACTAGAATCCAAACATCCATGGATAAGGTCAATTTATTATCTGATTTATTTAAATCAGATTTATTACTTATGAATAAATCACTAATCCTGGTTAATTAACATTAATTAACCTTAATTAATAAATCAATTCACCTTAAATCATTAAATAATTAACCTTTAATTAATCAAAATATTCAAAATTAATTACAATAAGTGATAAATCCTTAATTACTTTCGTTAAGTAATCATCCTTTAATGAATCTCATTAATCAATCATTAATCACCTTTTAACAAATAAACCGGCTTAAACTTTGAAGTAGTTCGACAATTTAAATTTAAAACTCAGATTTAAACTTATTTCAAAATTCTATTTTACCATTTTAAACTTTCAGTTTAAATTCAGAACTCAATATATCTTTACACTTGAAAATCGTTAAAACCAAATTTAACTTAATAAACTTGATTAAATTTTTTTAACTTAAAAGCTGTTTTGCACAAAATTCTCAAACCCGGGCCAATCCCCTAGTTACCCCGAGTCAAACTTCGGTCCTCGCCACACTTCCAACTACTTCGAGTCTGCTCCTTGTTTTCACGCATTTAAACCCGAGGCGTTTGCCTTCTTCCCCAAATCCACAACTACCTCAGATATCATCACCCACGCGTGCACGCGAACGCTGGCGAACTTCGATCGAATCGCCACCCACGACCAGTTCGCCGTTAACCCACGCAAGCCTTCCGTACAACCAGATCGAGGAATACAATCGAAATTCAAAATCGAACCCATCGCAACAAACTCCGGAACCAACCTCGACCATCAATTCGCCTCGCGCCGCCACGGTACTTCACCATCGGTCTCGCAGCTTCCCACAGAGCTCCGTCACTCACCCACGAAGCCATCCCCATAGGTGCGATCGCCCAGATCACCGCGATGATGACGCGATTTGCTCGTGAACAATAGCCAACCAATACGAACCCAAAACCCTAAAACTGTTTCGCGCGGCCACCACGATCAAAAATAAAATTCCAAGGTATTTTTCCCATGATCCTTGTCCCCTCCAGGACCTCCATGCTCCACCGCGATCCCCAGTTCGCCGTCATTTGCCCCCAGTTGGCCAATTTGTCCAAAACAGCCAAACCCAGGATTCACCCTAATTACTAAACTAAAAATCATGCTACAACCGTCAAAATTCACGGTTTTGCATCACGGATCCTATCATATAATTCAAACTTAAAATTGCTTTGATTTATTTTTGTCCCAAATTAAAGATTCACTACAAATTTTTAAAATCCTGAACACAAGATTCATTTTATATACCTATAATTATTTTTAGATGAAAGATTACATGATTTCCAATATCTTTTATTTACAAATCATAAGAAAATTCGAATTCAAAGTTTAGTTATTGAATTTTATTATAAAATTTTAGACCTGAGATCAACAGACAGAGTACATGTTTAAACTACCCAGGCATTCAAATATACTTAACTCAAACATGCTTCCAATTTTAATTCAAATCAGATAATATCAAGATATTCGTTCACGAGAACAAGATGAAACCAGGATTTAACTGCTTTTAAAATTCATTTCAAAATGAAGTTACTCACAGCAAATGAAGAACAGAGCAGGTTTATGTTGAAAGCAGTTTTGAATTTGCAGGCTGCAACTTGAAACTGAAATGCTCTTGAAAACTTGCATGCAAAAGATTTGAGTTGAACTGGATGTTGAACTTTGATTTGTTGTTGTTTGAGATGATGTTTTTATTTCACAATTTTTTTCTCAGTTTTAATGGAGGATGCTTTGCTTCATTTTCTCAGCTGAGAAAGGTCGAACTAGAATGGATAGTTTGATATATAAAAAGAAAAATGTACAGGTTATAATTTATTTGGTACAAACTTTAGCAGTGATATTTTCTTGCTTTGTCTACTGATGAGAACATCTTGGGTGCTAGCATTAAATGTATGGGTACTTTATGTCTCTTGCTTTCACTTTAAATCCTATACTTAGTTAAGTATATTTTTGCTATCTTCTTATCTTCAGTCATATTGCTTTGTACAACAAGCACGGTTGGAGTTGCTTTAGAGGCATGGTGTTTTACAGGCTGCATTTATAAATGTTTTGATGGCTGATGAGATAAAAAGGTTGTTGTATTGTTATTTTTAGTCAATGTTATAAAATTTTGTTTAGTTATCGGTTATAGTTTTTAACTTGTACAAATATATTTTATTTTGTTTCTTTCTTTTGTTTTATATTTTGAAATATGCATGAGTTCTATATGGTTAGATTTTAGTTAATACTTCTACTTATATTTTACATAATTTTATAACCATGTTACTTAACTTCATATTTTTATATTTTATTTTTCTCGTTTAGTCTTATTATTTCATAGTATAAATGATTTCTATTTTAAATTCGATGTTAGGATTTATTCTAATATTTATTATTATCATTTATTATTAAACCATTTATTTCTAAATTTAATACAAATTGTTTTTACATTATTTATAAATCTCAAATTTCTTCATATATGTTCAAATACATATATATTCACATATATACAAATTTTCAAATCCTAATGACTTTATATATTTTTCGAGTTGAATCGGGGAAACTCGCTTCCATTTATAATCAATTTTACAATTTTTTATTCAAAAATTAATTTAATTATCAATTAAATGAAATTAAAATTCAGGATCGTTACAGATTTCCCCCCTTAAAAGAATTTCGTCCTCGAAATTGCCAAGGAGACAAAAAGATAGATGAAGAATATTTCATCAAATCAAACTGAACAGTTATTCTGCATTTGGCTTACCAAATCAGAATATCAAGAACAGATACACGAACGAATCTGTTTGACACTCCACAAAATACTCGGGTTATCCAGATCTACGAGATATACAGTGGCATCGGTTAGCTTGAAGTGATAACTAACCATTCGTAAAATATATCCGGACCCAAAGAATAGATAGATATATGGATACAATTTCAAATTTTTCAATTTAAAACTAAATTATACCTATCAACCATAGCAAACAAAACAAACAATTCATCCAAACAAACAATTTTGGCTCAGTTGGAGTTTATGTCCTATATTAATATCGAATCTCCTTCCTGGATCTACCAGAAATTATCGATGCATTGAGAAGAAGATGCTGAACAAAAGAGATTGATAGAGAAAAGATTGTTTCCTTGTTGTTACAGGGTATTGACCATTTATAGTCGTATTCCCCTGTCCCCTATCTCATCCCCTTCTTACACTCATACTTACTATCAGTGGATAGCAAGAGAATTTACTGAGTCATTCAGACGGATATCTTAGAGATTACTCATTCTAGAGTCTACTTCACTCTATCTCTAATGAGCTACTTAATGTGTTATACTCCTGAGCTAAAGTTCAACCTTAGCTCTGATACCACATGTAACGACTCGGATTTTTCGCGTTCGAAAATCGACATCCATACTTTACATCGTACTCGAATGCCATAGATTCGACCGTTCAAATCCGATTCGCCGGAGCTTATAACACACTTAAGTAAATAACAACACAGCGGAATAAAGAAATCAATGATATCATATACAACCCCAATGAATACAATATCCAGAATGATATACAACAATGATATTCATATGATACAACAATATCAGAGATATGATACAATGACAATAGCAGCGGAAAGAAAAGATAACATCAGCAGCGGATAGAAAATCTCCAATAGAATGCTCTAATCCATAGCTAGCTCCAGCTAATCCACTCAACCTGAATATCTGAGAAAACCCAACTCTAGACTGCCCGTGTGGAAAATGATGGGCACCCAGAGTTTAGGAAGGGAACAATAAACTCCAGGTCAGTCGTGGGACTGGTGTGAGCAAACAAAAACAGTTTATCTTTAAAACAAGCAACAAAGGCTTTTTAAACATTGAAATCCGCAATGCTTTTCGAAAATGAAACTACCATAAGGCCTCCCGCCACACACACAATGCAATCGCAGAATTGGAGGAGATTTCTCCTTATGATAGTCAAACATGCTTACTACGCGAAATCAAAACTCTTTCGATATTATTACTAGTGCATAGTGTAGAAAAACATTTCAAAAATACAATATTAATCTTAGCCAGCATACAACATTTCATCATATGCCTACTATAGCTACCATGTTCAATAACAGGTTACCGCCACATTCCATAGCAGGTAATACAACTAAAACCGTACAGGGTTCGTATTGTTTCTTTGGATTTCCAACAAATGATCAGGCTAAGGAACTTCCTTTCCGAAATGGAAACGCCTCTGGAAAGACGCCCCGAGAACCTAACCGGATCTCTGCAAACAAAAGGCCGACGCTACCTCACGCTTTAACCAAGCTGTAACTAGGTAACTAACACACGAGTCATGTCATCCCTCGGTCGTCACCGACCTTTATCCGAGGTACCTCGATCATAAAGCAACAACCACAAAGTATAATAACCGTGCAGCATCCACATAGGTAAAATATCTGGGCTCCATACCATGATATCACCTTTTATCCAGAAGGAAATGACATACCCTAGGGGCGCTACCCCTACAAACCTTTGTCGCAACATTCCTGTTTCGACCATTACCGGGTTGTGATGCTCGACGAAGTCTCGTCCACAAAGCAACGCTTTTTCACAAAGCCACGCTTTTTCACAAAGCCACGCTTTTTCACAAAGCAACACTTTTCCACAAAGCCACGCTTTTTCACAAAGCCACGCTTTGATCAACAAATGATCATCAGCACTTCGTATGCCACATTACCAAATTGGGAATGTATCACTAGTAACCATCAACTACATAACCTCTGAGCTCATACGTCTCAGAGAAGGGTGTTAAGCTAAGAGAATAAATTCTCCGCCACCAACAGAAATGTATTTGATAGAAACCAGCTTTACATCTCAAAGTGTAACGTCAGACACACATCCATACAAGTCTGTTCCGGGTTCGAACAGAACCGAAGGCACTTCCGAAGAAGCCCTTGCAAATCCGGATAATTTCTAATCACGTCCGGACTTCCCATCACAAAGGGTGATAAAATCTCTATACCGGGGACCAGTCGGTGCAGAGACATTCGACGAGTTGTCCTTTCATTTTCGAAAGTATCCAGTCTTCACCACCGGTCTTCAAATGCTATCCATATACGACGTATCATTATTCGGAATGGGTTATATGACACAAAGGTCCTCTCCCGGCTAAACCGAATAACGAGCGCAATTAAAAATCATATGGATACTGGGGTCTCAGTTAAATCACAGCTTAAAGCTTAAAACTTATCATTCGAATGGTAAAATAAATTACCATTTCCAATCTTTTAAACAAAAAAGATTCAATTCACAAAGTTTACCCCATTCACAAAAATCCATTTACATATTTCAAAACAATTTCCGTTTCAATTGGATTAACTCGTTAAATCTTTAAATCAAGATTTAACTTATAGCTTTCAAAACTCGTTTCCAAAGATTCATTCAGTCTTCCAAAACAATTCCATTTCAAGTTAGATTAACTCATCCGGTCTTTGAAATCAAAGACTCATTTCATAGTTTTCAAAACATTTAAATTCTATTTCAAACTTGAAATTTTTTTTTCAACACAAATTGGAAATCCTTTCTTAAAATGAAAGCTATTATTATTTGAAAACAAATAGTTTTCGTTTCGGAAAAATCCAGTTATATTTACACGAGTTAAAACCCTTGAATTAAATTCAAATTCCCAAACCAATACGTAAAAAAAATGGTTTAACCCATATATAACTTGTACAGCATCTTTAATCCCTAGTTTCAAATCATAGAATTCAATTTAAAACTTGAATTCAAATTTAAATCATATTATTTAAATTTTCAAAACTCGATTAAGTTATTCAAAATAACTTTTATCTTTGAAATTCCCTTTCAAAAGCTTTTCACTTTAAACCCAAGTTTCTAATTTCGAAATCAATTGAAATTAAAATTTCAATTTCAAAAACATTAATTTTAAATCATCTGTGATTTAACCGATTTCCACGTGAAATCCATATTTGTGTGTGTATGGTGTAGTCCAGGGGTTTCACACAATAGTGCACAACATCAATCATCACCGATATATCAATATCGATAAGCGGTATAATCCACAACGCTTATCTTCATTTACAATTTCATAGATAAAATAAATTTATCAATCACAAAGGTTCATCATTACAATTCGATGTGGGTTTCGGATAACCAACTGGAATCCGACTCCCTGTCGCATCGAAGTTTAAATGCCGTTCACGGGTCAAGGGTTTTCATATTCACATAGTAATATATCACAGAAATAGATATATAAATCACAGATAATATATTACATTCATCCCAGATAAATGAACTACAGTACAGATCACACACAAATCAGGGTATATCACAAGGCATCACATATCAGGGATATCAAACAATTCAACATTCACTAGAATCCAAACATCCATGGATAAGGTCAATTTATTATCTGATTTATTTAAATCAGATTTATTACTTATGAATAAATCACTAATCTTGGTTAATTAACATTAATTAACCTTAATTAATAAATCAATTCACCTTAAATCATTAAATAATTAACCTTTAATTAATCAAAATATTCAAAATTAATTACAATAAGTGATAAATCCTTAATTACTTTCGTTAAGTAATCATCCTTTAATGAATCTCATTAATCAATCATTAATCACCTTTTAACAAATAAACCGGCTTAAACTTTGAAGTAGTTCGACAATTTAAATTTAAAACTCAGATTTAAACTTATTTCAAAATTCTATTTTACCATTTTAAACTTTCAGTTTAAATTCAGAACTCAATATATCTTTACACTTGAAAATCGTTAAAACCAAATTTAACTTAATAAACTTGATTAAATTTTTTTAACTTAAAAGCTGTTTTGCACAAAATTCTCAAACCCGGGCCAATGCCCTAGTTACCCCGAGTCAAACTTCGGTCCTCGCCACACTTCCAACTACTTCGAGTCTGCTCCTTGTTTTCACGCATTTAAACCCGAGGCGTTTGCCTTCTTCCCCAAATCCACAACTACCTCAGATATCATCACCCACGCGTGCACGTGCACGCGAACGCTGGCGAACTTCGATCGAATCGCCACCCACCACCAGTTCGCTGTTAACCCACGCAAGCCTTCCGTACAACCAGATCGAGGAATACAATCGAAATTCAAAATCGAACCCATCGCAACAAACTCCGGAACCAAGCTCGACCATCAATTCGCCTCGCGCCACCACGGTACTTCACCATCGGTCTCGCAACTTCCCACAGAGCTCCGTCACTCACCCACGAAGCCATCCCCATAGGTGCGATCGCCCAGATCACCGCGATGATGACGCGATTTGCTCGTGAACAATAGCCAACCAAAACGAACCCAAAACCCTAAAACTGTTTCGCGCGGCCACCACGATCAAAAATAAAATTCCAAGGTATTTTTCCCATGATCCTTGTCCCCTCCATGACCTCCATGCTCCACCGCGATCCCCAGTTCGCCGTCATTTGCCCCCAGTTGGCCAATTTGTCCAAAACAGCCAAACCCAGGATTCACCCTAATTACTAAACTAAAAATCATGCTACAACCGTCAAAATTCACGGTTTTGCATCACGGATCCTATCATATAATTCAAACTTAAAATTGCTTTGATTTATTTTTGTCCCAAATTAAAGATTCACTACAAATTTTTAAAATCCTGAACACAAGATTCATTTTATATACCTATAATTATTTTTAGATGAAAGATTACATGATTTCCAATATCTTTTATTTACAAATCATAAGAAAATTCGAATTCAAAGTTTAGTTATTGAATTTTATTATAAAATTTTAGACCTGAGATCAACAGACAGAGTACATGTTTAAACTACCCAGGCATTCAAATATACTTAACTCAAACATGCTTCCAATTTTAATTCAAATCAGATAATATCAAGATATTCGTTCACGAGAACAAGATGAAACCAGGATTTAACTGCTTTTAAAATTCATTTCAAAATGAAGTTACTCACAGCAAATGAAGAACAGAGCAGGTTTATGTTGAAAGCAGTTTTGAATTTGCAGGCTGCAACTTGAAACTGAAATGCTCTTGAAAACTTCATGCAAAAGATTTGAGTTGAACTGGATGTTGAACTTTGATTTGTTGTTGTTTGAGATGATGTTTTTATTTCACAATTTTTTTCTCAGTTTTAATGGAGGATGCTTTGCTTCATTTTCTCAGCTGAGAAAGGTCGAACTAGAATGGATAGTTTGATATATAAAAAGAAAAATGTACAGGTTATAATTTATTTGGTACAAACTTTAGCAGTGATATTTTCTTGCTTTGTCTACTGATGAGAACATCTTGGGTGCTAGCATTAAATGTATGAGTACTTTATGTCTCTTGCTTTCACTTTAAATCCTATACTTAGTTAAGTATATTTTTGCTATCTTCTTATCTTCAGTCATATTGCTTTGTACAACAAGCACGGTTGGAGTTGCTTTAGAGGCATGGTGTTTTACAGGCTGCATTTATAAATGTTTTGATGGCTGATGAGATAAAAAGGTTGTTGTATTGTTATTTTTAGTCAATGTTATAAAATTTTGTTTAGTTATCGGTTATAGTTTTTAACTTGTACAAATATATTTTATTTTGTTTCTTTCTTTTGTTTTATATTTTGAAATATGCATGAGTTCTATATGGTTAGATTTTAGTTAATACTTCTACTTATATTTTACATAATTTTATAACCATGTTACTTAACTTCATATTTTTATATTTTATTTTTCTCGTTTAGTCTTATTATTTCATAGTATAAATGATTTCTATTTTAAATTCGATGTTAGGATTTATTCTAATATTTATTATTATCATTTATTATTAAACCATTTATTTCTAAATTTAATACAAATTGTTTTTACATTATTTATAAATCTCAAATTTCTTCATATATGTTCAAATACATATATATTCACATATATACAAATTTTCAAATCCTAATGACTTTATATATTTTTCGAGTTGAATCGGGGAAACTCGCTTCCATTTATAATCAATTTTACAATTTTTTATTCAAAAATTAATTTAATTATCAATTAAATGAAATTAAAATTCAGGATCGTTACAGTGTCGATGCCACGATGAATGATAGATCCTCCTACCATTTTTCCCAGACTCGCCAACTTCCACGCCTCCTTCAGCAATGACCACGACACCCAGTTCGACTTTGATCGCCGGAATTTGGCTAATTTCCATTTACCGTTCAACTTTGAATTTCTCGAACGATACTATACTAAAAATCCTGATTTTTCTTCCTAAAATCTTCATTTACCATAACAAATCTGTTTATGTATTCGAATCATAAAATTAAAATGTTTGATTTTCCCTTATTTTCAGATCAACACTGTATTTTATATTTCTGTAAACTTTTCTAAATATAAAATCTCGAAACTATTTTTGAAATTTATATTACATTGTAATGGTCATTTTTCATTCTGAAATCAAAGCATATATCTAATTGTATAAGGAGATTTATATTTTTTTGAAAGTAATACAAGCGAGTGAAAATAACAGAGGCACACATATACATCCATCATTCAAATATACTCAGTGAATTCATATACACGCAAACATACTTCTTCATAGATATGAACATGCAACAGATTAATATTTTTAAATTTTTAAAAGGGATGTTACTCACCTTGATTTCAGAAAAAGAACAAAGCTTTACTTTTCTTTGAAACATGCTTGAAAAACTGGAATTTGAAAACTTGCATACTTCTGTTGTTTTGATCCTTGAAAACTTTAAAATAGCTTTGATCTTGATAATATATAAAACTGGAAAACTTGATGCTTTGAAACTTGAAAGTTTGAAACTGGAATGCTTTAAGACTTGATTTCAGGCTTTTGAAAAATGATTACAGGGTTTTGGTCACAAGGTTTTGATTTCTGGAAAGTGTTTACAGGTTTGATGATTTTTCTGGTTTGCTAAGTTTTTTAATGAATGAAAGAAAACGAAGATTGATAAATAAGAAACAAGTATGCAGGCTTTGTTTCACTGGTACAATATTAGTCAGAGATTTTTTTCTTTGTTTAGGAGCTGATGATATTTATCTTGTGTACTAAAGATATTTGCATTTATTACCTGGCTTGTATTGGAAGCCTTTACTTGTTTACATACTTATGTATATTTTTGTTTACTTAATATTTATCTTTTATTTATTGATTTCTATTTCTAGCTTAATTTATTACTATTATTTTACTTTAATATTTATTATCTTGTATTTGTCTTATAAATTAACCATCAATTTTAAATTTAAATTTATTTGTTTATTTTAAACCACCAATTCTAAATTTAAATCATTTATTTACTTATTCTGGTACTCGTGTCAATTTTCTATATTTATATTTATTTTTAAAACCATTTACTTGAAATTTAAATCCAAATCACATATATACAATATTTAAATTCATATGATTTAATATATATTCTATTTGAATTGGGGAAACTCGCTTCAATTTACAATTAATTTTACAAAATTTAATTCAAAAATTCTATTAATTATAGATTTAAATTTAATTAAAATCCGGGGTCGTTACACTTTCTATACTAAATACCTCGATTCCGAACACAATGGAACAAGTCTCAAGACCTAATTCGTTCATATACAGAAGACAGGTTTTCAAACTTAACCATATTATATTATTTCCTACAATTATTTCTACGCGTTTTGAGGTCGCACGACCATATAATATGTCATATCGTCATGAAATTTGTGAGCATTCAATAATTTATTATTACGGATGCAATGCTTATCAAAATTCGAGATAGTGCCTAGGAATGTTATTTTTATAGGTTAATTATCATTAAAAAACCAAATAAATCACCTTTAAATATAATTTTTAAAAGTATTATTATTCCATTCTTATTTATCCTGAATTTAAATAAGATTTTGAAACCATTTTTATTCATATAAAATCCAAGATTAAATTATTAACTAATTCAAATATTCAATCCACTATTCGAATAAATCACTATATTTAAAATTTAAGTTGTTTGGCTTATAAAAAAATATGTCAATATTAAAAATCAATTAAATATTCAAAATTCAAATGAATGAAATTCTGGGTTGTTATAATGTTTTCTAACATATTTTGTAGTATTTTAAAGTTAGTTTGAATTTTAAATATATTTTTAATATTTATTTATGAAGTTTGGAAGTAAAGGGGTTTTAAATTATAAAACATGTTTTCACTTTATTTTCTTTAGATTATAAATTAGTTATTTTGAATTAATATTTTACATAGATATTTAAAACCTATTTACAAGTATTTTTGAGTATTTATATGTGTAATTTTTGAAAAAGGTAATTAACCATGCTAAACACTAAAAGCCGATGAGGTAGATTTATATATTTGTGAGATTTAAGAATGAAGTGTCTAAGCACGGCTTTGATGCAACCAATGCTCTAACTTACTTGGCTTCACGTTTGGACTAGGAATATTTAAGTAGGAATGTTGGAAACGAGTTAAGTATATGAATTATGATTTCCATAAGCAATCATTTTTAAATGGATAGTCGATTAGTCGAATATCAAATTTAATTAAATATTATCAGGGATCTTTAAAAGAATGGTTTTTGAAGTATTGAAAGATTGGATGATTATATTTGAGCATATTAATTGTGGTTGATTTTTTTATCAGACTTAACTAAATATTATCAGGGATCTTTAAAAGAATGGTTTTAAAGAAGATATATGTATTAAATGGTTTTTAGTCCTCCTTAAGTCTGATATATTTGCGCATCAACCTTTTTTATTATACTTATGATAATTTTAACGGTTTTAAGAGATACCATTATATTTGAAGGGTTTTATAAATATTATAATCCATATGATTTGATTTTCTCATGCTGGTTTACCAGACTGGTCTTAGTGTTATTTTCTTATAATGCTCACGTGATCCATGTATATTTCAAGATTTAGTTGTGATTCATTAGAGCTCTTGGAGAGGAGCTAGAAAATTTCTTATCATGTTTATTTTCCACTACATTACATGTTTTGTATTTATCTGTGCTTGTGAGGACAGGGTGTTATAACGTCCAGGTTGAAGATATCAAACCATTATTTTAATTTTATTCCAAAATCAAATACATATATATATATATATACATAAGTATATATACCTTAACAAAGAAGAGGAGGAGGGGAATGGTTGATGTGGAATAACTGGACTCAAGTAGAGCTCGGTAGAATGGCCCGAAAAAGGTGGCAGTTCGATCGGTTCTAGGTCATGCCAAGCGGGTTGGCTGCCATGCGGCAAGGTGGAGGGGTAGGGGAGGAAGTGTGCGCATGAGGTTGGTGAGGGCGAGTTGTCGAAGGAAGGAGGGAGAGGCTTGATTGCTTGGGTTTGGTCTAAGGTGGGATGAAGGCCGAAGGAGATTAGGGGGAGGGAGGAGCTGCTAGCTAAGGATCGGAGGTGGTTGAGTGATGGAGAATTTAGGATGCGTGCTCTGGTATGGTGGGGAGAGAGAGGAATAGCGGTTAAGGGGAAGGTGGGAAAGACAACAGGCTATGGTGAGGAGGGAGAACGAAGATTAAAACAAATGAAGAGCAACTGTTTATATATTTTTTTGGAACAGAATTGAGAAACAAAAGAGAGGAGAGGAAATGGCAATGGAACCGAGCAGCAAGCACAAGAATAAATATAAAGGGAATGAAATGGCAATGGTCACACAATGATTCAACTGAAAATTTTAAAGCAATTTATTATTGGGGTCAACGTTGCACGGTTTCAAATTTGAAAGGCAGGGAAATCCCAACAGTCAAAAATTTCGGTACCGATACGACGCACAGTTTTATCGTTTCTGTCGCGTACCTGACCTCAAAATACAGAAATAAATATACTACGGAGATCAGTACGACGAGACGAACAGAATGGTACACAGATATCAGCGATGTGACCATCCTATCAAAAGTCGATATTTTGTACCGAAAATGCTGCTAAAACGCCGAAAATAAAATAAACGGAGCAATAGCAGTCCCAATTTGACGAAATGAAACATGACGTCTCACTTAGAAGATGATTTACAAATTTATTATATAAAAATATCCAGGTTTGAAAAATATTTTATTATTATCAAATTAACTAATTAAATTTAAATAAAATTCACAATAAAATAAACTTCCATATTATCAGATGAAAATTTACCATTTGCTATGATTAAGTAGACGTATTCCAAATATCAAATTTTTATTTACAAATTTAATTATTTAAAATTTCACAAAATTCTGTTTATTACGTTATTAAAACTATTAAAATTTACGGGTCGTTACACTCTCCCCCACTCAAAACTTTTCGTCCCCGAAAAGGAACGAGGTAGGAAAATAGAACAACCAGAAAGAGAAGATAGATTAAAATACCAAATGCAACAGTTAATTTAAACCATATAAACTATGTTTTTTTAAAATTGGTTTATATTCAATTAGTTGATTCCAATTCATTTTATTTAATTAATCAAATTTATTATGTTCACATTGATTGATTTCATTCCCATATATTTTATTTAATTGATTTGTTTCAAGTTCATTAACATTTATTGCAAAAAGTCTACAACAAAATTTGTTTTATTATTTATTAAGTCTATTTGATCAAGCTATAGTAAATTCTACCTCAACATTCAACTTCAACTATTCAAAACCATATAGACTTCAATTTTAAATAAATTAATATTCAACAATTTGGTTTAATCCATTTTATTCAACTAATAAATAGTCATTCAATTTAAAATTGATTTTCTTTCATTTTATCAACATTTCTTTCAAACAAATTCATTTTTAAATTAACTCATTTATTTTATCCATTTATCTTCAGCTGAGTTGATTCCACTAAAATTCACTTTCAACTATTCTTATGTCTATATCCATTCTCTTAACTAGCATTCTCCTTTATTTATTTAATTTATTTCACTTAACATATTTTTCCACATATATTAAGTGTAATAAACATATTATAGCCCTATATATAAAAAAAATTCTTTTTATTATCAGTAAATTCCTCTAACAAAAATATCATTTTTGATATTCTATTACTTATATCATAGTGTATATTATCCAATTACATTCTAATTAAATTTAAACTTTCTAGGTAAGTTATATTAATGTTCTAAGTGTAATTAAATACTATACAAATTTTCCTTTTATTTTCAACATTTATATCAAGCAAGATTTTAGTTTGAACAATTTATTACTTAAGTTTTCTTCTAGTACAACCTTATTATATCCTAACATTTTACTTTTTTGAATATTTTTGGTAAGTTATATATATTACAAAGCAAATTAGTATTATACAAATAAGTTTTATTCAAATTCAACTATTTCAATTTGGTTTAATTTTATTTATCATTTTAGATATTCCAATTATTAAAAATTTTACTTTATTTCAATAATTGAAACCAATTCTTAATATAAAATTTAAGATTCAAATTTTCGATTTCACTTCAAACTATTTAAAAATAATTATACACATATATATTTTAGAAATCAAATTATACACAAGGAATTTTAAATCAAATCCATTTTACCAAAACAAAAGCGTAGCAAAGCTACTAAGGGCCCTCTCCACTTCGAGACTCCAAAATGAATGTCGATGATGTTGTAGTCATCACCGAAATTATTTTCCAACGACAAAAGAGGAGAGTACTGATTTAAAACTTTTAAAATTCTTTGGAAATTATTTCTATTCAAAATATACTTTTAGATAATATACTCTAAAACTTAAAGTCAAATTTTCTAAAAATACCGGATATTGAATTCTCAAATTCTTAATTTAAATTCATTTCAATTCCAAATCAATTTATAAACCATGTTTTATAATTTTCATTTCCCTATAATATACAATAAAAGTTAATGGTTTAGAAATGTTAATAAAACAATAAATGAAAATTTCAGCATTATCATTTCTATCAACCATTTCATTTTGCTATTTAATTTCAAAAAATTTACATATATATAATACAATCATACCAAATTTATTAATTTTGAAAATAATATGGTGTCAGTTTGCTCTATTCAAGTGTTTTGAAATTCCTATCGATAGCGTTGATCGAACGAATCGATCGAAACCCAAGATTCAAACTTAACAACTCAAACAACACACTATAAACATTTTATATTAATTACAAATACACTCCCTCACACGATGATTCCATAATGGATTCTAGAAAAAGGATAGAGATTCAAATTCAAGTGGACCCTAATCAAAGAGAATTCTAATTAGAAGATAAGCTCGAAATGAAGATAAGATGATTAAATAACAAAAGAGAAAAGATGGGTAGACTTATATAAATCGCGGACGACCTTTACCTGGTCAATTGAGATTCCAAGAATAAAATCAATGTGGAGATTCAGTTTCCCGTTTGAAGGGGAGAGAAGTGACTTCACCCAATCTCTGATTACTAGAGTGGATTCAAGATTACAAAGGATTACCCTAGTCGTCTATTGGAGAAACATTTGGGTATGGAAAGAGATGGCAGCATCTAAACGAAGGATACAGAAATCTCTGGTGAATCGATGCCTGTTGTAAAGGAGTTTCACCCTTTACAAACCAATGAGATACTCTTTCTTTTTGAAGGATTTTATTCAAAGGCGGATATATGACATTGTCATTTATTATTGAGTTTTTCTCACACTGGTTTATCAAGCCTGATCCGGGTATTTTAAATACTCGGGTCAGATCCGAGTAGTTTCAGGTTTAGTGGAAGACGGTTGGAGTTTCCAGAGGAGAGCTGGAGATATTCATCTACGTATGACATATTCTATTATCCGTTGTTTTCTGTTTGTTTGAACTTTGATGTTTGTCAGCAATTGTAAGGATAGACGTTTGTAACTATCCAAGCTGAATTTAAGTTAGGCTCTGATATATGTATTTAAAAGTTTTTCGCTGTAAAGATATTGTTAAATAGTATATATTATTTCATTCATGTGAGATTCTGTTCTCTCTTATTTACTTTTTACCCTTCATGTTCCATCTTTTCGTTCAATTTGAGTTGGTCATGTGTGGTTTACTGTCGATTCAAATGGTGTGGAAAAACCGTTCATGACAGTTGGTAACCGAGCTTTTAGTTGAGCGAACAACAAAGCCTTATAGGGGTAAGACTCATCAGAGATAGGATTAGTAATATCCTAGGATGAGTAACTCATTAGAGATGGGGTTATTAACACCTTTGAATGAATTATGAGAGTATTATATATATGAGCGCATATTTGTTAATTTTATAAAAATAGTTTTTTTAAAGAAGTTGGTAAATTAAATAATTTTACCTTGGGTTTATATTTTAAATATAAAAAGGGGATATTATTAATTTTGGGTTAGAAATTAAGGATTGTTTGTAATTTAGCTTAGTAAAACAAAAATATGAATATCTTGTGATTAGAATTGCACAATTTGACAATGAGATATTCCATATAGAATCAATTAGTTGAAAGCTAGAATTTAGAACCTTAATCATATGCATTTTAGACATTTGGTTATTAAGAAATAATGATTTAATCATCATCAAAATTGATTGATTTAAAAGCTAAGTACAAATACCTTGTGAAGAAAAATTCACGATTTGATTATAAGATATTTGACGATAATATTTAAGCTAGAAGTTGTAATTAGAGGAAGTAAAAAAGAAAATGCACACTTAGAAAAATTCTTATTAATAAGATAGAAAAAGATAAACCTAAATTGAGACTTTGGGTAAATATAATATGAAAGGGTAAGTTCTATAACTTATAAAGGAGATAAGATAATTTGAAATTTAGACACTTTGATTTGGTTAAAATCAAAGTGAAATTTAGGAATAAGAGATATAAGAAATATCTTCCTAATATAAAACTTTGAATTAGTGATACATTTAGGGTAACATTTGTAATTCAAAATGAAGTAAGATTAGAAGTGGATAGTTTTGAATAATATGGTTAATAGGGTAATTGTTGGATGAAATTGTTTAAATAAACACCATGTGTGATGCCCCACTCCGAGACCCACATTAGCAAAGAGTATTACAAGGTAATATCGTCTGCTAATATGGAGAATAGAGCTGGATAGGAGCGACCATCATAGCCTTGTCTTAACTATCTACCGAATACGTCGATAAATGTAGCATATATTTTTTTTGCCATAAGGATCGACATATCCACTAGATATTTAATACAAAACTATAATGGCTATAAGATCTAACAGAACAAAATATAACAACTCAAATGTAAAACACATCACAAAACGGTAGATCATCACATACATATACACATATACAGATACATCACAGAGTATACAAAATGATACATGTCAAGTGGTGTAGCAACCACAATATACAAGCGAGTCAAAAGAATATAAATATCAGAGTTACAATAATAAAGGACTACACAAAAAGCTATAACAAAAGGAACTAGCAGAATAGTCCATGCGGAAGCAGAATAGGCTAAGTCCAAATGCACCTAACCTGAAACACCTCAGTCTGACCCGAGTATAAATACACGGGTCAGTCTAGCTAAACAAATCAGTTAGATAAGCTAAATGATAATGAACATGCAAGGCCATAAAGTACCACAAATATCTCCAAAAGAGATAACCCGATCAGCTAACAAAAGATGAATCGTAACAAGCCTCATATCATCGGCAACTCAATAAACAAAGGATATGAATATCCCAAATCAAGCCAAAAAAAAACAAATAACAAATACCAATGAAGGTAACACAAGTTTCCACAAGGTAATCGCTATGTATCGAGTGGTTCAAAAGACCTACTTCGAAAGGCGATACTCTAGGGAAATATAAATATCAATGAAACAAAAGATGCACGTGCTCAGTACTGTATAAACAAGGATCCACAAGCCCAAAGGCAACAAACCCAAGTATCTCCTGAGCGATGATGAAGGACCAACTCCAAAAGCGATACTATAGGGCAACAAACCCGAAGGCACAAACCCGAGGGCAACAAACCATAGTGGTGAAGGTCCGGAGGCCCAATACTGGACACCACTAACTGGCAATATGTGTCACAAACTCTTAGCAAGGAATCCGTAAAGTGGTAACGTGAGTCCCATACCCCACATTCGCGCTAAACGGTTTACTAACTAATAGTAAATTTCACACTCAAAGCAGTACAAAGTTTAGCTCATGTCATCGGTAAACTAGACCCGAAGGTCAAAACGATCAAACGAATAGATTAGGAATTAATTGGAAAGATAAACGCACGTATTCCATAGTACGTGTTTTACCCAACCATTTAATTACCTTCCCACTTCGTTCGAAGTGCAAAAGAGTGTAATTTAAATCAGAAAATAATTTGGAACGAGTTTAGAAATCGTTTGAAAACAATTTGGAAATTGCCTTTGAAATTCTCCTATTATGGAGTAATTAATTTAATACTTAAAAATAATACTAAATAATAATTTCACAAGCCAATTTGTTTGAAAAACACTTTAAAATGCTTTATAAAACCCGTGCATGAAATCTAGAGAGAAAACTCAAGAATTTGGGAAAATATCAAAAATGGCGGAAATTATTAAGTATAAAAACCGCTGAAATCAAGCTGTGAACACTAGTTCGACAGCAGGTTTGGACCTGAAACAGAGTCTAAATGACATGAAATTTTGTAGGAATGTAGATTAACACCCCTACTCCAATTTGCAAAAAGATTCATCCAATTCCGACTTGAAATGAAGATTCTGTGTCGCTTCGAAGTCGGGCTAAAACCGCTATAAACTGCTGTGTAAAAACAGCGCAAATGTTCAACTTCGACGATGAGTTCGAAGGGGCAAATGAACCCATATCTTTGTGAAATTTGGTAGGAGCATAGACTAATACATCTACTATTATCTGCAAAAATAACTGTTTGATTCCGACTTGAAACGAAGAAGTGACGTCGTCTCAAAGTTGGACCGAAACTAGGATTTTCTGTTTATTCAAAACAGCGCAAAGGTCCGACTTCGGCAACGAGGCCGGCATAGCTAAGCAACCCAGATTTGTATGAAACTATACAAGAATGTAATTTAACACACCTACTTCAATCTGTAATAAGAATCATTCAAATTCGATTTGAAACGAAGAATCTGCGTCGTTTCAAAATCGGACCAAAACAAGGTTTAAAACACCGAATTACAGGAAGTTGCGAGTACAAGTTCGACAGCAGATATATACAAGTGAACCTGGTCGGAATGACCTAAAAATTTGTATAAATGAATCTCAACATTTCTACTTTAAACTGCATAAAGAATCGCTGAGTTCCGATAAGAGACGAAGAAACTGCGACGTCTCAAAGTCGGACTCATGCCAGGAAGTGAATACATAGGAAAAACAAAGGCCAGCGGCTTGTTTAGCCAGTTCGCCCCTATTCAACCAAAAATTTGAGAACACATGAAACATGAAAGTTATAGAGGATATTCCAAGCTTTCCCGAACATAAAAAATAATCGGATTACGATAAGTAACGAAAGAGTTATGGCAAATTTAATTTCTGGTTTCAACAAAAAATACACAGCCTGAAATATACATACTGTTTCAAATCCAATTTTATTCTTTTAAACATCAAAATTTTGTAAAGTGACTAAAAGAAAGGTTGTAGAAAATTTCATATGCTTTCCAGGACATAAAAAATCACTGAATTCCGATAAGCGATGAAAAAGTTATGACTCAAACAATTCTCAGATCTAACTTCATTGTCACTTTCATTTTGCTCTCGGGATAGCAACGACGAAGTACAGTTTTGAACAATTTAACTCGAGAATTTCATAAAACTCAAAACATGAAACTTTTAGTACGAAGCTTGAGCTTTCCAGAACACTAAAAATCATCCAATTTGGGTAAGAAACGAGGGAGATATGGTCAAATTCATTTCAGGTTCAACCATAGAAAATTTGTTTCAGCAACCAACAAAGAAACAACATATAATCGACATGCTAGCCTGTTTAAGTTAGAAATGTGAGTTTATAACTCACCTTAGGATTTGTTTGCAGCAAATTAAATGATTTCGCTTGCAAGGAAAAGAGGTTTGGCCTAGAAAATGGCTTCAATAACCTGTAAAACTTAAAAAGAGTGCATGCAAAAAGAAGACAACAAAAATTAGAAAAACTACTTCTTAATTTAGGATATTGATGAAATAGTTAGGTTTGGAGTTAGGTTACCTGAGATTCATTCTCTAGATTGAAAAAGTTTGCAATTTGATGAATTTAATTGGAGAAATTTGCTTGGATTTTGATTTGATGGAGACGGGTTTACAGTTATTTTGTTTTAGGCTGCAGGAGGAAGAAGGAGTTGAGAAAGAAAAAGAAAATGAACGTACAGACTTTGTTTTCTCATTTTCTCAACAGGTTAAGTCCTAATGGGCCTTATATCCATTAGTAGAAAGAAATAAAATGGCCTACTGGTTAAATAATCAACTCTTAATTAGAAATGTATACATATTTACACTATTTAAATAAACAAATGTCATTTTCTTTCAAACTTTCACACAACAAGGTATGTAATTTTACGTACTTATGAAGTAACATATTTTATACTATATAAAAAAGATTTATTTTAATTTTTAAGATATTTTTATTATTAAAATCATTTATTTTACAAAAATACACAATTTTCACAAATAAATGCACAAAACCTTATTTTTAACTTCTAAAATTCCACAAAAATATTTTTCTTGCTTAGAAAAATATAACTAACCATTCTAAACTCAAATTTAAAATTAAAACTCATTTTTACAACAATTTCCACCTTTTTATTTAAATAAACAACCTTTAAAAATCAAATACTACTTTAAAAATTATTGAAAGAAGTAATTGGCAATAATTAATAAAATTATTGCATTTTCTCTAAATAAAAACTATTTTCGATTTATTATTAACCCAAACAAATAAAATAAAGTTTCAACTTTATTTTCTCATTTTATTCCAAAATTCATTATTTATTCCAGATAAATAATTTAATTTCTCCAATTTTATTTTAATTCACAATATTAAATTATAACTACCGTTATAATTTAATATTTACAGGTAATCTCCAAAACCAGGGTTGTTACAAACTCTCCCCCTTAACAAAATTGCGTCCACGCAATTTCTATAATGGAAGTTATCTATAACATCTATTTCATCACAACAAGGTTCAAATCAAAAGATAGGATCATAGATATTCACCATCAATAGAGGATGAAAGGATCAGGACAAGTTTGCTCGGCAAATCCTGTGGTTTCCCAAGTACAACACTTAGGGTTAGCGGACCATAGAATTTCATAAGCCGAACATTCTTATTTCAAAGGTGTTTAATCTTCGAAACAACTACACGAATAGAATTCGGCACAATACACAAGTTGGTGAGACTCGTGATCATGCAACATAAGAGAATTAACAATTGAGATTAAATCTCGAAGATACAACAAAATTAGGTTACCAGGAACATATCATGAATACCCAAAACTGAACAAAAAACGATGCATGAAAGCAATCGAACCAAGACGTTCAATAATAGTAGATGGTCCTATATAACTATGAGCCAATTTTCCGAATATACTGAAACGCACTTAACTCCTTTAAAGGAGTAACACAAATAAGCACGATCATCAAAAGAGGATTCAACAAAAGATAGGTGGTATTTCAAGCTACCACCATAACAAATGACTGCATGAATGCAGGTCATCACAAGAATCGCACTAAGGCAAGACACACAAGAATGGATTACAAGAAATTTTCTCAAAAATTTGTTATAAGAGTTTTCACTCAAATCATTTTCTTTTGTACACAAAACTCAAACTTCAGTACTTGAAAATTTTTAAAGTCTCTTACTTAAATTTTCAATTCAATCATCATTACTTTAAATTTAAAGTAAATTAAATTATAGTTGTTCCACACTCTAATTCCAAAAATAAATATACTACAATTAGTAATATATATATTTTTTTTCACTAAATTTATCAAATTTTAAACCATTTTACTTTATGATTTAAAAGGGACACTTATTAGACCCTTCATCGATGGCTCTAAATATTCACTAATTAAATTTTATCAAAAATTTTCTAAGTGTTTAATTTTACAAAAAATTCGGCAGTCTCCTTTGCATGGAGATCCCTTTACAAATTCATAAATATGAGTTATAGATATACATTGACCAAAAGGTGGGAAAACAATATATATATATATATATATATATATATATATATATATATATATAATTCATAACACATAAACACTTAGCAATTCATACCTTTCTTTTTTTTATCGTTTAAAATGCGAGCATGCTTACTTTTATACTTACTATTTTGCTAACTAATCATTCAAATATCCTCTTGCACCTGCACTTAACTTATTGAAACATATTAGCATGCACTTATAAACATATGAAGCATTAAAATCATAGTTTAAACAAGACAACAACTCAAAACTTCAAAATTTTCAAATTCAGGCCTGCTACAAAGACTCAGGCTTTTGACATAGAAAAACTCATAATCTGAAAACTCTTATAAAATAAAAGTTATTCTACTCAGTCCAAGCTTTCCAGCGATATAAAGATCATCAAAATCGGATTTATGGTTTGAATGTTATGCCCAATTTACTTTCAGCTATAAACTTAGAAATTATAAGAGAGGACAGAGATGTCCATCAGTTTTCAAACTCATTTTTGAATAACCAAACTGAAAAATTTTCAAAAATGATACAAAGATGATTTTTAGATTACTGAATGCACTCACTTTTTCCAAAAGAATGGACTCATTTGGATTTCAAAATCATAAGTTATCGCTGTTTTAAAACAGCATTTTTCAATCAAAATTTTCCGACACAAGAGCTTTTATTTTCAAAATTTTCAAACGATTATTAAATCCAAACTACATAATTTTTATATCAAAAATCTTTTTTCTAAGATATATATTACACGATCCTTTTCTCCGGAAAGCCAAGACATCTAGAATTACACTATAATACATACAACAAACTTTCAAAATGGTTTACAAAGAAAACTTTTTCCCACTTAACGAACAAGTCTTTTAAAAGAAGACTCATATTTTAATTAAGATAATTACTTTCTTATATTAGTAAGAAACAATTATCTATCCAAACTAGACTTTGGAATTACATATTGATTTATTTATCTTTCACAGTTATAAATCCTATCTTGTTGCTTTATTTATTATTATTTCAAGCTTTTCACAAAAATTTGCATTTTATAATAAATGAATCTTATATATTCAATTTTCTCTTAATCCACAAAGCAAAACATTTATTTTATTATCACTTAGAACTAGCCAAGGTTGATCTTAATTCAAACTTGATTTCAATTGAACTTCACAAATTCATAATTAACATGTTTTTAACACTATTTTAAATCATCAGCAAACTTACTCTAATGGTTTTGCGCCTTATTAAATTGCATGCTAATTCAAAAGCACCAAATTAGCATTTTCTTAAATTTTTCCAAAGGCACTTTTTTTTTCACTTGTTATTAATCAAATGATTAAATGTTTAAACTAATCTTCATAACTATCCTTTTACTTTTTATTAAACCTCATTCCCATCAATATTTATGTTTTCTAAACAATTCATTTTCTTAATTTGAATACTTTGTTTTATTAATCACTATCACATGATAGTTTCATCTAATTAAGGTATTTCCTTAATTAAAATTATTTGCCATATAAATAAATTACCATAAAGTAATATTTTCCAAAAATACTTTACCCAAATGGTTACTTAAGCATTTTAAATTTTCCATGTATATAAACTTTCACAAACATGTAATATAACCAATAATGAATACAATTTATTTAAATGAAACCATATTCAAATTTTCAAATTATCAATTTATAAAATGATAACATCTAACTAATACATTTATAGTAAATGACATTATCAAGGACTGCAAAGTTAACCAAGATCAACATTGCCTCTCCATTGCCCTCTATGTCACACTATTTCCGTAAGTCCTTAAGTATGTATAAAATACTTATTCAAATGGAAATTTAGAATTTTCAAAATCTTTGCAATATCTATATATTTTGCATTCAACATCCATACTAGTGAATATTATTTATTGCCATTTCAAAAGCATGTATCACATTGCCCCATAAGCGTTTAGGAATCCCTATCGATAACGCTGATCAGGCGCATCGACCAAAATTCTTAAAATACTTATTAGCCAATTGATGCAGCTCAGGCCAGAGATGAAGGCATAAGTCGTCCCCGACTTAAGGAAAAGGGGCTACGACTTAAAACCCTAAGTCGTCCACAAGCTAAAGCTAACAAGGAAGATATAAGTCGTCTGCGACTTAAGGGAAACGTTTTGAGTCGTCTACGATTTAACTGGATGGAAGGCATAAGTCGTGACCGACTTAAGGAAACAGGTATGAGTCGTTCACGACTCAACGAAGACGAGGAGGTAAGTCAACCGCGATTTATGGAAGAGACTGACATAAGTCGTCCACGACTTAAAGACAGAGCTATAAGTCATCTACGACTTAAGAAGAAGGATCCAGGAAGAGCAACACGAGTTGAGAACAAACATGGGATAAGTCGTCTACGACTTAAGAGAAGGGATGAGTCGCCGCCGAGTTAAGACTTAAGATGAGTCGTTTGGTTTCTTAAGTCGTGAGCTGGGATAAGTTGTTTGTTCTTGAGTCATGTACGAGTTAAGTCGTCTACGACTTAAGAGAAGTGATGAGTCGTTGCCGAGTTAAGACTTAGGATGAGTCGTCTGGTTTCTTAAGTCATGAGCAGGGATAAGTCGTTTGTTCTTGAGTCGTGTACTTAAATGTTGAGTCGTTGTATGATATTATGTTGTATTTCTGTAAGTCGTATGTCGTCTGTACTTAAGTCGTAAGTCGTCGCGTTGTGTTTCTGTGTTGTAACTGTTTTGTCTTGAGTCGTTACTTTTTGAGTCGTAAGTCGGAGGCTATAAGTCGGAACCGACTTAGGAGTTAGTGAAATTTCTGTTGTAAAGTTGTTCGCCTATAAATAGGCCGTGAGTCTCATTTGTAAAGGTTGTTGATTTTTGAATAAAATTCTCTTTTGATTGCTTTGTGCTTTCATTCCAATTGGTAGTTGAGTGTAATCTCCTATCTCCTCTTTCGGATAATCGAGTGCGCTCGATTCAACGATTGTAGAAGCCGATTCGTTGAATCAAGTGCGCTTGATCAACGCTTGAAGAATTGAAGATCTTTGAACCCGGTATCGTACGCGATCAACGAGTTCGGGATAGCTAGAGTTCGGTATCTTCGGATCAACGAATTCGGGCATTTCAGTATCCATCAATCCATCGATTGCTACTTTCACCGATTGAAGATCGTTTTGTTTAATCCGCTGCGTCACCAATTGACACAATATATTATAAAACCTGTTTTGATTTCGTAAGAAATCCTAAACTTGGTTGTAACAATGTTTATTTTCAAAACATAAAACATTTTCTAATTATACAACCATACAATCAATTCATGAAACAATCAAGTTATATTCATAAGTATATCTCTTGTTAGAAAGATTTCCATTCACATGGATGCTTTCTTTCCCAAAAATTCTTTTAGCAATTTTACTTCTAAAAAAATGCATCCATAAACTTCTTAAACGTTATTTTTTTTTCATTTTAACCTTTAGTTAAATACCACTTATGAATTAAATTTCATTTCCAAAAATTTAATCTTTCTAATAATTCTTGCGGTAGCTACAACTTGAAGACACCGCAAGTTCTTATCATTTGCATTGAGTAGGTTTCTAACTCTCAGTTATATCACCTACTCAATAGTATTTCAACAATTACTATGCTAACACACATTCATGCAATTATCAACCAAACAAGCATTTATTAAAAACAAAGAATTAAATGTGCCCAGCGAAAATGGTCACACCATTTCCGCTGCACAACTCTAATCACTAAGGATCAAAACACGTAATTTAAATCTACGCCATCTGAGGTCTAATTTCTACTATTTTAAAAATAGTAATATTTAAAACCCTTATAATGTTTTCAAACTTATTATCCATTCTAAGAAAATGAAAAGACTAAAGGCACGATTGAGGAATACGATAGTGGGAAACTATGTTATCACTTGTAATATACACGGATGTACTGTAATATGTGTTTCTGTTATGTGTTTATCATATTTTATTCCGAGCTCAGCTCTGATACCAAGCTGTGACGCCCCACTCCGAGACCCATATTAGCAAAGAGTATTACAAGGTAATACCGTCTGCTAATATGGAGAATAGAGCTGGATAGGAGCGACCATCATAGCCTTGTCTTAACTATCTATTGAATACGTCGATAAATGTAGCATATTTTTTTTTCCATGAGGATCGACATATCCACTAGATATTTAATACAATACTATAATGGCTATAAGATCTAACAGAACAAAATATAACAACTCAAATGTAAAACACATCACAAAACGGTAGATCATCACATACATATACACATATACAGATACATCACAGAGTATACAAAATGATACATGTCAAGTGGTGTAGAAACCACAATATACAGGCGAGTCAAAAGAATATACATATCAGAGTTACAATAAAAAAGGACTACACAAAAAGCTATAACAAAAGGAACTAGCAGAATAGTCCATGCAGAAGCAGAATAGGCTAAGTCCAAATGCACCTAACCTGAAACACCTCGGTCTGACCCGAGTATAAATACATGGGTCAGTCTAGCTAAAAAAATCAGTTAGATAAGCTAAATGATAATGAACATGCAAGGTCATAAAGTACCACAAATATCTCTAAAAGAGATAACCCGATCATCTAACAAAAGATGAATCGTAACAAGCCTCATATCATCGGCAACTCAATAAACAAAGGATATGAATATCCTAAATCAAGCCAAAAAAAGCAAATAACAAATACCAATGAAGGTAACACAAGTTTCCACAAGGTAATCGCTATGTATCGAGTGGTTCAAAAGACCTACTCCGAAAGGCGATACTCTAGGGAAATATAAATATCAATGAAACAAAAGATGCACGTGCTCAGTACTGTATAAACAAGGATCCACAAGCCCAAAGGCAACAAACCCAAGTATCTCCTGAGCGGTGACGAAGGACCAACTCCAAAAGTGATACTATAGGGCAACAAACCCGAAGGCACAAACCCGAGGGCAACAAACCGTAGTGGTGAAGGTCTGAATGGCCAGTACTGGACACTACTAACTGGCAATATGTGTCACAAACTCTTAGCAAGGAATCCGTAAAGTGGTAACGTGAGTCCCATACCCCACGTTCGGGCTAAACGGTTTACTAACTAATAGTAAATTTCACACTCAAAGCAGTACAAAGTTTACCTCATGTCATCGGTAAACTAGACCCGAAAGTCAAAACGATCAAACGAATAGATTAGGAATTTATTGGAAAGATAAACGCACGTATTCCATAATACGTGTTTTACCCAACCATTTAATTACCTTCCCACTTCGTTCGAAGTGCAAAAGAGTGTAATTTAAATCAGAAAATAATTTGGAACGAGTTTAGAAATCGTTTGAAAACACTTTGGAAATTGCCTTTGAAATTCTCCTATTATGGAGTAATTAATTTAATACTTAAAAATAATACTAAATAATAATTTCACAAGCCAATTTGTTTGAAAAACACTTTAAAATGCTTTATAAAACCCGTTCATGAAATCTGGAGAGAAAACTCAAGAATTCGGGAAAATATCAAAAATGGCGGAAATTATTAAGTATAAAAACCGCTGAAATCAAGCTGTGAACACTAGTTCGACAGCCGGTTTGGACCTGAAACAGAGTCTAAATGACATGAAATTTTGCAAGAACGTAGATTAACACCCCTACTCCAATTTTCAAAAAGATTCATCCAATTCCGACTTGAAATGAAGATTTTGTGTCGCTTCGAAGTCGGGCTAAAACCACTATAAACTGCTGTGTAAAAACAGCGTAAATGTTCAACTTCGACGATGAGTTCGAAGGGGCAAATGAACCCAGATCTCGTGAAATTTGGTAGGAGCATAGACTAATACATCTACTATGATTTGCAAAAAGAACTGTTAGATTCCGACTTGAAACGAAGAAGTGACGTCGTCTCAAAGTTGGACCGAAACTAGGATTTTCTGTTTATTCAAAACAGCGCAAAGGTCCGACTTCGGCAACGAGATCGGCATAGCTAAGAAAACCAGATTTGTATGAAACTATACATGAATGTAATTTAGCACACCTACTTCAATCTGTAAAAAGAATCATTCAAATCCGATTTGAAACGAAGAATCTGCGTCGTTTCAAAGTCGGACCAAAACAAGGTTTAAAACACCAAATTACAACAAGCTGCGAGTACAAGTTCGACATCAGATATATACAAGTGAACATGATCGAAATGACCTAAAAATTTGTAGAAATGAATCTCAACATTTCTACTTTAAACTGCATAAAGAATCGCTGAGTTCTGATAAGAGACCAAGAAACTACGACGTCTCAAAGTCGGACTCATGCCAGGAAGTGAATACATAGGAAAAACAAAGGTCGGCGGCTTGTTTAGCCAGTTCGCCCCTATTCAACCAAAAATTTGAGAACACATGAAACATGAAAGTTATAGAGGATATTCCAAGATTTCCAGAACATCAAAAATAATCGAATTACGATAGTAACGAAAGAGTTATGGCAAATTTAATTTCTGGTTTCAACAAAAAATACAGCCTGAAATATACATACTGTTTCAAACCCAATTTTATTCTTTTAAACATCAAAATTTCGTAAAGTGACTAAAAGAAAGGTTGTAGAAAATTTCATAAGCTTTCCAAGACATCAAAAATCACTGAATTCCGATAAGCGATGAAAAAGTTGTGACTCAAACAATTCTCAGATCTAACTTCATTGTCACTGTCATTTTGCTCTCGGGACAGCAATGAAGAAGTACAGTTTTGACCAATTTAAATCGAGAATTTTATAAAACTCAAAACATGAAACTTTTAGTACGAAGCATGAGCTTTCCAAAACATTAAAAATCATCTAATTTGGGTAAGAAACGAGGGAGATATGGTCAAATTCATTTCAGGTTCAACCACAGAAAATTTGTTTCAGCAACCAACAAAGAAACAACATATAATCGACATGCTAGCCTGTTTAAGTTAGAAGTGTGAGTTTATAACTCACCTTAGGAATTGTTTGCAGCAAATTAAATGATTTCGCTTGCAAGGAAAAGAGGTTTGGCCTAGAAAATGGCTTCAATAACCTGTAAAACTTAAAAAGAGTGCATGCAAAAAGAAGACAACAAAAATTAGAAAAACTACTTCTTAATTTAGGATATTGATGAAATAGTTAGGTTTGGAGTTAGGTTACCTGAGATTTATTCTCTAGATTGAAAAAGTTTGCAATTTGATGAATTTAATTGGAGAAATTTGCTTGGATTTTGATTTGATGGAGACGGGTTTACAGTTATTTTGTTTTAGGCTACAAGAGGAAGAAGGAGTTAAGAAAGAAAAAGAAAATGAACGTACAGACTTTGTTTTCTCATTTTCTCAACAGGTTAAGTCCTAATGGGCCTTGGATCCATTAGTAGAAAGAAATAAAATGGTCTATTGGTTAAATAATCAACTCTTAATTAGAAATGTATACATATTTACACTATTTAAATAAACAAATTTCATTTTCTGTCAAACTTTCACACAACAAGGTATGTAATTTTACATACTTATGAAGTAACATATTTTATAATATATAAAAAAGATTTATTTTAATTTTTAAGATATTTTTATTATTAAAATCATTTATTTTACAAAAATACACAATTTTCACAAATAAATGCACAAAACCTTATTTTTAACTTCTAAAATTCCACAAAAATATTTTTCTTGCTTAGAAAAATATAACTAACCATTCTAAACTCAAATTTAAAATTAAAACTCATTTTTACAACAATTTCCACCTTTTTATTTAAATAAACAGCCTTAAAAAATCAAATACTACTTTAAAAATTATTGAAAGAAGTAATTGGCAATAATTAATAAAATTATTGCATTTTCTCTAAATAAAAACTATTTTCCATTTATTATTAACCCAAACAAATAAAATAAAGTTTCAACTTTATTTTCTCAATTTATTCCAAAATTCATTGTTTATTCCAAATAAACAATTTAATTTCTCCAATTTTATTTTAATTCACAATATTAAATTATAACTACCGTTATAATTTAATATTTACAGGTAATCTCCAAAACCAGGGTTGTTACACCATGTGAAATAAGTTTCACAATTTGACTATAAGGTATTTGATGGATTTAAGGTTAAGAAATTTGATTTAGAAAATAGATTGGTAAATAAATTAAGTGAATAATCATAGAATTAGTAAGAAAAAGATGTACACTTAGTAAAGTTGTCTTATTAATATATGGATAAGATAAATAATATTAGCTAAATTAAGACCTTAGATAAATAAAACTAAGGATTAAGTTTTATAACTTATTAATTTGAGATAATAGTAGAATTCCACATTTGTTAAACACCCTAATTGAAGTAATAACGGTTTGAAGTTTGGGGATATGTATATATACTCTTAGGAAGTAAAGGTATATTATACAAGTTTAAGTCATATTTGTATGCTTAAGCAATAATGGATTTAGTAGAAAGTAAATGGTTGTGAAATAAACTTGGATTAATAGAAATTTTAAAGAAATACATTAGGTAAAAATGAATGCACATAAATACATAAGTTATACGTAGATCATTTCGGCACATAAATTTTGATCTAAGATTTGAGTACAGAACTTTGAGGTGTTTAAATCAATACAAAAAGGATTTATCACTCGATTCTTGACGGCAAACATTGATGAGGGTTTGTGATTACGTACTCAAGTTTTCTATCATAGTTGAGAGCTATGCAAGGAAAGCAAGGGTTTGTGATCAGGAAGTCTGATCAAAGTCCACACTAGAAAATCGGGGGATCGATACTAGTTCAAAAGCAAAGTTGTGGATTCAAATTATAGATCGAATCAAATATCACATATAGTATATTGGTTTGGGTTTGTCTACAGAGTAGTTGTATGTATTCATTTATGTTGATATAGTATCAGTGTGGTTGTTTATATAATCTTGTTTGGTTGTTTTATATATTATCTTAAGTGTGCGGTAAGCACCAAGATGGGTAGGATAGAAGTCTGACTTGATTTATGTGTATATAACCTTAAGTACATGATAAATACTCAGGTTAGTGTGGGGAATCTCTATATGTATGACTGGTATCATTTGTTTCAGTATTGTTATGGTATTGACCATCTTTTTATATATGTATTTTTTCTATCATCGGTATAAATAAGTCAATATGTTTGAGGATACGACTATGAGATAGATTCCTTTATCTAACATTCATGACAAGTTGAAAGCCAGAAAAATTGGTCCTGTAGAAGTCGTGAAACGGATTAATAAAAATGCTTATAAGTTGAAGCTGCCGGAGGATGTGTACACTTCTGATGTGTTCAATGTTAAGCATCTTGTACCATATTATGGGGATGAACGATCCGATGTAGAAGAATTTACAAATTCGAGAACGAATTTTTCTCAACCTAGGGAGGATGATGCAGCTCAGGCCAGAGTCGAAATAGTGCAAGATACGAATTCACAAGGCCTAGGTCGTCCACGGTCTAAGGAAGGAGATTTAAGTCGTCCATGACTTAAGGGAAAGAGGATAGGTCGTCCACGGTCTAAGGAAGGAGAGTTAAGTCATCCACGACTTAAGGGAAAGAGGCTACGACTTAGATCTTTAAAACGTGCACGATCTAAGACTACAGAAGGAGCACCACAAGATAACGAAGTAACAGCACAAGTGGAGAATGCGCAAGGCTTAAGTCGGCTATGACCTAAGGAAAGTATTTTAGGTCGACTACGACCTATTAAGTATGCTGAAGAAGGGAGCTCACGACCTAATATAAGTCGCGTACGACCTACGACCTAGTTAGGTCGCGTGACGTGATGCAGCAGTTGTTCTCTTGAATCGCCGAATTTTAAGTCGAGGCATTGATAAGTCGTTAGTTTTAAGTCGTATGTCATGGGTGTTTTACTGGACTTTGTTGTATATATGTGTTGAGTCGTCTGTACTTAAGTCGTAGGTCGAGTGCGTTGTATCTTAGGTCGCAGGATTGTAACTCTGTGTTGTAACTCGTTGAGTCGTTGAGTTGGTATGTTGTGTTGTGATGTTAAGTCGCTAACGACCTTACTTGAGTCATAAGTCGTGAGTCGTGTGTCTATTAGGTCGTATACGACCCAAGTGTTGTAAATTTGTGATGTTGTGTGGGTTGGAATACAGGTGCCTGAGTCGTGATGGTTGAGTCGCTGCCGACTTATGATGAGTCGTAAGTTATGAACGACTTAAGGGTCTGGATTGTAAAATGCTATAAATAGGCGTGTGTTGTACATTTGTAATGGTTGTTGATTTTTGAATAAAATTCTTGTTTGTTAGCTTTGTGCTTTCAATTAAAATCGGTAGTTAAGTGTAATCTCCTATCTCCACCTTCGACATTCGAGTGCGCTCGAATCTTCGATCGTTGAAGCCAATTCATGGAATCAAGTGCGCTTGATCAACGCTCGAAGAATTGTAGATCTCTCTTCACGGTATCGTGCGCGATGAACGTGTCAGAGATAGCTAGAATTCGGTATCTTCGGATCAACGAATTTGGGCATTTTAGTATTTCTCAATCCACCGATTGCTACTTTCATCGATCTACCTTGTTTTTGTTTAATCCGCTGCGTCAGTTTGGTATCAGAGCTTGTTTTAGCCAATCATAGCTAAATTGAGTCTTGGAGCCAAGAGAATTTGAAGTGAGCCGAGCCTAGTTGAGTCGTGAGGCCGGGTTAAGTTGTACATCAGTTTGGTATCATCTTGAAAGTCGAAGCCGAGAATTGAAGTGTTTGTGAAGTTTCAAATCATGCCGCCGAGAAGAGCTAATCGACATCAAAACCTTGAAGCTTTGTATAGAAGAGAAGAGGCCGATCAAATGGAGCAACGTATGCATGAAAAATTTGATGAAGGTATTGGTAGATTAGAGAAGATGATGTTAGAGATGAATCAAAATAAGAGAAGGGTTTTACCTGAATCTAACCATGGGGGAAGTAGAGTTTCGCCACATTCAAGTCGAGAGAGAAGTATCGATAGTAATCATAGAAGTATGGATCGAGATTCTTATAGAAATGTTGATGATCGGAATGTGAATGGTCGAGATCGGAGGAATGGAGATCGAAGGGATGCTGGTGGAAGACGTGATGGTAGAGAGATGTTGGTGGTTAGGATCGACATCGATATACATCTGATTTTGAAGAGGAGTATGACGGTGGTAGTGTTCGAGGACAAGGACGAGGTCAAGGAAGAAATTACTTTGAGTATGATCACAAGTGGTAATCGGGGATGAAAACTGAAATTCCTGAATTCAAGGGTGGTATGCAGGCTGAGGAGTTTTTGGATTGGGTGGCTAATGTTGAAGAAATTTTTGACTTCAAGGAAGTTCCAGAACATCGTAGAGTGAAGTTGGTTGCTACAAGGTTGAGGGGTAGAGCTTTGGCATGGTGGCAGCAAACCAAACTTACACGTGAACGAATGGGGAAGTCAAAGGTTGAATCTTGGTAGAAGATGAAGAAATTGATGAAAGCAACGTTCTTAACTTACAATTATCAATCTCTGATGTATCAACGTTTGCAGAAATTGAGGCAGGGCACAAAGGCAGTTAGTGATTACGCGGATGAGTTTTATCAGCTTATTGCGAGGAATGATATTATGGAAACAGAAGAACAATTAACAGCTAGATTTGTTGGAGGATTGCGTATGCAGATTCAAGACATGGTAAATATGTTTGATCCCAGATCTGTAGCGGAAGCACACCAGAAAGCGTTGGCTTGAGAGAAATAGGGACGACGAGGTGGTGGTGTGTTTGCTAATTCCAACAATCAAGTGAAGGGTGTTAGTGGAAGTCCTAATGTTCCTAAGTCTATCAATAAGCCAATGGTGAAGGAGGTTAAGAAGGCGAAGGTTAACAATGGTTTCAAATGCTACAATTGCCAGGAGATGGGTCATAAAAGCAATGAATGTCCAAAGCCAAAGAAGCGAGCAATGATTGCTGAGGTTGAGGATGAGGATGAGGAGGCCAAATGTTCTATTCAATTACCGGTTGAGGAGGAAGAGTTATTGTCCGGAGATGACGGATATACATTAATGATGAGGAGGAATTGCTTAACACCGAAGCAGGAGGAAGAGACTAGCTGGTTGAGGAAAGGTGGGGAGGTGAAAGTTAGTCGAAGGGCTTGTGTTAATTTTTCAATTGGAAAGAAATACAAAGACGAAATTTGGTGTGATGTTGTAGACATGGACGTATGCCATTTGTTGTTGGGGAGACCATGGCAGTATGATAGGGCGGTGCAACATGATGGGCGTACAAACAGTTACAGTTTTATGTTTGAAGGCACAAAAATTACTTTGGTTCCCAAGAAACGACAACAAGAAGAAAGTAAGTTGGAAGAGATTGAAGAACTTAAAACTTTGCTATCTTTGAAGGAGTTTGTTAAGGAGGTTGAAGAGGAGCTTGAAGTATTTTTATTGATCGGACGGGAGAGTCATGAAGTGGTGGAAATACCAGAAGAAGTAAAACTAGTACTGGAAGAGTTTGACGATGTATTTCTAGAGGAGTTGCCAACGGAGTTACCGCCGTTGAGAGACATTCAACATTAAATTGATCTTGTTCCTGGAGCTGTGTTACCTCATAGACCACACTACAGAATGAGCCCAAAAGAGCATGAGGAGTTGCGAAGGCAGGTGGAAGAATTGCTTGAACAGGGGCGTGTGTAGGAGAGTTTAAGTCCTTGTGCTGTACCAGCTTTATTGGTACCCAAAAAGGATGGAACGTGGAGGATGTGCATAGATAGTAGAGCATTGAATAAGATCACAGTCAGATACAGATTTCCGATGCCGATGTAACGACCCAGAATTTCGACCAAATTAAATTGAAAATATTTAATTAATTTTAGATATTTGAACGGTAATTTAATTTGAATCTCCAATATAACTTTGAAAATTTGCGATTAAACTATAAAATTTAATCGATTGAAGTTAAATAAAAATTTGAATCTACAATTTTAAGCTGAAGAAAAATATTTCGAAAGCTTTTAAAATTCGTATTGATAATACTGAAGATGATAGAAGCTTCAGAATTTAATTTCGAACTGTTTTGTTCAGTTTTTGAAAATAATCACTCGAACCGATATTTATAAAATAGTCAATTTTCAAACAGTCTCGGAATTCGACGAAACCAGTTCCATTGGGTCCGGAATGTTGTATTATTATCGGATTTAAATTTTCGTATTTTTCGGTGTTAATACGTAAGCACACGGTGAGAGAACGCATTCGATTTTAGATCAAATTCAATGTAAAAATTTAAAATTTAAATTATCGGTCAACGTCTACACGTTTTCTTCCTTAAAACACGCCCTTTGTTTCAGCCTAAAATCAAGCCGAGAGTCACGGAATCATCTCGTTCAAATCGAAATCCCCCCTTTCCCTCAGTTCTAAATCAAACAAAGAAAAATTTAATGCCGTCTCCTTCAATTTAAAAATCACGAACCTCAGTTTCATTCACAAATTCAAATTCCAGCCCTTTCTTCCCAAAAAAAAGGGGGAGATCGCTTAGATTAATCGCGATGATGAAGAGAAGCGCGTGAGGCGGTGGGAAGCTCGATCGTGAAGGCGGAGGCATCTCGAGTCTCGTTTCTGCATTTTAGGGTTCGTCGTTCTTCTCGCGTACGTTCGAAGAGGCAGCGTGCGATGGCGTCTGGGGGCAGTGGTGGAACGCGAGCGAATGTGGTAGCATGTCAGAGAGGATGGCGACTCCGGGGATCGATCTCGACTTCGTCATAGGTGATTCGAGCAGTGCGCGATATAGGATGGGACGCGATTGGGGTTCAAGCTGTCGATGACTTCGACTTGGCTAAGGGGGAGAGTCGCGTGCGTGAAGATGAAGGCGGCAACGCGGTAGGACTTCGTTGGCCGTGGCGAGGCACAGTGGTGTTCTCGAGTAGCAGTGGTGGCGATTTCGGCGCATGAGCATTTTAGAGTAGCTGGTAGTTTCGGCAGTAAGGTATAAACATTTTATCTTTTATTTAATTTAATAAATATATATATATAAAGATTTAGAAATATATACAAGGTTGAAAACAGAAAACTTTTTGTTTTTGTTTTTTTTCGTACAGTTAGGTATAACAGTTTTTAATATGTATGTAAATATATATGTAAGGGTATACAAAGTGATATATGCAAAATTTTAATTTATCAATTAAAGAAAGGAAAAATGTATATATTTCAACTACATATTGTTTAGGAGATTTTTACAGTAAAGTTTGTTTAAAATAAATGTAGTTTTAAATTTAAATTGTTAGTTAGATAAATTTATTTAAAGGAGGAAATATTGGTCTAAATAAAATTATCAATTTATCTAACTATTAAAATGAAACCACCGATGAATCAAAATTATCAAATGAAAATTATTTTTCGATCTGTTCGAATGTTAATAAATTTATATGATTGTTATACAAGGTATAAATGAAGAAAAACAGAATGGAAAAATGGGATGGCAAATTTATAAAGCTAAGGTGAGATTTTCTCACTCGAAGGAAAATTGTGTTTTACAGTTTTGATTGACTGATTGATTGCTGTTTGTATTAGATATAGTAGGATATATATCTATATATAGCAATATATACATATTGGCATATGTATATATTGGATTGATTGATTTCCCGCCTCGTATAGCGGATGAGACCCTATTGCGCCGTTAGTAAGCGGATTTATAAAAACCTATATACCGCGATAATTCCGTACTGGAGCGGAATTGGTATTGTGCTAACATCTTTGGATGCAGGGAAACAGGTTGGAGGGATCCAACTGGACCCCTCACATTGATTGATTTTATTTATACTGTGGTATGAATCTGTGAATGATTAGTGATGCTATTAATCATATTGATATCTGGAAATTGTTTGAAAGCTAAAATTTAGCTGAATGAATGTTTTGACATCATTGGATTCTAAAGATAAACGAAATTGAATTTTTGAAATTCAAGTAGAAATTTCTAAGTGAATCAATTTTAGAAATTGAATAAATTTCGAAGAAAGGAATTTTAAAGTATAAAAAGTAAATTTTTCATAGTCGTATTGAATAAATTCCAGAATAAAGTGAAGATGTTAAATAAATGAATTTCGTATAATAGTGATTTTTAAATTGAAGAATTTAATTAAAATTGGATTTCTAAATAGTTTGAAAAAAAAATAAAGGAATTTATTTTAGTAGAGATAAATAAAATTAGAAATCAATCGGTAATTGATTTAATATTTAGAAATGAATTTTTGAGAAATCAATATGGAAATTTTATTCTAACGTTGAAAATAAAATTAGAAATCAATATTGGAATTGATTTGGTATTGAAGCTTTTATAAATAGAATTAAAATTTATAAAAGTTGTTTATGAACCCAAAGTCACTTATTTTGATAAGTTAAGTATAGAAGTTGATAAAAGAAGGTTTATAAGTCGAAGTTGTTATTAAAAAGAGAAATAGAATTTATAAACGTGCTTATAAATTCGAAAATAGATTGAATGTGATAAAATGTGTAGAAATGATTGAAATAGGGTTAAGTAAATTTTATTCACGATTTTGGACAGTGAATATATTGTAAGTAAAATGGATTCATTTTTGAAGAAGTAATATTTTAAAAATGAAGTTAAACATTTTAAAGGTGTTTTAAAATGTGTTGTGAATCGAAACCATAGATTTCAACATTTATTGTTGAAATAGACGTTTTCGAGAAACTTAAGGAAATAGTGGACTATAACACTGTTGTTATAGTAAATGATTTCCGGAAGGAAATGTTTTATTTAGTATTGGGATTTATATATCTATCTTAATTTCGAATCCCTATACTAGTGATTTCGAGTCGTCGTAACGATGTTTTACGTAACATTCGTTTTGACTCAAATAGATGTTGAAATTTATGATTTCCTTAAAGAATGAATATATACTTAATTTGATTTAAGTATATCGAATATTTTCCAAGTGTTGAAAATAAAAGATTTGTGAATTTCTTATTATTAATAAGAATGGAATTGCTTTTCCAAAATGAAATAAAATGTTTTTGAGAATTTATCTTCTTAAAAGATAAATTGAAAGTGAATATCAAAATCGATTTGGAAGTCGTATATCAGTAGATATTTTTGAAATATAAATTCACTATGGAATTTATAAAAGAAAGGGAAGTTGTTTAAAAATAAACGTTGATTTATTTTGGAAGTGTGGAAATTTTATATCTAGTAAAGATATTTTTGGAAAATAAATAATTTGGAAAATTATTTGGAATCTGATGATGTTACGCATCTTTATTGATAGTTAAATAACCGACTATCAATAATTACCTTTAGATAGGTATTTGTTGTGAATTGGATGAATTTGAATGCCACACTTATTTTTGAATAATCGCTCACTATTCGGGTTAGCCGGGAAAGGACCATGGGGTCGTATAACCCATTCCGAATATGTGATACGTCGTTATGAATCGCATTTGAAGACCGGTGTTGAAGACCGGATATTTTTGAAAATGGAAGGATTACCGTCGAGTTACTCTACATCGGCTGATCTCCGATTTAGAGGTTTTATCACCCTTAGTGACGGGAAGTCCTGACGTGATTGAAAATTATCCGGATATGCAAGGGCTTCGTGAGAAGTGCCTTCGGTTCTGTTCGATCCCGGAACAGACTTGTATGGATTGTGTGTCTAACGTTACAATTTGAGATATAAAGCTGATTTCTTTCAAATACATTTCTGTTGGTGGCGGAGAATTTATTCTCTTAGCTTAACACCCTTCTCTGAGACGTACGAGCTCAGAGGTTATGTAGTTGAAATTCATCAGCGATATACTCCCAATTTGGTAACGTGGCATACTGAGTGTTGCTGTGAAATGATCAGTGTTTGATCATTTGTGATATGATCATTTGTTTGATCTTATATCTTTGTGATCATAGGTTGATCATTTTGTTTGACCCGAAGCAGGGCTTTTTGAGAAAGCGTAGCTTTGTGGACGAGACTTCGTCGAGCCTCACACCCCGGAAATGGTCGAAACAGGAAGGATGCAGCAAGGTTCTAGGGAGTAGCGCCCCTTAGTGTATGTCATTCCTTCTGGATAAAGGTGGTATCATGGTATGGAGCCCAGATACTTAACCTCTGTGGTTACTGCATTATTATTTCTATGTGGTTTGTTGCGAATCGGGGATCCTCGGGAAGATCGGTGACGATCGGGGGATGGCATACGCGTGTCAGTAGTTACCTATTTTTGCAGAGGTAACCCGGCCTTGTGTTGGTAGAGATCCGGTTAGGTTCTCGGGTCGTCTATTCCAGGGACGTACCCATCGTGGATAGGAAGTTCCTTAGCCTGACCATTTGTTGGAAATCCAAAGAAACAATACGTGACTTGTACGGTTTTAGTTGTAGAACCTATCATTCACTTATGGTGGCGCCCCACTGTTTGGGTGGTAGCTATAGTAGGCATAGTTCGAAATGTCTATGCTGGCTAAGATTAATATTATACTTTCGAAATGATTTCTACAGTATGCACTAATAATAATATCAAAAAAGAATTTGATTTTTGCGTAGTAAGCATCTTTGACTATCATAAGAAGAAATCTCATCCAAGTCTGCGTTTGCATTGTGTGTGTGGTGGGAGGTCTTATGGTAGTTTCATTTTCCAAAAGCATTGCGAATTGACATTAAAATTATCCTGTTGTTTATTTTAAAAAAAAAGATAAATAACTGTTTTACGATCTCACACCAGTCACCATGACTGACTCGGAGTTTATTGTTCCCTTCTAAACTCTGGGTGCCCACAAATTTCCATACGGGCAGCCTAGAGTTATATTATCAGGATATTCTGGATATTCTGGAGCTTTGGAGATAAGCTGGATGGCGAGACGTAGTATTTGTATCTGATAGTATTTATTCCGCTGTGTATTCTGTATGAGGACAAGTTTATATAACTGTCCATTGTTGTATATTGACTCTGATGATATGATGTGATGTAATGTAGTAACAGATATAATTCTTTTGTTTTTAAATGATATTCATTTATCTATTATATATTGTTCCGCTGCGATATGTGAGATTCTGATATTGTTTTCTGTTTCTGTTTCTGCTCTTGTTCTGTTGTTGTTTTTCTTTCTTCTCTTTTTCTTCTATCTTCTTCTTCTACCTTTTCTTCTTTCTTAAAACCATAACTTTTCGGGTTTCCGGCATTCGATGGCTCAGCAGTCGATAAAGTGAGTATCGATGTTGAATTTTCGAAAGTCGAAAATTTTCGGGACGTTACATTTGGTATCAGAGCATATGGTTAAGCGACAACCCTACTCTGTTGGGTGTTACTCATTAGAGATAGAGTCAGTAGTACTCTAGAATGAGTTGAGTGTAATAATAAATATGAGCGCGTATTTGTTAGTGAATATAAAATTGTTTTATATTGTGATGATTGGTTTGTTGAGTGGTATATGGATTCTGGTCGGTATTGTCCGTACAACTCTATCGATAGGGATCTCTAAACACTTATATAGGACAATTCGGCACAGTATTGTTTTAAATAGGGTAAATGAGATAATTTTGCCCAAAACTATTTTTGTATAGAAAATAAATGTTTTTCTATAAAGTACTATAATATATGGTTGCATGGATGTTAGGAAGTAATAATAGTGAATTATCATCACTAAAATTAAATAAGAAATTGAAATCATAACTCCAAAGTTAAGAAATAAATTCATATACAAATGAAATTTGAGATTATAAGTTATAAATGTGATTTATAATTTGAAACGGAATTCCAGAGAAGTTTTTGGAAATGTTTTGAAAAGAATTTGATATTTTGGAGATTTGGAAAGTTTAAAATTCTTTTTGAAGTTGGAAATGAATTTCGAAGGTTTTGAAAAATATTTTGGAGAGTTGAAAGCTCTAAACTCTTTTAGGTCGCTGGAAAATAATTCCGATGATGATCGCGACATCACCGGTGTTCATTTTCGGGTTTCCAAAAGAGAAATAGCTGTCAAATTGTTTTAAATAGGAGTTGTTTGAAAATTTGGGTTTTTGTTTGGAAATTCAAATGGAATTTGAATTGTTTTCAAATGGTTTTGAAAAAGTTGAAACGACTCTGGAATCCTATTTAAAATACTTACGAAATATTAATAAGTTGATAACTTATAGAATATTGAAATTTGATTAGAATGAAATTCAAATTGAAAAAACGAATGAATTAGTGAATGAATGAATAAATTGCGATTGCAAGTGCCAGAAAAAGAAATTGAATGTTAAAATTCATTTTGAATTTGAAAGTAAATAGAACTGGAATTGAATTTGATAAATGAAGTATTAAACTGAAAATTAGTAAGTGAAGCTAATTGATTATTGACCAAATGGATAAGGTTTGAACGAATTAAATTCAATGATTATAAATGAAGATAAATTGAATTCCAATAGAATTGAAAATGTGAATTATAAGTTCAAATGAATGTGAAATGAAAAATTGAACGAAATTGAATATGTAACTTCAACAGCGAATTTAAAAATGATATAAGCAGTTTATATTGAAAATTTTGTAATCAAATTTGCAAAATGATTTGAATGCTGTAACTAGATATTATGGCTAGTAGGATATACAGGTATGAAGGAATTGGATTTGATTTTCAAAGATGAATTTGAATTTGTTCGAAAAAGGTATGTATTTAAATTTGAATATGAGTTTTTGATGATTTCTTGTCTAGCCGCTTGGCTTTTTCTTTTTCTTTTTGAAATCTGAGAGTCCGTAGGGACGTTTTGTAGCCGTGCCGTATTAGCCGCGCAAAGGAGACGTTGGCGAAATTTTTCGAAAATTTCTAGTGTTAGAAAATTTTTGAGAAAATTTTGAAAGTTTAAATTTGAATTTAAACTCGAATTTGAATTGAGAAGTAAACAATGTTGTTTGAAACCTGTAATTGAAGTTGAAAAACTAGTTGAAGTAATAACGAATCTTTGGTAGAAGATTTGTTGTGATAGATTGATAAAAACTATTGGATTGTGAAAAATAGTAGACGAGTTAGGGATCATTTTTCTTAACTTGTAATTTCGAGGGCGAAATTCTTTTAAGGAGGGAAGTCTGTAACGACCCAGAATTTCGACCAAATTAAATTGAAAATATTTAATTAATTTTAGATATTTGAACGGTAATTTAATTTGAATCTCCGATATAACTTTGAAAATTTGCGATTAAACTATAAAATTTAATCGATTGAAGTTAAATAAAAATTTGAATCTACAATTTTAAGCTGAAGAAAAATATTTCGAAAGCTTTTAAAATTCGTATTGATAATACTGAAGATGATAGAAGCTTCAGAATTTAATTTCGAACTGTTTTGTTCAGTTTTTGAAAATAATCACTCGAACCGATATTTATAAAATAGTCAATTTTCAAACAGTCTCGGAATTCGACGAAACCAGTTCCATTGGGTCCGGAATGTTGTATTATTATCGGATTTAAATTTTCGTATTTTTCGGTGTTAATACGTAAGCACACGGTGAGAGAACGCATTCGATTTTATATCAAATTCAATGTAAAAATTTAAAATTTAAATTATCGGTCAACGTCTACACGTTTTCTTCCTTAAAACACGCCCTTTGTTTCAGCCTAAAATCAAGCCGAGAGTCACGGAATCATCTCGTTCAAATCGAAATCCCCCCTTTCCCTCAGTTCTAAATCAAACAAAGAAAAATTTAATGCCGTCTCCTTCAATTTAAAAATCACGAACCTCAGTTTCATTCACAAATTCAAATTCCAGCCCTTTCTTCCCAAAAAAAAGGGGGAGATCGCTTAGATTAATCGCGATGATGAAGAGAAGCGCGTGAGGCGGTGGGAAGCTCGATCGTGAAGGCGGAGGCATCTCGAGTCTCGTTTCTGCATTTTAGGGTTCGTCGTTCTTCTCGCGTACGTTCGAAGAGGCAGCGTGCGATGGCGTCTGGGGGCAGTGGTGGAACGCGAGCGAATGTGGTAGCATGTCAGAGAGGATGGCGACTCCGGGGATCGATCTCGACTTCGTCATAGGTGATTCGAGCAGTGCGCGATATAGGATGGGACGCGATTGGGGTTCAAGTTGTCGATGACTTCGACTTGGCTAAGGGGGAGAGTCGCGCGCGTGAAGATGAAGGCGGCAACGCGGTAGGACTTCGTTGGCCGTGGCGAGGCACAGTGGTGTTCTCGAGTAGCAGTGGTGGCGATTTCGGCGCATGAGCATTTTAGAGTAGCTGGTAGTTTCGGCAGTAAGGTATAAACATTTTATCTTTTATTTAATTTAATAAATATATATATATATAAAGATTTAGAAATATATACAAGGTTGAAAACAGAAAACTTTTTGTTTTTGTTTTTTTTCGTACAGTTAGGTATAACAGTTTTTAATATGTATGTAAATATATATGTAAGGGTATACAAAGTGATATATGCAAAATTTTAATTTATAAATTAAAGAAAGGAAAAATGTATATATTTCAACTACATATTGTTTAGGAGATTTTTACAGTAAAGTTTGTTTAAAATAAATGTAGTTTTAAATTTAAATTGTTAGTTAGATAAATTTATTTAAAGGAGGAAATATTGGTCTAAATAAAATTATCAATTTATCTAACTATTAAAATGAAACCACCGATGAATCAAAATTATCAAATGAAAATTATTTTTCGATCTGTTCGAATGTTAATAAATTTATATGATTGTTATACAAGGTATAAATGAAGAAAAACAGAATGGAAAAATGGGATGGCAAATTTATAAAGCTAAGGTGAGATTTTCTCACTCGAAGGAAAATTGTGTTTTACAGTTTTGATTGACTGATTGATTGCTGTTTGTATTAGATATAGTAGGATATATATCTATATATAGCAATATATACATATTGGCATATGTATATATTGGATTGATTGATTTCCCGCCTCGTATAGCGGATGAGACCCTATTGCGCCGTTAGTAAGCGGATTTATAAAAACCTATATACCGCGATAATTCCGTACTGGAGCGGAATTGGTATTGTGCTAACATCTTTGGATGCAGGGAAACAGGTTGGAGGGATCCAACTGGACCCCTCACATTGATTGATTTTATTTATACTGTGGTATGAATCTGTGAATGATTAGTGATGCTATTAATCATATTGATATCTGGAAATTGTTTGAAAGCTAAAATTTAGCTGAATGAATGTTTTGACATCATTGGATTCTAAAGATAAACGAAATTGAATTTTTGAAATTCAAGTAGAAATTTCTAAGTGAATCAATTTTAGAAATTGAATAAATTTCGAAGAAAGGAATTTTAAAGTATAAAAAGTAAATTTTTCATAGTCGTATTGGATAAATTCCAGAATAAAGTGAAGATGTTAAATAAATGAATTTCGTATAATAGTGATTTTTAAATTGAAGAATTTAATTAAAATTGGATTTCTAAATAGTTTGAAAAAAAAAATAAAGGAATTTATTTTAGTAGAGATAAATAAAATTAGAAATCAATCGGTAATTGATTTAATATTTAGAAATGAATTTTTGAGAAATCAATATGGAAATTTTATTCTAACGTTGAAAATAAAATTAGAAATCAATATTGGAATTGATTTGGTATTGAAGCTTTTATAAATAGAATTAAAATTTATAAAAGTTGTTTATGAACCCAAAGTCACTTATTTTGATAAGTTAAGTATAGAAGTTGATAAAAGAAGGTTTATAAGTCGAAGTTGTTATTAAAAAGAGAAATAGAATTTATAAACGTGCTTATAAATTCGAAAATAGATTGAATGTGATAAAATGTGTAGAAATGATTGAAATAGGGTTAAGTAAATTTTATTCACGATTTTGGACAGTGAATATATTGTAAGTAAAATGGATTCATTTTTGAAGAAGTAATATTTTAAAAATGAAGTTAAACATTTTAAAGGTGTTTTAAAATGTGTTGTGAATCGAAACCATAGATTTCAACATTTATTGTTGAAATAGACGTTTTCGAGAAACTTAAGGAAATAGTGGACTATAACACTGTTGTTATAGTAAATGATTTCCGGAAGGAAATGTTTTATTTAGTATTGGGATTTATATATCTATCTTAATTTCGAATCCCTATACTAGTGATTTCGAGTCGTCGTAACGATGTTTTACGTAACATTCGTTTTGACTCAAATAGATGTTGAAATTTATGATTTCCTTAAAGAATGAATATATACTTAATTTGATTTAAGTATATCGAATATTTTCCAAGTGTTGAAAATAAAAGATTTGTGAATTTCTTATTATTAATAAGAATGGAATTGCTTTTCCAAAATGAAATAAAATGTTTTTGAGAATTTATCTTCTTAAAAGATAAATTGAAAGTGAATATCAAAATCGATTTGGAAGTCGTATATCAGTAGATATTTTTGAAATATAAATTCACTATGGAATTTATAAAAGAAAGGGAAGTTGTTTAAAAATAAACGTTGATTTATTTTGGAAGTGTGGAAATTTTATATCTAGTAAAGATATTTTTGGAAAATAAATAATTTGGAAAATTATTTGGAATCTGATGATGTTACGCATCTTTATTGATAGTTAAATAACCGACTATCAATAATTACCTTTAGATAGGTATTTGTTGTGAATTGGATGAATTTGAATGCCACACTTATTTTTGAATAATCGCTCACTATTCGGGTTAGCCGGGAAAGGACCATGGGGTCGTATAACCCATTCCGAATATGTGATACGTCGTTATGAATCGCATTTGAAGACCGGTGTTGAAGACCGGATATTTTTGAAAACGGAAGGATTACCGTCGAGTTACTCTACATCGGCTGATCTCCGATTTAGAGGTTTTATCACCCTTAGTGACGGGAAGTCCTGACGTGATTGAAAATTATCCGGATATGCAAGGGCTTCGTGAGAAGTGCCTTCGGTTCTGTTCGATCCCGGAACAGACTTGTATGGATTGTGTGTCTGACGTTACAATTTGAGATATAAAGCTGATTTCTTTCAAATACATTTCTGTTGGTGGCGGAGAATTTATTCTCTTAGCTTAACACCCTTCTCTGAGACGTACGAGCTCAGAGGTTATGTAGTTGAAATTCATCAGCGATATACTCCCAATTTGGTAACGTGGCATACTGAGTGTTGCTGTGAAATGATCAGTGTTTGATCATTTGTGATATGATCATTTGTTTGATCTTATATCTTTGTGATCATAGGTTGATCATTTTGTTTGACCCGAAGCAGGGCTTTTTGAGAAAGCGTAGCTTTGTGGACGAGACTTCGTCGAGCCTCACACCCCGGAAATGGTCGAAACAGGAAGGATGCAGCAAGGTTCTAGGGAGTAGCGCCCCTTAGTGTATGTCATTCCTTCTGGATAAAGGTGGTATCATGGTATGGAGCCCAGATACTTAACCTCTGTGGTTACTGCATTATTATTTCTATGTGGTTTGTTGCGAATCGGGGATCCTCGGGAAGATCGGTGACGATCGGGGGATGGCATACGCGTGTCAGTAGTTACCTATTTTTGCAGAGGTAACCCGACCTTGTGTTGGTAGAGATCCGGTTAGGTTCTCGGGTCGTCTATTCCAGGGACGTACCCATCGTGGATAGGAAGTTCCTTAGCCTGACCATTTGTTGGAAATCCAAAGAAACAATACGTGACTTGTACGGTTTTAGTTGTAGAACCTATCATTCACTTATGGTGGCGCCCCACTGTTTGGGTGGTAGCTATAGTAGGCATAGTTCGAAATGTCTATGCTGGCTAAGATTAATATTATACTTTCGAAATGATTTCTACAGTATGCACTAATAATAATATCAAAAAAGAATTTGATTTTTGCGTAGTAAGCATCTTTGACTATCATAAGAAGAAATCTCCTCCAAGTCTGCGTTTGCATTGTGTGTGTGGTGGGAGGTCTTATGGTAGTTTCATTTTCCAAAAGCATTGCGAATTGACATTAAAATTATCCTGTTGTTTATTTTAAAAAAAAAGATAAATAACTGTTTTACGATCTCACACCAGTCACCATGACTGACTCGGAGTTTATTGTTCCCTTCTAAACTCTGGGTGCCCACAAATTTCCACACGGGCAGCCTAGAGTTATATTATCAGGATATTCTGGATATTCTGGAGCTTTGGAGATAAGCTGGATGGCGAGACGTAGTATTTGTATCTGATAGTATTTATTCCGCTGTGTATTCTGTATGAGGACAAGTTTATATAACTGTCCATTGTTGTATATTGACTCTGATGATATGATGTGATGTAATGTAGTAACAGATATAATTCTTTTGTTTTTAAATGATATTCATTTATCTATTATATATTGTTCCGCTGCGATATGTGAGATTCTGATATTGTTTTCTATTTCTGTTTCTGCTCTTGTTCTGTTGTTGTTTTTCTTTCTTCTCCTTTTCTTCTATCTTCTTCTTCTACCTTTTCTTCTTTCTTAAAACCATAACTTTTCGGGTTTCCGGCATTCGATGGCTCAGCAGTCGATAAAGTGAGTATCGATGTTGAATTTTCGAAAGTCGAAAATTTTCGGGACGTTACAGCCGAGGCTTGATGATTTATTGGATCAAATCAATGGGTCCGTAATCTTTTCTAAGATTGACTTGAAGAGTGGTTATCATCAAATTCGAATTAGACCAGGGGACGAATGGAAGACAGCATTCAAGACGAGGGAAGGATTGTATGAATGGCTGGTGATGCCGTTTGGTCTATCGAATGCACCAAGTACATTCATGAGGGTGATGAATCAAATTTTCAGGCCATACATTGGGAAATTTGTGGTAGTTTACTTTGATGATATTCTGATTTACAGTGCTAGTACGGAGGAGCATGTTCAACATTTGAGAAAAGTGTTAATTATTCTTCGTGAAGAACAATTCTATGCATCAACTAAGAAATGTGTGTTTATGGCACGGAGGGTTTTATTTCTGGGATATGTTGTGTCAGAAGAAGGAATACAGGTAGACCAAAGTAAAATCGAAGCAATTAGAGATTGGCCGCAACCCAGGACGATAACGGAAGTTCGTAGTTTTCATCGGTTGGCTTCATTTTACAGAAGGTTTATTCCACACTTTAGTAGTGTAATGGCGCCTGTTACAGATTGTATGAAGGGCAAACAGTTTGCATGGACGGAGGAAGCAAGGGTTGCTTTTGAGCGAATCAAAGAGCTCTTGACGTCTGCACCAATTCTAGTATTACCAAATTTTCAGATAGTGTTTGAACTACATACTGATGCATCCAAGGTTGGGATTGGAGGAGTGTTGAGTCAGAGGGGACGTCCGATTGCATATTTTAGTGAGAAGTTATCAGGAGCAAAGATGAGATATAGTACATATGATGTGGAATTTTATGCTGTTGTGCAAGCCATTAAACACTGGAGACATTACTTATTTCAGAAAGAGTTTGTTCTCTACACTGATCATGAGGCGTTGAAGCATTTACAAGGGCAAGACAAGATTTCAGCGAGACATGCATCGTGGATTGCGTACCTGCAACAGTTTACGTTTGTTGTCAAACACAAGTCAGGAGTGACGAATTGTGTGGCTAATGCTTTGAGTAGGAGGAGTCATTTATTGACAACAATCAAAGTTGAGGTGACAGGGTTTGATGTGTTACCAGCATTATTTGTCGATAATCCTTACTTTGCGAAATTTGTTGATGAAGTCAAGGAGGGGAAGACAGATGAGTTTATGATGGTAGATGGTTTTCTGTTCAAATGAAATCGATTGTGCATACCTGATTGTAGTTTGAGAATGAAGATTGTAAAGGAGCTACATGAAGAAGGCCACGTGGGTAGAGACCGTACATTACAGCTGATTTCTCAATCTTATTTTTGGCCATCAATGAGGAAAGAAGTGGAAAGGTTTGTGGAGCGATGTCATATCTGTCAGGTTTCGAAAGGAACTGCGACCAATGCTAGATTATATATGCCATTACCTGTACCAACTAATCCTTGGGTTGATGTGAGTATGGATTTTGATTTGGGATTACCGCGAAATCAAAGGGGAAACGATTCCATTTATGTGGTGGTTGATCGGTTTTCGAAAATGGCACATTTTATTGCTTGTAAGAAGACGGCGGATGCTGTTCATGTTGCGCAGTTATTTTTCAAAGAAATCTATCGACTTCATGGATTGCCCGAATCTATTGTGTCGGATAGGGATACTCGTTTTCTGAGTCATTTTTGGCTAAGTTTGTGGAAGATGGTCGGAACGAAGCTGAATTTTAGTAGCACTTACCATCCACAAACTGATGGACAAATAGAGGTGGTTAACAGATCGCTGGGGAATTTATTGCGATGTCTGGTGAAAGATAATCTGAAGAGTTGGGACATAAAGTTATGTCAGGCAGAGTTTGCTCATAATCATGCAGTGAATCGTAGTACGAGATTCAGTGCATTTTAGATTGTATATTCTAGTATGCCAAAGGGGCTGTTGGACTTAACGGTAGTACCACAACCAAAGGGGACGGTTAAACGAGCTGTTGATTTTGTTGATGGGTTGACTGAATGTCATAAAATCGTCCAGGAACGATTGAAAAAGGCGAATGAGAAGTATAAACGCTCTGCAAATCTGAAGCGACGAAATGTTGAGTTTAATGAAGGAGATTTGGTGTATGCTGTTTAACAAAGGACCGTTTTCCAATGGGTGCTTATAACAAGTTGAAAGCCAGAAAAATTGGTCCTGTAGAAGTCGTGAAACGGATTAATAAAAATGCTTATAAGTTGAAGCTGCCGGAGGATGTATACACTTCTGATGTGTTCAATGTTAAGCATCTTGTACCATATTATGGGGATGAACGATCCGATGTAGAAGAATTTACAAATTCGAGGACGAATTTTTCTCAACCTGGGGAGGATGATGCAGCTCAGGCCAGAGTCGAAACAGTGCAAGATACGAATTCACAAGGCGTAGGTCGTCCACGGTCTAAGGAAGGAGATTTAAGTCGTCCATGACTTAAGGGAAAGAGGATAGGTCGTCCACGGTCTAAGGAAGGAGAGTTAAGTCGTCCACGACTTAAGGGAAAGAGGCTTCGACTTATTTCTTTAAAACGTGCACGATCTAAGACTACAGAAGGAGCGCCACAAGATAACGAAGTAACAACACAAGTGGAGAATGCGCAAGGCTTAAGTCGGCTACGACCTAAGGAAAGTATTTTAGGTCGACTACGACCTAATGAGTATGCTGAAGAAGGGAGCTCACGACCTAATATAAGTCGCGTACGACCTACGACCTAGTTAGGTCGCGTGACGTGATGCAGCAGTTGTTCTCTTGAATCGCCGAATTTTAAGTCGAGGCATTGATAAGTCGTTAGTTTTAAGTCGTATGTCGTGGGTGTTTTACTGGACTTTGTTGTATATATGTGTTGAGTCGTCTGTACTTAAGTCGTAGGTCGAGTGCATTGTATCTTAGGTCGCAGGATTGTAACTCTGTGTTGTAACTCGTTGAGTCGCTGAGTTGGTATGTTGTGTTGTGATGTTAAGTTGCTAACGACCTTACTTGAGTCGTAAGTCGTGAGTCGTGTGTCTGTTAGGTCGTATACGACCCAAGTGTTGTAAATTTGTGATGTTGTGTGGGTTGGAATACAGGTGCTTGAGTCGTGATGGTTGAGTCGCTGCCGACTTATGATGAGTCATAAGTCGTGAACGACTTAAGGGTCTGGATTGTAAAATGCTATAAATAGGCGTGTGTTGTACATATGTAATGGTTGTTGATTTTTGAATAAAATTCTTGTTTGTTAGCTTTGTGCTTTCAATTAAAATCGGTAGTTGAGTGTAATCTCCTATCTCCACCTTCGACATTCGAGTGCGCTCGAATCTTCGATCGTTGAAGCCAATTCGCGAAATCAACTGCGCTTGATCAACGCTCGAAGAATTGTAGATCTCTCTTCACGGTATCATGCGCGATCAACGTGTCAGAGATAGCTAGAATTCGGTATCTTCGGATTAACGAATTTGGGCATTTCAGTATTTCTCAATCCACCGATTGCTACTTTCATCGATCTACCTTATTTTTGTTTAATCCGCTACGTCAGTATATAACCTTAAGTACATGATAAATACTCAGGTTAGTGTGGGGAATCTCTATATGTATGACTGGTATCATTTGTTTCAGTATTCTTATGGTATTGACCATCTTTCTTTGTATGTATTTTTTTCTATCATCAGTATAAATAAGTCAATATGTTTGAGGATACGACTATGAGATAGATTCCGTTATCTAACATTCATTTCGAGGATGAAATGAATTTAAGTAGGGGAGAATGTAACAACCCGTAATTTCGCTACTTCAAAAATGAGTGATTTTACTTATTTTTAAATTAAAAAAAGGTTAAAACTTAAATAAATATATTATATATAATAAATAATAATGGAGAAATTATTTATTCTTATAATTACTAATTAAAAAGGATAAATTTGAATTTTAGAACAAATCAACAAAAGTTAAGTTTTGTTAAAAATAAATAAAGGCTAAAATAAATAGGTTTAAATATTTATTTGAAAAGTTAAATATTATTTAAAACACCTAATAAAGATAATAAAAGTATATTAAAAGATTTAAAAGTATATTAATAATCATTTTACAAAAATAACCAAAATTTGTCGCATTTTGTCAGTTTTACATACACTATAAAAATAGAGATTTTGATATTATTTAAATATGATTTTAAAATATGAATCGACATGTATTAATTTATTTAAAAGAAGTAAAAAGTTCATTTTTAAGTTTGGATTACTTGAGTATATAGTTTAATAAAAACATCAAATTTTTACTGTAAAATTTGTCAATAACAACGGTTTTTTCAATTGTAACAAGTCGTCACAATGTTAAATGATCATATGCACTTTGTAACTTATATAAAAAATCTTTACAAACCATATAATACTTACATTATAACATATAAAAACAAATTCACTTTGAAAAGTCAAAGTAAACAAATAATTCAAAAAGAGCCTGATTTGACTATTCTACATATTTATTAAAATTTATAAACATAATCATTACTCAAAAATCCTAACACTCCACCTCTCATTTATAGCAAGTCCCTTCATTACATAGAAAAGGAGCAAAAGGATTAATTAACATTTTTAAAGTGTTAGAAAAAGAGAAGAATCATGTCATAAGTACAAAATCAAATCAATACATCAATTCCACTTTAATACACTTCATTTCAACTTTAATAAAAAATCAAAAACATGCATTGGAAAGTGTGAAAGAGGAGACAAAGTTTGATTTGATATAGAGGGTATTTTGGTCTTTTTGGTTAATTATAATATGGTAATTTGGTTGTAAACTTCAACTATAAATAAGCATGCACACCTTTCATTTTTGCACACTTCATTCTTTAGCTTCCTTCTTCACTCTCTCCATCTTCTTCTTCATCCTCTCCACTTTCATATCCATGGCATCCAACCTCTCTTCCACTTCCATAACTTTCTCTATTTCCTTCCACTACCTCAACCAAGCACCACTACACCATCACCATCCCTCAACCCCTCGGCCAACCACCTACCCACCTCCCAAAACCCATGACCAAGCTCCACTACCCCACACCTACCTCAAAACTCATGACCAAGACCTTCCTACACCACCTACACGCCTCAAAACCCACACACCCACCACCTATAGCCTAGGCCGTACCCTTCATACCCCCTCCAAAGCTCATGCACCAACTAAAAAAAGAGCAAAAAGGAAAGAAAGAAAAGAGAGGAATGTGCGTTAGTTCTTTAACCGTAAAAATGCCAATTCGCCTAAAGATTGACGGAGTGGAAATAAAGGTGAGAAAAATCTCACCGCTTTTTAAAGATCGTATTTTGATTTCGTTATAATAATCATCTTATTACATATGCAAGTATATACCCCTTTGAATTGTTGTTATGGATGTTTGGATGTGTTTGTGTTATGTTTGAATAGTTACAAGTATTTATGGTTGTGATTATTTATCATAATAGTTGTGTATGGACCATAATTATGTTAGTGATGAACGTTAAACTTGGTTATGCACATTTTGATTAAGTATTCTATTTGTTAAATAAGACCCAATTTTTGGTGATATGATATACTTTGGAAAAATAAGTCTCTTTTTAAGTAGAATTGAAATTAAAGTGGAAATAAAAAAGAATCTGAAATTTTAAGTGAAATTGGATTTGAAAAGGATAGATAAATTGAAATTGAAATTGAGATGAATAGTGAAAGTGAAATTAAAATCGATTTTGAAAATTGAAATTGAGATTAAGTTTGAAATTTAAATTAGAATTGGAATTACATTTAAAATCTAAGTTTTAATTTGAAGTTAGAATTGAAATTGGATTTTAGAATTTAATATTAAAATAATAGGTATAAAATAATACTATAATATGGAAATATTGAAAATACATTTTAAATACTTCAAAAAGTGAAAATATTAATTTAAAATGATCTGTAATGATTTTATAAGTAATAAAATTCAATTCGAATAGATTATTTCAAATGTTGAAAAATGAGTTAAAAATAGGTGCGTCGCGCAACGCAAGTTCGCGATTTCGTACTGAAAAGTTTAAATGAATGTATAAAGTGGAATATAGCTCGGAATTCTTCGAGATAAGAAAATTCTGGACTATTTTTCCCATATCTTCTAAACGAAGAAAGAAAATCAAAATTCGGTTTAGTATATTTTGAAACATATCCAAATCAATTTTCTAGAAAAATCGCGCTAGTGAAGTTAAGTGACCATAACGGGAAATTTGTTTAAATGAATGTTTTTAATTATGGAAAAATATGGAACAAATTTGATATATATATATTTAAATAATTTAGAAGAGATTTGAATTAGAAGTTATGAATTTTTAAATATTAAAAAGTTGTTTAAATAAAATAAGCTTTAATAGCACTTTCTGCGGCACTTTTATGCTGCAAATTCTATAACCTTTTGAATATGAGTTTAAACGTAACGATTTTTCTTGGAATCAATTGTGAATTCTTTTAAAAGGAAAACTAAACATTTAAAAGATAATTTGGAATCTTTATTATCAATTAAAAAATAAATTTGATAACTGAGTATGCGGAAACGACTAGTACATTTGTCCGGCATGTGAGATCTGGGAAGATAAAACAAGGTGTTTAACTAAGGTTAGGGATAGAGCAACCAGTGCCCTGAACTTACCTGGCCTATGTTTTCTTTTCTTAGGCGAGGTGTGGAACAGATCGAAACGAAAGCCCAGGCGCTCTTTAAAAGATGGTATTAAGTTTCCAAAATAAAAGAAGTTTGGTATTATCCAAAATTCAAGCAAACTCAAAAATGAATAAACAACAACTTGGATTGCAATAGAGATAATCTTTTCATACTTGGTATTAAAATCCCAAGAGCGAACATGTCCTATTCGTGGAATTTAAAAGGTGATTTCACCATTATTCCGCCCATAGCACTTGTTGAATACAGAAATTGATGTTGAGTAAAATTAGAATGATTTCTATGATCCTATTTACTCATGAATGTTTACTAAGATTGTTTTAGGGTTTATCATAAACGATGTCTTAAATAACAATGTTTTTGACTCGCCTAAAAGTTAAGAAATTTGGATTGATAGTTAAGTGAGGAAAATTGAGATATTATCCAAAGCAAATGAATGGATTAACTTAGAATTACCCTAAGACAAAGAAAGAGATTTCGAAATCATCCAAAATGAATTAAAGTGAAAAGAGACTTAATAAATCTTGTATACTCATATTCACTTTTTACCGATAATTGGATTTCGAAGGAACCGGGGTCGAATTTGGCGATTCCTATTTGAAAACCACTTTGAACCAGTTTTTGAAGAATGAAGGTATTTGAAGATGGAGATATTGAGACGAATAATAACGAGGGGCTACTTGTTGGTTAATTGGGGATAAACTCCCGATTCACTATATTGTAGCGGTGGTCTCTTTGTTATGAAAAATCTCATTACCACAAGGACTTCTCGCCTAGTAATGGCCGAGGAATTGCCTTTGGTTTGTCCTGTTACTGCACAACCTGTAGGGACGACTGTCTGACATTGCATTTCTAAGATCATAACGTTGACTTTTACAAACGTACATCTGCTTGGTGGTGGAGAAGGCAACTTCTCTTAGCTTAACACCCTTCTCTGAGACGTACGAGCTCAGAGGTTGTATGTTCATGAAATTCAATAGTGTTATCAAAGGAATGGCAATGTGGCATTCAAAGTGAAAGAAGTTGTGCTATGTGAAAAGGTAATCGTTGCCTCGAGCCTCACCAATCAGAAATGACCGAAACAGGGTTAGATGCGGCAAGTCTAAGTGGGTCATTCCCAATTAGGGTGTGATCATTCCCTTCTAGATATATTTCTTCCCGCTATGACGTTCAGGATGCAAATTAATGTGGATGTATGCGAAGAGAGCTCTCGGATAAAGGTCGGCAACGACCGGGGGATGATATATTTGTTACTATCTAGTTACAGAGATAGGCCGGTCTTGTGTTGGTAGCGGATCCTTTATGATGGTCCTCAGTACATTCCTCTAGAGATGTACTGCCGGAAGGTAGTCCCTTCACCTGGTCATTTGTATGGAAATCCATTCTCTGATAAGTGCCTTTGGACTTGATTGTAAACCTATTATGCTAGAATTTAATCGATGCAACAATTTCGGCTAAGATTAATAAGTTTATTTGCAAATGTTTTCAAAGAATGTCATTAGAAATAGTATCAAATGTTTTGATATAAAAGTGTTTTAGTTCTCATAAGGTGATTTCACTGTTATTCCGCCCATGGCACTTGTTGAATATGGAAATTGATGTTGAGTAAAATTAGAATGATTTCTATGATCCTATTTACTCAAGAATGTTTGCTAAGATTATTTTAGGGTTTATCCTAAACGATGTCTTAAATAACATTGTTTTTGACCCGCCTAAAAGTTAAGGAATTTGGATTGAGAGTTAAGTGAGGAAAATTGAGATATTATCCAAAGCAAAAGAATGGATTAACTTAGAATTACCCTAAGACAAAGAAAAAGATTTCGAAATCATTGGGTTAACTTAGAATCTAAAAGGATTACTACTAGAAACATCATTGGGTATGTTAAGATAAAACTTTTGGGTCCAAGGAAGAAAGGGTTCATTGCATTATATCCTTTTGGAACGTTTGTCAAGCAAACTTATTCAAAATACAAGAGAGACTCCATAAAAACATCTTTATTATCGAGATCACCACACTCTAAATAAACTGTATTATATAAAGGCTAATGCTTAGCTAGTGTAATATACTATTCAATTAAAACATGGAAAATAATGTAGATTCCCAATTTCTTTTTGATTTTATTATAGACTCTTGGTTGGAAAATATATGATTTAATGGTAATTTTGAAAATAGAGATCCTTGGGAATTATTCCAAGGAAACCATAATACTTAACTTCACTTTTCTATTATTTGGAATAAGCACATTCCTCCTATAACATATATTATTATGTGTAAATCTTTCATGATGAATTAACCTCGGATAAAACCATTAACCGATAAGCATCCCCTTTATATGTAAATGTTTTAATCGCTTGTTTTTTTTCCATGGAAATGGAAATCGTTTATTTGGGCATATGATATGCTCAAGCATCTTTGGATATATTTCAATGGGTGCATGCACTTTAAATGGACATGGAGATATTTTAACCCTAATTTTCTTTTATGTATGTGTTTCTTATGGTTTATCTAGAACTCTTCCATATTATGTTTAGTAGCACTTATGGCATGCTTAGAATAGGATGTTTAATGAAAGTCTTCGCATATAAACACATGATATTATTTCACTCATCAATTAGTAATTCATTCTCATATTTGATTTGGTGAGGATTTAGTGGATTCTGAATAAAGGATTTGGATTCATTGGCTTGTTACCACTTTGGAAGTGGCTTTAAAATCATGGAAAATTTGATCTCTTCGATGTCAAAGATACAGGATTATTATGTCATGAGGTGGAATATTTATCTCAAAGTACTTCATTCATATTAAATTTTATCTCATGTAATCTTTGTTGCATAATCATGTCTGTAAAGACCTCTTTCTTCGACCTTCGAAAATCGACACTATTACATCCTCGGTATTCACGTGCCGTAAATCCAAGTGTCGAAGAGGAGGTTCTTTAAGGGTAAGAAAGAAAATAAAGACAGAACATAATCTTACACGGATGGAATAACATATTTTATTTTGAAATATATATATCTTTAAAGCGGAAATTTTAAATACATTTATCAGAGTTAAACATGGACAATTATAAATATATGTCCTTACAAATGCAGAATACAATAGTGCACAAGTGTGGTGAAAAGTGGTAATAATCTACTTAAGAATCTTCTAACTCTATGCTCCGAGCTCTTCCAGATTTCTTCTAACTAAACCTGACTACTAGGCTGCTCGAAAAAAATAGGGCACCCAAAGTTTAAGGGGAAAGAAAATAAACTCTGGTTCAGTTGTTGGACTAGTCGAGAAACTCAAAATACGGATATTTGAAAACAAATGGTATTTCATAAGACCATACCGCACATAAACACGGAACAGGTTTTTACCTTATGATAACCAAAAATATTGCTACGCAAAATCTGGTAATATTATTTTTAATGACATTCTTTTGAAAACACTTTTCAAGTAAATGTACATAATCTTAGCTGAAATTGTTACATTATTAAATTCCAGCATACTAGGTTCTACAATCAAGTCCGAAGGCACTTATTAGAGAATGGGTATCCATACAATGGCAAGGTAAGAGACTACCTTTCGTATAGTACATCTCTAGAGGAATGTACCAATGATCGACATCTTCGAAATCTCTACGAATCATAACCGACCTACTTGCAGACCTATTCGGTGGCGGATAGGATCGAACATGACATCACCTCGGTCGTAACCGACCTATCCGTGGCTAAAGCATACACAATATACTTGATATATAAAGTGTAACATCCCGAAAATTTTCGACTTTCAAAAATTCGACATCGATACTCACTTTATCGACTGCCGAGCCATCGAGTGCCGGAAACCCGAAAAGTTATGGTTTTAGAAAGAAGAGGTAGAAGAAAAAGAAGGAAGAAGAAAGACCCGCAAATCCGTCTTCTGAAAACCCGACACTGCTACGTCCACTGTAGCAACTGTCGACCAATCGGATGGCGGAAACGCGAACTTTAATGTTTAAAAGAAGAGGTAGAAGAAGAAGATAGAAGAAAAAGAGAAGAAAAAAAGGAGAAGAACAACAGAAAACACATCAGAACAGAAAACAATATCAGAATCTTACACATCGCAGCGGAACAATATACAATAGATAATTACTAGTCTTTTAAAACAAAGAACTATATCATTTTATACATACATCAATCATCAGAGTCAATATACAACAATGGACAGTTATATAACTTGTCCTCATACAGAATACACAGCGGAATAATACAAAAATATAGATGATACGTTTCGCCATCCAGCTTGCTTCCAAAGCTCCAGAATATCCAGAATATCCTGATAATATAACTCTAGGCTGCCCGTGTGGAAATTAGTGGGCACCCAGAGTTTAGAAAGGAACAATAAACTCCGAGTCAGTCATGGTGACTGGTGTGAGATCGTAAAACAGTTATTCTTTAAAATAAACAACAGGAAAACTTTGATGTCAATTCGCAATGCTTTTGGAAAATGAAACTACCATAAGACCTCCCACCACACACACAATGCAAACGCAGACTTGGAGGAGATTTCTTCTTATGATAGTCAAAGATGCTTACTACGCAAAAATCAAATTCTTTTTGATATTATTATTAGTGCATAGTGGAAAACATTTCGAAAGTAGAATATAAATCTTAGCCAGCATAGGTACCATTATATTATGCCTGCTATAGCTGCCTCCTGAGGAGACAGGTTATACAATTGAAATCGTAAAGGCTCGTATTGTTTCTTTGGATTTCCAACAAATGGTCAGGCTAAGGAACTTCCTTTTCCACGATGGGTACGTCCCTGGAATAGACGACCCGAGAACCTAACCGGATCTCTGCCAACACAAGGCCGGGTTACCTCTGCAAAAATAGGTAACTACTGACACGCGTATGCCATCCCCCGATCGTCACCGATCTTCCCGAGGATCCCCGATTCGCAACAACCACAAAGAAATAAATTTTGCAGCAACCACAGAGGTTAAGTATCTGGACTCCATACCATGATACCACCTTTATCCAGAAGGAATGACATACACTAAGGGGCGCTACTCCCTAGAACCTTGTCGCATCCTTCCTGTTTCGACCATTTCCGGGGTGTGAGGCTCGATGAAGTCTCGTCCACAAAGCTACGCTTTCTACAAAGCCCTGCTTCGGGTCAAACAAAAATGATCAACTTATCATCACAAAGATATAAGATCAAACAAATGATCATATCACAAATGATCAAACACTGATCATTTCACAGCAACACTCAGTATGCCACGTTACCAAATTGGGATATATCGCTGATAAATTTCAACTACATAACCTCTGAGCTCGTACGTCTCAGAGAAGGGTGTTAAGCTAAGAGAATAAATTCTCCGCCACCAACAGAAATGTATTTGAAAGAAATCAGCTTTATATCTCAAATTGTAACGTCAAACACACAATCCATACAAGTCTGTTCCGGGATCGAACAGAACCGAAGGCACTTCTCACGAAGCCCTTGCATATCCGGATAATTTTCTAATCACGTCCGGACTTCCCGTCACTAAGGGTGATAAAAACCTCTAAATCGGAGATCAGCCGATGTAGAGTAACTCGACGGTAATCCTTCCATTTTCAAAAATATCCGGTCTTCAACACCGGTCTTCGAATGCAATTCATTACGACGTATCACTTATTCGGAATGGGTTATACGACCCCATGGTCCTTTCCCGGCTAACCCGAATAGTGAGCGTATATTTAAAAACAAGTGTGGCATTCAAATTCATCCAATCACAACAAATACCATTCAAGGGTAATTATTGATAGTCGGTTATTTAACTATCAATAAAGATGCGCAACATCATCAGATTCCAAATAATTTTCCCAAATTATTTTATCTTCAAAAATATCTTTACTAGATATAAAATTTCCACACTTCAAAAATAAATCAATATTTATTTTTTTAAACGAATTCTCATTTCCTTTATAAATTCCATATTGAATTTATATTTTTCGAATATCTACTGATATTCGATTTCCAATTGATTTCAAAAATTCACTTTCGATTTATCTTTAAGAAGATAAATTCTCAAAAACATTTCATTTCGTTTTGGAAAACATTCCATACTTATTTTATAATAAGTGTTTCACCAATCTTTTATTTTCAACATTTGAAAATATTCGATATACTTAAATCAAATTAAGTATAATTTCATTCTTTAAGGAAAATATTCTTTTAACACCTTTATTTGAGTCAAAACGAATGTTACGTAAAACATCGTTACGACGACTCAAAATCACTAGTATAGGGATTCAGAATTAAGATAGATGTATAAATCCCAATACTATATAAAACATTTCCTTCCGGAAATCATTTACTATAACAACAATGTTATAGTCCACCATTTCCTTAAATTTCTCGAAAACGTCTATTTCAACAAGAACTGTTGAAATCTATGCTTTCGATTCATAATACATTTTAAAACATCTTTAAAATGTTTAACTTCATTTTTATATCACTTCTTCAAAAATAAATCCATTTTACTTAACAATATATTCACTGTCCAAAAATCGTGAATATAACTTCTTTAATAACCTTCTATATTTAATTTATCACATTCAATCTATTTCAAATTTATAAACACGTTTATAAATTCTATTTCTCTTTTTAATAACAACTTCGACTTATAATTTCCTTTTATTTTCTTCCATATTCAACTCATCAAAATAAGTGACTTTGGATTTATAAACAACTTTTATAAATCTCAATTCTATTTATAAAAACTTCATATCAAATCAATTTCAATATTGATTTCTAAATTTATTTTCAACTTTAAATAAAATTTCCATGCTGATTTCTCAAAGATTCATTTCCAGGTATTAAATCAATTACAGATTGATTTCTAATTTTATTTATCACTACTAAAATAAATTCCTTATTTTTCTTTCAAATTATTCAATATCCTGTTTTTAAATGGATTCTTCAAATTGAAATCATTTTACATGGATTTCCCAAATCAGTTCAATTTACCGATTAAATTTCTAATTTGATTTCCAACTTATCTCCTTTTAAATAAATTCCTTTTAAAGAAAATAAATTTCAATTGTTTCTTTCAATCTATTTAAAAATCCAAATTTAAATTAAATTCTTCAATTTATAATCACTGTCTTATGAAATTCATTTATTTAGCAATTTCACTTTATTCTGGAATTTATTCAATATGATTATAAAATTTTACTTTTTATACTTTAAAAATTCCTTTCTTCAAAATTTCTTCAATTTCAAAAATTGATTCACTTAGAAATTTTCTACTTGAATTTCAAAAATTCAATTTCGTTTATCTTTGGAATCCAATGATGTCAAACATCCATTCAGCTAAATTTTAGCTTTCAAACAATTTCCAGATATCAATATGATTAATAGCATCACTATAATCATTCACAGATTCATATCACAATAGCAATAAATTCAATCAATGTGAGGGGTCCAGTTGGATCCCTCTAACCTGTTTCCCTGCATCCAAAGATGTTAGCACAATACCAATTCCGCTCCAGTACGGAATTATCGCGGTATATGGGTTTTATAAAAATCCGCTTACTAACGGCGCAATAGGGTCTCATCCGCTATACGAGGCGGGAAATCATCAATCCAATATATACATATGCCAATATGTATATATTGCTATATATATAGATATATCCTACTATATCTAATATCACAATCAACATAGCAACAATCAGTCAATAAATAACTGTCATACAAAATATATTTTTGAGTGAGAAAATAATCTCACCTTAGCTTTTTATTTTTGCAATCCAATTTCCAATCCAACTTTTTTTCTCCATTGTTAACCTGACAGAGATTGCCCTCACGACTGCAACCCCGCCTGCGCCTCCCCGCGAGATCGCACTATCACCCAGTACCACCTGCCTTCGTCACACTCACGCGAGCTTCGCCATCGAGATCGAAGTCGCCTTCCATCGCCCAGACTTCATCGCTGACATCTCCGAATACCATCGAGTCACCCCAACTTCGATCGCGAGCTTCCCCATAGTCGAAGACAAAGTCGTGATCCCCTTCTCCACATTTGCCGTCTTCGCTGAGAGATCTCCAGCCCCCAACCTCGATTCAAGAATCTCCCCAAAACAAACGCGCGCGCCACCGCGATTATACAGTGCCAAGTCGCGAATCCCTAAATCCTTCGAAGTGAAACCCTAGCTCGAAATCGATTCGAATAGGGTTTCGGTTTGATTTTAAAATGGGAAAAAGAGGTGCGACCATTGTTGATTTTTTTTGAACGAGAGTGAAGGAAGTCTCCTTTATATTTTGTTTTGTTTTGAAGAGGACAAACGCCATTTCTTTGCAGAAGTTCGAGTGTTTTTAATCTGAACGGAGGGATATTTAAAATTGCTCGGGTATGGGTTGCACGATCTCGCTTCGTGATAGTAGGCGTGATTAAAGGAAAAAATGTTGACCAACTTTAAATTTTAAAATTCAATTTGAATTCAATTAAATCTCAACGTGTTTTCTAACCGTACGGTCACAAAGCAACTCCGAAAAATATGAAATTCGAAATCCGATATCAGTTCAATATCCCGGATCCAATGGAACCGGTTTCGTCGAATTCCGAGACTGCGCCTCGAACGGCTATTTTTAAATATCGATACGAACGATATAAATTCCAGAACTGAACAAAACAGTCTGAAATTAAATTCTGAAGCTTCCGTTATCTTCAGTATCATCAAAATAAAATTTAAAAGCTTTTGAAATATTTTTCTTCAGCTAAAAATTGAAGATTTAAATTTTTATCCAGTTTCAATAGATTAAATTTTTATAATTTAATCGCCAAATTCAAAGTTATTTCGGGGATTCAATTAAATCATCGTTCAAATATTTAAAATTAATTAAATATTCTCAATTTAATTTGTTCAAAATTCTGGGTCGTTACAGACTTCCCCCCTTAAAAGAATTTCGTCCTCGAAATTACAAGTTAGGAAAAATGGTTCTTAACTCGTCTACTCTTTTTCCAACATCTAATAGTTTTATCAAATTTTCAAAACAAATCTCTCTACTAGAGATTCGTTATTAATTCAACTAAATTTCCAACTTCAATTTCAAGTTTCAACAGCATTGTTTTACTTCAAAATTCAAATTTAAACTTAAATTCAAATTTTAACTTCCAAATTTTTTCAAAAATTTTCTAACACCCTAAATTTTCGAAAAATTTCGCCAGCGTCTCCTTTGCGCGGCTAATACGGTACGACTACAAAACATCCCTACAGACTCTCAGAATTCAAAAAGAAAAAGAAAAAGCCAAGCGGCTACAGAAGAAATCAGCAAAAACTCATATTATAATTCAAATACTTACCTTTTGTCGAGCAATTCAAATTTATCTTTGAAAGTAAAATCCCAATTCCTTTATACACCTGTATGTCCTACTAGCCATAATATCTAGTTACATATTCAAACCATTTTGCCAAACTTTATTACAAAATTTTCAATATAACTGCTTATATCATCATTACTTCACTATTGAAGTTACACCTATTCAATTTTGTTCAATCTTTACATTTCAATTTCATTTGAATTCAATTTCAATCTAATTTGGATTCAATTCAACTTCTGAATATTGAATTTCATCGATTAACTTTCATTTACAACTGCTTATTTTGGATTAGTTTCAATTACTAATTCATTTCAAATTCTAATCCACTTACAAATTCAAATTTGTTTTCAACATTCAGTTTTAATTCCAATTTTATTCTTTTGTTCATTCCCAAAATTTATTACAATTTACTATTTTGGTTTATAACCACTTATATTAGACTGGATTTTAAATTCCATATGAATTTTAATTCATCTTTCATTTGTAGTTATTCAATCCAATTCAATGCTTAACATTCGAAATGAATTTCAACTTTCAATTTCACTTTCATTTTCATTTGCTCATTTTATAAGTTATACAACTTATATTCAAAAATTACCACTTGGATTTTTATTGACTCACTTATACTTACATTAATTTAACTTCATCCTTTAAATTGAATTTATTCTATCAATATTCAATTTGTATAAGTTATCAACTCATCTATTATTCCCATAGATATTTTAAATAGAATCCCAGAGTCTTTTCAATCTTTTCAAAACCACTTTTGAAAACAATTCAAATCATCCTTTGAATTTCCAAAACAAAACTCCAATTTTTTTCAAACGACATTCCATTTTAAAACAATTTGGCAGCAATTTCTCTTTTGGAAACCCGAAAATGAACATCAATGATGTCGCGGTCATCATCGAAGTTATTTTCCAGCGACCAAAAAGAGTTTAGAGCTTTTCATCTCTTCAAAAGACTTTTCAAAACCTTTGAAATTCATTTTCAAATCAAAAAGAAATTTAACTTTCCAAATCACCAAAATTTTCAAATTCCTTCAAAAACATTTCCAAAACTTCTCTGGAATTCCGTTTCAAATTATAAATCACATTTATAACTTATATTCTCAAATTTCATTTGTATATGAATTCATTTCTTAATTTTGGAGTTACGATTCCAGTTTCTTATTTAATTTCAATGATGATAATTCACTATTATAACTCCCTAACATCCATGCAACCATATACTATAATAATTTACAGAAAATCATTTCTTTTCTATACAAAAATAGTTTTGGGTAAAATTATTTCATTCACCCTATTTTAAAACAATACTGTGCCGAACTGTTCTATTCAAGTGTTTAGAAACCCCTTCGATACAGTTTTGCAAGACTGTGCCGACGAAGGTTCATATACCACTCAATAAACCAATCATCACAATATAAAACAATTTTATATTTACTACAAATACGCGCTCATATCTATTATTACACTCAACTCATTCTAGAGTACTGCTGACTCTATCTCTAATGAGTAACACCCAACAGAGCAGGGTTGTCGCTTAACCATATGCTCTGATACCACGCTGTCACGTACCGAAATTTTTCGACTTTCGAAAATTCGACATCGATACTCACTTTATCGACTGCCGAGCCATCGAGTGCCGGAAACCCGAAAAGTTATGGTTTTAGAAAGAAGAGGTAGAAGAAAAAGAAGGAAGAAGAAAGACCCGCAAATCCGTCTTCTGAAAACCCGACACTGCTACGTCCACTGTAGCAACTGTCGACCAATCGGATGGCGGAAACGCGAACTTTAATGTTTAAAAGAAGAGGTAGAAGAAGAAGATAGAAGAAAAAGAGAAGAAAAAAAGGAGAAGAACAACATAAAACACATCAGAACAGAAAACAATATCAGAATCTTACACATCGCAGCGGAACAATATACAATAGATAATTACTAGTCTTTTAAAACAAAGAACTATATCATTTTATACATACATCAATCATCAGAGTCAATATACAACAATGGACAGTTATATAACTTGTCCTCATACAGAATACACAACGGAATAATACAAAAATATAGACGATACGTTTCGCCATCCAGCTTGCTTCCAAAGCTCCAGAATATCCTGATAATATAACTCTAGGCTGCCCGTGTGGAAATTAGTGGGCCCCCAGAGTTTAGAAAGGAACAATAAACTCCGAGTCAGTCATGGTGACTGGTGTGAGATCGTAAAACAGTTATTCTTTAAAATAAACAACAGGAAAACTTTGATGTCAATTCGCAATGCTTTTGGAAAAGGAAACTACCATAAGACCTCCCACCACACACACAATGCAAACGCAGACTTGGAGGAGATTTCTTCTTATGATAGTCAAAGATGCTTACAACGCAAAAATCAAATTCTTTTTGATATTATTATTAGTGCATAGTGGAAAACATTTCGAAAGTAGAATATAAATCTTAGCCAGCATAGGTACCATTATATTATGCCTGCTATAGCTGCCTCCTGAGGAGACAGGTTATACAATTGAAATCGTAAAGGCTCGTATTGTTTCTTTGGATTTCCAACAAATGGTCAGGCTAAGGAACTTCCTTTTCCACGATGGGTACGTCCCTGGAATAGACGACCCGAGAACCTAACCGGATCTCTGCCAACACAAGGCCGGGTTACCTCTGCAAAAATAGGTAACTACTGACACGCGTATGCCATCCCCCGATCGTCACCGATCTTCCCGAGGATCCCCGATTCGCAACAACCACAAAGAAATAAATTTTGCAGCAACCACAGAGGTTAAGTATCTGGGCTCCATACCATGATACCACCTTTATCCAGAAGGAATGACATACACTAAGGGGCGCTACTCCCTAGAACCTTGCCGCATCCTTCCTGTTTCGACCATTTCCGGGGTGTGAGGCTCGATGAAGTCTCGTCCACAAAGCTACGCTTTCTACAAAGCCCTGCTTCGGGTCAAACAAAAATGATCAACCTATGATCACAAAGATATAAGATCAAACAAATGATCATATCACAAATGATCAAGCACTGATCATTTCACAGCAACACTCAGTATGCCACGTTACCAAATTGGGATATATCGCTGATAAATTTCAACTACATAACCTCTGAGCTCGTACGTCTCAGAGAAGGGTGTTAAGCTAAGAGAATAAATTCTCCGCCACCAACAGAAATGTATTTGAAAGAAATCAGCTTTATATCTCAAATTGTAACGTCAGACACACAATCCATACAAGTCTGTTCCGGGATCGAACAGAACCGAAGGCACTTCTCACGAAGCCCTTGCATATCCGGATAATTTTCTAATCACGTCCGGACTTCCCGTCACTATGGGTGATAAAAACCTCTAAATCGGAGATCAGCCGATGTAGAGTAACTCGACGGTAATCCTTCCGTTTTCAAAAATATCTGGTCTTCAACACCGGTCTTCGAATGCAATTCATTACGACGTATCACTTATTCGGAATGGGTTATACGACCCCATGGTCCTTTCCCGGCTAACCCGAATAGTGAGCGTATATTTAAAAACAAGTGTGGCATTCAAATTCATCCAATCACAACAAATACCATTCAAGGGTAATTATTGATAGTCGGTTATTTAACTATCAATAAAGATGCGCAACATCATCAGATTCCAAATAATTTTCCCAAATTATTTTATCTTCAAAAATATCTTTACTAGATATAAAATTTCCACACTTCAAAAATAAATCAATATTTATTTTTTTAAACGAATTCTCATTTCCTTTATAAATTCCATATTGAATTTATATTTTTCGAATATCTACTGATATTCGATTTCCAATTGATTTCAAAAATTCACTTTCGATTTATCTTTAAGAAGATAAATTCTCAAAAACATTTCATTTCGTTTTGGAAAACATTCCATACTTATTTTATAATAAGTGTTTCACCAATCTTTTATTTTCAACATTTGAAAATATTCGATATACTTAAATCAAATTAAGTATAATTTCATTCTTTAAGGAAAATATTCTTTTAACACCTTTATTTGAGTCAAAACGAATGTTACGTAAAACATCGTTACGACGACTCAAAATCACTAGTATAGGGATTCAGAATTAAGATAGATGTATAAATCCCAATACTATATAAAACATTTCCTTCCGGAAATCATTTACTATAACAACAATGTTATAGTCCACCATTTCCTTAAATTTCTCGAAAACGTCTATTTCAACAAGAACTGTTGAAATCTATGCTTTCGATTCATAATACATTTTAAAACATCTTTAAAATGTTTAACTTCATTTTTATATCACTTCTTCAAAAATAAATCCATTTTACTTAACAATATATTCACTGTCCAAAAATCGTGAATATAACTTCTTTAATAACCTTCTATATTTAATTTATCACATTCAATCTATTTCGAATTTATAAACACGTTTATAAATTCTATTTCTCTTTTTAATAACAACTTCGACTTATAATTTCCTTTTATTTTCTTCTATATTCAACTCATCAAAATAAGTGACTTCGGATTTATAAACAACTTTTATAAATCTCAATTCTATTTATAAAAACTTCATATCAAATCAATTTCAATATTGATTTCTAAATTTATTTTCAACTTTAAATAAAATTTCCATGCTGATTTCTCAAAGATTCATTTCCAGGTATTAAATCAATTACAGATTGATTTCTAATTTTATTTATCACTACTAAAATAAATTCCTTATTTTTCTTTCAAATTATTCAATATCCTGTTTTTAAATGGATTCTTCAAATTGAAATCATTTTACATGGATTTCCCAAATCAGTTCAATTTACCGATTAAATTTCTAATTTGATTTCCAACTTATCTCCTTTTAAATAAATTCCTTTTAAAGAAAATAAATTTCAATTGTTTCTTTCAATCTATTTAAAAATCCAAATTTAAATTAAATTCTTCAATTTATAATCACTGTCTTATGAAATTCATTTATTTAGCAATTTCACTTTATTCTGGAATTTATTCAATATGATTATAAAATTTTACTTTTTATACTTTAAAAATTCCTTTCTTCAAAATTTCTTCAATTTCAAAAATTGATTCACTTAGAAATTTTCTACTTGAATTTCAAAAATTCAATTTCGTTTATCTTTGGAATCCAATGATGTCAAACATCCATTCAGCTAAATTTTAGCTTTCAAACAATTTCCAGATATCAATATGATTAATAGCATCACTATAATCATTCACAGATTCATATCACAATAGCAATAAATTCAATCAATGTGAGGGGTCCAGTTGGATCCCTCCAACCTGTTTCCCTGCATCCAAAGATGTTAGCACAATACCAATTCCGCTCCAGTACGGAATTATCGCGGTATATGGGTTTTATAAAAATCCGCTTACTAACGGCGCAATAGGGTCTCATCCGCTATACGAGGCGGGAAATCATCAATCCAATATATACATATGCCAATATGTATATATTGCTATATATATAGACATATCCTACTATATCTAATATCACAATCAACATAGCAACAATCAGTCAATAAATAACTGTCATACAAAATATATTTTTGAGTGAGAAAATAATCTCACCTTAGCTTTTTATTTTTGCAATCCAATTTCCAATCCAACTTTTTTTCTCCATTGTTAACCTGACAGAGATTGCCCTCACGACTGCAACCCCGCCTGCGCCTCCCCGCGAGATCGCACTATCACCCAGTACCACCTGCCTTCGCCACACTCACGCGAGCTTCGCCATCGAGATCGGAGTCGCCTTCCATCGCCCAGACTTCGTCGCTGACATCTCCGAATACCATCGAGTCACCTCAACTTCGATCGCGAGCTTCCCCATAGTCGAAGACAAAGTCGTGATCCCCTTCTCCACATTTGCCGTCTTCGCTGAGAGATCTCCAGCCCCCAACCTCGATTCAAGAATCTCCCCAAAACAAACGCGCGCGCCACCGCGATTATACAGTGCCAAGTCGCGAATCCCTAAATCCTTCGAAGTGAAACCCTAGCTCGAAATCGATTCGAATAGGGTTTCGGTTTGATTTTAAAATGGGAAAAAGAGGTGCGGCCATTGTTGATTTTTTTTGAACGAGAGTGAAGGAAGTCTCCTTTATATTTTGTTTTGTTTTGAAGAGGACAAACGCCATTTCTTTGCAGAAGTTCGAGTGTTTTTAATCTGAACGGAGGGATATTTAAAATTGCTCGGGTATGGGTTGCACGATCTCGCATCGTGATAGTAGGCGTGATTAAAGGAAAAAATGTTGACCAACTTTAAATTTTAAAATTCAATTTGAATTCAATTAAATCTCAACGTGTTTTCTAACCGTACGGTCACAAAGCAACTCCGAAAAATATGAAATTCGAAATCCGATATCAGTTCAATATCCCGGATCCAATGGAACCGGTTTCGTCGAATTCCGAGACTGCGCCTCGGACGGCTATTTTTAAATATCAATACGAACGATATAAATTCTAGAACTGAACAAAACAGTCTGAAATTAAATTCTGAAGCTTCCGTTATCTTCAGTATCATCAAAATAAAATTTAAAAGCTTTTGAAATATTTTTCTTCAGCTAAAAATTGAAGATTTAAATTTTTATCCAGTTTCAATAGATTAAATTTTTATAATTTAATCGCCAAATTCAAAGTTATTTCGGGGATTCAATTAAATCATCGTTCAAATATTTAAAATTAATTAAATATTCTCAATTTAATTTGTTCAAAATTCTGGGTCGTTACATAAAGAGAAATCTAGAAGGCCGATGATCATAGCATTATGGGCACGTCCCACACAGCCCTGAAGTGACCCTGTTTTAGCCATTACTAGTTGATAAGGCCAGAGGTAATGTTTATCTTTCACATAGCGCACACTCCACTTTGAATGCCATACTGCCATTCTTGATCACACAACTGATTTCTACAAACGTATAACTCCTTAGCTCATATATCTCAAGGAAGGGTGTTAAGCTAATAGAAGTTGCATTCTCCGCCACGAAATAGATGATACGTTTAAAAAGATCAATCAGTGTGATTAGAAATGCAATGTCAAACATTCGTCCATACAAGTTGTCTAGGAACAGGACAAAACCGAAGGAACTTTCCTACCATAACCTGTCGGGAGTCATCCATAGGATTAGTAGCGAGCATCCCTTACATCGAAGGTCAAATAAAGATACTGTTTCCACATATATATTATATGGAAAATTTCCTCTAAGGTTCAGTGACAAGTAGCCCTTCATTCTATTTACTATCATTGCAAGTCTTCATTTTGAATACGTAAATTGGTTCGAAGTTGTTTTCGAATATGAATTACTCAAATTCGACCCCTGTTAACTCCTATAAAGAATGTCGCGACCTAAAATCTTGAACGAGTCAATGAAGCAACGACCTAACAGGAGTCTGCGACCTAAAAACATAGCGACCTAAAGAATGTCGCGACCTAACTGCTGAAGAGGCTCAGCGACCTAACAAGAGTCTGCGACCTAAAAACATAGCGACCTAAAGAATGTCGCGACCTAACTGCTGAAGAGGCTCAGCGACCTAACAAGAGTCTGCGACCTAAAAACATAGCAACCTAAAGAATGTCGCGACCTAGCCACAGGAAAGGTTCGCGACCTAACTACAGAAGAGTTCGCGACCTAACTACAGAAGAGTTCGCGACCTAAGAAGTCTGCGACCTAAGGTAGCTAGCGACCTAAGGACTTGGAAAGGCTTGCGACCTAGCTACAGGAAAGGTTCGCGACCTAAGGACTTGGGAGAAGTTTGCGACCTAGCCACAGGAAAGGTTCGCGACCTAAGGACTTTAGAAGTTTGCGACCTAAGAGGCTAACGAGTTAGGGCTTCAGCGACCTAGAGCTCCCACAGCTATCCCTTAACTCGCCTGCGACCTGCCACTTAATCAAATAAAGCTAAGAACTGCTTCACCAGCTAATCTTTTAAGCCGCAAGGAGACTGCGACCTAGCTTAGGTCGCTCGCGACCTACGACTTAACTAAGGTCGTACGCGACCTAAGACTTAGGCGAATTTTCTGAATTCAAATCAGCTACTATAAATACCCCACCACTTCCAACATGAAGAGGACTTTTGGGCAATTCATTTCGAAAACGCCGTTACTCTGTCGAACTCTCCAATCATTCAGCAAACAAGGATCCTTCAAGCATTCAAGACACTACAACAAACTTCGAGAGAAATTCTTAACATCCGACATGGATTCATCGAGTTTCATCGCCGAAGATTGAGCTAGTAGTCAAGATTGTTTCTTGTGATCGAGTTGTACTGTTTTCGTAGGAGATTTGTATCAATTTGTAACCAGATTCTATAATAAAGAGATTCAAAGTGGACGTAGGCTAAATCTCAAGCCGAACCACTATAAATTGCTGTCTTTTACTGCATTTCTGCTATATTCCTGCTTAACTTCTGTTCCCGTCACACGGGTGGTGCTTTCACGATCTTATTACACACACCGGGTGTTATCGTTCATATTTTGACGTTAACATTTTGGTGCTTTCACCGAGAACCCAACTCAGGCAATCATCCACCGTTGCTTCGCAAAGATTCATAAAAAGAACCTCTCTTAAAAAACCAGATCCGAGATAATGGCTCCTAGAAGAAGAGGTAGACCTATCAGATCCGGAAACGCTCACGAAGGAACTTCCGCTTCCCCAATAACAGACCAAGCAACTCCAACCGTTGGGGTCACCAGGGCTGAATTGGATGACGCAGTTTCTGGATTATACCAACAAATTGAAACTCAAAACGCTTTGATGATGGATAGAATAACTGCCCTGCTTGGGGCAAATCGTCAGCCAGAAAACCATCAAACCACCCTTCCTGAAATGCCACCTTTCCAAGCTGATGGTTCTAGGCCGCAACCAACTTGTCATGAACATATGCCCGGGCAAACTTCCGAGGGAAGAACTAATGCTTGCCCGGAGGTGTCTTTGAACAACAAAGAGTATCTGTCTGAAATGGTTGGCCGCATCATGAAAGAGAGCATGCAAAGGGAAGAGGATGAGTCTGACTGGGGATTTGCGCCAAGCAGAACTCCGTTTACTGAAAGGATCCTGAGAGCAGAATTCCCAAGGAAATTTGCACCTCCTACTATCCAAGCCTATAGGGGAACCACTAACCCTAATCATTTCCTATACAAATACGATTGACATATGACCGGTGCAAGAGCATCAGACGAGATCAAGTGTCGGTACTTTCCGGTATACCTGGAAGGTGTGGCTTTACTTTGGTTCACAAAGCTTCCAGTTCGGTCTATAGATAAGTTCTCCGACTTAACACAAAAGTTTAAGGAACAGTTCAGATTGTATGCTTCAAAAGCTAAGGATATAATGTCACTGTCTAACCTTGAACAAGCGCCCGGAGAATCAATCAAATCTTTCTTGAGCCGTTTCAATATAACTTTAGCCGAAGTAGAAAATGCGGAACCACGCATGATCCTGACTTATTTGATGCGAGCCATTGATAAATCGAGTAAATTTGGAATATGGCTAAAGATGAAGGAACCGAACTCACTTGATAAATTCTATAAAAAGGCCGACGAGTTCATTCGCCTTGAAAACCTTTCTACGACATCAAAGGTGGTTGCTGCCCAAACTAATAACAACAGTGTCCTATCTAAGAAAAGAGAATCTGAAAGTCAGAAAAGGGAGAATGAAGGAGGAAAGAACCAGGGAAATGAAAAGAAACCTCGCCGCTTTAATTCTTCAGATTATACCCCTTTAACTGATACACCAAGGAATATCTATTTTGCAACAAAAGACATTGTCCAGTATCCTAAGCCACCTGAGATGACGAAAGGTGCAAAGAGTAATGGGAAATTCTGCCAATTTCACAATGAACCTGGCCATGACACTGACCAATGTCGCCAGTTAAAGAAAGTGATTGAAGAATTGTTGGAACAAGGTAAACTCCAACAATACGTTAAGAAAAGTGGAGTCAATCCAACCTCATCCACTCGGGATCAACAACATCCTACCCATCAATCCGATTCTCACAACAACACTGCAATGCAAGATTCAGAAAAGCTTGTCATTAATGCTATCACAGGCGGATTATACCCAGCAAGCAGAAGTTGGGATGACTACTAATTACCCACAAAACTGCGGCTGGGGCATCTCTCACTTTCTCTGGCATAAAAATCCAAAAGCTATGAATCAAGCACAAATGGAAATCCAGCTTGGGGATTCTGAAACAATAATAACTAGCATTCATTTTTACTTAACAGCATTGCTTGAATGTGTAAAGATAATAATAGATGTGTAACTTCTGCATTGTAAACCGCTGAGAAATCAGCGTGACTCAATAATGAAAAAAATTATGCATTGTGTTTTCTGTTATAAAATGCCTGTTATATTTCGATGTGTAAATACTCTAAATGTATTGCTAAAATATCGATCTAATACTGCAGGCCATTAAAGCAAAGCTCACCCATCGCAAAGCTAAGCGAGCCTTACAAATCATTTAGCAAATTTCAAGCAAAAAAAATTTCAAACTCAAATCCCATACAAGAGAAGCTTCACATAAAAAGTTGACGGCTCCGCTATGTCAAGCCCTCGTTAACTGGTTGCGATCGTTAATATAAAAAGGCATCCAACCAAATAACTTGCGTTTACTCTGTGGAGTCATTCAACAGTGAAGTCTACTTCTTCGGATAAAGCAACTTACTTGCAAAAGAAAGCAACACGCGCTTGGAAACGATGATAAAGGATCGCAGATTGGCGGATGATGATACAACATGAGCAGGCAAACATGGAAGCAGCCAAAGGAAGGTATGCCTCTCAACAGGAAAGCAGGTAGATCCACTAAAGGGATACCTTCCCGAGCAGAAGGAATAAGACCCTCGCTGGCTGATTGTGATGCATCCGATCAGGCAGCTTGTGTCAATCCCATGGATCTACTTGCTCCTAAGACGCAACCTTCCTGGCACACCAACCAACTGATGCTCCTTCCCGAGGGTCAACAAAGCCCTCTAACGAGGCACGCCAATAAATGGAGAGCTTTCCTCAATTAAAAAGATCGGTGGGACTACCAAAAAGGGGCACCTTGTTAATCGATTGCGATCGTTTGTACAAACAAACATCCAATCGAACGACTTACGCTTGTCCCGTGGACCCCTCCGACCATGAGAAAGTAACTTCCAGGCAACCACAAGCCCTCTTCGGAGGCACAAGCCCTCTTCGGAGGCACAAGCCCTCTTCGGAGGCACAAGCCCTCTTCGGAGGCACAAGCCCTCTTCGGAGGCACAAGCCATCTTCGGAGGCACAAGCCCTCTTCGGAGGCACAAGCCCTCTTCGGAGGCACAAGCCATCTTCGGAGGCACAAGCCCTCTTCGGAGGCACAAGCCCTCTTCGGAGGCACAAGCCATCTTCGGAGGCAAAAGCCCTTTTCGGAGGCACATTTCACCCGTGTAGAAGTGCAAAATGCTTCTCTTCAGAGACCCACTTCACCAGAGATGAAATTCCAAAACTGCTTCTCTTCGGAGACCAAAAGACCTCTTCAGAGGCGTACTTCATCTTGCTTGAAGTACCAAAAATAAACCCTTTACTGGGGCACAAAAATCAAAACCTTCTGCAGAAGCTCATTTCACTGTGCAGGAAAATTCACTTTCAAACAAATAAAAGTGATCATTCCCAGAAGTCGAAATGTTCTTCAGGAAGAAAAAGAAAATAAAGATTTCTCCAAAGACAAGATATACTCTATTAAAAGCAGAATAATTCTTCCCTGAAAAAGTGGAAAGTTATTCTCTAAAATAAGAGTATCGGTCTTGTGAAATCAAGAAATATTACAATATACTTGTGGTGTGGGGGCAACACTATACAATTCAGTTACATTAATAAAAGTAATATACAAGCAACATACCACAAGTTCATTGCAATATCACGTAATAAAGATGTGGAGTAAATGCGTTCTTGAAACACAGACAAGAATTTGTACAAGTGAAAAGAATCGTTTACTCTATACTTCAAATGAAAAACAGATGTATTCCTACATACACAAGGATTTGTACAAGAAAAATATCTATTTATTTCAACACTATGAGAAATTTTTACATTGTACAGGCAACAAAAAGAAGCGGAGACCGGTATCCGCACAATCCCCGGTCAATACAAAAAGCAGAAAATGCAAAATCAAACTCATTTCTCCTTCTTCCCACCCTTGGAGCTTTTACCCGGCCTGGTAATTAGCTTCGTAGGCCGCATCGGAGAAGAAGGAGAAAGAGACTCAGCCGGATCAATATCTGCCTCATCCCCAGCAGCAGAGGAACTCTTCTTTCCTTTCTTTGAAACCACACGCTTCCCCTTCTTCTTGGAAGAAGACTCACTCCCCGGAGCAAGAAATGTAGAAAGCTTTGTGTCATAATCGAAAGACTGCTCCGGGGTCTTCTCGCTATCTTCCAGACCTTCTGCCTTCTGTTCTTCGGAAGCAGATGGTTCATCTAAACCTTGAAGGGCCGCTATTGGTTCTTCCTGTGAACCAGGTTGGGAAGCTGGAAGAGGTATAACTTGAGAAGGAGGAGGAACGGCAGCTGAAGAAGGAAGAGTTGGGGCAGTTTCTGGGGCGTCTGCTGCATAATAAAAGATATCAAAATCAGTATTCTCCGAGAAAAAAGAAAACTGTGAATTGTCAAAGTTACCTGGAGAAGCCGGTTTAGCGAGATCAATCTCAAATTCCCGAGCTTGGAAGTCTTTCATTGCCTCTTCCTCTGTAGGGGTGGTTGCAGTTTCTGTGTCAACCTTAGCGGGAGGCGTGGAATGAGAACTAGAGCCAGCAATATCCGCATGAGCTAAAGCCGAAGTATAAGCAGGAGCAATAGGAGGTTTCTCTTTCTCAGGAAGCTTCTCTCTCGTCGCTTCGGCCCGCACTCGGACGAGCTGCTCTTTTCCTTTGACAAGGGCATCGCGATCGCTCTCACTTAAGTAGGTGGCTTGAAGATCTGTTTCGGAGTACCCGGCACCACCAAATAAGTCAATGATTGCCTCCCACACCTCCGCTAAGGTGACTTCATACTCTGGTCCCAGAAATGAAAGGCTCCCACGCCCCAGGACACAATGCATATAGAAGTCAAACAGAGTCACGTCAACGGTGGCTATGGTCGCCTTATGGGATTCTTCGGCTGCGGCTTTACCGGAGAGAACTTCATCACGTTCTCTTTCAGCCTTCAGTAACTGGGACTGTAGCCTAGCAATTTCTAAGTCTCGAGAACTGAGTTTTTCCTGAAGTTGAGCAGCGTCATCACGATATTTTCTAGTAACATGTTGTTCTGCTTCAAGCTTGACTTCAGTATCTCTCTGAGCAGCGTGGGCGTCTCGAACTTGTTTTTGAAGCATTTCCTCTTTCTGAGAATAAGAAGTGGAAGAAGTAGCAAGCTCTTTTTTAAGCCTTTCAACTTCGGCTTCGAGCTTCACATAACCATCGCTAATGCTTTTCATCTCCGAGTCATGCTGTTTACGCCATTTGTCCCACTCAGACTTATCATTTTCCATGGTCATCATCGCTTCAAGATTCAGATGGTTGACTCTTTGAAGTTCATCAACCAGCTTCTGCCACCCAGACATTCTTTCGATGTCAAGCTTTACAGCATCGACATTTTTCAGCATCGCCTGCTTGTCAATGGGGACCAAGTCCAAATCAAAACGCACTCCTTTCAGACACCAATTCGGAAATCGGCTCTGGAGTGTGGGAGGACCGTCTCCAGCTTGGTACTGTGGCCTATTAATGATGGTCTGGATGTCAGACTCCTTAAGGGCAGGGGAACCGGAAGATGTGTTAGGAGGAACAGAAACGGTTGTCTTTTCCGAGATGGTAGATGTATCTTTCTCACCAAGTCTGGCACGTTTACTGGAATCATCAGAAGTGTGACTCTTCCCCTTATCGTCGTAAGATTTCCTTTTATAAGGATCGTCGCTTCTGCGAGAAGAGTCACGTCGCTCGTCCCTACTCCCATAGTATTCCTCGTCTTCTCTCCGGTGACGCTCTTCATGAGCTCGCCTCTCATGAGCCTTTCTAGCAGCTCTCTCCTCATCAGTTTCTTTCACGGCACTGATATAACTCCTAAAGTCGTAAGCTTCACGGCTTCCGTAGCGCTGAAATTTGTTGAAGTAAGAACCGCTTCGCCCCATCAGAGAACCTGAAATTGAAGAAAAAGACCAGTTTTAGAAATCCTCAAGTTGAAGAAGCTAAGTGCATATAAGTACCAAAATTCTAAGTGTGTGTGATGTGTGAACTACGCGCGTCAGACTACAAACCACTTTTGGGTGTAGAAATGGCAATAAGTTGTGTGGAAGGTGTTGTGGATTGCTGCAAAGAAGAAGTTGCTTCGATAACAAGAGGAACCACTTTAGAAACATCATCTTTAAAGAGCTCCTGAGAGGTTATCATGATGTCGCTCAAACTATCGAAAGTATCATCGCCATGGTGCGTGGGAGAATTATCTTTCTCAATTTCCATCTCAACCGTCTTTTCAACAGTGTGAAGATTTTCCTCCTCTTCAACAACCGGGGCAAGTGCTAACTTACTGGACGTCCCGGCAATGTCGGGATGAGTGGAACACTTTACCAATGAAGTCTCAGCGATAAGTTCTTGCGGTAAAGGTTCTTCAGCAGGAACAGGGGCATCTGACTCCTCAGCAGGAGAATCAGGGACTTCATGTGGCTGAGCGGAACGGGAAGGATGTAAGAGTCCAAATTCGTGAAGGAACTCATCTCTCAATAAAAATTGAACACTTCTCTCCTCGTCTGGCACGGCCATAAGCCTCTCAAAAGTCACCTTGTGACTGGCATCTCGAAGTGGGGGAGGAAGTGCTGCAAAAAAGAAAGAATGGAGTTAAGCATTTGACAGTTCGAATTCTGAAAAGTCTTGAGAACAAATCGGAAAGATAGATAATCGTACTTCCCACTCTCCAAATGGCGTAGAATCCCGGAGGGCAGCGAACATAAAAGAATTGAGTCAGAAATCCGTTGGCACTTTCAGACAAGTCCAGAATTAGTTTGCGGTTCCTGGCACTTCTCACAAGTGTAATAGAGGGATGATCTTTGTTCTTTACAAATGTGCACAAGAAGCGAATTTCGGCAAAACTGGGAAAACGTCCCAACGTTCTCCTGAAAAGCACACATAGTCCCAGCAGGATGGAGTATCCATTAGGGTGCAGTTGAAAAGGGGAAATAGATAGCCGAAGGAGAAGTTCTCGAAGACAATCATTAAAGGGCGGAATAGCTCCGCTCAAGCACATCTGACGATTCACGGCAACAAAGCCAAGAGGCGGCCTATCAGCAGTGTCGCTTGACCCAGGAAGTAAAGCATCTGCTTCGGCAATGCCGAACTGGATGCACAATTGTCTGAAGACCTTGTGGCTTAGAGTAGTAGAAGTCCGTTCCGGAGGGTCATTCAGGGGAGTAGCAATTGGGAAAGCTTCTCCAGCTATTTCCAAGTCTTCCTGTTGGGATGCCATTCTACACAAGGAACTGGACGATCAAATATTAAGGTGCACGTTTCCTAAAAAAAAAAGTGAAGTGTTGTGCAAAACTAACGCAATAACAAGCAAATATAAATGAAACTAAATTAATTGATACTTGTCGATTATAAAGTTTCGGGGCTTGATATCTTAAGTCCAAGAACAGTGTTGTGTTGATGCAAATAAATCAGCTTTAGTTGACCGTTTCAATTTTGCTTTAATACTTCACTTAGATTTGTTAGTTCACAACATTTCATTCGCGAAGTTCATTTAAGTTGATATTCTTTGTCGACTAATCTGTCATTTGGTGTGGGCAATCAATGGCAGTATATTCGTCCCATTTTTTCTGTGAATATTGCTTCTAAACAGGTTATCAGCATTAAAGTTAAGGAAATCTGAAAAGAAGTACAACAAAGTCTAAAACAATTCAAGAATCAGCCAAATTCTGCCTAAAATTCTAAGTCCCAGGTCGTTCACGACCTAACATAAGTTGGAGTGATTTTAAGTCGTGCAGTGCAAATAAAAGCATTCAGGGCTATGCAGGATTGTTCAAGTTCTAAGTCGTTCGGCGACCTATTCTTGGTCGAAGCACCTTTAGGTCGCACAGTGCAACTGAAGGGTTAAAAGCAGTGCAGATTTGATCAAGTCCTAACTCGGCTGCGATTTAAAGCTTTTGTCACGGGAAAGTTAGGTCGTTCAGCGACCTAACACAGGTTCCAGTCTTCCTTAGGTCGCGAATGGTCTTAAGTCGCCTAAAACCCTTACTGCTAACTTCCTCTCCACGCCACAAACCACCAAACCCTATAACCCGTTATCAATTACACCTATAAACCCATCGCCTTCCTCACCCCTTCAATTCATCGAAAGATACCAAGAGTGATTCAACACATCCCTAATCCATCGCAGATCCAACACATTACTATGCCCTCATAAATCAGCCAAAGCAACTATCGAGAGTCAACCACGACAGCCACTTGAAACGGTGCACAACTCATAGAATGGGGCTAAGGTCGAAAAAGTAGGGATTCAAGATTAAACGATGATTATGATAGGATGGATGTCAAACTCACTTACGGGATGTAATGGTAAGGAAGAAACGATGACTGGAATAGGTTGAATTCGCCTTTGAAAACTCGAAAAATTCGTCAATGGCAGCAAGGGATCGAAGTAGTAGAGTAGGGAGGAAGAAGCGACCTAACCGATTTATATGAAACCAAGAAAGGAAGATGAATAGACAAGCAAGTTAGTGTTTTAGGTCGCTCGCGACCTAGCGAAGTTAAGTCGAAGCACACGACCTATGACTTCGGCCCGTACTTCGAGGGGCAAATGTTAACTCCTATAAAGAATGTCGCGACCTAAAATCTTGAACGAGTCAATGAAGCAACGACCTAACAGGAGTCTGCGACCTAAAAACATAGCGACCTAAAGAATGTCGCGACCTAACTGCTGAAGAGGCTCAGCGACCTAACAAGAGTCTGCGACCTAAAAACATAGCGACCTAAAGAATGTCGCGACCTAACTACTGAAGAGGCTCAGCGACCTAACAAGAGTCTACGACCTAAAAACATAGCAACCTAAAGAATGTCGCGACCTAGCCACAGGAAAGGTTCGCGACCTAACTATAGAAGAGTTCGCGACCTAACTACAGAAGAGTTCGCGACCTAAGAAGTCTGCGACCTAAGGTAGCTAGCGACCTAAGGACTTGGAAAGGCTTGCGACCTAGCTACAGGAAAGGTTCGCGACCTAAGGACTTGGGAGAAGTTTGCGACCTAGCCACAGGAAAGGTTCGCGACCTAAGGACTTTAGAAGTTTGCGACCTAAGAGGCTAACGAGTTAGGGCTTCAGCGACCTAGAGCTCCCACAGCTATCCCTTAACTCGCCTGCGACCTGCCACTTAATCAAATAAAGCTAAGAACTGCTTCACCAGCTAATCTTTTAAGCCGCAAGGAGACTGCGACCTAGCTTAGGTCGCTCGCGACCTACGACTTAACTAAGGTCGTACGCGACCTAAGACTTAGGCGAATTTTCTGAATTCAAATCAGCTACTATAAATACCCCACCACTTCCAACATGAAGAGGACTTTTGGGCAATTCATTTCGAAAACGCCGTTACTCTGTCGAACTCTCCAATCATTCAGCAAACAAGGATCCTTCAAGCATTCAAGACACTACAACAAACTTCGAGAGAAATTCTTAACATCCGACATGGATTCATCGAGTTTCATCGCCGAAGATTGAGCTAGTAGTCAAGATTGTTTCTTGTGATCGAGTTGTACTGTTTTCGTAGGAGATTTGTATCAATTTGTAACCAGATTCTATAATAAAGAGATTCAAAGTGGACGTAGGCTAAATCTCAAGCCGAACCACTATAAATTGCTGTCTTTTACTGCATTTCTGCTATATTCCTGCTTAACTTCTGTTCCCGTCACACGGGTGGTGCTTTCACGATCTTATTACACACACCGGGTGTTATCGTTCATATTTTGACGTTAACAACCCCGGTTCCTTTGTACCAATCATTGATAAAAAGATATTAATTAAATAGGTGCATAAATCATATTGCAAAACCTTATTGAATAAAAAGGGTTGATAGAAATTGTACTAATTCTACTTAACATCAATTTCTGTATTCAACCTTTATTGTTCGTTGAATAGCAGTGAAATCACATTTTAAATTCATAAGGATATTATGGGTTCCGTCCTCAGAATTGAATACCAAAGTATAAGAAGATTATCTCTACACAATCCAAGTAGTATCCATTCAAATTTATAAATTTTGAATCTTTATACTTGTCTCGTTTTCGACATATCGACCTTATCTGTCCCACACCCAGGAAAAAGGCCAGGTGAGTCAAGGTACTGGTTACTCCTGAACATCTCCTCAGTTTAAGCACCCCATATTAGGATTTCATGAATAGAAAAATCTAGTCTACCTGTCGGCTTTTAGAGCAAAGATTAAATCACTTTATTATAACAACTTTTCTCCAAATCATTTTTTTAAACTCTTTTCAATAAACTATAAAATCTCCAAATCATTGTTAAAACACTTTATTATTCATTTGAAAACATTTATAAAAGATTTGGAAAAGAATTGTTAAGTTTAAATCCATATGTTAAAAGTTATTAAAATTGCTGCAAAAATGCTGCGAATAGTGCTGCAAATAGTGTTTTCAAGGCTTATTTCGTGAAAACAAATTTTTGATCATTTATAAATCCTTTTTATAACTCAAATCTCTTTTTAATCATTTCAAAATATTTATAAAATTTATTCCATATTTTAAAGAGTTAAAGATATCATTTTTAAAGAATTTGTTGCTTTGGTTTTCGAACTGCCAAACTACGATTATTTTAAAATTTTGTTTTACTCATATTTCAAAATCTACTAAAAAAATCTAGATCCTTTTCTTTAGTTTGGAAAGTATGATTATAAGGATTCGGAATATTCTTATTTCAAAGAATTCCGACTCTGAATCCATCGTATACATGGGTTTAACTGTAACGACTGAGACTTTTCGACGCTCGAAAGTCGACATTAATACGCCCACTGTATCAAATGCCATGCAATCGAATGCCGAAAAACCGAACCATTAGGGTTAAAAGGAAGAGGTAGAAGTAGAAGAAGAAAGAAAGAACAAAAAAAAATAGAAACATAAACAATATCAGAATATCACATTCGCAACGGAACAATATATAATAGATAATCACTAGTCTTTTAAACAAAGAACTATATCAGTTTATACAATACAACATTGAGAGTCAATATACAACTCAATACAACAATGGACAGTTATATAAACTTGTCCCCATATAGAACACAAAACAGAATAAATAAATAAGTACAAGTGTACATCTCGCCATCCAGCTCGTCACCAAAGCTCCAGAATATCCAGAATATCATGATAACATAACTCTAGGTTGCCCGTGTGGAAAATTATGGGCACCCAGAGTTTAGAAAGGGAACAATAAACTCCGAGTCAGTCATGGTGACTGGTGTGAGATCGTAAAACAGTTATTTTCATAAAGAAAATAAAGAAATTCGCAATGCTTTTGGAAAATGAAACTACCATAAGGCCTCCCGCCACACACACAATGCAAACGCAGAATTGGAGGAGATTTCTCCTTATGATAGTCAAAGATGCTTACTACGAAAGATCAGTTGATATTATTATTAATGTCTAGTGTGGAAAACATTTCAAAAGTATAATATTAATCTTAGCCAGCATAGGTACCATTATACTATGCCTACTATAGTTGCTATGTTAAATAGTAGGTTCTACAATTAATATCGTACTGGGTTCGTATTGGGAATTGGATTTCAACAAATGGTCAGGCTAAGGAACTTCCTATGCCATATGGGTACGCCTCTGGATGGACGTCCTGAGAACTAACTAGCTCTCTACCAACACAAGGCCGGGTTACCTCTTACACTAGGTAACTACTACCCGAATATGCCACCCCCTGGTCCTTTGTGACCTTTATCCGAGGGCCCTCGATCACACAGCAACAATCACATAGTAAATGAGGTTGGAGCTACCACACAGGTAAATATCTGGGCTCCATACCATAATATCACCTTTTTCCAGAAGGAAATGACATACCCTAAAGGGTGCGACCCTCATAACCTTTCCACATCTTTCCTATTTCGACCATTTTCGAGTTGTGAGGTCCGATGCAGTCTCGTCCACAAAGCAACGCTTTTTCACAAAGCCATGCTTTGATCACAAATGATCAACAAATGATCAGCAACACACAGCAACACTTAGCATGCCACACTACCAAATTGGGAGTATATCACTGATAACCTTCAACTACATAACCTCTGAGCTCGTACGTCTCAGAGAACAATGTTAAGCTAAGAGAATAAATTCTCCGCCACCAAACAGAAATGTATTTGAAAGAAATCAGCTTTATATCTCAAAGTGTAGCGTCAGACATACAACCATACAAGTCTGTTCCGGGTTCGAATAGAACCGAAGGCACTTCCGAAGAAGTCCTTGCAAATCCGAGCATTCACAATCCCGATCGGACTTCCCATCATATAGGGAATCTCTATACCGCAGCTACTCGGTGTAGAGACAATCGATAGGTTATCCTATCGTTCTCGCAAATACCCGGTCTTCAACACCGGTCTTCAAATAATGTCCATTCATGACGTATCACTATTCGGAATGGGTTATATGACACAAAGTCCTCTCCCGGCTTAACCGAATAATGAGCGTTTATTTTAAAAACAAATTCAAATGTCATTTCAAAGGCAAATATTGATAGTCGGTTATTTAACTATCAAACAACATTCACAACAATCAACCAATTTAAATAATTTTCCCAAATTATTAAATTTCAAATTATCTTCACAAGATATATATTTTTCCACACTTCAACATTTTGAAAACCAATTTCAAATCATATTTTCACTTGCGAAATAAAATTTTCGAATGTTATTTATTTTCACTTTTCCTTTACAAATTCCATTGTGAATGTAAATTTCCAAATATTCACTTTCAAACACCAAATCAAATTCCAAATTGATTTCTGAATTTATTTCAACACCCAATCAATTACAAATTGATTTCTAAGTTTATTCCCAAATATCAAATCATTTGCAAATCGATTTCCAAATTTATTTCAACACAAATCAATTTTTCATTCAACATCAAATAAATTTTCATATCGATTTCTCAAAGATTTATTTTCAAATACCAAATCAATTATCAATTGGATTTCAAACAAATTTATCACTTTTTAAAATAAATTCCTTTATCTCTTCCAAACCATTTAAAATTCCATTTTTTATAAATTCTTCAACTTTTAAATAATATTATTCAAAACCGATTTATTAATATCTTTTCCCATATTTTGGAAATAATTCGATAAGATTTCGAAAATCAACCTTATGCTTTTAAATTCCTTCTTTAAAATTCAACCAATTCTTTCAAAAGAGATTCACTTCAAATTTCCTACTTTTATTTCAAAAGTCAAATTTTATTTATTTCTGGTATCCAACGGTACCAAAAATACATTCGGCTAATTTATAGCCTTTAACAAATTTAATCATCGATATAATCATTCACAGAATATAAATAAATTATCACACAGCATATGAAACAAATTCATACAACATATGAAACAAATTCATATAATTTGAGGAATCCAGTTGGATCCCTCCAACCTGTTTCCCTACATCCACAGATGTTAGCAAAATACCAATTCCACTTCGAGGTGGAATATCAAGGTATATGGGATTTATAAAATATCATCCGCTATTATGCGACGCATAGGGTCTCATCCGCTATATAATGCGGGAAAATCAACTCCAAATATATATATATATATATATATACACTACTATATATACTATCACATCCAAACAGTCAATCAATAACTGTAATTCAAATTTTATATTTGAGTGAGAAGATCTCACCTTTGCTTTTAATTTGCAATCCATTTCCCACTCCAGTTTGTTTCCTTCATTGTATTAGACCTTGTATAAATATTAGATGGTTTAATTAATATTCGAACAAATCGAACAAATTAATTTTCGTTTGATAAAATTTTATTTTATCTAATCAATTTAATTTCAAACAAATTTCCTTTAGTAAATTGTTTTTAGTGACAAAGATACTTTAGATTCAACTAAACAAATAATAAAATTTTAAACTGTCTTTATAATTCAAAACATTTAAAACCGCTGCATACGTAAATCTGCAATTAAATCTCACTGGAATATATTTTTTTCTGTTTACATATACAAATTTTCAAATTGAAATTAACAAACAGTTTTATACTTTACTATATATACTTTATTCTATTTTTTTCTTAACTGTATATATATATTTATACAAATCAAGATTAAATCGAGAAAAATGATGTTCGAATACCTCACTGCTCCTGCCTGAGCTACCGCGCCATCGCTTCAACCTCGTCGTCGCCTTCAGGCGAACTACCCATCATTTCGCAGATCATTGGCCACCCGCGTGATCATCGTCGATGCCCCGAAGCGCTTGCGAAAGAACCTCGACTTCGCAACCCACTGTCTGCTCACCGCCACGTGCTCGCAAAAACCCCTTCAGCCAACGCCCACCGAAATGCCGCCCGACCATCACTTAGATGCCGTGCCGCCGCTTCGCGTTCGAAATTCGAGTCGCCACTGCAACCCAAAACCCATCGAGCTCGTTGCCTATATGTAACGACCCGGAAATTTCGATCCCGAAAATTTCGGATAGTTAGGAAAAGAAGAAAGAGATAGAAGAAGAAACAAAAAAATAAAACACAGAACCTCACATTCGCAGCGGATCAAAATATAATATCAAATAATAGCAGTTTACAAAAGAATACTATATCTGTCAATTTGCATTTATAATCCATCATAGTTACTCTCATACACAACATTGAGTATATACAAATCAAATATATCTCAGATAAACAGAAATAATAGTTACAGCGGAAACACTCCATACGTCCTGCCATCCAGCTCATCTCCTAAGCTCCAGAACGTCCTTACCTGAAAATCTGTAATACTCGGTCTGACCCGAGCATTACATCAAAGTAACACCCGGGTCAGGCTGGAAACCAGCGTGAGTAAACCATCTAACATGGAATACAAAATGTATATAAACCCGGGTAACTCGTATCAATTTACAGATTTACAATTTGTTATAGACATCACTTATATCACCTGTCCACTTCAAGGTATTAATACTTAGATTTATGGTCCAATTTACTTAAATCATTTCATTTCAGCCTACTGGTTCCACATTAATTTATCAAGGATCGAAGTGGTTTCGGGTATTTACTAATATCCGACTCTGATTTCTTCGAATCCAATGTCATATTAACCCAAGTTATTCAATGAAACACAATTCAAACTTTAAATACAGGTTGTTACTGTTTTAACCCAATATATTAGACCACATAGCAACACACATCACATACCAGAGATATCAACCAATCCAAGGCACACAATATCCTTAAATCATTTATAAGCAAGATTAATCATCCATATTATCTCTAATTAATTTTCTTAACCCCATTTTGGATTAAATCAATTACTTCAATTACTTATAAATTCTGCTTATTAATTTAATTACAAACCAATCGATTAATCATACAATAATCATCCAACTTAATTCATCCTTCTTGATTTATTTATCACATTAAATAATTAATCTTTAATTACTCACATAGGTTAATTATTCTTACCCATTTACAGTAATTAACCTTTAATTACTCTTATTAGTCAATTAGCTATAATTAATTACCTTAAACCTCACTTAATTACAATAATTAATTATTCTATAATGACTTCATTGATTAATTATCCTTAATTAATTATTGTTTAATAACCTGATTAATCAACCTCTAACCATTAATCAACCTTTAATCATTATCCCTTAATTAATTAACCTTTAATTAATTTTAATAAGTTACATCAAGAAATTACCCCTTATTACTCATTTTAAATTAATCAACCTTTTATTATATTAAGGTTATTTACCTTTATAAGTAATAAGCCTTTAACAAATAACACACAAAAAATCAATTTCACCCTTCTCATAAGTTACATTTAGCCAATAAAAGTTTTAAAAGCTAATTTCAATTTTTGTCAAAACTTAGATTTTTAATTTAAGCTGTAAACTTCACAGGCCTACTCACTTGCGAAATCACTCGAGTTCGAGCTCTTACTTCCTTATAATTTACTGTCAACAATTATAAACCCAGGTACTCAACATCCCACGCGAAACCTAGGTGGAACTCGAGTAAACCTAGTGGAAAACTCAGAATAACTCACCAATTTCCCGCGCATGCTTCCCCATAACTCAAAACATCAAACGTGCACGAAACTCACCGTGCATTTGCACACTCCGCCGACGCTCCTCTGACGCCTGCGGCGATCACCCACATGTCAAACTTCGTTCACTCGATCGTTCGAACCCATTAGACCCTTGAACTAATCTCGCGAAAGAAAATTTGCCAATTCGAGCTTCCAGACCCTATATCTCCGGCCATCAATTTGCCTCCCTAAGGCGATGCCAACCTCCAGACGCCACCATTTTCCGCCTGAAGCTTCGCCGACCAACCCAGAACTTCGCCACCTCACAGTGCGTTGATTCATACCACCCCGGCCATCTTCGATCCACAATCGTCGGTGAAATTCCCCTTTAAATCTTCGACGAGTAAACTGGGTTTAGAACCTTAAACCTTCGTCAAACCATCACCTCGATCAATAATTAATCCAACCATCATTTTTCCATCGATCTGTATCACATCACCTTTCTTCAAACTCGAGCCCGAGGTTCAATCGTTCGTTGGTCATCAGGAATTGACCATTTGTACAATTCCGCTCAACTCGAAAAATCCAAACAATTTTCAAATCTAAAAATCTTGATATTATCATTAAAATTCCTCATTTTGCAACTCAAATTAGATTATGAATTCAAAACAAGAATTTGCGAACATCAATTTTTAAGTCTTTGATTTATTTTACTGTAATGTATTGTTTCTTTGAAAATTTCACTTAGTATTTCCACTTGCCCTTACTTTTAAGAATGAATTTACATTGTTGTGATCATCTTCCTTTTTAAGATCTCAGTTTAATATTGATGAAATAGGTAGGAATTGAATTTTAGAACTAAATTTGGAACCCTGTATTATGAACATAAGTAAATTTTCTTGTTTCAGACATACATACTCATCACTGGCCTATATATATACACTACATATTCACATCCATGCAACTATTTGACTTTAGAAATTAACCACAACATTAATTCATAGATTCAAGGTTTTAAATTAAAGGTTTGCTCACAAAATTTGCAAATAGAGAACAAATTTTAAGCCTGCTATATAAACAGAGACATGCACACCCGAACCATCCATATTCACACATATGCAAGCGTCATTTTCATCCATGGAAACAACATTTCACAACATTACTTTCATTATCCATCACATGCAACAGGATATAAAACATATTTAGCTATAAAAGGTGAAGTTTACTCACCAGGCTAGATAAAGGAACAGAGCATCCATGTTTATTGAAGCAGTTCGAATTTTAGAAAACTGGAAAGTGTTTTTAACCTTGATCTTCAAATCATCTTGCTCCACTGTTATATTGGCTTGTTTGATGATGTTGAATGCTTGTTTATATTTTAAATGAAAGCTTCATCTCAGTTTTACTTAGCTCGAATTGGAAATGAAATGTGATAAAGAAGATAGTGTACAGTTTGAAGCATAAGAGAAGTTACAGGGTATAATTCTATGGTCAGAGATTTTTAAAATTTTGGTGGCTGAAAGAAGTTTTCATACAACTCGAATTGATCTTGTTGGCTGCTAATAAATGAGGGCATTAAATGACATTGTACTTGATGTTTCATTTTTACACTTATCCTATCATTTTCTTACTCTTGCCTGGCTTAGTTCACAAGCTTCATGCATATATACTTTTACTTTGCTTTGTGTTTTGATTCTTGTTGTTCTTAAAGCCTGCATATTCATATTCGAACCATCTGTTTGACTATGCAGATTTGTATTAGGCTGGGAAGTCTTCTTTTCTTAGCTTGCATTCCTTTCTTATGTGCTATAAAAACATGCTACTAGTTTGATAAAAGAATGTAGTGTAAGTGAAATGTTATTCTAATATATTGTTTAATTATGAAATGTAAGTGGTTGTTATTTTAATATGTTGTTTGATTATTTGGTATACTTGTTTTATTATTTACAAACTATAAAATTCACTTATGTAAACTTTTACTCGTATTATCGTATTGTATTCCTATATGAATACTTTTATATTTTTCCTTATAATATCATTTAAAATAATTTACACATTTATAAATTTGAAACGATTCATAAAAGAAATTATATTTTTATTAATAATTATAAAATCCAAACCAAAGTTAGAATAAGCTTTTAAAACAACTTAAAACATTTATCTAAAGTATTTAAAACAATATATTTATTTGTTTGACCAATCAATATCAATATTTCAATGATTTAATTCCATTAATTCTAATTAACAATCGTTAAAAATCTGGGTCATCACATTCCTTCCCCCTTTAGAACTTTTCGTCCTCGAAAAGAACGAAGCCAGAATTATTAAAATGCTTAAAATTAGATAAATTTCTTTGATCATTTTTGAACTACTTTAAAAATCTATATAATATTTCTAAAATTGTTTTTTTTTATAAAAATACTTTTATAACTCGATGTTTTGACAAGTCCATCCTTGTTCTCACAGAAATTCGGTCATACGTTGATCAGGCGTAGGACTGAAAATCTATAAGTACTTGGTAAACTCGTTTCCAACACCCAGTGAAAATACTTTGGAAAATAATTTTATTGTAAACAGTTTTGAAAATAGAGAAAATATCTTGGTGAAAACGCTCTGGAAATCATCACCCCCATCCATGGTCACAGTCACATCCTGGGTTACGTTGCCATCGCAGCAAAAGTCCATGTAACTGATTACACCATAGAACCCACAACAGATCGCAGTTACATCCAGGGTTACGTTGCCGTCGCAGCAAAAGTCCATGTAACTGTTGGCTCTCAGCGGCACACACGATTACGCTGTCAAAATGAAACTTCTCCACTCCCACATAGGTCGCAGTCTACAAATGTAAAATCAAACATAGACTGTTGGCTCTCAGCGGCACACACGACTTTCGCTATGTTACCATAGTGTCGCAGTCTACCGATATAAAATCAAACGTAGACTGTTGGCTCTCAGCGGCACACACGACTTTCGCTATGGTCTGCAGTAGATCGCAGTGACATCGAGTTACACTATCGTCACAGCATAACCCAAATGCCTCTGTAGGCACCAGCCCCTCGACTTTCGCTACACAATAATCCTCAGGAACTAGTTTTGTCCGGACTCCTCACAGGATCAACTTTAGAACCTCCCCCTTAGAGGCTCAAGGCAGTGCCACCCTGTGGCACTCCTGAGAAGTTCATTTCAAGGGAGCGCCTTTTCCCCCAGAGCCAATCTCAAAACACTTTATACTATACACATATAGTATTTTACAAATCATACACCTAGTATGAATTTCAAATATAAGCCTTTACACAAAATCGATTCTCAAAATCGATAATCCACAAACTAGGCTTTCCAAATCTCAATATTGATTTTTCCCAAAAATCAAAAGCCTTTCTCAATTCATAGGTTCTCAAAACCTTTCCTCAAAATCACTTCCAAAATCATTTTCACAAAAATCCATATATATATAATAAATCTTGAAACCTTTTGAATCAAATCTTTTACTTGTATAAATCCACTTTTGTACTTCAATATTTCCAAAACTCTTTTCTTTTGGCTATAGCTTCAACAAGGTGGTTTTTATCTCATTTATCAAAGATATACAATTTCCTTTTCTTTCCAAACAAATATTAAATTTAAATTTTAAATCTGCTTATAATGTCACTTGTCAAATTACTTACTTTTATTATAAAGTAAAATTTTAATTAGTAAGATACCCAATTTCCACTTTACTTCCATAAAGTTAAGTTCTACTATAGAAATATAAATTTTAAATTTATTTTATTTTATTTCCTCATATATTCACAAATATATTTTCCATTTCAAAAATCATCTTATAACCTTTTATCTACAACTTCAAAATCAAATTTCCACCTTTATTCATTGTTAATTTCTCAAAACATACTTTCAATTTCAAAAATCATTTACAGTTCTTATCTAAAAATTTCAATATCACTTTTATTCAAAACCCGTACGATGTCCACATATCATTCGTACGCAATATCAATCTAATCGCTCACTCGATCACACAATTTCACTTCCGAACTAGTATCGTCCACCCGGCTATCTAGTGCGGACTCAGATCTGGTTTCTTGATCAGAAACCGTCATTCTCCTAGCATATTCATAACTATGATAGAGAATATCCAGAACCAATCAAAAATCCATATCCAGGTTCGCCGTCGAAAATCGAACGAAAAATCCCAACTCAGATCGATAACACTATCTCGAAATTCTGTGCTCGAATCTGGATCAAATTACTATGCGAATAGAATAATATACGTACATCCTACGTATTTATCTTCATTGATTATCTGTTAAATCAATTCCCTTTCTATTCACCTTCACTTTGATTTTTATTCACTTATCCACATTTACCTTAATCCCAATTTGGATTACCACTTCACTTCTTATCTCAGTTGGGTATTTAATCCATAACAGTTTGAACTCCGACCAGTTTATATTTAGAAATATAGCTTGATAAATTTTAAAAATAGATAAGTAGTTGAAAAATAATTATTAGTTTGTAAAATAGCTGCAAAATAGTTAAGTAATTGGAAATAGTTAGAAAATAGCAAAATAATTGCAAAATAGTTGTAAAATAGTAATTAGTTATATAAACAGTGGTAAAATTATTAAATAGTTTCAAAATTAATTGCAGAATAAGTATAAATAGTTTGGCCTTGAAAAGTAAGGTTAGATATAGTAAATAGCTTGAAAAGACAGATTCAAGAAACTTATATTAAGATAATTTGTTGAAAATAGTTTCAGAGTCAAACTGTCTCACTACCCAACCTCTAACTCAATTATTCAATTTAAATTTCCATTTAAATTGACCAAATACCAAAATAACTTCAAATTTCAATCACTCCCCATTCCGATATTGATTCAATCCCAATCAAGTTGAATTATCCTTGATTTCTTTCCAAATTCAAATCAAATTCCATTTGATTTGAACATATTCACTTAAACTACAATTCCAAATTATTCAAATTAATTTAGACAAATTTCGAATTGAACCCACTTCAATTTCAAATCATTCCAATTTCCTTATGAATTAATCACAATTCCCATTTGAATTTTTATACTTATCCGTCTTCAATTTTAGTTAATTCAGACTAAATTCAATTTGTACTAATGAAATCTGAATTTCAACTTTAAACCATCTCGAATTATATAAATTCGAGTTAAATTTTCAAAAGTTGATTCAACCCCTTAATCAAATTAACCTTTATTTTTTTTATTTTTTTTTAAATTAATAACCCAAATCTTTAAACAATTTAATTTTGAGTCCAATTCTCAAAATTCCATTTTAAGTTATCTTTATTTAACATATCTCAAAGCTCAAAACAATTAAATCTTCAGATTCTAATTTATCATCCATTTCTAACCTCAAAACCAATTCTCAGTTTCATAAATTATTTATAACAATAGAATGATATTAGGATAAATAAAAATCCAAATTTATCCAAACACCCATTTTTAATTCCAAATCTCAAACCCATTTTGAGATTACTCATAACTCCATTTAAAATCAACCATTTAACTTCCCAAGTTAAATTTCAATTTCATCTTGAAATTTTCAATTTAGGTTGTTCTTATTTAACTTCCCCTAAGTTAAATTCAATTTGTTCATTCATTCAGTCAACCTTACTTAAATTTGAATTTCTACTTCAAATTTTCAACTTTCTAATAATATTCATTCTTACTCATTAGTTCAAAACTTATATCACTTTGGGTTTCACCTCACTTTCCAAGGATTATTCAAAACTCAATCTTAGAGTTTATTTCAAATATACATATTTATTTCAAAGTTCAAATAAGAGTTCAAATCAATTTTACCTTAAAAGTTAAATTTATTACCCAATTTCAATTTTGAAACCAGTGCTTAACAATTTAAATTTCCAATTCTTTTTAAACATTTAAACCTTAAATTCAAAAGGGTTTCATCTCCTTAATTCCAAATTTCAATTCCCTTTTAGCTAAACAATGGATATACCACCACAATCCATTTCTTTACTTATTTAAACAAATCTAATTCACAATCTAAAGATTATCAATAACAATAGGATGATATCATTCAATTTATTTTAAAACATCCATCAAATCTCAAACCCATCTTGAGATCACACGACTTCCCAATTCAAATTAACCATTTAAAACCCACTTTAATTTACAAGTCATATTTGCCTAAATGTTTTACTTTCCCAAAACATTTCATTATTAATCACAATAATCATTTATGATTATTACCAAGGTTATCATATTAGGAAACCAATTCATTATCATCATATTCTGAAACTTTCCCTCACATTCAAGATTTAGTTTCAGTTTGAATCCATTTCTAACATACCTTAAATTACAATTTGGTTGTATTATTATTACCACTTAATTCTCATTATTTTATTTAAATCCAATAATTTTTAACAACCAATTACTTTAACATTTATTATTAAGAAATATTATTTTATATATCAAAATATATTCTTATAAAATCATTTAAAATCTTTTATATAAGAAAATAACAAGTACGCTCTCTCATATATATTACACTCAACTCATTCTAGGGTACTATTGACCCTATCTTTAGATGAGTACACCCACCAGAGCCAAGGTTTACGCTTAACCTTTGCTCTGATACCAACTGTAACGACCCGGAAATTTCGATCCCGAAAATTTCGGATAGTTAGGAAAAGAAGAAAGAGATAGAAGAAGAAACAAAAAAATAAAACACAGAACCTCACATTCGCAGCGGATCAAAATATAATATCAAATAATAGCAGTTTACAAAAGAATACTATATCTGTCAATTTGCATTTATAATCCATCAGAGTTACTCTCATACACAACATTGAGTATATACAAATCAAATATATCTCAGATAAACAAAAATAATAGTTACAGCGGAAACACTCCATACGTCCTGCCATCCAGCTCATCTCCTAAGCTCCAGAACGTCCTTACTTGAAAATCTGTAATACTCGGTCTGACCCGAGCATTACATCAAAGTAACACCCGGGTCAGGCTGGAAACCAGCGTGAGTAAACCATCTAACATGGAATACAAAATGTATATAAACCCGGGTAACTCGTATCAATTTACAGATTTACAATTTGTTATAGACATCACTTATATCACCTGTCCACTTCAAGGTATTAATACTTAGATTTATGGTCCAATTTACTTAAATCATTTCATTTCAGCCTTCTGGTTCCACATTAATTTATCAAGGATCGAAGTGGTTTCGGGTATTTACTAATATCCGACTCTGATTTCTTCGAATCCAATGTCATATTAACCCAAGTTATTCAATGAAACACAATTCAAACTTTAAATACAGGTTGTTACTGTTTTAACCCAATATATTAAACCACATAGCAACACACATCACATACCAAAGATATCAACCAATCCAAGGCACACAATATCCTTAAATCATTTATAAGCAAGATTAATCATCCATATTATCTCTAATTAATTTTCTTAACCCCATTTTGGATTAAATCAATTACTTCAATTACTTATAAATTCTGCTTATTAATTTAATTACAAACCAATCGATTAATCATACAATAATCATCCAACTTAATTCATCCTTCTTGATTTATTTATCACATTAAATAATTAATCTTTAATTACTCACATAGGTTAATTATTCTTACCCATTTACAGTAATTAACCTTTAATTACTCTTATTAGTCAATTAGCTATAATTAATTACCTTAAACCTCACTTAATTACAGTAATTAATTATTCTATAATCACTTCATTGATTAATTATCCTTAATTAATTATTGTTTAATAACCTGATTAATCAACCTCTAACCATTAATCAACCTTTAATCATTATCCCTTAATTAATTAACCTTTAATTAATTTTAATAAGTTACATCAAGAAATTACCCCTTATTACTCATTTTAAATTAATCAACCTTTTATTATATTAAGGTTATTTACCTTTATAAGTAATAAGCCTTTAACAAATAACACACAAAAAATCAATTTCACCCTTCTCATAAGTTACATTTAGCCAATAAAAGTTTTAAAAGCTAATTTCAATTTTTGTCAAAACTTAGATTTTTAATTTAAGCTGTAAACTTCACAGGCCTACTCACTCGCGAAATCACTCGAGTTCGAGCTCTTACTTCCTTATAATTTACTGTCAACAATTATAAACCCAGGTACTCAACATCCCACGCGAAACCTAGGTGGAACTCGAGTAAACCTAGTGGAAAACTCAGAATAACTCACCAATTTCCCGCGCATGCTTCCCCATAACTCAAAACATCAAACGTGCACGAAACTCACCGTGCATTTGCACACTCCACCGACGCTCCTCTGACGCCTGCGGCGATCACCCACATGTCAAACTTCGTTCACTCGATCGTTCGAACCCATTAGACCCTTGAACTAATCTCGCGAAAGAAAATTTGCCAATTCGAGCTTCCAGACCCTATATCTCCGGCCATCAATTTGCCTCCCTAAGGCGATGCCAACCTCCAGACGCCACCATTTTCCGCCTGAAGCTTCGCCGACCAACCCAGAACTTCGCCACCTCACAGTGCGTTGATTCATACCACCCCGGCCATCTTCGATCCACAATCGTCGGTGAAATTCCCCTTTAAATCTTCGACGAGTAAACTGGGTTTAGAACCTTAAACCTTCGTCAAACCATCACCTCGATCAATAATTAATCCAACCATCATTTTTCCATCGATCTGTATCACATCACCTTTCTTCAAACTCGAGCCCGAGGTTCAATCGTTCGTTGGTCATCAAGAATTGACCATTTGTACAATTCCGCTCAACTCGAAAAATCCAAACAATTTTCAAATCTAAAAATCTTGATATTATCATTAAAATTCCTCATTTTGTAACTCGAATCAGATTATGAATTCAGAACAAGAATTTGCGAACATCAATTTTTAAGTCTTTGATTTATTTTACTGTAATGTATTGTTTCTTTGAAAATTTCACTTAGTATTTCCACTTGCCCTTACTTTTAAGAATGAATTTACATTGTTGTGATCATCTTCCTTTTTAAGATCTCAGTTTAATATTGATGAAATAGGTAGGAATTGAATTTTAGAACTAAATTTGGAACCCTGTATTATGAACATAAGTAAATTTTCTTGTTTCAGACATACATACTCATCACTGGCCTATATATATACACTACATATTCACATCCATGCAACTATTTGACTTCAGAAATTAACCACAACATTAATTCATAGATTCAAGGTTTTAAATTAAAGGTTTGCTCACAAAATTTGCAAATAGAGAACAAATTTTAAGCCTGCTATATAAACAGAGACATGCACACCCGAACCATCCATATTCACACATATGCAAGCGTCATTTTCATCCATGGAAACAACATTTCACAACATTACTTTCATTATCCATCACATGCAACAGGATATAAAACATATTTAGCTATAAAAGGTGAAGTTTACTCACCAGGCTAGATAAAGGAACAGAGCATCCATGTTTATTGAAGCAGTTCGAATTTTAGAAAACTGGAAAGTGTTTTTAACCTTGATCTTCAAATCATCTTGCTCCACTGTTATATTGGCTTGTTTGATGATGTTGAATGCTTGTTTATATTTTAAATGAAAGCTTCATCTCAGTTTTACTTAGCTCGAATTGGAAATGAAATGTGATAAAGAAGATAGTGTACAGTTTGAAGCATAAGAGAAGTTACAGGGTATAATTCTATGGTCAGAGATTTTTAAAATTTTGGTGGCTGAAAGAAGTTTTCATACAACTCGAATTGATCTTGTTGGCTGCTAATAAATGAGGGCATTAAATGACATTGTACTTGATGTTTCATTTTTACACTTATCCTATCATTTTCTTACTCTTGCCTGGCTTAGTTCACAAGCTTCATGCATATATACTTTTACTTTGCTTTGTGTTTTGATTCTTGTTGTTCTTAAAGCCTGCATATTCATATTCGAACCATCTGTTTGACTATGCAGATTTGTATTAGGCTGGTGTGATAACCCGGATTTTTGGGCATCTGATAATTGGATAATTAAATGGTTTATTCAATTGAACAGATAAAATTCTGATAATAAAAGATATCTGGTTATGTAAGTGAATTTGAAAATATAATAAAAATTGAATTTTAAATATTGGAATAAATATTTGATAATCTTCTAATATAATTACTTAAAGTTTTACAAATTAATCTTTTAAAACAAATAATAAGGATTGTGTATATATATAGACATAAGAAGATTTTAAATAGAATTTGGATTTGAATTTGAAATTCAAAAAGATAAATATCTTAAAATAAATTGGATTTAAAAATAATATATATATATATATCTTAATTTGGATTTAAAATATATTATATATGATTTTATTTTGAAATATAGTTGTTCTATAATTTTCTTTTAAAGGATTTATATATATACTAAGAAATGTAATTATTAAATAAGGAATTGAATATAAAAAGCTTTATACCATTTAAAAATAAATAAATTCATGTATAATTACATGTGTTATCTCATTAGTCTTTTAAAATACAAGTGTTAGATGATTAAGAAGGAAGAAAGACAAGTGTCATTTAGTTTTATCATGGAGGAAAAATTTATAAAAATAGGAAAACGAGATATATAAACTATCAAATCCCCTCCTTCTCATTTCTTCTAATTCTACCAAGCTTTAGAAAAAAATCGTAAACTTCCTAAAGCCAGAAAACAAAGAGACATGAAGCCTGAATAAAATTCAAAACTGAATCTGAAAAAAAAACTGAAGTAATCAAAATGCAAGATCAAGATCAAAGGATAAAACTCTGACCTGAAGTAATCAAGTTTTCAAAGCAACAAATTCAACATCAAAGTAAATCAAACATCAGATCATCATAAATCAAACTGATCCAGATAAACCAAGTTTCAGAAAACAAAAGCAAGCTTTCAGATCAGAGCATTAAAACCAGGCCTCTGTTCTTCAGTGAGGTGAGTAAACTACTATTTCAGATTTGAATCTGTTATATATCTTAATGAATGTTGGAAGTTTTGTTATGGAAAATGTTGTATGAATGAAAGAAAATTGTCAGTATGTATACATACATAGGTAGATTGGCTATGCATGTCTGTATATACCTCTCTGTTATATTACAGGCTACAATTTCATCAAATAAAATTCGTATCTTCTTATTCTAACCAATTCAAGTTATGATTCCTGAAATAAAAATGTTCATAACAATATAAAGTCATTTTTAAAAGCAATTGCAAGTGTTTATGTTGGATATTTATTTCAAAAACAATAAATGTCAGTAATGATCTAAAATAATCAGAAAATCAATGTTCAAAATTTCTTATTTTAATTGTATAACCTGATTCGATCTTGCAAGTGATGAATTTTAATAATAAAATTTTGATTTTTAGTTTTGATTTGAGGTGGGATTTTGGGGTTGAACGGAAAAGACATTTTTGTCAAATTCTGTTGATCGGCAGAGGGATGAGTGGCGTGATCGTTGGTGAAGGAAGCTGAATGTCTGTGGATCACGGGAAAAATGCTCGAACGATTTCTCGATCACCAGAGTGATTGAACGACAAGGATTTAGGGTTTAGGAGCTCTGTGGGTTGACCAGATTTTGCAAGGCTGTATCGTCGTCGACGGTGCATCGAGTCGCACCGGACCGGGGGGAAATGGTGTGTGGACAATCGACGGAGTTGGGGTCGGATTCGCGAGGTTCCTGGTGTCGTGACGTAGCAGAGCGAGGCGCTTTTGGGTTGATCAGTGGTTCCAGTTTTGAGTCGAGTGACTCATTTCGATTTCCGGCGCGATGAGTCGGAGCTGGGTGGTCGTTTGGGTCGTAGTAGTTGTCGATGACTTGATGGAGGTCGCCATGATGGTCGGAGATGACCAGATCAGTGTGCATCGTGCACACGTGCACGTCGTTTCAGGATTTGTTCGAGGCTTCAGGGAAAGTTCAAGTTTTACTCGAGTCTTTTGCTCGATTGACTCGAAGTAGAGAGAAAGCTCGAGTGTTTTATGATTTTACTCGGGATTTTTTTGTATTGTCTTGGGTTTGCTTTGGTATATTAACAAGTTTATAAAATGGACATGTTTTATAAAATAATAACCAGTTGTTTTTTTTTTTATGAAAGCATGGTTAAGTTTTAAAGTGTGTTAAAATGAATAAGTTTTTTTTTAGGAATGTTAACCAGTGTTTCTAAAGTAAATTTATTAAAACAAGTTTTAATAAATTCCAAAGATTTAAATGTTAAAATTAAATGTTAAATTTGTTTTGTTTTAAAAATAAAATATATATATTTAATTATGAAATTGATTACTAAATATTTTCTAATGAAGTTTAATAAGTAATTAATGGAGGTAAAGAATTACCTTTAATTAAGGTTGAGATTAATTATAAATAATTAATTTGTGAAATTAATTAAAAGTTAATCACTTAATGTAATTAACTAATGATTTGGAATAATTAAATTAACAAAATTAATTTTAGATAATAAATTGGTTTGATAAATTAAGAATAATCACTTTGGAAATTGATTGAGTATAATTACTAAAGGTAATTAATAAAAGGATAATAAATCAAAATAAGTGATTATAAGATAATTAAATTGAGTAATTAATTAAGGATAATTAATTAATGTGATTAATTGATTAAGGTAATTAATTTGAGAATAATTAATTAAATAAAGGTTAATTAATTAATGAAAATGATTAAGGGATGGTTTATTAATTAAGGGTTAATTAATTAATGTAATTTATTAAGGATAATTAATTAAAGGATAATTAAATAATTAAAGGTTAATTAATAAATGATTAAAGGTTATTAATTAAAATGATTTGTAAATAATTAATATTAATTAACCAGGATTAGTAATTCATTCATAAGAAATTAATCTGGTTTAAATTAATTATAATCGAGGGATCAGTTGATCTTACTTATGGATGGTTGAATTGTATTGAATACCTTGGTTTGTTTGAATATCTCTGATATGAGTTGTGATGTATTGTGATATGATATGATGGGTTAAACTGTGATATTATGAGTTATCTATCGATAATTGATTTGCTGTGAGAAACTATGTTTAAAGTTAATTTGTATCCACTTAAACAACTGGAATTAAGATGACATTGAATTCGAAGAGACCGGGGTCGGGTATCAGTAAATACCCGAAACCACTTCGATTTGAAATCTTCTATAATTCTTTATAAATTGATATGTGAAATCAAATAGGCCGGTTAGGGATAATATGGACCATTTAAACTAAGTTGGATACTTAGATATAGTTTTATGGAAATAAGTGTTGACTATATAAGTTGTTTACTTATAGTAAAGTATGAGTACCCCGGGTTTGGATAAGTTCTATGAATTGAAATTTCATGTTAAATGAGTTTACTCACGCTGGTTTCCAGCCTGACCCGGGTGTTACTTTGATGTAATGCTCGGGTCAGACCGAGTATTACAGATTTCAGGTAAGGACGTTCTGGAGCTCAGGAGGCGAGCTGGATGGCAGGAACGTATGGAGTGTGATATATTGTTAATTATTGGGACGAGTTATTTTAACTGTATAGTGATTGTGAAATGTTGTAACTCTGATGTATAAAAATGTAATTGACTGATACAGTTTTCTTTGTATAACTGATATTATTATTTGATATTGTATTTTGATCCGCTGCGAATGTGAGAATCTGTGCCTTGTTCTGTTCTTTCTTCTATCTCTTTTCTTTTTCTTCTAACTATCTGGAAATTTCGGGTTCGAAATTTCCGGGTCGTTACAGTTGGTATCAGAGCGAAGGTTAAGCGAGAACCTTGGCTCTGTTGGGATTACTCGTTAAGGATAGGGTCAATGGTACCCTAGAACGAGCTGAGTGTATATATATATATATATATGAGAGCGTAATTGTTATTTTCTTATATAAGGATTTTAAATGATTTTATATAAGAATATATTTTGATATATAAAATGATATTTCTTTCTATTAAATATTAAGGTAATTGGTTGTTAAAATATTGGAATTAAATTAAGTGGTAATAGAAATAAAGCCAAATTAAAATTGAATGAAGATAAGTTTGAAATAAATTCAAACTAAAATTAAAATCTTGAATTTGTAGAAATGTTATCAAGAATAAAGGTAATAATGAATTGGTTTCTAGATATGATAATCTTGGTCATTATCATAAATGGTAATTGTGTTTAATAATGAATGTTGTTAATGATTTAGCAAAATGAAATGTTTAGGGAAGTAAACATTTAAGTGAGTATAACTTATAAATTGGAATTGAAGAGAATTTAAAATTGTGAAATTTTAAATCTAAATCCAGAAAACTTGAAATTGTTTTAAAGAAGTTGTTTTGAATTAAAACCAAAGGTGGTTTAAAAATTTAAAGTATAACTTGGTGTGTAAAGAAAATGTATATATGAGGAATATATATAATACCAATGATGATTTGAAATAAACACTTAGTGTTGAGTTTTAAATTGGAATGTGATGTAAAACCCAAAGTAAAGTAAGTTTTTAAACTTAAAGGGGAAAGACTATTAATCTGAAGTTTAAAATTTGAATGGGAATTCAAATTGTGAAAAGTTGACCGGATTAAGTAAATTTAACTTGGAGGAAGTTAAATAAGTTTGAATAAATAACTTGAATTGGAAATTTCAAGATGAAATTTAAATTTAACTTGGGTAGTTAAATGGTTAATTTAAATGGAAGTTATGAGTGATCTCAAAATGGGTTTGAGATCTGAAAATTGAAAATGGATAATAAATTAGAATCTGAAGATTAAATTGTTTTTGAATTCTTATTTGAACTTTGTAATAAGTTAAGTAAAGATAATTTTAAAATGGAATTTTGAAATTTGAATTCAGAATTAAAAGGTTTAAAGATTTAATTTGTTAAAATAAAAAAATAAAGGTTGAATTAATTTAAAAGTGAAGGAATTTAAGGAATTAAATCAATATTAAAAAAAATTTAACTCGAATTTATATAATTCGAGATAGTTTAAAATTGAGATTTAAATTGAATTAGTTCAAACTGAATTTGATTTGAATAAATGGGAATTGTGATTTAAGATGAATAAGTTTAAAATTCAAATGGAAAATTTGAATTGAATTAATTTAAAATAAAAATTGAAGATTGAATGAGTTCAAAAATTCAAATGGGAATTGGGATTAATTCATATAGAAATTGAAATGATTTGAAATTTAAGTGGATTCAATTTGAAATTAGTTTGAATAATTTGAAATTGTAATTAAAATGAATATGTTTAAAATCAAATGGAATTTGATTTGAAATTTGGAAAGGAATTAAGATTAATTCAACTTGAATTGGGATTGAATAAAATTCAATGGAAATTGAAGTATTGAGTCAATTTAAATGGAAGTGGAAATTTAAATTGAATTAATGGGAAATTAATTGGAAATGGAGATTGGGAAATTAAACAGTTTGGCTCTGGATTATTTTCAAATTGTTTTAATACAAGTATATGTTTCCAAACTATTTACTATACAATCTTTCTTCTTAAACCCCAAACTATCTTATACTTATTTTACAATTATTTTAAAACTATTTAACTATTTTGAAAACTGTCTTATAAACTAATTACTATTTTTCAGCTACTTATATGTAATCACTATTTTAAAAACTATTTTGCAATTATCTAACTATTTTTATACCTACTAAACTATTTTACAGCTATTTTACAAACTAATAACTATTTTTCAACTACTTATCTATTTTAAACTTTTTCAAGATATTTATTTAAATTTAAATTGGTCAGAGTTCAAACTGTTTGTAATTGAAGTAATAACTCAATTGGAAATGGAAGCAATTGAGAATAAGTGAATGGAATTAAAGGAAATGTGAATAGAAAAGAGAATTGATTTGGATAATAACCAACAAAGATAAATACGTAGGATATACGTATATTATTCTATTCGCATAGTGATTTGATCCAGATTCGAACACAGAATTTCGAGATAGTATTATCGATCCGAGTTGGGATTTTTCGCTCGATTTTCGACGGCGAACCTGGATATGGATTTTTGATTGGTTCTGGATATTCTCTATCATAGTTGTGACTATGCAAGGAGAATGACGGTTTCTAATCAAGAAACCAGATCTGAGTCCGCACTAGGAAGTCGGGTGGACGATACTAGTTCGGAAGTGAAATTGTGTGATCGATTGAGCGATCAGATTGATATTGTGTACGGATGATATGTGTACATCGTACGGATTTGAATGAAATTGATATTGAAGATTTGTGGATAAGAACTGTAAAATGGTTTTTGAAAAGAAATATGGTTAATAACTTTATAAAAGATTTATCAAATGTGAATATTTGATTTGGAATAAAATAAAGTTATATATCCTTGTTGTATAAGGTAAATCTTCCCTTGTTGAATCTATTGCTAAAAGAAAAGGGTTTTGAAATATTTGAAGTATAAAAGAGGTTTTATACAAAGTTGAAATGATCCAAAGATTTTAAAAGTTATATATATCTATATCTATATATATATATATATAAAGGATCTTATGAGAATGATTTTGGAAAAGGTTTTGGGAACCTATGAATTTGGGAAAGGCTTTTGATTTTTGGGAAAATCAATTTTGGATTTTGAAAAGCCTAGTTTGAGAATTATCGATTTTGGTAATCGATTTTGTGTAAAGGAGATTTTGATAAATCATAAAGGGTATGATTTGAAGATACTATAAGTATATAGTATAAAGTGTTTTGAGAATAGCTCTGGGGAAAAAGGCGCTTCCTTGAAATGAACTTCTCAGGAGTACCACTGGGTGGTACTGCCTTGAGCCCCAAGGGGGGTTTCTAAAGTTGATCCTGTGAGGAGTCCGGACAAAACTAGTTCCTGAGGATTATTTGTGTAGCGAAAGTCGAGGGGCTGGTGCCCACAGAGGCATTTGAGTTATGCTGTGACAACAATTTAACTCAATGTCACTGCGATCTACTGCAGACCATAGCGAAAGTCATGTGTGCCGCTGAGAGCCAACTGTCTACGTTTGATTTTATATCGGTAGACTGTGACACTATGGTAACATAGCGAAAGTCGTTTGTGCCGCTGAGAGCCAACAGTCTGCGTTTGATTTTATATCGGTAGACTGCGACCTATGTGGGAGAAGTTTCATTTTGACAGCGAAATCGTGTGTGCCGCTGAGAGCCAACAGTTACATGGACTTTTGCTGCGACGGCAACGTAACCCTGGAATGTAACTGCGATCTGTTGTGGGTTCCATGCTGTCATCAGTTACATGGACTTTTGCTGCGATGGCAACGTAACCCGTGATGTAACTGTGACCATGGATGGGGGTGATGATTTCCAGAGCATTCTCACCAAAGATATTTCCTCTATTTTCAAAAACGTTTTCGATATTTTCAAATAAAGTGTTTTCCAAATATTTTCACTGGGTGTTGAAAATGGTTCTGCTAAGTACTTATAGATTTTCAGTCTTACGCCTGATCAACGTATGACCGAATTTCTGTGAGAACGAGAATGGACTTGTTGAAACATCGAGTTATAAAAGTATTTTTATAAACACTAATTTAGTAATATTATAAAGATTTTTTAAAGTGTTTTAAAAATAAAATATGTTCAAAGAGAAAATTTATCTGATAATAGGTAAATAATAAATTTTGGCTTCGTTCCTTTTCGAGGACGAAAAGATTTTAAGGGGGAAGGAATGTGATAACCCGGATTTTTGGGCATCTGATAATTGGATAATTAAATGGTTTATTCAATTGAACAGATAAAATTCTGATAATAAAAGATATCTGGTTATGTAAGTGAATTTGAAAATATAATAAAAATTGAATTTTAAATATTGGAATAAATATTTGATAATCTTCTAATATAATTACTTAAAGTTTTACAAATTAATCTTTTAAAACAAATAATAAGGATTGTGTATATATATAGACATAAGAAGATTTTAAATAGAATTTGGATTTGAATTTGAAATTCAAAAAGATAAATATCTTAAAATAAATTGGATTTAAAAATAATATATATATATATCTTAATTTGGATTTAAAATATATTATATATGATTTTATTTTGAAATATAGTTGTTCTATAATTTTCTTTTAAAGGATTTATATATATACTAAGAAATGTAATTATTAAATAAGGAATTGAATATAAAAAGCTTTATACCATTTAAAAATAAATAAATTCATGTATAATTACATGTGTTATCTCATTAGTCTTTTAAAATACAAGTGTTAGATGATTAAGAAGGAAGAAAGACAAGTGTCATTTAGTTTTATCATGGAGGAAAAATTTATAAAAATAGGAAAACGAGATATATAAACTATCAAATCCCCTCCTTCTCATTTCTTCTAATTCTACCAAGCTTTAGAAAAAAATCGTAAACTTCCTAAAGCCAGAAAACAAAGAGACATGAAGCCTGAATAAAATTCAAAACTGAATCTGAAAAAAAAACTGAAGTAATCAAAATGCAAGATCAAGATCAAAGGATAAAACTCTGACCTGAAGTAATCAAGTTTTCAAAGCAACAAATTCAACATCAAAGTAAATCAAACATCAGATCATCATAAATCAAACTGATCCAGATAAACCAAGTTTCAGAAAACAAAAGCAAGCTTTCAGATCAGAGCATTAAAACCAGGCCTCTGTTCTTCAGTGAGGTGAGTAAACTACTATTTCAGATTTGAATCTGTTATATATCTTAATGAATGTTGGAAGTTTTGTTATGGAAAATGTTGTATGAATGAAAGAAAATTGTCAGTATGTATACATACATAGGTAGATTGGCTATGCATGTCTGTATATACCTCTCTGTTATATTACAGGCTACAATTTCATCAAATAAAATTCGTATCTTCTTATTCTAACCAATTCAAGTTATGATTCCTGAAATAAAAATGTTCATAACAATATAAAGTCATTTTTAAAAGTAATTGCAAGTGTTTATGTTGGATATTTATTTCAAAAACAATAAATGTCAGTAATGATCTAAAATAATCAGAAAATCAATGTTCAAAATTTCTTATTTTAATTGTATAACCTGATTCGATCTTGCAAGTGATGAATTTTAATAATAAAATTTTGATTTTTAGTTTTGATTTGAGGTGGGATTTTGGGGTTGAACGGAAAAGACATTTTTGTCAAATTCTGTTGATCGGCAGAGGGATGAGTGGCGTGATCGTTGGTGAAGGAAGCTGAATGTCTGTGGATCACGGGAAAAATGCTCGAACGATTTCTCGATCACCAGAGTGATTGAACGACAAGGATTTAGGGTTTAGGAGCTCTGTGGGTTGACCAGATTTTGCAAGGCTGTATCGTCGTCGATGGTGCATCGAGTCGCACCGGACCGGGGGGAAATGGTGTGTGGACAATCGACGGAGTTGGGGTCGGATTCGCGAGGTTCCTGGTGTCGTGACGTAGCAGAGCGAGGCGCTTTTGGGTTGATCAGTGGTTCCAGTTTTGAGTCGAGTGACTCATTTCGATTTCCGGCGCGATGAGTCGGAGCTGGGTGGTCGTTTGGGTCGTAGTAGTTGTCGATGACTTGATGGAGGTCGCCATGATGGTCGGAGATGACCAGATCAGTGTGCATCGTGCACACGTGCACGTCGTTTCAGGATTTGTTCGAGGCTTCAGGGAAAGTTCAAGTTTTACTCGAGTCTTTTGCTCGATTGACTCGAAGTAGAGAGAAAGCTCGAGTGTTTTATGATTTTACTCGGGATTTTTTTGTATTGTCTTGGGTTTGCTTTGGTATATTAACAAGTTTATAAAATGGACATGTTTTATAAAATAATAACCAGTTGTTTTTTTTTTATGAAAGCATGGTTAAGTTTTAAAGTGTGTTAAAATGAATAAGTTTTTTTTTTAGGAATGTTAACCAGTGTTTCTAAAGTAAATTTATTAAAACAAGTTTTAATAAATTCCAAAGATTTAAATGTTAAAATTAAATGTTAAATTTGTTTTGTTTTAAAAATAAAATATATATATTTAATTATGAAATTGATTACTAAATATTTTCTAATGAAGTTTAATAAGTAATTAATGGAGGTAAAGAATTACCTTTAATTAAGGTTGAGATTAATTATAGATAATTAATTTGTGAAATTAATTAAAAGTTAATCACTTAATGTAATTAACTAATGATTTGGAATAATTAAATTAACAAAATTAATTTTAGATAATAAATTGGTTTGATAAATTAAGAATAATCACTTTGGAAATTGATTGAGTATAATTACTAAAGGTAATTAATAAAAGGATAATAAATCAAAATAAGTGATTATAAGATAATTAAATTGAGTAATTAATTAAGGATAATTAATTAATGTGATTAATTGATTAAGGTAATTAATTTGAGAATAATTAATTAAATAAAGGTTAATTAATTAATGAAAATGATTAAGGGATGGTTTATTAATTAAGGGTTAATTAATTAATGTAATTTATTAAGGATAATTAATTAAAGGATAATTAAATAATTAAAGGTTAATTAATAAATGATTAAAGGTTATTAATTAAAATGATTTGTAAATAATTAATATTAATTAACCAGGATTAGTAATTCATTCATAAGAAATTAATCTGGTTTAAATTAATTATAATCGAGGGATCAGTTGATCTTACTTATGGATGGTTGAATTGTATTGAATACCTTGGTTTGTTTGAATATCTCTGATATGAGTTGTGATGTATTGTGATATGATATGATGGGTTAAACTGTGATATTATGAGTTATCTATCGATAATTGATTTGCTGTGAGAAACTATGTTTAAAGTTAATTTGTATCCACTTAAACAACTGGAATTAAGATGACATTGAATTCGAAGAGACCGGGGTCGGGTATCAGTAAATACCCGAAACCACTTCGATTTGAAATCTTCTATAATTCTTTATAAATTGATATGTGAAATCAAATAGGCCGGTTAGGGATAATATGGACCATTTAAACTAAGTTGGATACTTAGATATAGTTTTATGGAAATAAGTGTTGACTATATAAGTTGTTTACTTATAGTAAAGTATGAGTACCCCGGGTTTGGATAAGTTCTATGAATTGAAATTTCATGTTAAATGAGTTTACTCACGCTGGTTTCCAGCCTGACCCGGGTGTTACTTTGATGTAATGCTCGGGTCAGACCGAGTATTACAGATTTCAGGTAAGGACGTTCTGGAGCTCAGGAGGCGAGCTGGATGGAAGGAACGTATGGAGTGTGATATATTGTTAATTATTGGGACGAGTTATTTTAACTGTATAGTGATTGTGAAATGTTGTAACTCTGATGTATAAAAATGTAATTGACTGATACAGTTTTCTTTGTATAACTGATATTATTATTTGGTATTGTATTTTGATCCGCTGCGAATGTGAGAATCTGTGCCTTGTTCTGTTCTTTCTTCTATCTCTTTTCTTTTTCTTCTAACTATCTGGAAATTTCGGGTTCGAAATTTCCGGGTCGTTACAGCTGGGAAGTCTTCTTTTCTTAGCTTGCATTCCTTTCTTATGTGCTATAAAAACATGCTACTAGTTTGATAAAAGAATGTAGTGTAAGTGAAATGTTATTCTAATATATTGTTTAATTATGAAATGTAAGTGGTTGTTATTTTAATATGTTGTTTGATTATTTGGTATACTTGTTTTATTATTTACAAACTATAAAATTCACTTATGTAAACTTTTACTCGTATTATCGTATTGTATTCCTATATGAATACTTTTATATTTTTCCTTATAATATCATTTAAAATAATTTACACATTTATAAATTTGAAACGATTCATAAAAGAAATTATATTTTTATTAATAATTATAAAATCCAAACCAAAGTTAGAATAAGCTTTTAAAACAACTTAAAACATTTATCTAAAGTATTTAAAACAATATATTTATTTGTTTGACCAATCAATATCAATATTTCAATGATTTAATTCCATTAATTTCTAATTAACAATCGTTAAAAATCTGGGTCATCACACTATACCTGCCGTGAATCCCACCGCTTCAAGTCTCGAAGTTCGCCGCTCGATCTCGCTTGCGATAATGATTCACGATTTAGGATCGAACGTGGCTTGGCATTAATTATGGTGGATCTAAATTTCGATTATAGATGAGAGGGAAGAGGTGCGATTCACGTTTGCCTTTTTTTTTTGTTCTGCCATTATAAAATTTGATTTGAACGAAGAAAAATATTTCGTTTGTAAATGAATTTCGTTTGAACGAGACTAATTGATTTTCTTCGTTGGAAAGAGAGAAGCGTGCTCTGAAAGGAAAAGAGGAAGCACGTGAAGAGGAATCAGTGATTTGAGGGAAGAACGGCTGATGTTGGTATATTTTTAACTTGAGACAAATATATATTATAAATTTAAATTCAAATTCAAATCGTTCCGGTAAAGTCAACTAAAATTTTTGACTTTCTATCGAGGTGTGCCGCTAGGCGTTTGTAATGTCATACACCTATTCCAAATACAATGGAAAAGGTTTCGACTCCAAATTCGATCGTATGGAGAAAATAGCTTTTTGAACCAGTTATTAAATTGAATTTCGATTTAATTTCAGCGCGTTTGCTTATCGTACGGCCAAACGATCACTCCAAACATTACGAAAATTGAAATCTTATAATAATACAATATTATGGATCCAATGGAACTGGTTTCGTCGAATTTCGAGACTGTGCCTCGGATGGCTATTTTAAATATCGATTTAAACGATAAAAATTCAAAACGGAACAAAACAGTTTCAAATTCAATTCTGAAGCTTTTATAATCTTCAGTATTGTTAATATGAATTTTCCAAGACTTCATATTATTTTTAATCAGCTTAAAACTGAAGATTCAATTTTTTACCCAATTTCAGTAAATTAAATTCAATGATTAAATTGCCAAATTCATTCTCATATTTGAATTCTAAATTAAACTATCATTCGAATATTTAAACTCAATTAAATATTCACATTTCAAATGTCAAAAATTCAAGGTCGTTACAATCTTCCCCCCTTAAAAGAATTTCGTCCTGAAATTACAAGTTAAGAAGAATGATCCTCAACCCGTTTATCATTTTTCCAAAATCAGACAGTTTTATCAAATTTTCAAACCAATCTTCTTATTAAAGACACTATCATTCCTCTTATTAACTTTCCAAACATTTTCATAGTTTCAAGCAACTTTATTTTACTTCACAATTTAAATTTAAATTTAAATTTAAATTTTGAATTATCCAAAATTTCTCAAAAATTTTCTAACTCTTTAAATTTTCTAAAAAATTTCGCCAGCGTCTCCTTCGCGCGGCTATCTCTGTACAACTACAAAATGTCCCTATGGACTCCCAAATTCCAATAGAAAACAAAATACCAAGTGGCAAAATCAAAAACCCAATCAAATTTCATACAGAAATTTTAAATACATACCTTTTTGTCGAACAAATTCCAATTTACTTCTGAAATCAAAATCCAAATTCCATTTTCCTATAGCCTTTATAATCCCTGTATGCTTTACTTAACAACAATGGCCAAATTCCCTTAATGCATTCCCAATCAAAAATTTACTTAAGAATTTTCTCCATTCATTTCTTAAGTTCAATACAATTATTCATTTTTACTACTTCACTACTAAAATTTATATTCAAATTGAATTCCACTTCCATATAAAATCAATTTTCTTCAATTTACTAATTCATTTCAAATCTCAATACTTTTATTTCCAAATTTTTCATTCAGATTTTCATTTTGAATTTTTACTTGAATTCGATTCATCTTCTAACTCTGAATATTGAGTTTTATTTACCTTTATCTCACATTCCAATTATAAATCTTTTGTCGTTAGAAATTTTCAAAAATTTCAATTTTTTTCTAACTCCCAAAATTTTCGAAAATTTTTGGCGGAGTCTCCTTTGTACGGAGGAGCTTTTGCAATTTGACAAAAGATATAAATATATATACATCGACCCAATCGGTCAGAAAAGCAAAAACAGTTCATATTTTCTATTTTGTATTGCATAGGCGTACCTTTATTAGCATTTTTAAGCAAAGCGGCTTATTTATTAACATTTGTGCGACCAAATGCAGCCAAACGGCTTCCAAAAACCTGTACTTACTCAATTTAAATATATAAGTGACAAATATAGGAAATCTATTAACATTTTACTTATTTTCAATAGTAAATACATAGATTTCATAAGCAATACACTCAAAATAATTCCCATAAACAATTTATATGGTTTCGATACAAATTTAATCGCTTTCATCTAATTCATATACCATTTCTATTCAATTCAAGTGATTTACAACACACTTTCTTTCAATTCAATTCATTTTTAAACGGAACAAGCTCATATCTAATTCAATTGATTCAAAAATCAATTTTTATTTGCTTCTATTAATCAAACAAATTTCATTGAAAACCATTCAATAAAATTCGATAACAATCATTTCACAAATTTTACTTAAGTCGATCTTTTATCCAAATATTGCTTAAGTTATTTCAACTCAAAACTAAAGTTATATTTTCCTTGTAAACAATTTCCAATTTAAATCTTTGATTTGATTTTTCATTTATCAAATCCATTCCATCTACTAATTTAATTCAATTAGTATATTCACTTATCCTTTTTAATTTCAAATTCCCATATTCAATTCATCCTGAATTTATTTTATCAATAACAAGGAAATTTCAATTTATTTTTTCTACTTACTTGAATTTATATGAAAATTCAAACCATCTCCAAATTTAGCTCACAACTCAACTTTAATTTAACTAATTCAACTTCTAATTCATTATTCCATGAATTAATACATTATCAAGTTAATTTACTTGAATTCAATCCATTTTATTTTATTTCCAAGTTTGGATTTTTATTCAACTTGATTCAAATCAAATCTTATTTCAATTTTCAATTCCAATTCATTCATTTACAAATGTAGCTCCATTTGTTCATTCACAAATTCATTCCTTTAATAAATTTTATTATCAATATTTTTCTGGAATTCTGTTTCCAATTATAAAGCACATTTAAAAAATTTATTTACAAATCCCATTCATTCGTATATGAAATCATTTCCTTATCCTTTCAATTCATATTTATAAATTTCATTTGTTAAATGAATTTATCTCCAAATCTTTGGTTATGCCATTATTTCTTATTCCGTTTCCATATAACAATGACAATAATTCAATATTATCATTTTCTAACAACCAAGCATCCATAAACTATAATAATTTATAGAAAAATCATTTCTTTTCTACACAAAAATAGTTTTGGGTAAAATTATTTCATTTACCCTATTTTAAAATAATACTGTGTCAGTTTATCTTGTTTAAGAGTTTAGAAACCACTATCGATTACAGTTGGCCAAACTGCACCGACCAGAATCTATAAACAATCAACCGATAAGTCAACACAATATAAAACAAATTTTTGTATTCACTAACAAATACGCGCTCATATCTATTATTACACTCACACTCGTTCTAGAGTACTACTGACTTTATCTCTAATGAGTAACACCCAACAGAGCCAAGGTTGTCGCTTAACCAACGGCTCTGATACCACATGTAACGATTGAGACTTTTCGACGCTCGAAAGTCGACATTATTACGTCCACTGTATCAAATGCCACGCAATCGAATGCCGGAGTATATCACTGATAACCTTCAACTACATAACCTCTGAGCTTGTACGTCTCAGAGAAGTGTGTTAAGCTAAGAGAATAAATTCTCTGCCACCGAACAGAAATGTATTTGAAAGAAATCAGCTTTATATCTCAAAGTGTAGCGTCAGACATACAATCATATAAGTCTGTTCCGGGTTCGAACAGAACGAAGGCACTTCCAAAGAAGTCCTTGCAAATCCGGGCATTCACAATCCCGATCGGACTTCCCATCACATTGGGAATCTCTATACCGCAGCTACACGGTGTAGAGACAATCGATAGGTTATCCTATCCTTCTCATAAATACCCGGTCTTCAACACCGGTCTTCAAAGAATGTCCATTCACGACGTATCACTATTCGGAATAGGTTTTATGACACAAAGTCCTCTCCCGGCTTAACCGAATAATGAGCGTTTATTTTAAAAACAAATTCAAATGCCATTTCAAAGGCAAATATTGATAGTCGGTTATTTAACTATCAAACAACATTCACAATAATCAACCAATTTAAATAATTTTCCCAAATTATTAAATTTCAAATTATCTTCACAAGATATATATTTTTCCATACTTCAACATTTTGAAAACCAATTTCAAATCATATTTTCACTCGCGAAATAAAATTTCCGAATGTTATTTATTTTCACTTTTCCTTTACAAATTCCATTGTGAATGTAAATTTCCAAATATTCACTTTCAAACACCAAATCAAATTCCAAATTGATTACTGAATTTATTTCAACACCCAATCAATTACAAATTGATTTCTAAGTTTATTTCCAAATATCAAATCATTGCAAATCGATTTCCAAATTTATTTCAACACAAATCAATTTTTCATTCAACATCAAATAAATTTTCATATCGATTTCTCAAAGATTTATTTTCAAATACCAAATCAATTATCAATTGGATTTCAAACAAATTTATCACTTTTTAAAATAAATTCCTTTATCTCTTCCAAACCATTTAAAATTCCAATTTTTTATAAATTCTTCAACTTTTAAATAATATTATTCAAAACCCATTTATTAATATCTTTTCCCATATTTTGGAAATAATTCGATAAGATTTCGAAAATCAACCTTATGCTTTTAAATTCCTTCTTTGAAATTCAACCAATTCTTTCAAAAGAGATTTACTTCAAATTTCCTACTTTAATTTCAAAAATCCAATTTTATTTATTTTTGGTATCCAACGATACCAAAAATACATTCGGCTAATTTATAGCCTTTAACATATTTAATCATCGATATAATCATTCACAGATTATAAATAAATTATCACACAGCATATGAAACAAATTCATATAATTTGAGGAATCCAGTTGGATCCCTCCAACCTGTTTCCCTGCATCCACAGATGTTAGCACAATACCAATTCCACTTCGAGGTGAAATATCGCGGTATATGGGATTTATAAAATATCATCCGCTATTATGCAGCGCATAGGGTCTCATCCGCTATATAATGCGGGAAAATCAACTCCAAATATATATATATATATATACACACTACAATATATACTATCACATCCAAACAGTCAATCAATAACTGCAATTCGAATTTTATATTTGAGTGAGAAGATCTCACCTTTGCTTTTAATTTTCAATCCATTTCCCACTCCAGTTTGTTTCCTTCATTGTATTAGACCTTGTATAAATATTAGATGGTTTAATTAATATTCGAACAAATCGAACAAATTAATTTTTCATTTGATAAAATTTTATTTTATCTAATCTATTTAATTTCAAACAAATTTCCTTTAGTAAATTATTTTTAGTGACAAAGATACTTTAGATTCAACTAAACAAATAATAAAATTTTAAACTGTCTTTACAATTCAAAACATTTAAAACTACTGCATACGTAAATCTGCAATTAAATCTCACTGGACATGATAAACATGACTTGTAAATACAATCAAACATTCATATCATCATCATCCAAACATGATAAACAATCATCACAATCAAGCGTAACCAAACATTTATATCTTCCACTATATCAAATTATATATAGAGTTCCTCACCTTCATTTTCGCTCGAACTAATTTTAAAACGGCTATGACTCCGCTATCTCGAAATCAAATTCCACAAAATTGAGCTAAAAGCCTTTGAAAATCTTGGCCTACCCTTGAAAGCCCACGGACTTGGCTTTGGGCGGTGGATGACTCGGCTTTGGGAAGTAGGAGGTAGTGGTTGTGGTTTTGGGTGGAGGAATGGAGTGATTTGAGCTTGGTTTTGAGTGGATTGGATAATGTATATATACCAATATAATTTATTATCCTTTTGCAATTATTTTCTCTATAATTCTCTTTATATATGAAGCCACTAGAATATCTTAAAGAAGGAGGAAGAAGATAAAGCAAATGGCTTAGGAATTTATGAAAGTTGGATGGTGTATTTATAGGAAATTTTGAAAAAAAAAATATATAAACATGAATGGACCAAAATGCCCTTGCCCACACCCCTTCCATCACCTCAAACGCATAGCTCCCCCCTCGTTTGAACTTTCATGTGCTTGTGTTAGAGTGTAAAGTGAGTTGATGGATGCCTTTGGGTTGCTTCAGTATGAAGTTTTTAGGAAAAAATCCTGATAATTTGTAATATATGTATATATAAATGTGTGTGTGTGTGTGTATATGCATGTGTGTGTATATATATGTGTTCATATGCATGTTAGGTGTGCATGTGCATGTTATATATGTGCACATGACATATAAACAAGGTTGCAATGACTTTTGAGGCACTTCCGTTCGTTAAACCGTTGAAAATCGGGAAATCGATTCGCGGTCATATTTTCACTTATAAGTTAGTTTACATATAAATGTTAAAAAAATTTAAAAACTCATTTTTTATCATTTTTTACTAATTAAAATGACTACATTTGGTTTATAAAACCATATAAATTAATATTCAACAATCGTTTACAAAAGTGCTATTATATCGATGAAGCGATATCTATTTTCTTATATTTTCAAATAAAGTATATATCTTTATAAAACTATTATAAAGGATTTATTATCATTTAAAACAATTATTAGAAACATTTTAATAATTATTAAATCGATAAATCTCAATTTAAATTTCTAAATAAATATTTAAATATAAGACCATCACTAATTATGTCATAAAACATTTATTTTTCCCAAAATAAAATAGATAATTTTATTTCATATTCTTGTTCAATTAAAAAATAAGTGTATGTATCCAGCTTCCATGCATAATGTTTGGTAACTATAGATCTATTTATTGATAAAACAGTTTTGACCCTTTTATCGATATTTTTCCAAAGTATATATTTTGGGAACATTTTTCCACAATAAGTCCATTATTATAATTCATTATTTAAAACTTGATTATTTGTTGAAAAAAAATCTATATTTAAATATTTAAAATAATTTAAATATCTTAAATTAGAGTGATCGAATTATAGGTCGTTACATACTTCTCCCTTAAAAGAATTTCGTCCTCGAAACTACAACGTAGAACCCAAAAGTATTTGCTCAAAATATTTATACTTTTTTTTAAAAATTACATCCGTATGATGTATATAGATTATCCATACGCAATATCTAAGTTGATCCACTATGCGAGTCCATAACTTTACTTCCGTACTAGTATTGATCCCGGGATCCTTTGGTGTAGACTCCGATTAGGCCTTCCGATCAGAATTTTAGTTTTCCTTTTATAGCTCTCAACTATGATAGAAGACTCAAGTATCCAACCATAAACCCCCATCAATGTTTGTCGTCAAGAATCAAGTGATAAATCCTTTTTCATACTGGTGTAAATAACTCAAAGTTCTGTACTTGAATTTTAGATCAGAATTATACGAAAAAATAATCCATACTCTAGATATATAATAATCTTTCCAAGAAATCATTCAAGTTAAAAGATAACTTACCTTTTATTATAATAAACCTCTTATATTATATTTTAGTTATTTTAAATCAATATTAATTGCAATACTTTGGTATTAAATAAAATTTCTTTGTTAGTCAAAACATACATATTTATTTAATACCTCTTTAATAATCAAAACTTCCTTTACATGTATATATCAATATATCTTTTTCAAAATGTTTAGCAAAATTCCATTTTGAGTTCAAAAGAAGATTTTCAACTTCTTTAATCAAGAATTATTATTGATTCATTTACAAGATTTAAGTAATTGCAATGAACGAAGTTGAAATCGAAATAGCATATTTATATTATACACTTTATGATTTACATCAACATTCCAATTTTTAACACCGGGCATACGTAAAGCATACATTACCTATAGTAGGATATATAACACTAATACTATACATCACCCACAAGCATAACATCCCATCTCTCATTATACATAAGCCATACTTAGATATACTAAATAAGTAGATTGAAAACTACCTTCAACCATCATACTCGTCATCTTCCTCATTCTTTTGAATCGATGGCCGATGGGGCTCTCCAATATCCGAAATCTATCATAGCTTCTCCAATCCCTTCTTTGTCACTCCCGTGCTCGTCATCCGCATCATTTCCATCTTCCAATTGCTGCATCTCTCCTTCAACATTAGGTAGCCATGGCTGGTTACCGAGTTTGATGGGTACTTCCTACATTACTTCACCTTTTGCTATTTCTTTGAGTCCTAGCATCTCAACCTCCTCAAGGTTTTGAAACGCTTTAGCTTCTTCCTTGGATATTTCCTCATTGTCTCCTTCCATTTCATCCAAGTTGATGTAAGAACAGGATGATTCTTCTTGCTAGATAACGTGTTCTCCCTCTATTTCCCAAATCACATTGCTATCAACACTACTATGGTCTGATATTATGGTTTCTGGGTCCTCCATGGGATCAGATTCCTCTTGCATAGGCTTAGATTCCTCCTCCATAGGCTAGGATTTCTCCTTCATAGGCTCAAATTCTACTATGGGTTCCAATTCAGAGCTGGCCGGATCTATTATCCATATTCCTTCCAAGGCTCATGCAAACTTATCTCACTAGATATATCGATCATTTCTGGAGTGGCAGGTGGGATGAGCATTTCTGCCATTAGGTACCCACCTTTATCTCTTTTGGTGTACGGGGTGTATTCCTTTTCAATTCAAGGCCAAACGTTGCTCGGTGACTACTTCGGTGGTTCTTTCTCATTGCATGAGAGGATAATGAGATTATCCTTTTCATCGCAATTTGCTCATGATGACCCAACCTTAGAATAATTTTTGCCATATGGTTTCTACAAATGTAAACACAACTGCTTAGATATAGGCACTAAGCATTATACTTATTCCATCTCATTCTGGTGTCAAGTTATTAATATCTTATTTACTTAGGCATTTCCTATTATAAATCGGCCTTAACTATAAACTTTTTAAGGGAAAGGATTTTCCAAGAACTTTATGTTATTTTTCCTCCAAACCAATCTTTGAAAAAAACCGAGATTTCTATCAAAATGTTTTAACTCCTTCAAAATCCTTTCGATACTCTTTGTCAAGAAAACATTCCAAATATACTATTTCAAATATTTTGAAAACTCTTTTTCAAAAATTCTGACCTTCTATATATTCCTCAACTTATCTAGTTTTCGTTCCTTATTAATCCTTTCAGTGTTATTATAAACGTCTTATAGTCAAACTATGAAATTCTAAGCACAAGATATTTGTACTTCGTTTTACTTAACTTGATTTTAATCATCCAATACTAAATTTTTCAAAGATGTCATTTTTTATTTAGAATGTAACCTTAGGTAAAATTATTTCATTTACCATAATTTCAAAACAAAACCATGTATATATATCGTTAACAAATATGTGCTCTTGTATAATACACTCAATCATTCTAGGGTGTTAGTAACCCTATCTCTAATGAGTAACTCATCATATAATATTACTAACTCTAACTCAGATGAGACTTTTAACCCTATTAGGCTCAGGTGTTCGCTCAACCTAAGCTTTGATACTAAATGTGACAACCCGTTTCTTCAATCTTCAAAAATCGACAATAATACATCCTTGGTATTCACATGCCTCAAATCCAAGTGTCGAAGAGGCAGTTCATTAAGTGTAAGAAAGAAAATAAGTATAGAATAAAAACTTACAAGAATGGAATAACATATATTATTTCAATATATATATATATATATATCTTTATTGCAAAAAATTTAAATATATCTATCAGAGTAAAACATGGATAGTTATAAATATTTGTCCTTGCAAATACGTAATACAATAGTGCAGAAGTGTGGTGAACAAGAGGTAATAGTCTACAAAAGAATCTTCTAACTCCATGGTCCAAGCTCTTCCAGATTTCTTCTAACTATACCTGACTACAAAGCTGCCTGAAAAGAAATAGGGCAACCGGAATTTAAGGGGAAAGAAAATAAACTCTAGGTTAGTCGTAGGATGGGTGTGAGAAACTCAAAATACGGATATTTGAAGACAAATGGTATCTCATAAGACCACACTGCACATGAACACAGAATGGGTTTTTACCTTATGCTAACTAAATTTTTTACTACTTAAGATCTGGTAAAATTATTTTAATGAAATTCTTTTGAAAAAACTTTTCAAGTAAATATACATAATCTTAGCCGAAATTGTCACATTATTAAATTCCAACGTACTAGGTTCTACAATCAAGTCCGAAAGCACTTATTGGAGAATGAGTTTCCATACAATGTCAAGATAAGGGACTACATTCCATACAGTACATCTCTAGAGGAATGTACTAAGGGTCAACATCTTCAAAATCTCTACGAATCAAAACTAGTCTACCCGCGGACCCATCTAGTGGCAGACAGGACCGAATATGTCATCTCCCTGGTCGTAGCCGACCTATCCCTGGTCACAACATACACATCATACTCGACATATAAAGAGTAATCTAGAAGGGTGATAATCATACCCTTATAGGCATGACCCACATAGCCCTAAAGCAGCCTTGTTTTAGCCATTATCGGTTGATGAGGCCAGAGGTAACGATTACCTTTCACATAGCACACATTCCATTTTGAATGCCACACAGCCATTCATGATCACACAACTGATTTCTATAAACGTATAACTCCTCAGCTCGTATGTCTCAGGAAAGGATGTTAAGCTAAGAGAAGTTACCTTTTCTGCCACTAAACAGATAATACGTTTATAGAGATCAATCAATGTGATTAGAAATGCAACGTCAAACATTCGTCCATTCAAGTTGTCCAGGAATAGGACAAACCAAAGGAACTCTCCTACCACATCCTGTCGGGAATCATCCCTAGGATTAGTAGCGACCAGCCCTTGCATCGAAGATCAAATAAAGATACTACTACCACATATATATGATATGGGAAATTTGACCTGAGGGTCAGTGACAAGCAGCCCTTCATTCTATTTACTATCATTCTAAGTTTTCACTTCTAATACGTAAATTGGTTTAAAATGGTTTTCGGATAAGAATCGCTCAAATCCGACTTCGGTTCCTTCGGACCAATCATCGATAAAAAGATATTAAGTAAATAGGTGCTTATCATTTGATTCATTACTTTGTTTTTATCAAAAATATCTTCTGGGGACATATATCTTTAAAACATTTCTTTCTAGTATATATGAAATCATTAAAGCTCCTTTTAATTTTGGAAATACCAAATCAAAATCATTTCTTATAATTCATATTACAAAATTGTATTGAGTAAAAAGGGTCGATAGAAATTCCACTAATTCAACTTAACATCAAATTCCGTATTCAACCTTTACTATCCGTCGAAAAGCAGTTAAATCACCTTTTAAAATCACATGGATATTACGGTTCCCTCTTTGGAATTTAATACCAAGTATAAGAAGATTATATCTACACAATCCAAGTTGTATCAATTCAAACTTACAAAATTTTGAATCTTCTATACTTGTCTCGTTTTTTACTTTTAGACCTCATCTATCCCTCGCCTAGGAAAGAGGCTAGGTGAGCCAGTGTACTGATTACTCTTGAACATCTCCTTGGTTTAAGCACCCCACATCCGGATCTCATGAATAGAAAAATCTACTCTACTCAATGGCTTTTAGAGCCAAGATTAGATCACTTTATTATAACCGCTTTTCTTCAAATCATTTATTTAAACTCTTTTAAATAAATAATAAAATCTCCAAATCATTATTAAAACACTTAATTATTCATTTGAAAATTTTCATAAAAGATTCGGAAAATGATTGCTATGTTTAAATCCATATTTCAAAAGTTATTAGAAGTACTACAAAAAGTGATGCGTATAGTGTTGAAAATAGTGTTTTCAAGGCTTATTTGGTAAAAACAACTTTTTGATCATTAAAAAAAATCCAATTTTATAACTTAAATCTCTTTTAAAACATTTTAAATGATTAATGTAAATTATTCCATATTTTTAAAGAATTAAAAATATCATTTTTATAGAATTTATCGGATTGGTTTTCAAACTGCCAAACCACGACTACTTTGAATACTTGTTTTACTCATATTTCAAAAGCTACTAAACAAAATCTCGATCCTTTTCTTTTGATTGAAAACTATGATTACAATGGTTTAGAAAATTCTTATTTCAAAGAATTCCGACTCCGAATTCATCGTATACATGGATTTAACTTTCTACGATGCGAAATCACGAACTACAGTTACGCGACGTGCCTAATTTTTGACTTAATTTTCATAACTTGTCAAAACTTAAGCTAATTGGATTTAGTGTTTATAAAACATTTATAAATCATTTTAAACCATTTTTGAATGGTTTAACAATCTCATATACACCATTTCATTTATTAAAGGACGGTGATTTCATTTGTGATTTTCGACGATTATTAAATGTAACTTGTTAATACAACCAAACAATCATATCATCATCATCCAAATATGATAAGCAATCATCACAATCAAGCATAACCAAATATATGTCTCATCCAATATATCATATTATAAATAGAGTTTCTCACCTTCATTTTCACTCGAACTAGTTTTAAAACGACTATAGCTCTGCTATCTCGAAATCAAATTCCACGAAATCGAGCTCAATAGCCTTTGGAAGGCTCCCTCTACCCTTGGAAGCTCACGGCCTTGGCTTTGGGTGGTGGATGGCTCGGCTTTGAGGAGTAGGAGGTGGTGGTCGTGGGTTTAGGTGGAGGAATGGAGTGATTTGAGCTTGGTCTTGAGTAGATTGGATAACGTATATATACTAATATAATTTAATTTCTTTTCGTAATTATTTTCACCATAATTTTCTTTATATATGAAGCCATTAGAATAGCTTGAAGAAGGAGGATGAAGATGAAGCAAATAGCATAGGAATTTATGAAAGAGGGGTGGTATATTTAAAGGAAATTTTGAAAACAAAATATCTAAACAAGAATTGACCAAAATGCCTTTGCCCTCACCCCTCCATCACCTCAAACGCACGGCTCCCCCCACTTTTCAACCTCCATATGCTTGTATAAGAGTGTAAGGTGAGTTGATGGATGCTTTTGGATTTCTTAAGTATTAAGTTTTTATGAAAATATCTTGATATTTTGTAATATATGTATATATATGTATATATGTATGTATATATATGTTCATTTGCATGTTAGGGTGTGAATGTTTACGTTATATACGTACACATGACATATAAACAAGACTTTTAAACGACTTCCATTCATTAAACAGTAGAAAATCAAGAAACCGATTCCTGATCATATTTTCACTTATAAGTTAATTTTCAAATAAATGTAAACAAAATTTGGAAAACTCGTTTCTTATCATTTTTAACTAATTAAAATTATTACATTTGGTTTATAAAAACCATATAAATTAATATTAAACAATCATTTACAAAAAATGCTATTACATTTTATCAATTTTCTTATATTTCCAAATCAAGTATATATCTTTATGAAACTATTATAAAGATTTATAATCATTTAAATAATTGTTATAACCATTATAATAAATGTAAAATCACTAAATCTCAATTTAACTTCATAAATCAATATTTAAGTATAAGAGCATCAATGATGATGTCATAAATACCTTTAGTTTTCCCAAAAATAAAATTAATAATTTTATGTATTCAGCTCCATGCGCGATATCTGGTAATTATAGAGCTGTTTATCGACAAAACGGTTTTCGACCATTTTATAGATATTTTTTGGAAGAATATATTTTATGAACATTTTTCCAAAATAAGTCCATTATTATTATTCATTATTTAAAAGTTAATTATTTGTTGAAAAAATATATATTTGAATGTTTAAAATAATTTAAATATCTTGAATTAAAGCGATCAAATTATGGGTCATTACAATGTCTGTAATAGTATGATATCTTATTATTGCCTTTGTAAAATACAATTTATATTATGTTAACGTTAAAAAGTGAACGCTAACACCCGGTGTGTGTAATAGAATTGTGAAAGCACCACCCGTTGGTACGGGAACAGAATATAAGCTGAAAATAGCAGAAAAGCAGTAAATGAACAACAGATTTATAGTGGTTCGGCCCGTAATTGAGCCTACGTCCACTTTATAGTCTTTTATTGTTGATTCGGTTATAATTTGATACAATATCCTTCAAAATACAATACAATTTGATCACGAAAGCACTCTTGACTAATAGCTCAATCTTCGATGATGAAACTCGATGAATCCGTGTTGGATGTAAGGAATTCCTCTCGAAGTTTGTTGTAGTGTCTTGAATGCTTGAAGATCTTTGATTGTTGAATGAGTGGAGAATTCGACAAAGTAACGGCGTTTGAAGAAATGAATGGCCAAAAAGTCCCCTTTGTGTTGGAAGTGGTGGGGTATTTATAGGAGCAGCTCTGAATTCTGGAAATTTTCCTAAGTCCTAAGTTGTGGAAGACTTAAGGTAAGTCGGTGACGAGTTAAGGGACTGGGCAAGTGTTAAGTCGTGGCCGACTTATCAGATAAAGGTAGTATAGGCATGGGCTCTGGACTTTAACCTCATAGCTTTTAGGTCGTGGACGACTTAAGCCAAGTCATGAGTTCCTTAAGTCGTAGGTCCTTTAAGTCGTAACATCTTCTTGAGTCGTGTAGACCTTAACTCGCTGAGTCGTTAAGTCGAAACCCCTTTTAACTCTTTAAGTTGTAGATAGCTTAACTCGTTGAGTCGTTCGGACCATGAGTCGTAGGCTGTGAAGCTCTTAAGTCGTACACCCACTAAGTCGTAAACTGTTAAGTCGTGGCCTGTTGAGTCGTAGACTGTTAAGTCGTGGCCTGTTGAGTCGTAGACTGTTAAGTCGTGTACTTCTTAAGTCTTTAGGAACTGGAGCTATAGGTCATGGACGACTTAAGCTAAGTCGTAACCCATTAGGTCGGAACCTTCTTAAGTCGTAGTCTTTAGGTCGCAACATTGCTAGGTCGCGAAGTTACCTTCAATAGTTAGGTCGTAGACTCTCTTAGGTCGTAGCTCCCTAACCCGGTAGGTCGTAAGTCCTCTAAATAGTTAAGTCGTAGGTCGCTGACCTGCTTCAAGAGTTAAGTCGTTACATCCTTAGGTTGCTTCAGCAGTTAGGTCGTAAGTCGTTCAAGCCGTAGATCCTCTTTCAGCAGCTAAGTCGTAAGTCGTCGAGTCCACTTAGGTTTTAGGCTTTTTAACTCGTTGGCTTCTTATAAGTCGTGGCATAACCTGAGTCGTTCATTTCTTAACTCGTAGGTCGTTGCCAAAAGGTAGTTAACATTTGCCCCTCGAAGTACACGCCTACGTCGTAGGTCGTGTGCTTCGACCTTCTCTTGTGCCTTGATTAGTTGTCATATCCTGAACGACACGACTTAGCGAGGTCATAGGTCGTGTGGTGCCGATTCACATTTCATTGCCCTGGGTATAAATATTTTAAGTCGTTCCTCTTATCTCATCTGACTGCATTCTGCCATTAACAAGATTTCAAGCTCTCAAAGGCGAATCCAACTACTCGTCCACCAAACATCTTCAATTTCGTATTGCGTAAGTGATCCCATTCTTTAATCAATCCTCGGTTATCACCGAACTATGAATTTCGCTTACTTATGCCTTGCTTCACGATTTTTGTTTCAATTGATCGCCGAGGAAATCGAAATGGTTCGATTTGGCTTTCGGTGATTTGCGAGAAGAAGGGGAAGAGTTTCAGTGCATTAGGTTTGCTGATTCGTGATCTTAGAAGGGATGAAGAGGCCATTATCGGGTTGGAGAATTATGAGGAATGGGATTCTTAGTAGAGGAAAGAATTTAAGGAGAGGAACCGATGCTTTGGTTTGAGTAGGAGATAGCTCGAGATCCCCTGAGAACGACCTAACACTTTCTCAGCTTGGATCGCGCGCGACTTAACTCTTCTGGTTGCTTAATGCAGCATTAGGTTTAGGTCGTTGCCGAGCTAGGACAAAAGCTTTTGTGTGGCTTACGGCCTAAAAAGTTAACGACCTATCTTGTTGCAGTTTCTCATGGATCGTTGACGAGTTGGCACTTAAATCCTTAACTTGCGAGCACATCTGAATGACTAGGTCGTGGATGAGATAGCCCTTAACTCGTAACTCGCGAACTCATCTGAACGACTTAATAACTTAAACTCCATTGCTTCGAATTCTTGGACTTGAATGATCTGACTTAAGAGAACATGCCTTGAACATTTGCAAAGCCTTGATGGAATTTGACTAAACCTTAGCTTCAAACTGCCAGAATGAATTGCTTGAACTTCTAACTGCTTGAACTTAAACTGCTTGAACTTAAACTGCTTGAACTTAAACTTTTTGTTGCACTTTCTTGCAGATCACTTTAGTTTTTCAGTTGTCAACCTGTTAAGCATAAGACTTGCAGAAAAGAGGGACGAATATACTGTCATTGACTGCCCACATCGAACGACAGATTAGCCAATAAGAAATAAGCAACTCAAATGAACTTATATGTATGAAATGTTGTGAATTGACAAGTTCAGGTGAAGCATTTAAAGTAAAGCCTAAACAATCAATTGAAGCTAACTTGTATGCATCAACACTGTACTTGTACTTATAATAACAAGTCCCGGAATTCTTTATTTGACAAAAATCAGTCAATTTGATTCCAGTTATGTTTACTTGTTATTTCACTAGTTTTACACAACACTTCACACTTTTAGGAAACGTGCACCTTAATATTTGATCATCCAGTTGATTGTGTAGAATGGCGTCTCAACAAGAAGACTTGGAACTAGCCGGAGAAGCTTTTCCAATTGCTACTCCATTGAATGATCCTCCAGAAAGGACTTCTACCACTCTGAGCCATAAAGTTTTCCGTCAATTATGCATTCAGTTTGGAATTGCTGAATCTGACGCTTTGTTCCCTGGAGTAAATGACATTGCTGATAGGCCGCCCCATGGCTTTGTTGCAGTTAATCGTCAAATGTGCTTGAGTGGAGCTATCCCACCATTTAATGACTGTCTTCGAGAACTTCTCCTTCGATTATCTATCTCTCCTTTTCAACTACACCCTAATGGCTACGCCATCCTGCTGGGACTGTGTGTGCTTTTTAGGAGAACGCTGGACCGTTTTCCCAGTTTTGGAGAAATTTGCTTCCTGTGCTCATTTGCAAAGAACAAAGACCATCCCTCTATCACAGTTGTAAGGAGTGCCAGGAACCGTAAACTGATTATTGGTCTTCCCGAAAGCGTTCCTGGGTTCCTGAGCCATTTTTCTTTGTTCGCTGTCCCCCGGGATTTTACGCCATTTGGAGAGTGGGAAGTACGACCATCTATCTTTTCCCTGTGTTTTCTAAATTCTTCGAAGTCCAAATTGTCAAGTGTTAACTTATTTTTCCTACTTTTTCAGCGCTCCCTCCCCCCTCTAGGGAACCTCATCACAAAACTACCTTCGAGAGGCTTATGGCCGTGCCGGTTGAGGAGAGGAGTGTTCAGTTTCTATTGAAAGATGAGTTCCTCCACGAATTTGGACTCTTACATCCTTCCCGCTCCACTCAGCCACATGAAGTTCCTGATTCTCCAGCTGAGGAGTCAGATGCCCCCGTTTCTGCTAAAGAACCTTCACCGAAAGAACTTACCGTTGAGACTTCATTGGTAAAGTGTTCTACTCTTACTGACATTGCGGGGTCGTCCAGTAAGTTAGCACTTGCCCCGGTTATTGAAGAGGAGGAAAACCTTCACATTCTTGAAAAGACGGCTGAGGTAGAAGTTGAAAAAGATAATTCTCCCGTGCATCGCGGCGATGATACTTTTGACAGTCTGAGTGACATCATGATAACCTCTCAGGAGCTCTTTAAAGATGACGTCTCTAAAGCGATCTCTTCTGTCATCGAAGCAACTTCTTCTTTGCAACAAACCACAACGCCTTCTATACAAGCCGTCACCATTCCCACACAAAAAAGTGGTTTGTAGTTCGACGCGCATAGCCCACACGCCACACACACTTAGGATTTTGGCACTTATATGCACTTAGCTCCTTTAGTTTGAAAATTTCTAAGACTTGCCTTTCTTTTTTCAATTTCAGGTTCTACAATGGGGCGAAGTGGCTCTTACTTTGACAAATTCCAGCGTCACGGAAGCCGCGATGCTTATGACTTTAGGAGTTATATCGGTGCCTCGAAGGAAACTGATGAGGAAAGGGCTGCCAAAAAGGCTCACGAAAGGCGAGCTCATGAAGAACGTCGTCGGAGAGAAGATGAAGAGCACTATGGGAGTAGGGACGAGCGACGTGACTCTTCCCGTAGAAGCGACGATCCTTACAAGAGGAAATCTCATGACGAAAAGGGGAAGAGTCATACTTCCGATGATTCCAGCAAACGGATCAGACTTGGCGAGAAAGACACGTCTAATATCTCGGAAAAGACTACCGCTTCTATTCCTCCTAATACATCGTCCGGTTCTCCTACCCTTAAGGAGTCTGACATTCAGGCAATTATTAATAGGCCTCAGTATCAAGCCGGGGACGGGCCTCCCACACTTCAGAGCCGATTTCCAAATTGGTGTCTAAGAGGAGTCCGTTTTGACTTAGATTTGGTTCCCATTGATAAGCAGGCGATGCTGAGAAATGTTGATGCTGTCAAGCTTGACATTGAAAGAATGTCTGGATGGCAGAAGCTGGTTGATGAACTTCAAAGGGTCAACCATATGAACCTTGAGGCGATGATGACCATGGAGAACGATAAATTAGAATGGGACAAATGGCGTAAGCAGCATGATGTGGAGATGAAAAGCATTAGTGATGGTTATGGGAAGCTCGAAGCTGAAGTTGAAAGACTCAAAAATGAGCTTGCCACTTCTTCCACTTCTTATTCTCAGAAAGAAGAAATGCTCCAAAAACAAGTTCGAGACGCCCATGCTGCTCAGCGAGATACTGAAGTGAAACTTGAAGTAGAACAGCATGTTACTAGAAAATATCGTGATGACGCTGCTCAACTTCAGGAGAAAATCAGCTCTCGAGACTTAGAAATTGCGAGGCTACAGTCTCAGTTATTGAAGGCTGAAAGAGAGCGTGATGAAGCTCTTTCTAGTAAGGTTGCGGCTGAAGAATCCCATAAGGCAACCAAAGCCACCATTGACGCGACTTTATTCGACTTTTATATGCATTGCGTCCTGGGGCGTGGGAGCCTTTCATTTTTGGGACCAGAATATGAAGTCACCTTAGCGGAAGTATGGGAGGCAATCATCGACATGTTTGGCGGTGCCGGTTATGCTGGCAGATCTTCAAGCTACCTACTTAGATGAGAGCGCCCGCGCTGCCCTTGCCAAAGGAAAAGAGCAGCTTACCCGAGTGCGGGCCGAGGCGACGGGAGAGAAGCTTCCTGAGAGAGAAATACCTCCTATTGCTCCTGCTTATACTTCGGCTTTAGCTCACGCGGATATTACTGGCTCTAGTTCTCACTCCACGCCTCCCGCTAAGGTTGACAAAGAAACTGTGACCACCCCTATAGAGAAAGAGGCAATGAAGGACTTTCAGGCTCGGGAATTTGAGATTGATCCCGCCAAACCGACTTCTCCAGGTAACTTTGACGAGACGAATTCAGTGAATCGCTTATTCGACTTAACCGAGTTCGACGAACTTCTTACTTATTACTTAAGCTTTGACGATCCACTGTCTTCTTTTTTCTCAGAGAATACTAATTTTGATTTCTTTTATTATGCAGCGGACGCACCGGAAACTGCACCAATTTTTCCTTCTTCAGCTGTCTTTCCTCCTCCTTCTCAAGTTACTCTTCTTCCAGCTTCTCAACCAAGTTCACAGGAAGAACAGATAGCAGCCCTTCAAGGCTTGGACGAACCACCTGCTTCCGAGGAACAGAAAGCAGAAGATCTGGAAGATAGCGAGAAGACCCCGGAGCAGTCTTTTGACTACGACACAAAGCTTTCTACATTTCTTACTCCGGGGAGTGAGTCTTCTTCCAAGAAGAAGGGGAAACGTGTGGTTTCGAAGAAAGGAAAGAAAAGTTCTTCTGCTGTTGGAGATGAATCAGAAGTCGATCCGGCTGAGTCTCTCTCTCCTTCTTCTCCGATACGTCCTCCGAAACTAATTAGCAGGCCGGGTAAAGGCTCCAAGGGTGGGAAGAAGGAGAAATGAGTTTGATTTTGTCTTTTCTGCTTTTTGTATTGACCGGAGATTGTGCGGATACCGGTCTCCGCTCTTTTTTGTAATCTGCACAATATTAAAAGCTTCCATAGTATTGAAATAAAATAGCTATTTTACTTGTACAAATTCTTGTGTATGTGAGAATGCATCTGTTTCTCTTTTTTAGTGTAGAACAAATGATTCTTTATCTGTTTTTTGAGAATGCATTTATTCCACATCTATTTTTCACGATATTGTAATGAACTCGCGGTATGTTGCTTGCATATTACTTTATTCATGTAACTAAATTGTATAGTGTTGCCCCCATACCGCAAGTGCATTGCAACATTTCTAGCTTCTTCAAGACTGATACTCTTACTTCAGGGAATAACTACTCCACTTTTAAGGGAAGAATCATTCTGCTTTTAATAGAATATATCTCGTCTTCAGAGAAGTTTTTACTTTCTCTTTCTTCCTGAAGAACACTTCAACTTTTGGGAATAATCACTTTTATTTGTTAATGAGTGAATTTTCCTGCACAGTGAAATGAGCTTCTGAGGAAGGTTTTGATTTTGTGCCCCAGTAAAGGGTTTATTTTTGGTACTTCAAGCAAGGTGAAGTACGCCTCTGAAGAGGTCTTTTGGTCTCTGAAGAGAAGCGATTTTGGTCTCCGAAGAGAAGCAATTTTGGTCTCCGAAGAGAAGCAATTTTGGCATTTCAGCTCTGGTGAAGTGGGTCTCCGAAGAGAAGCATTTTGCACTTCTACACGGGTGAAATGTGCCTCCGAAAAGGGCTTTTTAGCATTTCATCACTGGTGAAGTGGGTCTCCGAAGAGAAGCATTTTGCACTTCTACACGGGTGAAATGTTCCTCCGAAAAGGGCTTTTTAGCATTTCATCACTGGTGAAGTGGGTCTCCGAAGAGAAGCATTTTGCACTTCTACACGGGTGAAATGTGCCTCCGAAAAGGGCTTGTGATTGTCTGGAAGTTACTTTCTCATGGTTGAATGGATCCACGGGGCGGACGCAAGTTGATTGATTGGATGTTCGTTTGCACAAACGATCACAATTAACTAACAAGGGCCCTGTTCCTTCAGCGTGGGAAGGTGCCCCTCCGGTGGTTCCACCAATCTTTTTATTGAGAGAAGCACTTTCGTTTATTGGCGTGCCTCGTTAGAGGGCTTTGTTGACCTTTGGGAAGGAGCATCGGTTGGTTGTTGTGCCAGGAAGGTTGCGTCTCAGGGGCGAGTAGATCCACGGGACGGACGCAAGCTGCCTGATCGGATGCATCACGATCAGTTAGCAAGGGCCCTTTTCCTTCTGCTTGGGAAGGTGTCCCTTCGGTGGTTTTACCGGCCCTTTTTATTGAGTGGCATACCTCCTTTTGGCTGCTTCTATGTTTGGTGGCCCATGTTCCCTCATCATTTGCTAATCAGCTACCCTTCATTATTGTTTCCAAGCGCGTCTTCCTTTGCAAGTGAATTGTCTTATCCGAAGAAGTGGACTTCACTGTTGAACAACTTCACAGGACAAACGCAAGTTACCTAGTTGGATGTCTGTTCGTATTGACAGTCACAACCACTTAACGAAGGTTTGCCTCAGTGGAGTTGCCAACTTTTTATGTGAAGTTCTTCTTATATGGGATTTGAATATGGAATTTTTGGTTGCTTAGTATTTGCTTAATGAGTGATTTGTAGGGCTCGCTTAGCTTTGTGATGGGTGAGCTTTGCTTTAATGACCTGCAATATTAGATCGACATTTTAGCAATACATTTAGAGTATTTTCACATCAAAATATAACAGGCATTTCGTAATAGAAAACACAAAATTCATAGTTTTTTCATTATTCAGTCACACTGATTTCTCAGTGGTTTACAATGCGGAAGTCAAACATCCATTATCATTTTTACAAATTCAAGCAAAGCTGTTAAGTAAAAAATGGATGCTAGTTATTGTTGTTTCAGAAATGGATGCTAGTTATTGTTGTTTCAGAATCTCCGGACTGATTTTCCCTTTGCACTAGATTCGCAGCTTCGGATTTATATGCCAGAGAAAGTGAAAGATGCCCCAGTTGCAGTTTTGTGGACAATTAACAGTCGTCCCAACTTCTGCCTGCTGGGTGTGGACCTCCTATGACAACATTAATGACAAGCTTTTCTGAATCTTGTGCTGCAGTGTTGTTGAGAGAATCGGATTGATGGGTAGGACGTTGTTGATCCCGAGTGGATGAGGTTGGATTGACTCCGCTTCTCTTAACGTATTGTTGGAGTTTACCCTGCTCCAGCAATTCTTCAATCACATTCTTTAATTGGCGACATTGGTCAGTGTCATGGCCAGGTTGATTGTGAAATTGGCAGAATTTTCCATTACGCTTTGCACCTCTCGTCATCTCAGGTGGCTTAGGATACCTGACAACGTCCTTTGTTGCAAAAAAGATATTTCTTGGTGTATCAGTTAAAGGAGTAAAATCCGAAGGATTAAAGCGGCGAGGTTTCTTTTCATTTCCCTGGCTCTTTCCTCCTTCATTCTCCCTTTTCTGACTTTCAGATTCTCTTTTATTAGATGGGACATTGTTATTATTAGCTTGGGCAGCAACCACTTTCGATGTCGTAGAAAGGCTTTCAAGGCGAATGAACTCGTCGGCCTTTTTATAAAAAATTTCAAGCGAGTTCGGTTCCTTCATCTTTAGCCATATCCCAAATTTGCTCGATTTATCAATGGCTCGCATCAAATAAGTCAGGATCATGCGTGGTTCCGCATTTTCTACTTCGGCTAAAGCTATATTGAAACGGCTCAAGAAAGATTTGATTGATTCTCTGGGCGCTTGTTCAAGGTTAGACAGTGACATTATATCCTTAGCTTTTGAAGCATACAATTTGAACTGTTCTTTGAACTTCTGCGTTAAGTCGGAGAACTTATCTAAAGACCGAACTGGAAGCTTTGTGAACCAAAGTAAAGCCACACCTTCCAGGTATACTGGAAAGTATCGACACTTGATCTCGTCTGATGCTCTTGCACCGGTCATATGCCAATCGTATTTGTATAGGAAATGATTAGGGTTACTGGTTCCCCTATAGGCTTGGATAGTAGGAGGTGCAAATTTCCTTGGAAACTCCGATCTCAGGATCCTTTCAGTAAACGGAGTTCTGCTGGGCGCGAATCCCCAGTCAGCCTCATCCTCTTCCCTTTGCATGCTCTCTTTCATGATGCGGCCAACCATTTCAGACAGGTACTCTTTATTGTTCAAAGACACCTCCGGCCAAGCTTCTGTTTTTCCCTCGGAAGTTTGCCCGGGTATAGGTTCATGACAAGTTGGTTGCGGCACAGAACCATCCGCTTGGAAAGGTGGCATTTCAGGAAGAGTAGTTTGATGGTTTTCTGGTTGACGATTTGCCCCGAGCAGGACAGTTATTCTATCCATCATCAAAGCGTTTTGGGTTTCAATCTGTTGGTACAATCCAGAAACTGCGTCATCTAATTCAGCCCTGGTGACTCCAATGGTAGGAGTTGCTTGGTCTGTTGATGGGGAAGCGGAAGTCCCTTCGTGAGCATTTCTGGATCTGATAGGTCTACCTCTTCTTCCAGGAGCCATTATTTCGGATCTGGTTTTTAAGAGAGGTTCTTTTTATGAATCTTTGCGAAGCAACGGTGGATGATCGCCTGAGTTCAATTCTCAGTGAAAGCACCAAAATGTTAACGTTAAAAAGTGAACGCTAACACCCGGTGTGTGTAATAGAATTGTGAAAGCACCACCCATTGGTACGGGAACAGAATATAAGCTGAAAATAGCAGAAAAGCAGTAAATGAACAACAGATTTATAGTGGGTCGGCCCGTAATTGAGCCTACGTCCACTTTATAGTCTTTTATTGCTGATTCGGTTACAATTTGATACAATATCCTTCAAAATACAATACAATTTGATCTCGAAAGCACTCTTGACTAATAGCTCAATCTTCGATGATGAAACTCGATGAATCCGTGTTGGATGTAAGGAATTCCTCTCGAAGTTTGTTGTAGTGTCTTGAATGCTTGAAGATCTTTGATTGTTGAATGAGTGGAGAATTCGACAAAGTAACGGCGTTTGAAGAAATGAATGGCCAAAAAGTCCCCTTTGTGTTGGAAGTGGTGGGGTATTTATAGGAGCAGCTCTGAATTCTGGAAATTTTCCTAAGTCCTAAGTCGTGGAAGACTTAAGGTAAGTCGGTGACGAGTTAAGGGACTGGGCAAGTGTTAAGTCGTGGCCGACTTATCAGATAAAGGTAGTATAGGCATGGGCTCTGGACTTTAACCTCATAGCTTTTAGGTCGTGGACGACTTAAGCCAAGTCATGAGTTCCTTAAGTCGTAGGTCCTTTAAGTCGTAACATCTTCTTGAGTCGTGTAGACCTTAACTCGCTGAGTCGTTAAGTCGGAACCCCTTTTAACTCTTTAAGTTGTAGATAGCTTAACTCGTTGAGTCGTTTGGACCATGAGTCGTAGGCTGTGAAGCTCTTAAGTCGTACACCCACTAAGTCGTAAACTGTTAAGTCGTGGCCTGTTGAGTCGTAGACTGTTAAGTCGTGGCCTGTTGAGTCGTAGACTGTTAAGTCGTGTACTTCTTAAGTCTTTAGGAACTGGAGCTATAGGTCATGGACGACTTAAGCTAAGTCGTAACCCATTAGGTCGGAACCTTCTTAAGTCGTAGTCTTTAGGTCGCAACATTGCTAGGTCGCGAAGTTACCTTCAGTAGTTAGGTCGTAGACTCTCTTAGGTCATAGCTCCCTAACCCGGTAGGTCGTAAGTCCTCTGAATAGTTAAGTCGTAGGTCGCTGACCTGCTTCAAGAGTTAAGTCGTTACATCCTTAGGTTGCTTCAGCAGTTAGGTCGTAAGTCGTTCAAGCCGTAGATCCTCTTTCAGCAGCTAAGTCGTAAGTCGTCGAGTCCACTTTGGTTTTAGGCTTTTTAACTCGTTGGCTTCTTATAAGTCGTGGCATAACCTGAGTCGTTCATTTCTTAACTCGTAGGTCGTTGCCAAAAGGGAGTTAACATATTATAAGACAACATATGCCAAAGATCTTAATTTTCATACCATACTTATTTCCTACAAAATTATTTGTTTTTAGGATATTTTCATAATTATGTTTAGCACTATAAATATTGCAATTCATTTGACATCATACTTTTTTGGTTCAAACATATGCTACTCGAAATGTCATCGTCTACACGTATGACATCACAAGATTTGATCCACGCTTTATAAATTATTTAATTTATTTTCTATAACTCAAGGATTTGAAACCTAATTTTGATAAAGATACGTACTTATTTCTTAGAATAACATTAAATCAGTTATAATTTTTAAATAAAAATCATAATTCCTTCAACAATTTTGTTCATTAATTTTCTATAATCCTAATAGCACCATATTTTTACAATGTATATTCTAACTGTTTTTTAAGGTAATTCCATAGCATAGTTATAATTATTTTGTATAATATCCCTTCTAATATGAAATAAAATTAAAGAAAACTTATTTAAAGTCTTATAATTTCTAGTATTTTTCACGACTATTTTTTTATGTACACATGAAATGCACGAGTCAATACACTCATGACTAGAACTCCAGTTGTTATAGTAATTATATGGAGAATTTGGTCTAGTCGGTTGATTTTTATTGAACTATATTTATGTGCTAATATTATTGTTTTGGTTCAAAACTAATGAATCTTATAGAAATTTGATCCGATATGACAATTGGATAGATACTTTATGGAATTGATAGTTCATTAACTTATCACATTGTTTTTTCATTTATTATGGTGCAAATTCCTTTTGGCTTCTAATCAAGCTATTATGATAAAAGTACTTGAAACATTGAGCAAAGTTCCTTGAGGTTGATACATTTTATTTATGGTTTCCATAATAGGTTATTTCGTTGCAACTATTATGTATTTGCATGTGTGTTTGCTCGTGTGCGCATCCGCACCCATGTGTGCTTGTACGTGTGTATGAATATATGTATATATGTTTATCAATTGCATTGTACCCAAATATTAAGTAGAGAAAATATAATTGTATTTTTGTAATGTTTTTGTAGTTTAATTTCCCTCCATGCTTTCAAAAGATTATATGGATTAGATTTAATATCTGTAAAATTATTTTTTCAAAAATCTAATCATTACATAATATATATCTTGATAAAACTTCTAAGTGTATCTTAAGAAATATAATAAGATTCAACATAATTACCATAAAGACATTTAATTAAACTAATATAAAAGGACAAACAACTTGTTGTACAATGAAAACTCAAATGTTTTTTGATTATTTTATTACCTATGTTCAAATTACAATTTATCCATACAGTCTACTAATACAATAGTTACATATCGAAGATCATACCTTACTTGTTAAAAATATGCATCTAAATATGCTAGAAGATTTTTTAAATACACTTTACACATAATTTTACTTTAACTACTTTATTAAAATTTTCCTATCTATTATCATTGTTATATTTTTATTATTATTAGTTTTCGTTGGACAAGGTACTTAACTTTTAAACCTTTAACCTCTTTATTAAAATTTTCATATTTATTATCATTGTTATATTTTTATTATTATTAGTTTCATTGGACAAGGAACTTAACTTTTAATTGAATGGTAGGGGTAAAATAAGACTTTTTTTGTTTTACCACAAATTTAGTTACCATGTCATCTATTGATTAAAATGGTAAATAATATAAGTGAACAAATAACAAAGCTTTTTTGGCATACCAAACAACTATATAGGCTATATTTTTCATCTCAAAATTTAGACATCCGAGAGAAACATATGTACATTCATAATAAAAGATAAATCAATTTTGTCAACAAACTATACGAAAGTGAACTTTGGATAAACTTGGAGATGCTGAAAATTATAAAGAAATTACAAATTCAATAGATTATTTCATATCATCATATAACATGGTTCTCATTGTCCATAATACACATTTAGGGAAAGAATACCATCTAGTGACATAGATACTCACACTGGCACTTCGCTTCTTCAATACATTTTGCACTAATAATTTGGGAACGTAAATTTCGTTGACAACCTGCTCTACAATGCAATGGAGAACATTTTTGAACGGTCGGATAAGTAAAGTTGCATATTTTCAAATTTTGAATCACCTGTGCGCACAAACCTGTAATTAAATTAATGTAGAGTTATATTCCAAAGCGTAATGAAAACCATTACGAATTTGCTTGTTGGTAGAAAAATGAAATACATATTTTTCAGAAATTACCATGTTGTAAAGAATAGAAGTGTACCTTGGTGTGGTGAAGGAATGAACACAACAAGAATTAGGAAGAAGAAAGTCAAATTTTGCTTCATTTCCGAGTTTTCTTATACTTTAGTAACAAGACAAATATGCAAAAGAACAGACCTTTTCTAGGTTTATATAATGCATTTGGAAAGGTTAGGGTTACTATGAAACTGATTCCTAAAGTTATCTATTTATTTTTGAATAATAACTAATTTGCAAGAAACTGAAAATCAACCATTAATTTGCATGGAAGCAATAATATAAACTATTAAATGGGTATTTATACTTAGTTCATGAACTTTCCCTATAATTTTATTTATGCATACTATGCATGATAAATAACTAAATAAGTGAGTATATATTTCAAAAACTATATTCAATGTACTTTTATGGATTTCCTAGATTCATAGTAAAAAATGAACATTGGCAAATTATGAATCAAAGTTTATTCATATCCCAAGGAAGTCGTAAAGGAGTTTTATTGTTATACATGCACATTATATTAGTAAAAAAAATTCAAGATACGTCTGGCAATAAGTTACATCGAATAGTGTGAATTCGGAAAACATTGTTGTTTGGAAATGTAACAAATATAAATTGTTGTACTTTTACAAATAAATTATTGGGCGTGAACTCACATAAGTAAACCTACTCTCAAGGGATTCAAGATATAATACCATTTATTCATTTACTATACTTATATAGTAGTGCCAAAGATTTCCACAAATCCATATACTATATTTCTAGCCAAAAGTATTATATTTGCACTAGTATATGAAGTTTACACATGACATAATAGAGAATACCATGATAAAACTTATATTGAACTAAGTATATCTGTAACGTCCCAAATTTTTGCGATCGAAAATCGACATCCATACTTTACATTGTACTCGAATGCCGTAGATTCAAGCGTTCAAATCCGAGTCGCCGGTGCTTATAACACAGTTAAGTAAATAACACAGCGGAAGAACAAGAACAATACATTGATATACAATATCTGATACAATATCTGATACAACAGAGTGATACAATGAATATCAATATACATCAGAGATACGATACAACAAATAGCAGCGGAAAAGAAGACGATAACATCAGCAGCGGATAATCTCCATCTTCAAAGTGCCAATCCAAAAATAGCTTGAACTCCAAATAACGATGCACAAAGATAAGCAACTCGATCACGTATATTAGAAAAACGCGCCTAGTTTCTAAACATGGCCAAAAACTCGAAACCAAACCCTATTATGAATCGACCCAACAATATACATCATGGAAAAATTATATGATAATTTTCTTGAGATCTATGATGTTCATACTTACTTCAAACCAAACTTCAATGATTTAAATTGATTCGATTGTTAGAAAATGGCAAAAATGAAATTTTTGTTCAACTCGCAAATGCTCTCAGCATACTGAACTAAAAATTTTGAATTTACTTTCAAAAATCATAATTTTTTGATAAGCTTCCAGATAGTAAAATTGAAACTAAGTTTTATAACATTCGAATTCCTATAGGATTTGAATTCTAACTGTATTTTCAAATTTCTCAGAGAATCTTTAGTTTATTTTGCTTGAATTCATTTTTACAATTAAAGATATGTCCAAACAAACAACTTTTGTTTGAATTCTGAGATCAAACAATGATCAGAGATAGGGGAATTGGATTTTGTACAGGGTTATGGATTTTTTTTTCTTTAACCTGGAACAGAGGTAATGTAAATTTGACTGATAGGCACCCATTTCATATATATGTATATACATATACAAACACATTCACATCTATGTAGCTATCTTATTTTAGAAATCAACCCCAGGCATTTTAGTTATAGATTAAAGGTTTAAAAATAGAAATTTGCTCACTTGATAGAAGAAAGAAAATAGAACTTCTATGAACAAGCTTGAAAGTTTGCAAAGTTGAAACCTTTCTGTTTGATATCTGGTTTTGATCTTGATAACCGAAGCTTCTTTGCTTCTTCATTCCCAGGCCTTGATTGCTTTGATATTTTAGTTTGAGATATTTGTTTGACTGATATTTGTTTGATTTCAAGATGATATTGTTTTGGTTCTACTCAGTTTTAAATGGTAAACGAAAACTGGGATGCTAAGTGATGTTGTTTTTTTTAAGCTGAGATGAAATGTGCAGAGTGATATAAAATGTGTTTTGTACAAATGATAATATTTTATACAAAGCAGGACAAAGATATCTTCTTAATAAGGTGGCTGATGATATCAATTCGTGCTAGCATTTAATGCCTTGTACAATCTACACTTATACCATACTTGAAGGTATTTTTTTTTCTGTCCTTACTTGTTTCTCAGCCTACATACTACTTTATGTTTTTATATGTTTGCCTACATCATTTTTTTAGCTCGGCTGATGGATGTGGCATTAATTGCCCTGGTACTTCATGTCTTCAGGCATGACTTGCATATATGTTTTACAGGCAACATACTATTTTACTTGCCTATCTTCATTTACTTATTTGTATATACTTGTATGTATATTTTTCTTTGCTTTGGCCTTATTACCTTGAAATACAAATGAATTTCCCTAAAATAAATATGTTTATGAAATATTAGTTAATATGTTTGCTTACTATTTTATTGTCTTGTATTTTCTCTATACACATATTTGTTTCTATTACTTTAAATTTTCTTTTGTTATTTTTGAATATATACATTTCCATTTTTATAAAACTATAAAATTTATCTTATATATTTCGATTCTATTTACAACTTAGTATTTATTATTATCATTTATTATTATTCTTAAACCATTTAAACTTAGATTTAAACTCGAATTTAATATACATATATATTAACTTCAAATTTTCTCATATATCACGTATACATATATATATTCACATATATGTACAATATTTACAATATTTTTAAATTTAAATGATTTTATAATTTTCTATTTGAATCGGGGAAACTCGCTTCCATCTATAATCCTTTTTACAATTTTTATTCAAAAATTAATTTAATTATCAATTTAAATTAAATTAAAATTTGGGGTCGTTACAAACTTCCCCCCTTAAAAGAATTTCATCCTCGAAATTCGCAGGCACAAAAAATAACACAGATATAGACAGATTCGATCTCCTATAATTCCTCAAACACAAGATACGAAGTATAAATTTCGTACAACGATTCGTAGGGCCATCATCACACCGAAACTTCTTTCTGGAGCTGTCACAGAGAAATCAAAAGAATTTTGGAAACGAATCAAAGAAAATTGATATAGAAAGTTGTTTCCACTGTTGCAGGATATTGACCATTTATAGTCGTATTCCCCTGTCCCCTATCTCGTCCTCTTCTTGCACTCATACTCACTATCAGTGGATAGCGAGAGAATTTACTGAGATGTTCAGGCGGATATCTTAGGGATATACTCATTCTAGAGTTTACTTCACTCTATCTCTAATGAGCTACTTAACGTGTTATACTCCTGAGCTAAAGTTCAACCTTAGCTCTGATACCAAATGTAACGAACGAACCGTCGGTGGCCACCGGTAGGCTTTGCCCCCATCCCAGTCCCACCGTGGCTTACACTGGCACCTCGCATTTACTTTTACGGCCAACCTCTCGACTGTCACGGCCTTCGCCTAACCAACCCATCCCTCTCAGGGACATGTAGGGGTAAGAGTCTCCCGTTCGCCACCAAACCGCGAAGCGAGAACCCCCTATACAAATAAATGAATCAGATTTCCAAAATGAAAACTGTTTGTTTTAAAAGAATAAAAGATTCATTTGTATTTCAAGGTAATAAGGCCAAAGCAAAGAAAAATATACATACAAGTATATACAAATAAGTAAATGAAGATAGGCAAGTAAAATAGTATGTTGCCTGTAAAACATATATGCAAGTCATGGCTGAAGACATGAAGTACCAGGGCAATTAATGCCACATCCATCAGTCGAGCTAAAAAAAAATGTAGGCAAACATATAAAAACATAAAGTAGTATGTAGGCTGAGAAACAAGTAAGGACAGAAAAAAAATACCTTCAAGTATGGTATAAGTGTAGATTGTACAAGGAATTAAATGCTAGCACGAATTGATATCATCAGCCACCTTATTAAGAAGATATCTTTGTCCTGCTTTGTATAAAATATTATCATTTGTACAAAACACATTTTATATCACTCTGCACATTTCATCTCAGCTTAAAACAAAAAAAACATCACTTAGCATCCCAGTTTTCGTTTACCATTTAAAACTGAGTAGAACCAAAACAATATCATCTTGAAATCAAACAAATATCAGTCAAACAAACATCTCAAACTAAAATATCAAAGCAATCAAGGCCTGGGAATCAAGAAGCAAAGAAGCTTCAGTTATCAAGATCAAAACCAGATATCAAACAGAAAGGTTTCAACTTTGCAAACTATCAAGCTTGTTCATAGAAGTTCTGTTTTCTTTCTTCTATCAAGTGAGCAAATTTCTATTTTTAAACCTTTAATCTATAACTAAAATGCCTGGGGTTGATTTCTAAAATAAGATAGCTACATAGATGTGAATGTGTTTGTATATGTATATACATATATATGAAATGGGTGCCTGTCAGTCAAATTTACATTACCTCTGTTCCAGGTTAAAGAAAAAAAAATCCATAACCCTGTACAAAATCCAATGGGGCATTTCACCAGAAGGACAAACTTTGCAGTCTAATTAATTTCTAGGACACGCATCTGAAATAATTACTTTCAAGGCCAAAGTCAGCAGAATACTTATTTTCAAGGACAAAGTCAGCTGTCCAATTACTTTCAAGGATATAATTTCATAGGTTTTTAGGCCCTAGAAACTAATTATTTTGTGTATTGTCCTTAAAATTAATTATTTTAGTCGTGTGTCCTAGAAATTAATTTCACTTGCTAAAGAGGCCCTTGTGGCTAATTCCCACAAATCCAATTCCCCTACCTCTGATCATTGTTTGATCTCAGAATTCAAACAAAAGTTGTTTGTTTGGAAATATCTTTAATTGTAAAAATGAATTCAAGCAAAATAAACTAAAGATTCTCTGAGAAATTTGAAAATACAGTTAGAATTCAAATCCTGTAGGAATTCGAATGTTATAAAACTTAGTTTCAATTTTACTATCATGAAGCTTATCAAAAAATTATGATTTTTGAAAGTAAATTCAAAATTTTTAGTTCAGTATGCTGAGAGCATTTGCGAGTTGAACAAAAATTTCATTTTTCCCATTTTCTAACAATCGAATCAATTTAAATCATTGAAGTTTGGTTTGAAGTAAGTATGAACATCATAGATCTCAAGAAAATTATCAGATAATTTTTCCATGATGTATATTGTTGGGTCGAATTCATAATAGGGTTTGGTTTTGAGTTTTTGGCCATGTTTAGAAATGAGGCGCGTTTTTCTAATATACGTGATCGAGTTGCTTATCTTTGTGCATCGTTATTTGGAGTTCAAGCTATTTCTGGATTGGCACTTTGAAGATGGAGATTATCCACTGCTTATGTTATCGTCTTCTTTTCCGCTGCTATTTGTTGTATCGTATCTCTGATGTATATTGATATTCATTGTATCAGATATTGTATATCAATGTATTGTTCTTGTTCTTCCGCTGTGTTATTTACTTAACTGTGTTATAAGCTCCGGCGACTCGGATTTGAACGCTTGAATCTACGGCATTCGAGTACAATGTAAAGTATGGATGTCGATTTTCGATCGCGAAAATCTGGGACGTTACATTTGGTATCAGAGCATAACATTGATACAATGACAGATACAAAATCTGATACAATATGATACAATAGAATGATACAACAGATATCAATATACATCAGAGATATGATACAAGAAATAGCAGCGGAAAGAAAATAGATAACACCAGCAGCGGATATAATGTCTCCAATAGAATGTTCCAAGATAAGCAACGTCAATCCATGAACTCCAAGAACTGAACTAGCTCCAGATAATCTACTCAACCTGAATATTTGAGAAAACCCAACTCTAGACTGCCCGTGTGGAAAATGGTGGGCACCCAGAGTTTAGGAAGGGAACAATAAACTCCGGGTCAGTCATGGGACTGGTGTGAGCAACAAAAACAGTTTTATCTTTAAGCAAACACAGAAGGCTGTTTAACATTGAAATCCGCAATGCTTTTCGAAAATGAAACTACCATAAGACCTCCCGCCACACACACAATGCAAACGCAGAATTGGAGGAGATTTCTTCTTATGATAGTCAAACATGCTTACTACGCAAACAAAACTTCTTTAATATTATTACTAGTGCATAGTGTGAGAATATTTCAAAAGTATAATATCAATCTTAGCCAACATACAACCATTTTTATATGTCTACTATAACTACTACGTTCAATAGTAGGTTACCGCCACATTCCATAGCCGGTAATACAACTAAAACCGTACAAGGTTCGTATTGTTTCTTTGGATTTCCAACAATGATCAGGCTAAGGAACTTCCTTACCGAAATAGAAACGCCTCTGGAAAGATGCCCCGGATCCTAACCGGATCTCTACAAACACAAGACCGACGTTACCTCATGCTGTACAGCTGTAACTAGGTAACTAACACACTGACGCTACCTCACGCTGTACAGCTGTAACTAGGTAACTAACACACGAGTCATGTGATCCCCCGGTCATCACCGACCTTTATCCGAGGTACCTCGATCATAAAGCAACAGCCACAAAATATAATCAACATAGGTAAAATATCTGGGCTCCATACCATGATATCACCTTTTATCCAGAAGGAAATGACATACCCTAGGGGCGCTACCCCTACAAACCTTTGTCGCAACATTCCTGTTTCGACCATTACCGGGTTGTGAGGCTCGACGAAGTCTCGTTCACAAAGCAACGCTTTTTCACAAAGCCACGCTTTGATCAATCAAATGATCAACAGCACTTCGTATGACACATTACCAAATTGGGAATGTATCACTAGTAACCATCAACTACATAACCTCTGAGCTCGTACGTCTCAGAGAAGGGTGTTAAGCTAAGAGAATAAATTCTCCGCCACCAACAGAAATGTATTTGATAGAAACCAGCTTTACATCTCAAAGTGTAATGTCAGACACACATCCATACAAGTCTGTTCCAGGTTCGAATAGAACCGAAGGCACTTCCAAAGAAGCCCTTGCAATCCGGGTATTCACAATCCTGATCGGACTTCCCATCACTTAGGAAATCTCTATACCGTAGCTACTCAGTGCAGAGACAATCGATAGGTCATCCTATCGCTCTCGCAAATACCCGGTCTTCACCACCGGTCTTCAAATGCTATCCATATCGTCGTATCACTATTCGGAATGGGATATATGACACAAAGGTCCTCTCCCGGCTAAACCGAATAATGAGCGCAATTAAAAATCATATGGATACTGGGGTCTCAGTTAAATCACAGCTTAAAGCCCAAAACTTTTCATTCGAATGGTAAAAACAATTTACCATTTCCAATCTTTTAAACAAAAAGATTCATTTCAAAAACCTTCAATGGTTTAAACAATTTCCACACTTTTAATCTTTTAAACAAAAAGATTCAATTCACAAAGATCCATTCATGGATTTCAAAACAATTTCCATTTTAATTGAATTAACTCGTTAAATCTTTAAATCAAGATTTAACTTATAGCTTTCAAACTTGTTTCCAAAGATTCATTCATAGTCTTTCAAAACAATTCCATTTCAAGTTAGATTAACTCATCCGGTCTTTGAAATCAAAGACTCATTTCATAGTTTTCAAAACATTTCAATTCCATTTCAAACTTGAAATTCTTTCAACACAAATTGGAAGTTCATTACTTATGTGAAAGCTTTTACTATTTGAAAACAAATATTTTCGTTTTTAGAAAAATCCAGTTATATTTACACGAGTTAAAACCCTTGAATTAAATTCAAATTCCCAAATCAATACTTTAAAATGGTTTAACCCATATATAACTTATACAACATCTTTAATCCCTAGTTTCAAATCATAGAATTCAATTTCAAACTTGAATTCAAATTTAAATCAAATTATTTAAATTTTCAAAACTCGATTAAGTTATTCAAAATAACTTTTATCTTTGAAATTCCATTTCAAAAGCTTTTCACTTTAAACCCCAATTTCCAATTTCAAAATCAATTGAAATTAAAATTTCAATTTCAAAAACATCAAATTTACATCATCTGTGATTTAACCGATTTCCATGTGAAATCCATATTTATGTGTGTAAGAGTGTGGTCCAGGGGTTTCACACACAATAGTGCACAACATCAATCATCACAGATATATCGATAAGCGGTATAACCCATAACGCTTATCTTCATTCACAAATTCATAAATAAAATAAATTTATCAGTCATAAAGAATCACTATTACGATTCGATGTGGGTTTCGGATAACCAACTGGAATCCGACTCCCTGTCGCATCGAAATTCAAATGTTGTTTACGGGTCAAGGGTTTTCACATTCATCTAGAAACATATCACAAATATCACAAATTAATACGCAGCAACTAACATCACAAAATATCACAATCACATAACAGGAATATAATTCCAATACACAACATTCGATAATAATCAATCATCTTTAATTAAGATGAATTAATCGTGTGATTTGAACTAATTAACCACATAATTACTTTCATTAATCATCTTTTAATCCATGATTAATTATCATTAATTTCAATTAATTAAATCTTAATCACCTTCATAAATTTATAAATCTTCAATTAATTAATTATTCTTAATTAATTATCCTTAATTATAAATTAATTAGCTTTAAATTAATAATTAATTGATCTTTAGTTAATTAAAAATCATTAATCAATATAAATTAACTTAACTTTAAGTTAACAAATTTAAAACATTAAATCAACTTCTTAATTACTTAATTAAGTTTTATTTAAAATAAACCCCTTTCAAATATAAGTTTTAAAACATTTTAATTAAACTTAATTAACTTTTAGAAATATTTTTATTTCAAAACCTTTAACTACATATTTATACTTAACAACAATCATTATTTTAAGAAAAATACGTTTAGAAATTAATTTTACTTAAATTGTTCAAGTTTTAAAAACTGGAAATTAAAAACCCAAGACCTACTTCGGGTATTCCCCGAGAAAAATACTCATTTACTTCGAGTCTTGTCAAAAGTTTACCCGAGTGCCAAAATTACAACCTTAAAAATCTTCTAAGTATTTTCGACCCGGTACTTCAATAATTTCTCTCGAGTTTGACTTCGAGTCGAATGCCTGCTCACTCGTGCTTGAACCCGAGCCTTCTTCCCCAATCTCCATCACTTCCAGATGCACGAAACTTCACGCGTGCACGTGCACCGTGACCACATCCACCTCCGACCAACTTCGATCATCTTCCCTCATCGGCGACTGAACCCCAACCCTATTCCGATCATCAAAACGATGATGAAATCATCGTAGCAAAATCGAGCGTTCGTGCTCGAACTGGAACCAAAATACAACCTGGAAATGGCCTCGTTCTCGCCACCACAACCACCGGAACACGTGAAACTCCGGTCATAGCCTCGTCCACCTCCCCTCTACCATTCCCCTAAGTTTGGCTACACTCGATCATCCAGAGATGACGAACCAAACAAAACACTCAACCCAGTAGAAACTAGGGTTACAAACTTCAAAAATTAACCACCATTACCACAAAGTTCTGATCAACATCCTGGCATTTTTCTCCCACTCCCTGATCATCCACCTACCTTCTAAAAAACCCACGACCATTCCGTCCCCTTAGATTGCCAAAGATTGCCCCAAATACAATCTCCAGTTGAACCCAAAATGCAACCTCATTACATCATTAAAAATTTTGATATTTATTTTTAAAATCATAACTTTTAAAGATGATTCAAGTTATAAACTTAAATCAGTAAATTCGAGTGATAGATTTTAACATGTTAAAGGATTTCTACTGTTATTTTCCCAATACAAGCATATTGCAAAAGTTACATACCTGTTAATAAATTTTAGTCCCTAGATTATACTAAAACTAAAATATTTTGTTTTGGATCCAAGAACTAATATTGATTTAATAAAAAGATATGGATTTTTCTTTTCTTTGAAACAGGTTTCTAAAACCCTATAAACATATGAACAGAGATACATACTCTTATCTTTAAACATACCCATACATGCACAACCCAGGCAAGCATATTTTAGCATCTAAACAACACTTTTAAATGTAAATCCAACCATTTAAACCATAAAAGAAAATTCAAGTGGGGTTTTCTCACAGAAACAAAGGATTAAGGTGAGAAATTTTGCTCACCTGTGAGTAAGGGCAGAGAACAAAGAACAGAGGATCAGGTTTTGAAACTTCTATTATTATTATTATTTTTAAATCATGGAAAATGCTTTGAATGTGGAAGCTTGCATTTGTTTTTTGATCTGAAGTTTGAAAACTTGATGTTGATCTTTCTGGAATGCTTGAAAACAGAGCCTGTCTTGATTCCAGGTTTGCTGAGTTGATCATTCCAAGTTTTTAAGATTGGAGATTATCTTTGTTTTTCAGTTGTTTGATTTTCCAGTTGAAGCTGAAACTTGTTCTTGCATTTGTTTAAGTTTAAGATGGACGAAATAAAATAAAAAGGCTTGATATAAAGAAGAGTTTTACAGGGTGTATATTTGTACAAGTGATAATGTTATTTGTTTAAGCTGAAATGAAAGTTGCAGAGTGATATAAAATGTGTTTTGTACAAATGATAATATTTTATACAAAGCAGGACAAAGATATCTTCTTAATAAGGTGGCTGATGATATCAATTCGTGCTAGCATTTAATGCCTTGTACAATCTACATGTCCCTAAAATAAATATGTTTGTGAAATATTAGTTAATATGTTTGCTTACTATTTTATTGTCTTGTATTTTCTCTATACACATATTTGTTTCTATTACTTTAAATTTTCTTTTGTTATTTTTGAATATATACATTTCCATTTTTATAAAACTATAAAATTTATCTTATATATTTCGATTCTATTTACAACTTAATATTTATTATTATCATTTATTATTATTCCTAAACCATTTAAACTTAGATTTAAACTCGAATTTAATATACATATATATTAACTTCAAATTTTCTCATATATCACGTATACATATATATTCACATATATGTACAATATTTACAATATTTTTAAATTTAAATGATTTTATAATTTTCTATTTGAATCGGGGAAACTCGCTTCCATCTATAATCCTTTTTACAATTTTTATTCAAAAATTAATTTAATTATCAATTTAAATTAAATTAAAATCTGGGGTCGTTACAATATCACATCAATCGACATGAAAAAAACATGTATAACCTATTAAGACATAATACTAAGTGTTAATCCTAAACACATGCCAAAAAAGTATCTTAGTGTAATCATATATCAAAGACCCCAATACATCATTTAGGTTAGCAAAAATATAATAGATAAAATCTAGAACTTATGCACGATTGTCACTCATATATGAGTATTTCACTACACTCACTATGAACACTACAACAATAAAATAAACACAATGGTGCAAAACAGGGACCTCGACTGTAGATATCATACTTGAGTGATTTAATAGATTTGGATTCTATAGGCAGACAAAACTAGACAAGTCTTTGGATTACATGTGTATATAGAAAGTGATGTTCTTAAGTTAACACTTAAACAAAAAGCTAATAGCTAATGTAGCAAATATCCACGTAGTGTTTTTGCACTAAAATTAGACATTCAAAGTGTAATAAATGATCTACACATAGTTGTGCCTGAATGTTATAAGAAAAAGAAACAACCATGACAAAACTAAATAGAAAGGTATTATGAACACATATTTCTAAAGTGTAACACATGTGTAGGTAAATACTTATAATCTCCCCATAAAGTACTAGCCCATAAGAGGACTTTTTTCATGAAGGATCATATATATATATACATATATATATAAGTAGTTTACAAATAAAAAAAACTTCATAATCTTGTACATGATAGTGTTATTTGATAATGTTATGTGTAATTGTAACATCCCCCTCTTGAAACCTGAAGATGAACGTTGATGATGCTGCAGTCATCGCCAGAATTATCTTTCGGCGATTGAAGTGAGCTTAGTATAATTTGAAAACATAAGTAAAGTAAACCTAGCAAACTAATACCATTTCATTACATGGCGGTATCATTTTAATTTTCATTACAATTACTTTACTCAATATTTCTCCATATACGTGCCCATGCAAGGGTCAAATATAATAGAAAATAACATCATAAAGAGTCAGGTCCCATATTAAGATGCGGCTCGCACTCCATCATTCAGCGCAAACAAAATATTTATTAGCTAAAAAGATTCTTGCTCCATCTCCAATTCTCGTACTAAGACCATCATTCTAAATCTACCTAAGCCCATAAACTCGGTCTACTCAAATGAGTAGCCATGAGTTTATGGGAAAAACAGTAATAAAATTTTGGGTCAGATATAAAGTTTGATGTGATAATATTATCCCCAAAAAACATAAAGTGAGACCAACCTGCACTGCATAGGCTGGTACCTCCTCACTATTCTGACTTCATGAGTAAAACAATTTAAACTTCTAACCTAAATTATTGCTCATTTACGTCTTTAAGTATATGCTTCTTTAAGCAGATTTTCTTTACTATTGCTGTAACGAACTGGATTTTCAATTGTTTGATTTTAACATTTAACTTATTTTAAATGTTGAATTTGGAATGTAAATGGATTTTTAATATGAAGTTATCAATCGAATAAGTGGAATAAGATTTAAATTTCAAATATAGAGATTTATCATAATATGAAAATGGTGAATAATTGGAATTTGAGCTGAATATGAATCAGAATTTATTTTTAAGTGGATATAAATTCTATTTGAAATAAAATTGAGTTAATAAGTTTTTAAAACTAGAATTTCAACTGATTTCGTCAATTTTTGAAATCGTCAATTTAATCGACGCGTTAAAATAGCGATCCGGGGCACAATCTCAGAATTCGATAAAACCAGTTCTATTGGATCCATAATAGTGTATTATTATCAGATTCTGAATTTCTAGCGATTGGATTTACCATTTGGTCGTAGGGGATAGAAACGTGGTTAATTTAATCTCGATAATTTAATATAATAATTGGGTTCAAAAGGTTATCTTCTCCATACGATCGAATTAGGTCTCGAAACTAGTACCATTTCATTTGGAATAGGGGTATAACATTAGGAACGCCAGGCTGCATGCCTCGATAGGTGTTCAAGATTTTAAGTTACTATGAGCAAGATATTTTGAATTAAAATAATATATATTTTTGTTGATTTGACTTTACCTACCCTAAACCTTCTTATCAGCCAACCAACTTGTACCATCCACACCCTTTACGATATCACTCCTCTCATTTTAAGCAGTAGATCGAAGGAGAGAAATAATAATAATAATAATAATAATAACTAATATAACATGACGAAGTCACGATGCTCTGGTTGACACAAGCGTGCACGGCTGTATGCGCGAGGTGATGGGGGGTGTAAGTGGTGGCACTTCAGGTGACAAGGGCGGTGGTGATGGGAAGTTGGGCTTCGAGGCTACCTTCGGTCAACTTGCGGTGGACGTTGGCGACGTGAAGGCGGAGCAGGCGAGGGGAGTGGTTCGTTCATTGTTGGAGGCATTCGAATCGAAGTCGCGAGATGAAAAAAACGGGGAACTGGAGGAAGTCGCGTGTGCGGCTAGGCTTGGGAAGGAGAAGGTTTATTGGTTTTAAACCTTTAATTAATTTAGTTAAGTTAATTTAATTACCGCAAATATTTATTAATCCATATTTAACTCGTACGAGTTCCAAATCGAATGCGACATGTCGCGTTGCGATCGTATCGATGAGTGCTACACAACGAAATCTGTTTGGAGATATTTGGAGTCAATTGGGATTTTAGATTAAATTGAACATAGTTCAATTTAATTTAAAACTGGAACGGATTGTAAATAAAAATCAAGGTGAGTAAATCTCACTCATTTGGATTACTGGTTTTAATTTATAATGTTAAAAATTATTGATTGGATGAATTAATAATAATTTATCAGTTGGATGTTATATTATTTATAGCAGTATATATATATATATATACATATATATATATATTAGTAGTTGGGTATATTTTCCACCGACTGGAGCAGATGAGACACTATTCGCCCCGCATAATAGTGGATGACCCTATATTTTTGCGATATCCTACCTCGAAGCGAGATTATTATTATTTTATGTTATATAACATTTGTGGTTGTAGGGAAACAGGTTGGATGGATCCAACTGGATTCCTCAAAATATATGGATTGTTTCTGTCACGATCCAAATTTCACCGTTCGAAAATCGACACTCGTACTTCACTTGTACTCGAATGCCGCAGATTCAATCGTTGAAATTCGACTCGTGCCGGAGCTTATAACACAGTAAGTATAACAATACAGCGGAAGAAAGAAATGACTGATATCATATACATCACAAATGATACAATATCCAGAATATGATATACAACAATGATATCTATATGATACAAGAATATCAAAGACAAATAATAATGTTACAGCGGAAACAACAGAACTGATAACTCCAAATGATCTTTAAAAGGGAATGCGTCCAACAACTCCAACATCCAACTCGAACCACCATCACGTTGCACCAAGATAAGCAACGTCAGTCGTCCGTGAACTCAAAAAACTGAACTAGCTCCAACTAGTCTACTAAACCTGACTATCTGAAAATCCCCAACTCTAGACTGCCCATGTGGAAAATTGTGGGCACCTAGAGTTTAGGAAGGGAACAATAAACTCCGGGTCAGTCATGAGACTAGTATGAGTAACAAACAGTTGTTTGAAATAAAAACAGTTCATAAGAGAAATCCGATATGCTTTTTGGAAAATGGAACTACCATAAGGCCTCCCGCCACACACACAATGCAAACGCAGAATTGGAGGAGATTTCTCCTTATGATAGTCAAACATGCTTAATACGAGAAAAACTGTTTGATATTATTACTAGTGCATAGTGTGGAAACATTTCGAAAGTATAATATTAATCCTAGCCAGCATAGGTACCATTATACTATGCCTACTATAGCTACCATTTTAAATGGCAGGTTCTACAACTAAAACCGTACAAGGCTCGTATTGTTTCTTTGGATTTTCCAACAAATGGTTAGGCTAAGGAACTTCCTATGCCACATAGGAACGCCTCTGGAGGGATGCCCCGAGAACCTACCTGGCTCTCTGCCAACACAAGGCCGGTTACCCCCTTCCCAGGTAGTAAACCGAAGATATGCCACCCCCGGTCGTTTGCGAACTTTATCCGAGGGCCCTCGATCACAAAGCAACAATCACACAGTAAATGAGATTGGAGCAACCACACGGGTAAAATATCTGGGCTCCATACCATGATACCACCTTTTTCCAGAAGGAATGGACATACCCTAGGGGAGCTACCCCTGAAACCTTGCCGCATCTTTCCTGTTTCGAACATTACCGGTTTGTGAGGCTCGATGAGGTCTCGTCCATAAAGCTACGCTTTTCACAAAAGCCATGCTTTGATCAACAAATGATCAGCAACACACAGCAGCACTAAACATGCCACACTACCAAATTGGGATTATATCACTGATGACCTTCAACTACATAACCTCTGAGCTTGTTCGTCTCAAAGAAGGGTGTTAAGCTAAGAGAATAAATTATCCGCCACCAAACGGAAATGTATTTGAAAGAAATCAGCTTTATATCTCAAAGTGTAATGTCAGACATACGGCCGTACAAGTCTGTTTCGAGTTCGACAGAACCAAAGGCACTTCCAAAGAAGCCCTTGCAATCCGGGTATTCACAATCCGATCGGACTTCCCATCACTTAGGGAATCTCTATACTGGAGCCACTCAGTGCAGAGACAATCGATAGGTTATCCTATCATTCTCGCAAACACCCGGTCTTCAACACCGGTCTTCAAATGCTATCCATTTACGTCGTATCACTATTCGAAATGGGTTATATGACACAAAGTCCTCTCCCGGCTAAACCGAATAGTTAGCGCAATATTTTAAAACATATGGATATTGGGATTTCAATTAAGTCATAACTTATTACCCAAAACTTCTCTTTCAAATGGTTTAAACACATTACCATTTTAATCTTTTACACAAAAAGATTCATCTCACAAAGTTCACCTAGTTTCACAAAGATCTATTGATAGATTTTCAAATCGATTTCCATTTCAATTGGATTAGCTCATTAAATCTGTAAATCAAAGATTTAACTTATAGCTTTCGAAACACGTTTCCAAAGATTTATTCGTAACTTGGAAAACTATTTCCAATACAAACTTGAAATTCCTTAAATTTGAATTGGAATTTCATTTCTTATATGAAAGCTTCTATTATTTGAAAACAAATAGTTTTCATTTCGGAAAATCTGATTCTTTTATACGAGTTAAAGTCCTTGGGTTAAATTCAAATTCTCAAAACCATACTTTTAAAAATGGTTTAAATTCATATAAACACATTCATAAAATCTTTAACCATAATTTCCAAACATGGAATTCAATTCCAAATTTTGAATTCAAATTCAAATTAAATTATTTAAATTGAAAAACTTTACCAAGTTATTCAAAATAACTTTTCTCTTTAAAACTTCTTTTCAAAGCTTTAACATTTAACCCAAATCCATTTCCAAAATCAATTGAAATTAAAATTTCAATTTCAAAAACGTTAAATTTAAATCATCTATGACTTAACCGATTTCCTCGTGAAATCCATATTTGTGTGTGTAAGAGTGTGGTCCAGGGGTTTTACACCATAGTGCAACATTACAAATCATCACATCATCACAGATTTAAGCATATCAATATCGATAAGCGGTATATTCCTATAACGCTTATCTTCCATTTACCAATTCACATATAAATAATATACATTCATCACAGATAAAATAAATTACATTCATCACAGCTTGAATTAAAACAAATTTACATCACAAAGCATCACACAGTAGAGAATATCAAACAATTCACGGCATTCAATAGAATACAATCATCTAGAAATAAGGTTAATTGATCATCTGATTAATTGAAACTAAATTAATCACTAATTCTGGTTGATTATATGTTAATTAATCCTCCTTGAATTAATTATCAATTAATTAATCCTAATTAATTTCAAATAAGTAATTATTCTTAATTAATTAATTAAGCTTTACCATTAATTAATTTATTAGTCATTAATCAATCACCTCAATTAAATTAACCTTTAAGTTAATTACATAATTAATTAACCCCTAATTATTAACTGAATAACCTTTAATTATTTTAATTATTCTTTAATTAATTAACCTTTATTAATAAATCAATAAATTAATTAAATTAATTATCTTAATTTAGTACAATTAGTGATTATCCCTAATCACTTTCATTAATTAATCCTCAAAGGTAATTACCCAAAGTATTAACTTTAATTACACAAAGTAATTATTCTTATTTAATCACTTAATTACACCCTTTAACCCTTAATTAATTTAAACCTCTAATTACTTATTTAATTAATCCAAATCATTAATTAATTAAATTAAACCTTTAACTACACATTTTAGCTTCACAAACAATCATTATTCGATAAAGAATAAATTTAGAAATCAATTTAACTTAGATTGTTAAAGGTTTAAAAAAAACTGGAAATCATAATACCCGAGTTCTTCCCGTGTACTTCCCGAGACAAATTAACATCTACTTCGAGTCTATACAAAACATTCCCGAGACCAAACCTTTCTTCTTCTCACTTTCAAAAAACTTAGATTTATTTTAGTTTAAACTACTGTAGACTTATCACCCACAAACTACTCGAGTACCAACTCGAGTCACTACCCCCAATACCCGATCCTACCTCCGAGTCACTCCACAGCAAAATCCACAACAACACACTGACACAACCCAACTACTCCGTGCACATGCACCGTTGTCAGAATCACCTTTGACCCCTAACGAACCTTCCGGCACATCACTCATCATCGTTGCAACAAGAATCGACCATCAAAACACTCGCACGCGCCCCTGATCGAAAACGAGCAATCCAGTTGAAAACTGGAACCAGAACCCTCACCAGAAAACACCTCGAACAGCCAACGCCGATCACCGAAACACCAGAAACTCTGGCCACACCTCCTCAAACCTTCCATACTGCCTTCCACCAAGTCTCGTGCCGCTCGATCACCTAGAGACGATGCAGTGACCTCAAATCTGACCTCAACAGAAACTAGGTTTAAAAATTTCAAATGTTCACCGCCGCCTCCACGTTCACCTGACCTCCACCGCACTAATTTTCCCAGCCCCTCTAATCACTCCTCCACCTCCAGGAGGAAACTCGACCCCTCCGATCAATGAGATCACCCGCGGCGTCCCAAAATGCAAAATACAGTCGAACCCAAACCGCTCTTCGTTCTTTGATCTAAAAATTGTGAATCTTGCTTTAAAAATCATGTTTAAGCATACGAATCCAGATTTCACACCTGAAATCATAAATTAAAAAGTTTGAATTTTTACCTATTTAAAACTTTGTTCTGATATTTTGATTTTCAAAGACAGTACCAAGTTCTTTTAACTTAAATAATTTTTTAAAAAAACTTAGTTCATGATTAAACAAACAACATTTGTTTATTTTGAAAATTCTAATAGTTGTTAGATCAAGAGATAAGGTTTTGTTTGCAATCTGGGTCTGGGAATAACAAGAACAGAGACATTCAAATGATACAGGCATACATACATTTAAACATTAACATATATACACAGGAAATTTCAACATGCACATTTCCCAGATATATACTTGCAACTTGAGATTTAAAAAAAATGTTACTCACCGTATTTCCAGAATGAATAGAGTTTTCTTTTATGTTAAACAGGCTTGAAAAACTGGCAAGCTGAAATCTTTCTTCTTTAATCTTTGGTTTGAGTTGATTGTATTATTGTTTATGTTGAAATGTTTAAATTGAATTTTGTTTTTTAGATGGCACTTACTACAAATATTACTCAGTTGAAATGGACGAACTGAGATATATGAAAAGGTTGATATAAAAAAATGAGTTTACAAGTGATATTTTAGTTTGTACAGGGTGATATTTTTTTTAGTTTTGTACAACATACCAGAGATTTTTTCTCCTCTTGGTGGCTGATGAGATATATTGTGATGGCTTGCATTAATTATCATGTACAATTATACATATCCCATTTTGTTTGTACATAGATATTTATAATTTTTATATTTCATTCTTGAATATATTAGTGTCTTCTTTTGCAAGCTAATACATATATATTTTTGTTTTCTTTGGTTTCATACTTATACTTATTATTTTCATATTTGAATGTATTTTATTTTACTTCTTATACTTATAATTTTGTAATATAAATGAAGTTCTATTTTTTTACATGTTGTTATAATTTATCTAATGTGTTACTTTATATTTTATAATTTATCTTATATATTTCTATTTCTATTTTTATTTTTGTAGTCTATTTTGTTTGTATTAATACATATTATTTAAAAGAGAATGTTTTGGAATTAAATACGTACTTGAATATATATCTTCTTCTTTTTAGTCTTATTTTACATTTTTATTCCTAAATGTATATATAGATATTAAATTTAACTTTTAAAGAAATTGTTTTTTTTCTTTCTTTTCTTAAAACTTAATTATACTTTAATAAAATAAACACACATATGTTATAAAATATATAATTTAACTTTAAACATCCTTTGAAAATTATTTTATATCAATTACAAAATATAACTTTCAAATTATTCATAAGTATTCATTTGTATAAATAAAGGCACGTCTAATTTAATCATATCCAAAATCCAAATACAAATTTATTTTGTAAGATATTTAAATTCAAATCCCAATTTCAAATTCTATTCTCGATCTATTTTATACACATATTTATCCCCAAATATCCAAATTAATTCTCAATTAATTCATAGTTTAACTAAAATTTGATATTAATTACCAATTATTTCACCATTTTTTATTTAAATTAAATTAATTATCAATTCAACTTATTTAAAATCCGGGATCATTACAGTTTCTCATATATAGCGATAGATGATGTGATTGAAAAATCTGTTATGATTGTTGTGTGTTTTATTTATTTGATGCTATAGTAGCATTGGCATAATTTTCGTATTTTAAATAGGGATAGTTTGGCTCACATCCCTAACAAGTTTTAAAATAGATAAAACATCATTCACAACCAACATTTACGTTTCCGCTCCCTATTTTCAAATTCACGCACGCAAAAATACACAAATACCCTTTATGTTTTAAACTTTTCAAACGTGTATAACTTTATTTACAAAAACCTGATCAACATACCGTTTTCACCAAAAAATCACAAATTTTATGATCTTTAAAATGAGATCCATTGTTGATACCAAAAATTTATATTTGTATTAAAGGTGCAATTATTTCAAATATTTGCAAACAATTCAGCAAATATTTAACAGTTCGATTTTTTTTCAAATTTATAAAAATTGCACAAAATTGCAGATATTTTTGCAACTATATGGTATAGTTGCAGAAATGTCTGCAACTATTGGGTATAGTTGCAGAAATTTATGCAACTATATTGTATAGTTGCAGAAATATCTGCAACTATTGCATATAATTGCAGACATTTCTGCAACTATTGCAAATAGTTGCAGAAATGCAACTATTGCAAATAGTTGCAGAAATGTCTGCAACTATTGCGTATAGTTGCAGAAATGTCTGCAACTATTGCTTATAGTTGCAGAAATAAATGCAACTATTGCAAATAGTTGCAGAAATGTCTGCAACTATTGCGTATAGTTGCAGAAATTTCTGCAACTATTGCTTATAGTTGCAGAAATAACTGCAACTATTTCGTATAGTTGCAGACATTTCTGCAACTATTGCAAATAGTTGCAGAAATGCAACTATTGCAAAAAATTGCAGAATTATCTACAGCTATTTGCAATAGTTGCAGAAATTTATGCAACTATTGCGTATAGTTGTAGACATTTCTGCAACTATTGCATATAGTTGCACAAATGCAACTATTGCGTATAGTTGCAGAAATGTCTGCAACTTTTGCGTATAGTTGCAGAAATTTCTGCAACTATCGTATATATTTGCAGAAATTTGTTGCGATTATTTATAACTGCAAATATTAAGAATATCATATTTCATAAAAAAAACTTGATTCGTCTTCAATTTAATTGCAGTTTTTCATTTAAATCGAAAAATAAGAAGAAGAATTAGAGCTCGCAATGAAACGCAGGGGTAATTCGGGGAATAAATTAGCGGAAAACAGAAACAGGGACGTAGAATATATATTCTTTATGACAGGGACCCGCTTTGAAATTAAGTTCCGTTTTAAGGATGCGTGACTAATTTTCACTTTTAAATACCATAAAGAATATTTTTGAATTTTAGAAAGAAATTCAAAAGGGGATTTGTAGAAATAAAAATATTTATATTGATTTGGAATATTCGATAAGGAATGAATGTGTATTAAATAAAAAGATTTTATTTAGAATTCACTTAACTATTTTGTAAAGTGTTATCAAATAAATATTTTTGAAATTAATTTATACAGGTAATTTGGAACAATACATTTTAATGATATTTCAAAAAATTTAAAAATGGAAGTTGAAATCAAGTTTTTGAATGGATTTGGAATATAATTGGTTTTATTAGAAATAAATTTCTAAATGGATTTTAAAATAGAAATCGATTATAAATGGACTTTGTGATTTCATCTGTTATTAAAAGAGAAAAACCAGAATGAGTTTATGAATCCATAAATTATATTTATAGATAGAGTGGAATGGTTATAAATTGATGAAATATAGAAAAAGAAATTTAATAGATATTCGGAAAGATTTTGGAAATTAAATGAGATTTGAAAAGAATATAGTTGGAAAGAGGATTTTATAATTAAGGAGAAAAAAAACTTGGAAGAACATAAACCAATGTTGTAAATAAGTGAAAATTTCTATATTCGAACTTGAGTTAATATTTGGATTGTTTAAATAGAAATTGAACTTGAATTATAAGATTTTGAAATGATAATTTGAAAGTTTGAAACGTAAAGTATGGAAATTTGTTTTAGAAAGACAAATGAAATGTTGATTTACGAATTCTATTTGAAATTGAAATTGATTTGGTTTTTGAAATATATAAACGACCAATCGGTGTAATAATCATGAAAGTTATTAAAGAGACCGGGATCGGTAATGGAGATACTCTCTATCTGAACCGAAACCACTTTAATAACTATACGCGGAGTGTTGATCCAGAACGAAGTGGATGGTTTTGATGAACGCGTTGACTGAAGAAAGAGAACGATTTTGGATGACCCTTGACATTACTAAAACAGGAGCCGCGCCGGGCCATTGAGGATCGCCATCTCTAGCGGACACACTTCTTCGTTACCATATCTATTACTATTGTGATTCGATTTAGGTGCACCCCTCGATTATGGGAGTGTTGTTCGCGGTGTTGGGGTAGTAGCTGCTATGCCCAACATCAGTCCGGATCAGGCAACTACTAGTATCCTAGTTGGTATCGCCTCATGTACCTTGTCATACTGATTATCCTATTCGCGACCACTACGATTTTGATTTTTACCTTTAGTATATGGATTGCCCTCTTGTGACTTCCGGTTTTGGGGAAACTACGGTCTTGTATATGCTTTTGGGAATAAACAGGTTAAGAGGTGTATGGGCCCTGCTTAACCCTACTTTGATATCTTTATATTACTGATAGACATTATCTACTTAGCGTACATTACTACCTAGTAGATAGTTTAACGGATCCTTAAAGGATGGTTATTCCAACATCCTTTGAGTTACTTGTATTTCAATTGCTATTTCACTTGAGTTGGATTTATTAATATAAGAATGTTAATCCTAACTCGAATGTCTTGTGTTTTTGCTTTACGCTCGGGTCAGACTGAGTGGTTCAGCTTTCGAGACTCACCTTTGGAGTTGGAGCTTCGCTTGGAGATCCAGCTATCTATCCAGCTTTCAGATATTCGATGATTCCAGTGATGTATTCTGCTTTGTATCTGATGTATCATATTACTCTTCCGTTGTATCTGGTTTAACTCTGATGTATCATATTACTCTTCTGTTGTAAACTCTGATGTATTTTATATATTCATATAGTAGCTTCATGAACTACTATCTCTTTTAATTCCGCTGCAAATTATTACTCTGTGTCTGTGAACTGTGATATTTTATTTACTGTATATGTTCAGTTTTGCCAAATTTAAATTAACAACGCGGTATTTTGAGCAATTCAACTCCGGCATGAGTGTCTACCTATACACTTATAATGGATGCGAATGGTCCAAAATATCGGGTCGTTACAGTTGGTATCAGAGCTTTGGTAGCTCTAGGCAAAACTAAACATATAGGGTAAATGTATTTACAGAATCACTCTCATTCGAGTTTCAATCTCTTCCTTTTGACTCGATTCCTTTGAATTTTGAAACGTTCCCTCGGTTTCGAAATCCATTCGTGTCCCTCACTATTCGTCTTCTTTTAATTCCGGAGTATCTCACAACTCCACTACAAATGATCTTTATAATGAATCGGCGGTCACGCCAAACTTCGAATGATTTGTAAAGGGGTGAAACTCCTTTATAATAGGCATTAATTTACCGGAGATTTCTGTATCCTCGGTTTACGATGCTATCTATTACCTGCTATACCTGAATTCATCTCTTGAGATCGAGTGTTGATTTACCTCGGAATTTAGCAATCGATCTTACTCTTAAAGTTACGGACGACCCGGTTAAGGATTCCCGTAAATTAAATAACTCATCCATCTCCCGATTGTGGTAATTGAATTATCCTATTTTCTGTTTCAAACTTATTTTCGAATCAAAATTCTCTTCGATCCGAGTCAACAAATTTGAATCCCTATCCTTATTTTGAAAATTCATTCCTGTATCGTCGAGCAAAGAAGGGTATTTGTAAATCTATATAAAAATGTTTTATATATTGTGTTGTTTGAGTTGCTGATGTTGATTTGGGTTTTCGATCGATTCGTCTGATCAACGCTATCGATAGAATCTCCAAAACACTTGAGCAGAGCAAACGGACACAATATTGTTTTCAAATTTGTTTGATTATATTGTGAAAATATAAGTAAAATTTTCTGGAATTTAATAGGTAAATTAAATTGTTGTTTGAAATGATAATATTTGATTATAATTTATTGTTCTAAATAAATTTATAAATAAGGTTTATAAATTGATTTGGAATTTGAAATGAATTTAATTCAGAAATTTGAGAATTTAGTTTCCGGTGATTTCGAACTTTGGTTTTTAAAATTTTAAAGTATATATTATTGAAAGTATTTTCGAATAGAAATCGTCTTCAAAGAACTTTTAAATGTTGAAATCAGTGCTCTTCTCTTTGTTTTGAAAATGTTTTGATTTGAATTTCTTCAGTATAATTTGATTTATATATATATAAGTATCTTATTTTAAAATTTTATTTGATTTGATATAAATATATTATATATATCTCTAAATTGTTTAAAGTTAATCGGAAATATAATTCTTAAATTTTGTTAAAGGAAGATTTTAATTATAAATAAAACCAAAATTTAGAATAAAAATTTAAACTTGAATAATTGAATTAGGAAAATTTTATTTGTATATTGTTCAACTGCGTTCTAATACAACTTACCTAAATCATTCAGAAGTTGAATATGTAATTGGATAATATATATAAGATAAATTGAATTTATAAATAAAATTTGAGTGTTTATAGTAAATGTTATACACTAAAATTTTAATTATAAAATGTTAATAAAGATAAATAGAATAATAAGATAATTGAAAAATAAATTTTAAGGAATTAATAAATTTGTTTTGAAAGAATTAATAAATTGAAATTTGTTCAACATATGAAAATACCTTGAATTTAAAAGCAATTAATAGATGTAAATTAATTTAAATCGAAACTTTTATGTTTTAAATTAATTTATATGGGTTAAATATATGTGATTAGATATATTAAGTAGAATAAATTTAACAGTAATTTGGAATAAAGAAGGATTTAAAATTGTTGAAGAAATATGATTATAATAAAAGACTATTCAAATTTATGGTTTTAGAAATTGTAAATTTGAAGATAACTGGATAATAAGATAATGAATTTAGAAATAGTTGAGATTGATTTTAGTGAAATCAAATGGATTAAATCAATTATTGAATATCAATTAATTTAAATTTGAATTTATATGGGTTAAACTAATTGTTATTTTGTATTTCAAATCTGTTTTCTTTCTGGTTGTTTCTATTCTCCTACCTCGTTCCTTTTCGGGGACGAAAAGTTTTGAGTGGGGGAGAATGTAACGACCCGTAAATTTCAACCGTTTTAATAACGTAATTAGTTGAAATTTTGTGAAATTTTAAACGATAAAATTTTGAAATAAAAATTTAATATTTGGAATACGTCTAGTTTAACATAGCAGCTGGTAAAAATTCGTCCGAAAATACGAAAGTTTATTTCGCGCGTAAATTCACTTCAATTAAATCAGTTAAAAAGCGATGAAAATAAAATGTTTCCGAAACCTAAATATTTTTACATAGAAAAATTCTAAATCATCTTCTGAGCAAGATTTCAGTTTGTCGTTTTTCCAAATTCGGACATCTTTGGCTCCGTCGTTCTTATTTTCTGCAAAATAGCAGTATTCTAGTACCGATATCGATTTTTATCAGATGATCGTACCACTGATTTCTATATACCGTTTTGATCGTCTCGTCGTACCGATCTCTACGGTATATTCGATTGTCAAATTCGGAGTTCCGTTGTACGTTGCACTTTACGTAACGCTTACCGTATCGGTACTGGTTTGTGACGTTTGGTTTTGTGCCTTTTGATTTTCTTTTCTGTGACCATTCGTTATTCATCATGAGAAACAAATGGGCAGTAGTAATCTTTTCTATTCCCAAAATTTATCATCTAACTTTTGGTATCCCAACTGTCTATTGAATATAATTGTTATACCCTTTTGTTCGTCCTCTCTCTTTTTCCCATCTCCTCCTTTTGTTTTCCTGAAGCTCATCATCCATGCTAGCCTTCATATTCTTCCAAAGCATGCTCCTATTGATTTCTTCAAAACCCGAACGTCTCTTTCCATTCCCCGACCTCCTCTGGTTTCCATCCCCGGCCTTCCATCGCTGCCTCCATGGTCGAGCCGAGTCAAACCGCCGATCCCATCATTTCCTCCGCCCGTGTCACCTCAAGTGCCAAACCCAAGCTTTCCACCGAAACCCGAGCAAACCCCACGGCCCAAACTCACTGCCTCCCTACTTCACGTGAACCAAATTCCAGCTCCACTTGGCCAAACCCGCCTCATCCGCACTAACCACCAGCCGAGTTTCCTCCCCTGACCCACTTTACTTCCTCGCCAGCTTCCGCATATAGCACCCCGAGCAGCCCACCTCGGCCTCCGCCCTGGCCTCACCGACAGCCATCTTTTTTTCCTCTAACCCAAGCAACCCACGACAACGACCTTGCAGCCACCTCTGCCTTGCGTGCAGAAATCCTTCTGTCTACACGTCATGTATGTATGTGTTGCTCCTTTCCTTATTATTTTCTGCCGAATATAAATATATGTTGATAGTTGAAAAATATATATGTATATAATATTGTTTATAAGTTGTATTTTTGATGTAGTTGCATAATAGATAGTATATGGGTGTTGTTTAAATTTATATAGCAGTTTATATATATTTTGTTATGACAGTTTTATATCTTATATAGTGTTTATAAGTTACAAATTTTATAAGTTGTTAGCATAGTTCTTTTCTATTGTTATAATATACTGGTTTGTGTAAAGTTTCAAATCATCTGTTAAATGGATTTTTAATATATGATGTTTGAAAGTTGTTTCATATCAACCTATGTACTGTAAGGTATTATATCCAATAGTTTATTTAGGCTGTAGCTTGTTGTCTACTTATAGCCCATACTAAAATTCTTAAAATAAATATGTATTGTTTACGTTCTACAAATTTCTTGGCTTACCGTATAACATATTGTATATATACATATAATATTCGATAAGTCTATATAACTATATAAATTATGGTCTGTAGTTGTATAAAGAATGAGTTATTATATGACAGTTTTGTATGTTTGAAGGTAGGTAAAAAGTATATCAGTTTCCTCATAAATCTGTTTGTCTTCGTGTGTATGAATATATACAAGTTTATATCATTTTATTGTTCAAGTATGGTTACATATGGGTTGTATAAGTTATATAAGTATTCTTTTTTTTATTTCAACAATATATATGTTTTCAAAGTTTATTAACTGTCAGTTTATAGATCTGGTTTTCACAGTCTGCATGTATACATAAATTATTTTAAGATTTTAGACATAAATATATTTAGCTCATACGGGTAATATATATTTGTTGATATGCTTAAGTTATATTAGTTCTTATTTTGCTTATAGCATATATATTAAAGTATATTTATGTTAGTTATAAATATACAGTGTGTATGTGCACTGGTTTATATCCATTTACTTATATATATGTATTTGTGATATATATTGTGATTTCAGAGTATAAATGTTATTTTATATTAAAAAATGTAATTTTGAGTTGAAATAAATAGGTATGTTTTAATTTAGTATATGTTTAAAAATTTAGGACATGGTTTTATAAATATAGTCATATATAGTATATATAAGTTACTTATATCAATTTTCTTCGTCAATCCAGTCTGATTTGATTTTATCTATTTCTTATCTATCAGCTTTGACTGTCAAATCTGTGTTCTGCTTACATCGCTTTGAGATCTGTTGTTGGATCGGTCGATAGACTATCGTGACTCAAATCGTAGCTTGTCTTGTTATCTATCCTCTCTAACCTCGAAAGGTGAGCACTCACTCACGATTAACGTTCTTTTATTTATTAGGTTTGATTTCAATTGAAACGACAATTGAAATATGCAACTGTTAGTTAATTACACTGTTATATATGCTATTACCTGTATCAGTTCACCTGTGACATCTGACACCATTATCTGTTAATTATTTATGCGATGATAATACAGTTTGGCTGATAATTGATTGATTGTTGATGTTTATATTGGACGTTAGATTGTTGATGTTAAAATGATAAACAGTATGAAATTGAACTTGATATAGGATAATTAAATGTTAAATTTGATTAACCGACATTTGTATAGTATGACCCCTTTAAATGTTAAATAAATTGACACGTAGAATAGTGTTAACTATACCTTGAACCATTGAATTGTATGTTGTTTAAACTGATGATGTATGTAATCGTAATAGATGACAAGTGAAAAACCGTGATGTAATAATCTTTAATCTACATGAAATGATAGCGTAGATTCTAGAAATAATTATATTAATTCGTACAAATAACAATGCGAATTAATACGGTTATTTCGGGATTATTTGAATTGATTATTGGATTGTTATTGATTGTCGTTATTGCTTGTTTATTTACTTTGACACCATCCCAGTTATCACACTGCAAGTTCCCTCTGTTATGCTTTGACTTTTAATTGAATTGGAATCGGGTTGAAATGATAAATACCCAAATTTGAACTTTGACCTAGGATAGAAAATTAAATAAACCCGATTGGTCAATAACTTGATTTTGAAATAAAATAAGGATTTTATTTGAATAAATAATATGGATTTGAAATGAAGTTGAAATTTGAATTTAAGTGAAAAGGAAAATGTTAATGTTTAAATAATCTGAAACAAATTATTAAAATGTAATTGATGAAAGAATGTTGTTTAATTTGAGAAATTATTGAATTAAGTTTGAAATTATTAAACTTTGAAATGATTTAATAATTAAGTTTGAAATTATAATTAACTTTGAAATTATTAAAATTTGAAATGATTTAATAATTAAGTTGAAATTATAATTAAGTTGAAATTATTAAACTTTGAAATTATCTAATAATTAAGTTTTGAATTATTTAATAATTAAATGTGATTTAATTATTTAATAATTAAATTGAATTGAATTCTTTAATAAGAAAAATTAAACTTTTGAATAAGTGAATTTTACTTCGTAAATAATTGAAATTGAGTTTTCTTTATTAAGTAAGTTTTGGAAAATTATTTAAGAAAGTAAATAAGTGAAATTGAATTTCTTTATCAAGAAATAAAATGTGATTTATTGAAATTAATATAAGACTTGAAATGAAAAGAATTTGATTGATGAATTTAATTTAATTAAATTTGTAAAGTTGAATTTAAGAAATTGATTTAATGATTTGGAAATTTAATAGAAATTGTTTTGAATGATAAATTAATTTAACGATATTGAATGAAATTGATAAATGAATTTAAATTGATTTAAATGTTAAATTAAATTAATTTAAATGTTTTCGAAATGAAACTCATATTCGAACTTGAGTTAATATTTGGATTGTTTAAATAGAAATTGAACTTGAATTATAAGATTTTGAAATGATAATTTGAAAGTTTGAAACGTAAAGTATGGAAATTTGTTTTAGAAAGACAAATGAAATGTTGATTTACGAATTCTATTTGAAATTGAAATTGATTTGGTTTTTGAAATATATAAACGACCAATCGGTGTAATAATCACGAAAGTTATTAAAGAGACCGGGATCGGTAATGGAGATACTCTCTATCTGAACCGAAACCACTTTAATAACTATACGCGGAGTGTTGATCCAGAATGAAGTGGATGGTTTTGATGAACGCGTTGACTGAAGAAAGAGAACGATTTTGGATGACCCTTGACATGACTAAAACAGGAGCCGCGCCGGGCCATTGAGGATCGCCATCTCTAGCGGACACACTTCTTCGTTACCATATCTATTACTATTGTGATTCGATTTGGGTGCACCCCTCGATTATGGGAGTGTTGTTCGCGGTGTTGGGGTAGTAGCTGCTATGCCCAACATCAGTCCGGATCAGGCAACTACTAGTATCCTAGTTGGTATCGCCTCATGTACCTTGTCATACTGATTATCCTATTCGCGACCACTACGATTTTGATTTGTACCTTTAGTATATGGATTGCCCTCTGGTGACTTCCGGTTTTGGGGAAACTACGGTCTTGTATATGCTTTTGGGAATAAACAGGTTAAGAGGTGTATGGGCCCTGCTTAACCCTACTTTGATATCTTTATATTACTGATAGACATTATCTACTTAGCGTACATTACTACCTAGTAGATAGTTTAACGGATCCTTAAAGGATGGTTATTCCAACATCCTTTGAGTTACTTGTATTTCAATTGCTATTTCACTTGAGTTGGATTTATTAATATAAGAATGTTAATCCTAACTCGAGTGTCTTGTGTTTTTGCTTTACGCTCGGGTCAGACTGAGTGGTTCAGCTTTCGAGACTCACCTTTGGAGTTGGAGCTTCGCTTGGAGATCCAGCTATCTATCCAGCTTTCAGATATTCGATGATTCCAGTGATGTATTCTGCTTTGTATCTGATGTATCATATTACTCTTCCGTTGTATCTGGTTTAACTCTGATGTATCATATTACTCTTCTGTTGTAAACTCTGATGTATTTTATATATTCATATAGTAGCTTCATGAACTACTATCTCTTTTAATTCCGCTGCAAATTATTACTCTGTGTCTGTGAACTGTGATATTTTATTTACTGTATATGTTCAGTTTTGCCAAATTTAAATTAACAACGCGGTATTTTCAGCAATTCAACTCCGGCATGAGTGTCTACCTATACACTTATAATGGATGCGAATGGTCCAAAATATCGGGTTGTTACAACTATCGGTTGATAATTTGAAAATATAAATCCACAATGTGGATTTAAAATGAAATATGGGAATCAGCTTAGAAAGGAATATTGGATTTTATTATAGAAAACAGGGGAATGGTTATGAAATTGAAACCGTGAACCGATGTGTGTGAATCGATAATGTTCTATAAATTGGAGATGGTAATATTGAAACTTAAAAAATGTATTTTTTTGATATCGAGAAGAAGGTTTGGCTTCCAAATGGAATTATTTATTAGACAGTGTTATCTAAAACTGTTATTTGTATTTACAATATTTTGGAATGGTTAACTATTCAAATAATTTATATTTATTATTAATAAACTTGGCAAGTCGATTTATATTATTTAAAATGGATTGAAAATCAGCTTCCGTTTGTTTATTTGAAAAGTGTTTTGATATTTTAAATAATTACTTAAAAGCGTTTTGGAAAATGATTTTTATTCTTTAAAAATACTTATTATATATATATATATGTATATGTGTATGTATATGTGTATATATATATATATATGGTGCTAAAAATAAGTGACTGCAATTTATTTATAAATGCTCTTGAGATTTGTAAACCAGGTTTTAATTAACGAATGTGATTTTATAAGAGAAATCTTATAATGAAATTCTGGGAATATAAGGAAATTTCCAAATTGTTTAGATATGGGAAATTCGAAAATGAATCTGAATTCATTAAAGGAGTTATAAATGGTTAGTTGGATTATAAATATGTATAATCGATAATTTTTGGAAATTGTAAAGGGAATTAATAAAATTTTGGAGATTTACGAGATATGTATGGAATATTTCCTAAGTATGGATATTAGAAATGATTTTGGAAAATAGACTTATAATATTTTCTTGAGTATTGGAGTTAAAAGTTCTAGAGATATTTTAGCGATGAAATGAATTATATAGAAATGTTTTTCTAAGTAAAGAATTATAAGGTGGATTTGGAAATATTTCTAAGCGTTGATATAGGTTGAAATATCCTGTTATGGATATAAGAATTTGAAATTGTTTTCAAATATTGAATTATTGAAAGAAATTTGAATATATATATCTTCGTAAAGATATTTTGAAATAATTATTTGAAAGATTTATAATATGGGCCTAGTGACTGCTTATGTGTGTAATTTATTGTTAAATAACCAACTAACAAATCTGCCAAATTCGATGATCGTTTCGGAGAGACCGGGATCAGATTTAATTATTCGAAAACCACTTCGATATGATTTATGCGTTGCGAATTGTGATATTGTGTAGATAATGAAGATGGTGGTTTTGGGGATTCGGTTTCTTCAGACCCAGGACAACTTGTATGGATGAATGCTATCATTGCATTGTTGCTTAGAAGGTTGTGTTAGCATTCCAAGTATATGAATGGTAAATATAAGGTAATATGTAGCCTCAAGCCTCATCAACCGGGAATGACTAAAAATTAGGGGAGATGCAGCTAGGATAAGTGGGTCGCACCCATTATGGTATGTTATCATCTTTCTAGATACCCAACATCTACATATTTATGGATTGGTTGTGCATGAGATCTCAAATTACACAGGAGAAGAGAGCTGCGCGATTGGGGAAGAAGCATTGTTGGGTCGGGCCAAAGTTTTAAGGGTAATTTGAAATGGGTTTAATAAAAATGAAATTAGAGTTTAATTTAATTTAATTATATTTAATCGATGAGCTAAAAAATTAAATAACTCTCTCATACGAGGTCAAATTGAGGCACAGATTTTTGCGTTGCACTCGTATCAATGAAAGCTTCGCAATGGAGCTGGTTTGGACGAATTTGGAGATTGTTGGAATTTGGGATAAACTCGGACGTTGTTCGGTTTTAGTTCCAAACTGGAACGCCTCGGCGACAACAGAATATAAAGGTGAGTGGTTTTAACGCTCATGCCGTACTATAATATTTTTATGTTCGTTAAAATTGAATTGTGAAGTTATCTAATTTTATTTACTGTTAATTGAAAACGAAATTGACATATGAATTGACTGTAGGTTTTGAAATTTATAGTTAAATTTGAAATTGGAATTTAATTGCCAGTCAATATTGATAACTATGAAATTGTTGTTAATCATTGGGTGTTTTGGATGTTGATTGTGATGGATGCTATTGGTTGATATTTTGGATGATTTGGATGTTTATTTATTCTTATATATCCTGTTATCGCCCTGAAAATTATTTACAGTATATAAAACTGTAAATTGAATTATTTCGATTAAATTAAGAAATAAGTTGAAATGATATATACCTATGACATTTATTTTGGATTCAAATGATATATATCCATCCCTGAAATTAAATTGAAATAACTGATCACTTGGGCATAGAATAGAAATTATATACGGACATCGTATTGGTTAAATTAAATGATTTTAAAAAATTTGATTTGAAATTTAGTTAAATGATTTTGATTTAAAAGAAATAAAAATCAAATTTATAGAAATCAAATTATTTTTGAACTTGAGCTTGGAATGTTGAAATTTAAATTTGGTAATGGGAATTGTTTAACTAATCGAAGTGAGATTTTGAAGTTATAATCGTAATATGATTTGAATTTCAGAAATTGATTCGTTTTAAAAGATTGGACTTTTATTCTAACTTTCAATATTACTAAGTCAAAGTTATATCAAAATGATATTTTGAAATTGAGCTCGGAATTGAATTATATTTGAAAATTTGGATTTAAATTGGGTATTGAAGGTAAATTTGATTTAAGTGTTTTGAATCAATATTTTCAGAATCAGACTTGGAATAGATACAAATTGAAATGGTTTAAATTTGGGAATTGATTTGAAATTAATTTAGAACTGGAATTGAAATTAATTTGAAATTGAAATCGAAATTAATTTGGAATCGAAGTGAATTCGAGTTGAAATCGGAATTGAATCAATTTAAACAGAAATTGTAACGACCCGAATTTTTAACGTCTGCTAATTGGGTGATTAACTGATTTAAATTATTGGAATATTAATTTTGATTGGTCGAATAAATAAATTTTCCGATGTTTAAAACATCTGAATCTAAGTATTGATTTAAAACTATATTCAAATTTAAACTATAACTTTCTGGATATGATGGATATGATAAATTATATATATATAAACTCCACCATTTAAATTAAGAAAAAATATCCATTAATATATATACATAGATAGATATATATATGTATATATATATATATGCACGCAAAGCTTTATGATGTTTGATAATATATATATATAAGTATATATGTATACATATATGTATATATATGACCATAGGAAAGTAATTTATACAAAAATATGTATAAATCTAAATGTATATGTATATATATGCTATATAAAATAGTGAATAGGTGAATATACATGTTTGTAAAAATATTGTATATGTAAGTAAATATATATTCGTGAATGTACAAGATTCATAATGGCAAGTTTCAAAACATATGAGTATAGTACATGTATATATGTTCATATTAAATAAGCAATATGTAAATAAGCATGTGTATGTCAAAATGTATAAAATAAATATTTATAAATGCAAGTATGGTAGGATAAATATGCATATGTGACTGTATGCATATCCATACATATACAAAGAAGTACAAACTTTAATAAATAAAAATGCATATGAAATTTTATATATATATATACATCAAGTAGATGTACATATGAAGGGGAACATAATGATGAAAATGTATCAAGTCATGCATACAATAGGTCACACCTAAATCAAAATCAATTCATAATTTATCAAATCACTTTTATTCAAATCAGGTCATTGTGGAAAATAAATTAAGAAAATACAAAAAAATAAAATAAAAGGTGGAAATTGTTGTACATAAGAAGCTACAGCCATTCCCTCTATAATAGACTCTGCCTTTGTTTACAATTTTGCATTCAAACAAGATGACGTGGAAAATAAAAATATACAAACTACCATTACAAACTTAAAGAAGATATTAAGCATTCAAGTACAGTAATCAAAACCAAAGAGCAAGCAAGTATCTTAAAAAACAGTGCCCTCTATTCTAGGAAAAGGGTGAGTAGAACTAAACTTTTACCTACTGTAATCTATGCCTGGGTACGGAAGAAGAAGTTGTTGATATGTATGCTTGAACCAGTATATATATATATATATATATATATATATATACACTTATATAAGAGTGTATATTAAGGTTATACCCAGAGAAACCCAGGCATGTACAACATCCTCTTTGTTCTTGTTCTGTTTTTTTTATACAAAACTGTTGTGCCTAACTTCAAGAATTCATCTCTCATTCAAATTAGTTTTAGGTTATGATGTTAAAAGAAAAGTTTCCTGTTTTTAATTGTACTTTATTTTAAAATTTGTTCTAATAAATATTATGAAGCATAGAACGTAAAAAATAGGGTTTACAGTAAGTAACCAAATATTGTTAGAAATTCAAATATCACTTTTCTTGCTTGTACTTATATAAACGTGATCGATATTGGAAATGGTGAATTTTAATGGTGGTTTGATGATTTTTAGTATGTGTTGAGTGAGATATGGGAAGTTGAATGGACTTCGGGTTTTTTGTCAATTTCCGACGACTCGGCCGATTTGGGGACACGACACTCGTCGTAGAGGAAGGGTAGAGGGTGGTGCTCTCACGAAAAATATTGCGGCATTCATAAAATGCTGGTGGTGGCCGAGCGAATTGAGATTAGGGTTTTAGGTAGGTTTTCTTTTGGCTTCGGTTCAAGGCCAATGGCATTGATGTGAGTGGAGGAGAGGCGTGCGGTATGGGGGGAATAGGAGGAGGTGGTCTTGGTGAAGCCTTGGGTGAAGTATGGCATGGAACGATGGGGTGTGGTGGCTAGTCGAAGCGTTTATGGTAGGCTATCATTTCTAGCTCTCGCCATGATGTTCGAATTTTTGAACGATGCAGGGTTTTCGAGTTCCAGGTGGTGGAGTACGTTGGGGTTGTAACATCCCGTCGTTTTGGACCATTGAAATTGACAATAAAACCACACATGTCAGACTTGAATAATTCAAAACAACAGTTGTTAATAAAATTTGGGGAAAATAAAATCAATCACGGACACAGACATAGACTATCAGAATAACTCGTAGCCGAATAAAATAAACATAGGAGTTCATGAAGTCAGATTTAGAATAAACAAGAATGCCGTCAATGAACACAAGAACAAACTTATCGAGATATTCCTGGAATACCCGATTCATAAGGTCAACAAAGAAAGCTGGAGCGTTCGTCAAACCGAACTGCATAACGAGCCACTCGAAAGAACCATATCGAGTGCGGAAAGCTGTAAGAGGTATGCTATCTTCCGCAACTCGGAGCTGATGAAAACCAATGGCAAGGTCGAGCTAAGAGAAGACCTTAGCACAACTTAATAGATCGAACATATCATCGATCCTCGGCAAAGGATACCTATTCTTGATGGTCAACTTGTTAAGCTTGCGATAGTCGATGCAAAGCCTTAGAGTTCCATCGGACTTCTTCACGAAGACGACCGCGGTACCCCATGGTGAAAAACTGGACTGAATCAACTGCTTGGACTCAAGCTCTAAAAACAGCTTCTTGGGTTCCTCATTTTCTTTTGTAGACATCCTCGTGGGAGGACGCCCAACTGGCTTCGCGCCTGAAATGAGATCAATGCGGAATTCGATCGCCCGCTTGGGTGGCAAACCCGAAACCGGCTCAAAAACATCAAAGAAGTCACAAACAATCGGAATACGAGATATATCATCATCATCTCGTGAGTCAAGAGAATATAAAGCCATTTCGGAATTATCCACTTTCCGAAGAACAAGTGATAGCTGAGTAGACGAATTCGGATGTCGAAGATATAAAATTCTTTCAGAACAAATAATCATGGCATCGTATCTCACTAGCCAGTCCATAACCAAAATCATATCAAAATCCAAATAAGAAATAACGTGCAGATTCGCACGAAAAGAAAAGCCACATAAAACAATCTCAACATCATCACAAAGCATGCTAAGGGTTGCAGACCCCCCAATAGGATTCGCAATCCTCAACAAAGTAATCATACAAGAAACATCCAAAGACAAATCATCGACGAGCTTTTTCTATACGAAAGAATGCGAAGCTCCCGTATCGAAAAGAACCGAATACTACGGTCATGAAATAAAATAGAACCTTCCAAAATAGATGGAGATATACCTCCGGGCTGAGAAGGACCTCCAGAAGCTTTAGCAACATAAAGCTTGCCAGACTTAGCACTAGCAAGAGCAGTAGGGCAAGTGGAAACACGATGACCTTCCTTCTTGCAATAATGACAGAAGAGAGGCTTAGGACAAGCTCGAATCATATGATCAGGAGAACCACAATTGAAACACTTCCAAATGGAAGGTGTTCCAGCAGATTGAGAGTTAGAACCAGATTCAATGGGCTTCTTCTTCTTGGAAGGAAGAAATCCCTGCTTATTAAATGGAAACTTCTTCTTATTGGGGTTCTTGCGAACCTCAACATCATCACCACTATCACACTCCTTCTCGATGGCCTCGAGATGAAGTGCCGAATCAACCAATTCTTCAAAAGAAAGCTTAAGCTGAAGCATTAAAGATTTCTTAAGATATTTCTTAAGACCAGAGACAAACTTCATATTCTTCTTATAAGAAGTGCTAATGAATTCAAGACCATACTTAGATAAGACCTCGAAAGATGCAACATAATCAGAAACAGAAGACTTCCCTTGCTTCAACTCAAGGAAGCGACGGGCTAATAAAACTTTCTCAGATTCAGGAACGAATTTGAGTTCGAAGCGTTCCCGAAATTGAGTCCAAGAAAGAACGGACTCATCAAGTTCAGATATAAGAAGCTCGTACCAATCAAGGGCATGCTCTTGCAATAAGCTAGAAGTGACAAGAACTCGATCATGGTCAGAAAGATCCATGCGAGAGAAGATACGCTCACATATGCGAATCCAAGCTTGAACTTCAAGAACGGACTCGTAGCCTTTGAATGGCTTTCCACCAAGATGAGAAAAATCACTACACAGGCGTGCAAAAGCAGACTTGCGTGGAGGAGATGCACGAATAGGAGCTGGAGGCTGAGTGCTCCTAAATAACTCCAAGAACTGATTAGCAGACATATAAACGTCGTCCGGATGCGAGCAACTGGATTGCCCAGCATCCGAGCGTCGTCCTCTGCCTCTTCCGTCCATTAGCTAAAAGATAAGATAAGAAAAAGATTATTCACAAGGTAGATATCGTTACTTCAAATATGGAATACCATGGAATAAAAATGCATTCCTAGACGTATTCCCAAAATTCTATCTACCCCGAAGGCACAGATAGAAATATGGCACGATGATTCAAAGATTCGTAACATTCGTACAACACTTTAATGTACCGTAATATGTGTCTCTAATCTATGTTTATCATATTTTGTTCTGAACCTCGCTCTGATACCAAGCTGTGACACCCCACTCCGAGACCCACATTAGCAAAGAGTATTACAAGGTAACACCATCTACTAATGCAGAGAATAGAGCTGGTTAGGAGCGACCATCTATATCCTTGTCTTAATTATCTATTATATATGCCGACAATGCCACTTCTTACTTAAATGGATCGACATATCCAATAAATACTTAATACAAAGCCATAGGTGGATGAGGATCTATCAGAATAAAATATAACAACTCAAATGTAATACACATCACAGAACAGTAAATCATCACTTACATTTACACATACACATATACATTACAGAGTTTACAAATTGAGACATGTCAAGTGGTAAAGCAAACCACAATATACAAACGAGTCAATAGAATACATATCAGAGATACAGACAAAAAGGACTACACAAAAAGCTATGACAAAAAGGAGCTAGCAGAGTAGTCCATGTGGAAGCAAAATAGGCTAAGTCCAAAGTACCTAACCTGAAACATCTCGGTCTGACCCGAGTATAAAAATACACGGGTCAGTCTGGCTAAACAAATCAGTTAGATATACTAATGATAATGAACATACAAAATCATAAAGTACCACAATTATCTCCAAAAGAGATAACCAAATCATCTAACATAAGATGAATCAAACAAGCCTCATATCATCGGCAGTTCAAATAAACAAAGGATATCATATCCCAAAACAAGGAACATTATTACTCCCACTTAGGAGGTATTCCAAAACTCGCCATATCGGCAATCATAAGCATCAATGGAAACATATCCAAAAATCAATGCAACATAGCAAAGAATAGTGCCCACATAGGCAATATAAATTTCCATGGGGTAGTCGCACTCATATCGTGTGGTTCCATGTAACCATCACCGAAAGGCGCTACCCAAGGGAAATATAATAATAAAACATCAGGAAGTCGCACGTGCTAAGACCAGAGTCTTTATGCCATGTACTGTTAATTTAGTGGTATCATACGCCCACAGGCGATACACACGAAGGCTCTACCCCACATAAGAGCAGTTGTCCACATAGACAAAGCCAATATAATACTCCCTCATAGGAGTAATTGTCCACATAGACAACCAATGACCCACATAGGTCCAGTACTAGCCGTCGAAGCTAATGTGTCATAAACTCTTGGAGAGGAACCCGAAAAATGTTAACGTGAGTCCCATACCCCACATTCGCACTAAACGGTTTACTAACCGTTAGTCAACTTCACACTCAAAGCAGTATAAAGTTCACCTCATCTCATCGGTAAACCAGACCCAAAGGTCAAAACGGTCAAACAAATAGATTAGGATTAACTGAAAAGATGAATGCACGTGTTCATAGCATGCGTTTTATCTAATCATTTAATTCTCTTCCCTCTTCGCTCGGAGTGCAAAATTGTGTGTGTTTTAAATAGAAATTATAAATTTGAGAGACGAGCTTTTAATACACTTTAAAAAAGATCATTTTATAAAAACCCGTGTGCGAAGTCAAAAAGGAATCATCAAAGTCAAATATGCAATTAAAACTCATAGGAATCAACACGAATCGAATGTAATAGAAAACCAAGCAAAATAGGCAAAAATAGCAGATTCAGTCGACTGACCCAAATCCTGGAAACTTTCTGTTCCCAGGTTCAGTCGACTGAATAGGAGTGGTCAGTCGACTGAATCATGCCTGGAAACTTTCAGTTTCAGGCTCAGTCGACTAAACAGGAGTGGTCAATCGACTGATACTGGCCCAGGAAAATTCCTGGGTTCGGTCCACTCGACTAATACTCCTGTTCAGTCGACTGAACTAGGATTTCCAGTATTCTCAGCCTAGCCCCCAAGGACAAAATCCTAAGCAATTTGCGATCAGACAACCAATGGTGTAACAACCCGCATATTTGTCGATTTTATATTTAAGTATTTTATTTAAATATAGAATCGTTGATCGGATTGAAGTCCGAAAAGCTACTTTTTGCAAACAATCGAATTAGGACTCGGGACCACTTCCATTGAGTTCAAAATGCCGTTTGCGATCTTTTTGAGTATAATCTTTGATATGTTTGGAGTAAGTCGAATTTCGCTACTTTTTCACTTTGGACTTTGTGTTTGGTTTAGCCCATTTGCCCAATTCTGGTTATATCAACCCAGCCCCTCTCCTCTTCTCTTCATTCATTTCTCATTTCCTAACTCTCTTAAGCTCAAGAGAATAATGGGGGAAAAGATTGGAAATGGAAATTCCTAAGCCCTAGTTCCATTGCAAATTCAAGCTCCTACCTCCAAATTCAAGAAGAAGCTTTGGTAAGCCTTCCCTTCATCTTCTCCAACTCCTTCTCCATTCAATTTCAGAAATTTCCTAAACCTAATTTTGAAAATGTTTCTCTTTTAAGCTTAGTTTCAAGCTTGTTCGGTTGGAATTGAAGAGATTGTTCTTGCCATTGCTCTATAGCTTCTTCTTCATTGATTTTTGTGAAAAGGTGAGATTTCTATCTCACATCTTAATCTATATTTATCTTCGATTGTTAGGTATGAATTCCTAACACTTGTTTTTGTGCAATTGCTTTTGGTTTGGATTGATTTGGTGAATATTCCAATTTTTAGTGTTTTGAGTTCAATTCTTTAAAAATCCAAACTTTGATCTTTGATCATGATTTTTGTGATGCATTGAAGAGCATATATGGCCGGGTAGTCGATTGGCGTAAACCCTTAGTGTCGTTGCTCGACCGATTGCATTTCGGAAGTGTTTGGCATTCAGTTGATTGGCATGGGAGTGCTGGAAACAGGCTCCGGTCGACCGACCTCAGAGTCCGGTCGACCGACCTGCTACTCTAGCATCTCCCTGCCTCTGTTTGGAAGTGCAGGATACAGGCTTCGGCCGACCGACCTCAGAGTCCGGTCGACCGACCTGCTACCCGAGCACTTCTGTCTCTGGTCCGGTCAGCCGACTCAGGGAGTCCGGTTGACCGACCTGCTCCTATTTTCCAGTTTTTCCTATATTGCCTATTGGTTTGAATTTCCAACTTTAATCGATTCGTGTTGTCTCCTATTTGTTGTTATCATTTCTTAAGACTTTGATGACTCCTCTTTCGGGATGGTACCTCGTTAGGTCGCTCGACCCTATCCCCCTTAGGTCGTTAGACCTCATTTTGTCTTCACTAGGTCGAACCCCGTACTCCTCTTCGTAGGGGATCTTATCCGAAAAACATTCAACCGAACTTCTTACTTTGATGGTTTTGGGAATTGATTTCTTTGGATTTTACTCACGTCTTCGAACGTGAATTTTTATGATTGATTGTTTCTACAATCACTTCTATGATTTGTCACTTCAAAATATAAAGGTTTTCTATACTAGTATTAAATATCAAAACACTTTCATTAAAACAATTTCAACTCTATTTTCAATATCAAACTCGTTTCTTAAAACTATTTTCCGATCTATTAGTATATACAAACCTTCACCTCATTCGTATGAGAAAATATAATTAAACGGCTTAGCAAAACAAGTGGTATGAAACGCTTGCGTTTACTTCGTCGGTTAATTGATGGACTTGTTCGATTGAACCCTTTTTGTGACAATTTTCTAGTGGAGATTTACAGCTTGTTCGTAAATATTTAAGTTAAGCAAGTGGTTATGGGACATGAAGCTAAACTCATATATTTACTAGCTTGGTGTGATTGACACTTCCTTATGATCATGACGATCATTTTTGTGATTTAGACTAGCGATTGAGCGATGTCTCTTTGTCTGCGTGGGAGACTATACCCCGTTTATGTGATGTTTCGCCATCACATATCTAGGGTAGCACCCTACGGTTTTCGGGCCATTTCTGTGTGGAAATTTAATGGATAGCTTCCATGAGATAGCTTCTCATTCATGTGTTTACGCGTAGGTGAGTTTTTATGCTCCCATTCATGTGTTAGGCCTCCCCCCTATTTATGTGTTTTCTGGATTTCTGATGATGATTTCTGGAACTTTTTGCTTCACCAATTTTCATGATTTTCATTGATATGATATCAGTTTTTGTGCATTGGTGAATTCATGTGTTATTGACTTGTTATGAATACAAGTTTAGGGTATGATACCCTATTTTATCTTTGAGAAGATTCTTGTGATATTGGTTAATCTTTTGTTGATTATCATTTACATACTTATAGTAGTATGCCGTTATGGTTATTACATGTTCAGATCATGTCGTTTACTTTATACCATATCATCTGATATTTATAGCTAGACTGATCCGTTTATTATTTTCTTATAAATAATACTCGGGTCAGACCGAGATGTTACAGGTGCTTCTGCTTGACTTCTCTTCAGGATTATTCCAACTTTTGGCTAACTACATAGATTAGTAGTTTTTGGATGTACACCTTTGAGATATAGACTCTATGTTGTGTACTTATTCTTTTGTATAGCACGTGATGCTATTCTTTTGTATTATCGTGGATCTTTCCGACCACTACTCTGATGTACACTTTCATGTGTTGTATATTTATTCATATCTTCTTCCGCCTTTGTGATATGGATGTCTGTGACTGATTTATGTTATGATTACTTCTATGTTTGTTTCCGAAGATTATATATAGCCACCGTGTGATAGCTTTGTGTTTGTATCGGTATGTCGGACTTCCTCCTTAAAAGATATGCATTCTATTCTATCTGACATATCGGTGCTCGCACAAAGAAGTTACATGGATGGTCGCTCCTCAACAGCCTTATTCTCCGTGCTAATTGACAGCACTACACCGTAGTGTTCTTGGTTAGCGTGGGTATAGAGGTGGGGCGTCACAAATGGGCACTAAGGATTTACGCCAATCGACAACCCAGCCCTATAGGCTCCTCGATGCATCACCCAAAAACGTGATCAAACATCAAAGTTATGATTTATAAGGATTTGACTTCAAAACATCAAAATTTGGAATATTCACCAATTTAATCCAAACCAAAAGCAAATGCACATAGATAAGTGTTAGGAATTCATACCCAACAATCGAAGATAGATATAGACATAGATGTGAGATAAAAATCTCACCTTTAAACTCAAAAACAAAGATGAGAAGCACAAACACATGGAGAAGATCAATCACTCTTCTCTTCGATTCTACAAGGTTCAATCTAAGATCAAAACAAGTATTTTTCTAAGTTAGGGTTTAGGAATTTTCTGAAATTGAAGAGGAGAAGAGATGGAGAAGATGAAGATGGAGCTTACCTAAGCTTCTTTGGAATTTGGAGCAAGAATTGGAGTTTGCAATTGAATCTAAGGCTTGGAATTTCTAATTTCTTCTCTCTTCCCCCATTTTCAGTTTAGCTTAAGTAAAGGAAATGAAATGAGGATGAATGGAGAGGAGAGGGGCTGAGTTAGAGTATATGATGAGTTGGGTCAAACCCAAACCCAAAAGCCCAACAGAAAATAGCAAAATTCAACTTACTCCAAACATATCGAAGCTTATACTCAAAAAAGTCGCAAACGCCATTTTGGACTCAATGGAAGTGGTCCCGAGTCCTAATTCGATCGTTTGTAAAAAGTAGCTTTTCGGACTTAAATCTGATTAACGACAATATATTTAAATAAAATATTTAAATATAAAATCGTAAAATATGCGGGTTGTTACAATGCCGCACGCGATCCTCGATGAGGCCTGGAATTGCTTTCGATTTTGGAAAATTTTTGAAGAAGACGAACATTACAATGAGCTCGGCCACTTTGATTTCGTTATTGAATTCAATTAGCAGAGTTCGGCATTTAAAAGGAGGAGAAAAAAGAAGATCGCATTTTGGGTTTTGAAATTGTGAACGAGAGAGAGAGAGCAGCGGCCATTTTTATATATATTTTTTTATTCTATTTTTTTTCTTGAACTCTCGATCTTGAAGAGAAAGGAGGGAGAAGACATCGTGATTTAAAAGATCTGATGGAATGGAGGTTGCGTGTTTGAATTGGCACACAGTGGCGTATTATAGAAGGAAAAATAGTTGACTGGTCTAACAACATATTATATTTAAATTTAAAATTTAAATCGACTTGAATTTGCAACCCAAAATCTTGACATCCTATGGAGGTGTGCCGCTAGGCATTCATAATGTTATACCCCTATTCCGAACGTAATGGAAAAGGTTTCGAGTCCAAATTCGATTGTATGGAGAAGATAGCCCTTTGGACCCAGTTATTATATTAAATTTTGATTCAAATTTCAGCGCGTTTATATAGCGTACGCTCATACAACAACTCCAAACACTATAAAAATTGAAATCCGATAATAATACAATATTACGGATCCAATGGAACAGGTTTCGTTGAATTCCGAGACTGTGCCTCGGAAGGCTATTTTTTAAATATCGATTTAAACGATAAAATTTTCAAACTTAACAAAACACTTCCAAATTCAATTTTAGCACTTTTACTATCTTCAGTATTATGAATATAGATTTTACAAGCCTTCAAAATATTTTTAACAAGCTTAAAACTCCAGATTCAACATTTTACCCAATTTTTAATTGTTTAATTCAACAATTAAATTATCCAATAAATATTGATATTTGAAATTCAAGTTAAAAATTAACTTTGAAATATTTAAAATCAATTAAATACCCAATTTCAAATATCCAAAATTCCAGGTCGTCACAGAAGGTTTATATGTGTAGGTTTGTATAAGTTATAATAGTTTATGAAGTATTATCTGTTTGAAAATATAAGCTCTATATGAAGATAGTGTACTTATTTACAGGGTTATATATGTTTGCCTGAGAAAAAAAAGTATTGAATACATATATATGATTTGTTGTATATATATAGTCATAAAATTTGTGTATATTTTGTAGTTTATATATATGTTAAGTTTATATATAATTTCTTGAGTTATATATCAGTTTATATAAGTATATAAGTTATATTATAAGTTGGGTTTTGTTTTGTTGCTCTCGTGATAAGTTGTTATATTATAACTTGCTTGTTTTATATTTTTCTACGTATAGTTTCAACAGCTTTGGATGAATACATAATATGTAAGTGGTTCCAGATCTTTATTATATATACGTTTTAAAATTTAATATTGATATTATAATAAACATGGAGTTTAAAATACAATATGTATGTAAAGTTATATATTGGTTCTATATAATAGTTTATATATAAATATATCCTGTGATTTAAGTTTATATCAGAAGATACAAATTTTAAAGTATATATATATAAGATATTATATTTGTCTGTTATGTTTTAATGTAAAGATTTATAATAGTTTTTTTTCTATATAGGCTGGTGTACATAATCTATAGTTACATACATATAAGTGTATAAGTTATATAAAGTTGTTGTATATATAAAGTTATATAGTTTGTATATACATATCAGTTTGAATTTTGAAGATAAAGCAAGGGCTTATTTAATGTTATATTTATATATATAGATTTTTAATATGTATTTTAATTGAATATTGGTTTAGGGAAATAATAATATAATAATGTATATATTTTTAGTTTATATCAAAACCGATTTGATTTGTTTTCATCGATTCCTATTATCAGCTCTGTTCGTCGAATTCGAGCCAATCTTGCTTAGTTTTGAAATTCGTGCTTGGATTTGTAACTCATCTCATTCTCGTTCATCTCTAGCCTCGAAAGGTGAGCAATCACTCACGATTAACATTCTTATATTTATTAAATTTGATTTAATTTGGAACGACAATTGAAATATGTTGTTGCTAGTTATTTAACTGCTATATATATGATATGCCATTATCCGTAACTGTTCACCTGTAACATCTGACACCATGATATGATATTTATTACTTATCTATTATTGATGATATATGCCTGTTGTTGATATGTTATATTATTATCATTACTGTTCTCACTCTCTAAGTTCCCTGTTAGTATATAATTCCCTATGGGTTGAAATGATACATACCCGAACAATATTGTAGAATAGGAGAAAATCGTTATGGGTTGAAATGATAAACCCAAGCGATTTTCATTGAATTGAATTTGGGATTGCGGGTTGAAAAGATATATACCCGTAGATATTTAAATTGTGGATTGAAATGATAAATATCTGTATCACTTGACCATAGGATAGAAAATTATATATAGACGCCATTGGTCTATATATATATTTTGAAAATGATTTTTAAGGTTTTGAAAAGAAATATATGTGGTTTTAATAAATATTGATTTTATGATATTATATTTTTAATATGGATTTTATAATAATTTTAATAAATTAAGTTGGAAAGAGAAATAGAAATTAGTTTGAAATCTATTTGAATTTTACTTAAATAAACCGATTTGAAACTTATTAAATTTGAGATTTTAAAGATGTGATTTATAACTTGATTTTGATTTAAAGTGATTAAATGAATATTTCAAGTCAATAAATTGAAGGGAATATTTAGTTTATATAAATTGAAATTTAAGGTTTTATTTAAATGATATTGGTTTGACTAAGTGAATTTTTAAATGTTAAAAATGGTAAAGTTGAATTTGAAATATAAATGAATTTAAGCTTTGAAATCTATTGAAATTGAAATGGTTTAAATTGTAATTTATATACGTATTTGAAATCGATATAAATTTTAAATGGTTTTGAATTGAATTGAAATTGGTGAATTGAGATTAAATTAAGTGAAAATTAGCCACACATCCTTAAAACGGAACTTAAATTCAAAGCGGGTCCTTGTCATAAAATATATATTTTCTACATCCCTGTTTCTGTTTTCCGCCATTTTTTTCCCAAATTACCCTTACGTTTCGCTGTGGAGCTGAACCTTCTTCTTATTTTTCGATTTAATGGTAAACTGCAATAATATTAAAGATGAATCAATTTTTTTTATGAAATATGATATTCTTAATATTTGAAGTTATGAATAATCGCAACAAATTTCTGCAAATATATGCGCAATAGTTGCAGAAATTTCTGCAACTATACACAATAGTTGCAGACATTTCTGCAACTATAAGCAATAATTGTAGAAATGTCTGCAACTATACACAATAGTTGCAGACATTTCTGCAACTATAAGCAATAATTGTAGAAATGTCTGCAACTATAAGCAATAGTTGCAGTAATTTCTGCAACTATACGCAATAGTTGCAGACATTTCTGCAACTATACGCAATAGTCGCAGACATTTCTGCAACTATTTGCAATAGTTGCATTTCTGCAACTATATGCAATAGTTGCAGAAATGTTTGCAACTATGTGCAATAGTTGCAGATATTTCTGCAACTATTTGCAATAGTTGCAGAAATGTTTGCAACTATGTGCAATAGTTGCAGATATTTCTGCAACTATTTGCAATAGTTGCATTTCTACAACTATATGCAATAGTTGCAAAAATGTCTGCAACTATATGCAATAGTTGCAGATATTTCTGCAACTATACCGTATAGTTGCATAAATTTCTGCAACTATACCCAATAGTTGCAGACATTTATGCAACTATACCATATAGCTGCAGAAATATCTGCAATTATTTGTAAATTTTGTAAATTTGAAAAAAAATCAAAAAGGTTTAAAAGTTGCTGAATTGTCTGCAAATATTTGAAATAATTGCACATTTACTACAAATATGAATTTTTGGTATCAACAATGGATCTCATTTCAAAGATCATAAAATTTGTGATTTTTTGGTGAAAACGGTTTGTTGATCCGGTTTTTGTACATAAAGTTATACGCGTTTGAAATGTTAAAAACGTAAAGGGTATTTGTGTATTTTTGCCTTCGCGAATTTGAAAATAGGGGGCGGAAATGTAAGTTTTGTATGTGAAGGATGTTTTGTTTATTTCGAAACTTATTAGGGATGTGAACCAAACTTACCCTTAAATTAAATTGAATTTTTGAATTCGAATTGATCTGAATCGATTTGTGAAATTTGAGGAAACTATTTTTTTTTTATATAAAGTATTTTAATATATAAAAATATTTTACTTTATGAATTATTTTTAATATAAACTATTTTTAATATAAAACTATTTTAATATACTAATTATTTTAATATAAACTATTTTTAATTTATAACTATTTTAATATACAACTATTGTATTAACTATTTTATTATATAAACTATTTTATTTTATAAACTATTTTTATTTTTTTATAATCTATTTTATTACATATGCTATTTCCTATATCTAAACTATTTGAGTGGAAAGTATTATGATTTCAAAGTGTTATGATTTCCAAGTGTTATGATTTCCTAAGTGTTATGGTTTCAAAAATGTTATAATTTCAAAAGTGTTATAATTTTGGAAAGTGTTATGATTTTGGAAATGAATATTATTTTAAGTGAATAATGATATCGTATTGATATGGCTTTGAAATGATATGATATTTAGAAATGACCACGGTGTTATAATAACGTTGGTTGTTAAAGAGACCCGAATCAGATATTATCATACTCTCTGCCAATACCGAAAATCACTTTAACAACTGTGTACGTGGTGGAGATTTCAGAATGAAGTAGGATGGTTTAGTGGCGATTCTATATGGTATTTACATAGCCCTGACTTCCGTGAATCGGCTTGATGCGGCTAAAACAGGAGCTACGCCGGGCCAAGTGAGGTTATTCCTCCTATCGAACACATATCTTCGATACCATTTTATTGCTTTGGTCATTTGATTGGGTGCACCCTTTGATTTGGGAGTGTGTCACGAGGTGGGCGGTAGTAGCTATTATGCGTTACCACCGGTCCGGATCCGCAAACAGTATATCTACCCTAGCATGGCCTCGAGTGCCTTGTCGCATGCCCTATCGCGCCTTCTACGAGTTTGTTTTGTACCGTACCTATGCGATGTCCTCTGGGTAAACCTCCAGTTTATAGAGGAGCGTACGGCATTGTATAGACTACGGGAATATATAAAATGTGTTAAGGGGGGTACGGTTAATGCTTTTGTGATGACCCGCAAATCCATACCCCTTTAAGCCGACAATATTCCATTACAATTCAACTCAAAGTGGATGGAAATACGATTCTTCAGGGTTAACGAAGAAAGAGGTAGAAGAAGGAGAAAATAACAACATCAGAGTCTCTAATCGCAGCAGAACAAAATACAATATATAATAACAGCTTTTAAATACAAAGAAATCTGTACTATTATATATACATTCCATTATCAGAGCACAACAAATCATCTATCACTTTGGACAGCTTATTATCTGTCCTTACACAGGGGAAATAATAATTCAAGTACGGAGATACGTCTCTGTCATCCAGCTAGTCTCTTGAGCTCCATAGCATTTTATCCTGAATCTATACAACTCGGTCTGACCTGAGCATCATAATAAAACAACAACGGAGTCAGTCTGGAAAACCAGCGTGAGAAAACCACACTCAATTGGATTATTATATTTTCGAAAATCCTTTAAACAAAGCTATCTTGTAAGACCACGCCACAAATAAACATGTTAGGATTTTACCTTACGATAACCAAAACATTTTTATCAAATCCGTCTGATATTATAATAGTGTCTATAGAAAGTAAATAGAATCAAGCTAAAATGGTTACATCTCACGTTCCAGCATAGTTGGGCACAATCAAAACCGTACGGGCACTTGTTGGAGATTGGATTCCATACAATGGCAGGGCTACTGGGGTACCGCCGGTCACAGTACCTGGCCTAGATCAACGTACCGAGGACCACGCCCGATCCCCTGCAACACAAGAATGAAGCTATCCCTTACCAGATAGTCCGAATAAGATCACCCCGCGGGTTGAGCTAACAACCGCCACACAGCCGAAAATAAAGGGACACTAGACAGGGATGACCTTACCCTACTTGGGTGCTACCCACATAGCCTTGCTGCACCTCCCCTATTTTAGCCATTCCCGGTTGATGAGGCTTGAGGTTAAGCGTTACCTTTTTAGCAAACATCCACTTAGAATGCTCACCGTCCTCCAATGACGATGGTCTGATAGCATTCGTCCATACAAGTTGTCCTGGGTCTAGACAAACTGAATCACTGTCTTCATCATCTTCACGGTATTCATTCACAAACGTCCAAACCGGATCGAAGTGGTGTTCGGATAATTAAATTTGATCCTGGTCTCTTCGAAACGATCAACGCATTGGCCAATATTGATAGTCGGTTATTTAACTATCATATAACATCCACAAGCAACCATTAGGCCTTAAATAATTTCCCAAATTATTTATTTCAAAATATCTACTCAAGATATTATTTCCATTCTATGAAAATAGTTTTCAAATCCCTTTTATTCCCACGGAACAAATTTCAACCACTGCCCAATAATTAGAATATTTTTCCCACTTCATTAGTTACTCAACATTTGGAAAATATTCATTTTATTCCCTATTTCTTTTCTCAAAAATCATTTACAATCTTATTTTTAAATTCCCCACTCGTTCCACACGAATTCTATAAATTCCAGAACTCCTTAGTTAATTTCCTTCAATATTTCCAAAGCCATCTATGCTTATTTAAAATTCTAGTTTCACTTCTACTTCCCTTGTGAACTTTATTTCATCTTTCGAAGTTTGCTTATCTTAAGCTTTAGAAAATTTATTTAAATTTCATAATACCATTATAAGATCTTTCCCCTAAAATCTTATTCAATTTTAATTGACTTCGCTTTAAAAGTTATATAGTATGGTAATTTAAAATCCCGTTTAAAACAATTTCAGTTTACTCAAAAAAAGTCTATTTTTAGAAAAATCCAATATTTACCAATTCAATTCATGGGTTCCTCTTTATTCGTATCACCCCAACCACATCACCATTTCTCACATTCGAAATATATTTCAATATTTCTTTATAATACAATTTGCATACCTGATATAAGTTCACGCCATAACTTATATTTTCCACATACCCACTAATATCATTTCATCTTATTTATAAACCACGTTTATAAATTTATAAACTCCCCTGAGTTTTCCATCTATTTATAAAAACAGATTCTATTTAAAGGTCTGATTTTAATTTCCTTCCTTAATAAATTCCAATTTATTTCAAATCTATTTTCAATTATTGCTTAAGTCCTTTTCCATAATTTCAAAATATCCTTCTAGTTCTTTTATACAATTTATTTCGAAAATCTCTACTTAAATAAATTCTACGAATGGTTAAATATAACTCACATTAGTTAATATATATTTATCCCACTTAGTTTTCCTTTAGAATAAATCCAATTTACAATATAAATATTTGCCATTCCAATTTCCTTTTTATATTCCTTCAAATTAATTATCTATCGTATTTAAAATGCCCATTTCACTTCCCATACTATTTAACATTTAATAACCCAATTCACACAGACCCATATCAATCTGCTCACCATAACATATATCAATATATATATGAACAATAAATATTTTTGAGGATTCCTGTTGGATCCCTCCAACCTGTTTTCCCTGCATCTATAGATGTTAGTCAACAAACAAAATACCAATCCCACTTCGAGAGGGATATCGCGGTATACAGGATCATCCGCTAATATGCGGGGTGCATAGGGTCTCATCCGCTATATAATGCGGGAATATCAATCACACTAATACTAATATATATACTACTATATATACATAACATCCAATAGATAAATTATAAATTTATCAATCAAGTTAGTCAACCAATAATTTAAATTTAACATTTAAATTTTAACAATGTAATTCGAATGAGTGAGAAAATCTCACCTTTGCATTTTAATTTGCAACCCGATCCATCTCGACTTGTTTCTCCATGATTTTAGACCTTAAATAAATATTTATACAGTTTATTAATATTCAAAATAATCGAACAATCAATTTCCTTTTTAATAAATTTAATTTAAACAAATAATTTGGTTTTAAACTAATAATTTAATTTTAAACTAATTTTCTTTTAATTAATTATTTTTAGTGACTAAAATAATTAATTAAGTTGATAAAACAAGTTAATCACCATAATCCATTTATTTTAAAATAAACTAGTAGATTTAAAATGTGTATATGTATATTTATTTTATTTTTTTCTTTGAAACTACATATACTAAAAACATCCTATATACATTTTAAAAAATCTAATTTTTTATAAAGTCTGCAACATTTTAAAATTCCTATTATTTTTTCAAACTTTATCTATAAACTAATTTTCAGTTTTCCTATATGTATTAAAATAGGTGTGTGTATTTATATATATATATATATATATATATATATGTATGTATGTATGTATGTATGTATTATTTAAATTTTTTTCTTTTCTCTGTAAATACAAAGGTAATTTACTTTACTATAAATAAAATTTTTCCTGCTTTCTGTATAAAAAAATCTGCATATATGTACCTCACAGTGATTTTTTTTCCTTTTATCTATATATATACACACACATATATATCCTTAAATAAAAAAAATAAAGTTATACCTCACTGCTCCGACATCACTTGCAACCCAAAGCCCGATTCTCTGACCTCTGCCTCCCACCATCTCGTGCACTCGCGAATGAACCCACATCGCCTCGCACGGCTCGACAATCCCTTCGGCCCAACCACCCACTCGAGATTCGCGTCCCCACTTGTCAGTCGAAACGATCGACATCACCTCACCTCCGCCCCAGGTTGTCGAGTGCACGACCACCCTCCAGTCCTGCCTTCTCCATCGCAATGGCGTTCGCGGTTTCCGAAGATGCGCGATTTAACTAAGGCGACTGGCAAATGAGATATAGGGCTCACGTTGAAATAATCCTTCGATCGATTTTTTTTAAGCTGTCGATTTCGAATTCGATTTTGAGAAAGAAAAAGGAAACGGGGAGACTTCATAAATTAAAAACTGGGGAGGAAGTGATTTTCGTGAAGTATGAAAGAGGCAGTTTGATTCTGAGATTTTGAATGTGGGAAGAAGGAAAACGAGCGTGATTTATATCGGCGACAAATTTTGAACAAATGATTTTCTCCCCTTTTCAATTTTTGTTCTGAGTATATATGAAAGTCGTGATTTTTAAAAGAAAAGAGAGAGGGAGGATTGCGTATTAGAGAAGATACAGGAAACGTGTTTGAATGGATAAGCTACAGTAACCCTATTGGGCCTTGGTACATTCCTATAGAGATGTACTGTTGGAAGGAAGTCCCTTCACCTAGTCATTTGTATGGAATCCATTCTCCAATAAGTGCCTGCCATTTTGTTTGTAGAGCCTAGTATACTGGAATTTAATAATGGTAACAATTTCGGCTAAGATTGATAAGTTTAATTGCAAATGTTTTCAAAGATACATCAATAAAAATAATATCATGCATTTTTGACGTAGAATGTTTTGGTTATAATAAGGTAAAAACCCGTTCCGTGTTTATGTGCGACGTGGTCTTATGAGATACCCTTTTGTTTTCAAAATGTGTATTTTGAGTTCTCACACCAGTCCCATGACTGACCCGGAGTTTATTTCCCCTATTCCTTAAACTCTGGGTGCCCTAATTTTCCTCGGGTAGCCTAGTAGTCAGGTTTAGCTCAGAAAAAGCTGGATGGAGCTCGAAGCATGGAGTCAGAAGATTTTACAGAAATTTTCATCTATTTCCAACACAATCTTGTATTATGGTATTCTGCAAACTTGTAAGGACAGGAATTTATAACTTTCCATGTTTAACTCTGATAAATGTATTTTAATTTTCGCTGTAAATGATTATTTGTTGAAATAACATATGTGAGATTCTATTCTGTCTTATTTTTCTTTCTTTCCCTTAAGAATCCGCTTCTCCGGCACGTGAATACCGAGGATGTATTAGTGTCGGTTTCTAAGGGTCGAAGAAACGGGTCCTTACAACATGGTTTTTGAGCTTAGGTTAAGCGAACACCTGAGCCTGATAGGGGTAAAAGACTCATCAGAGATTGGGTTAGTATTGTCCTAAAATGAGTAGCTACTTGGAGATGGGGTTAGTAACACCCTTGAATGAGTTTTAGAGTATTATATAGGAGCGTGTATTTCTTAATAAAATATACAAATGAATTCGGTTTTATATGAAATCATTTTACCTAAAAATACACACACACATATATATATATATATATATATATGTGTGTGTGTGTGTGTGTGTGTGTGTATTTGAAAAGAAAAGAATATTTTGGTAAAATTTTCAAAGAGTTTTCGAAATAATAAAACATTCTATAAAAAGAATTTTAAAAGCTATCTTTAGAAACCTCGAAACATTCTCTGAGTATTGACCTACGCTAGCAATTACCTACTACTTGTGTCTAAATGAATGATTAATTTCCTTGTATAAACGGTAGTCCTTTAGCGAATTGGGGCGAGAAGGATAGCCACGTAGATCTCTCTAGCAATGAAGAAGAACAGCCAGAATATCCGCCTAGAAATGGTGGGTTTCCGATCAAGGAAGATTGTCCCCATAAGATCCAAATGATTTTGCCTTTGAAAATGGGTAAAAGAAATAATTTTACCAACAATCATATTTTGAATATAAAGAATACTTTTCAAGTAATATAGTTATTTGATTAAGGAAATGATAATACTCCGTTATTATCGTTGATTGATTTGTTGTTCAATTTAAAAGTTTAAGTACGAACACCTCATGAATTTAATTTCACAATTTGACTATGAGGTATTCAATAAATGTTTATTAAAGGAATTTATTTAAGATAAATAAATCATGTGAATACATTTTATATACATAATTTTATAAACTGGATTTATAAAACGTGTGATGCAGCGCAAGCTAAGAGTTCACAAGACTTAGATCACTCACGACCTAACAATTCAAAACTGGAAAATAAGTCGTTCAAAATTGAAGTCTTAGGTCGCTCACGACCTAATGGGTTCTTAGGTCGCTCACGACCTAAGGAAGATGGGCTACGAGCTAACGGAACCAATGCTCAGGAAAACAGCTCACGACCTAGCGAGATAGAGGAGGGAGCAAGTAATGCTGGGAAAAGTGGCAGGGTCCAAATTGGTGAAGTATTAGGTCGCATACGACCTAACGAGGCTTCTAGGTCGCTCCAACGACCTAACGGTTTCAAAGATCACATGCTACGACCTAACAGTCTGAAGGGAAAGGTGATTCGACCTAACGAGTTACGAGCTAAGTTAGGTCGTGAAGGCTTAGGTCGCAAAGTCTTAGGTCGTGAAGGCTTAGGTCGCAAAGTCTTAGGTCGCGAAGGCTTAGGTCGCAAAGTCTTAGGTCGCGAAGGCTTAGGTCGCAAAGTCTTAGGTCGTGGAGGCTTAGGTCGCAAACAATTTCTGAAGCCGCTTCTGTTAGGTCGCAAACGAAGGGATGCCGTTCATTCTTAGGTCGCAAAGCTCTGGGTACCATGGATTTCCTTAACTCGCTGATCTGGAATGCTGTAGGGTCTTAAGTCGCGGAAGATTGTAGCCGTAGATTGTTATGCCGCTTTATCAGATGCCGTTCATTTGTTAAGTCGTTGAATAATGTAATTAGGTCGTTACCGACCTAAGTGAGTCGTTTATCTTTAAGCCTGTTTGTTTTTAGGTCGTTGTGTTGTATTTTAATGTGATAAGTCGCTGTGTTGTACATAGGTCGTTTCCGACCTAGGAGTTGTGAAGTTTTCTGCACTGCGTGAGTTGTAGCCTATAAATAGGCATGTATGGTCATTTGTAAAAGTTGTTGATTTTTGAATAAAATTCTCTTTTGATTGCTTTGTGCTTTCATTCAAATTGGTAGTTGAGTGTAATCTCCTATCTCCTCTTTCGGTTAATCGAGTGCGCTCGATTCAACGATTGTAGAAGCCGATTCGCGGAATCAAGTGCGCTTGATCAACGCTTGAAGAATTGAAGATCTTTGAACCCGGTATCGTGCGCGATCAACGAGTTCGAGATAGCTAGAGTTCGGTATCTTCGGATCAACGAATTCGGGCAATTCAGCATTCATCAATCCATCGACTACTACTTTCACCGATCTACATTGTTTTGAATTATCCGCTGCGTCAGTTTTTTGGTATCAGAGCTTGTTCTAGCCAATCATAGCTAGATCGAGACTTGGAGCCTAATCATTTGAAGAGTTTTAAAGTTTGAAGAGAAGCCGAGTTTGAAGTGTTGAGACACGGCCGAGAGGAAGAGTTGTTCGCATTTGTTTGAAGATTGAAGTTCGGATTTGCATTGGAGGCCGAAACTTTGTCCATCGTGTTCATCGCGATTTGCTACAAAGTGGAAGTTTTCGATCCGTTTCATTTTGGATCAAAATCCGGAAAGTGTTTGAATTTGAAGTGTTGAAGAATTTGTGAAGTATTCAATCATGCCGCCAAGGAGAGCTAATCGCCACCAAAACGTAGAAGCTTTATATCGAAGAGAAGAGGCTGATGAGATGGAGCAAAGAATCAATGAGAATTTTAGTGAAAAGCTTAACGAAGGAATTGGCCGGTTAGAGAGGCTTATGACAGAGATGAATCAAAATCGGAGAAGGGTTTCACCTGAATCTAACCATGGGGGTAGTAGAGTCTCACCGCATTCTAATCGAGACCGAAGTGTTGAAAATGATCAAGGGCGTGGAAGGAACGTGAATGATCATGCACGGAGGAATGTTGATAGAAGGGATGATGGTGGAAGGCGTAACGGTAGTAGAGATGTTGGTGGTCAGAATCGACATCGTTATGCATCTGATTTTGAAGAGGAGTATGATGGTGGTAGTATTCAAGGAAGAGGTCAGGGAAGAAACTATTCTGAGTATGATCACAAATGGGAATCGGGGATGAAGACAGAAATTCCTGAATTCAAGGGTGGTATGCAAGCAGAGGAATTTCTAGATTGGATGGCTAATGTTGAGGAAATTTTTGATTTTAAAGAAGTTCCAGAACATCGTAGAGTGAAGTTGGTAGCTACAAGGCTGAGGGGTAGAGCTTTGGCATGGTGGCAGCAAACCAAGCTTACACGTGAACGAATGGGAAAATCAAAAGTTGAATCTTGGGAGAAGATGAAGAAGTTGATGAAAGCAACGTTCTTACCTTACAATTATCAATCTTTGATGTATCAACGTTTGCAAAACTTGAGACAGGGCACAAAGACAGTTAATGACTATGCTGATGAATTTTACCAACTGATTGCGAGGAATGATATTATGGAAACAGAAGAGCAGCTGACATCTAGATTCATTGGGGGATTGAGAATGCAGATTCAAGATATGGTTAATATGTTCGATCCAAGATCTGTAGCAGAAGCACATCAGAAAGCGTTGGCTTGGGAAAAACAAGGGAGACGAGGAGGAGGTGTGTTTACAAATTCCAACAATCCGATGAAGGGAGTTAGTGGGAGTTCGAATGTTTCAAAAGCTATTGCAAAACCAGTGGTGAAGGAGGTTGAGAAGACAAAGGCTAACAATGGTTTCAAATGTTACAATTGTCAGGAATTGGGTCATAAAAGCAGTGAGTGTCCAAAGCCAAAGAAGAGAACCATGATTGCAGAAGTTGATGATGAAGATGTTGATGAGGAGTGTTCTAGTCCAGTTGAGGAGGATAAGCAGGATATTGCGTCAGGAGACGAAGGTTGTAACCTAATGCTGCGGAGATCGTGTTTAACACCGAAACAGGAGGAAGCTAGTTGGTTGAGGAGTAATATCTTTCAGTCAACATGTACTATTCTGGGGAAGGTGTGTAAGTTTGTGATCGACGCAGGAAGCTGTGATAATATTATTTCAACCGAAGCTGTGACAAAGTTGAAATTGAAGACAGAGAAACATCCGAGTCCATACAAGTTAGCATGGTTGAGAAAAGGAGGAGAAGTGAAAGTGGATAAACGAGTTCGTGTACCATTCTCTATTGGGAAGAAATACAAAGATGAAATATGGTGTGATGTAGTAGAGATGGATGTTTGTCATTTATTATTGGGAAGACCATGGCAGTATGATCGAGCAGTACAACATGACGGTCGGACCAATAGCTACAGTTTTATGTTTAAAGGCACGAAGATTATCTTAGTTCCGAAGAAGAGATCACAAGAAGAAAGTAAGTCAGAAGAAATTGAAGAGCTGAAAACTTTATTGACTTTAAAGGAGTTTGTTAAAGAAGTTGAAGAAGAGTCAGAAGTATTCTTGTTGATTGGGCGTGAGAGCAGTGAAGAAGTTGAAATTCCAGAAGAAGTTAAACCAGTTTTGAAAGAATTTGACGATGTATTTCCAGAGGAATTACCAACGGACTTGCCACCGTTGAGGGATATACAACATCAGATAGATCTTGTTCCCGGTGCTGTATTGCCACACAGACCACATTATCGAATGAGTCCGAAGGAACATGAAGAATTGCGGAGGCAGGTAGAGGAATTGCTTGAGCAGGGGCGTGTGCAGGAGAGTCTGAGTCCTTGTGCTGTACCAGCTTTATTGGTACCCAAGAAGGATGGAACGTGGAGGATGTGTACTGACAGTCGAGCATTGAATAAGATTACTGTGAGATATAGATTTCCAATGCCGAGGTTGGATGACTTGTTGGATCAGATAAGCGGAGCTACGATCTTTTCGAAGATTGATTTGAAGAGCGGATATCATCAAATTCGTATCAGACCAGGAGATGAGTGGAAGACTGCTTTTAAAACCAGGGAGGGTCTATACGAATGGTTGGTCATGCCATTTGGTTTATCCAATGCACCAAGTACTTTCATGAGGGTGATGAATCAGATTTTTCGACCGTTTATTGGGAAATTTGTGGTGGTGTATTTTGATGATATTCTGATTTACAGTGGGAGTTCAGAGGAACATCTGAATCATCTTAGAGAAGTGCTTATGGTGTTACGACAAGAACAGTTTTATGCTGCAACGAAGAAATGCGTGTTCATGACGCATAGTGTTTTATTTCTGGGGTATGTTGTTTCGGAGAAAGGAATACAGGTTGACCAAAGTAAAGTTGAGGCGATCAGAAATTGGCCGCAGCCCAAGACGATAACGGAAGTTCGTAGTTTTCATGGGTTGGCTTCATTCTATCGAAGGTTCATTCCACACTTTAGTAGTGTGATGGCACCTGTGACTGATTGTATGAAGGGTAAACAATTCGCATGGTCAGAGGAAGCAGGGAGTGCTTTTGGGAAGATCAAAGAATTGCTGACGTCTGCACCAATTCTAGTATTACCTGATTTTCAGCTAGTGTTTGAACTACACACTGATGCATCCAAGGTTGGAATTGGGGGAGTGTTGAGTCAGAAGGGACGTCCAATTGCATATTTCAGTGAGAAGTTGTCAGGAGCAAAGATGCGATACAGTACGTATGATGTGGAGTTCTATGCTGCTGTACAATCTATTAAGCACTGGAGACACTATCTGTTTCAGAAAGAGTTTGTTCTGTATACTGATCATGAAGCATTGAAGCATTTGCAAGGGCAAGACAAGATTTCAGCAAGACATGCGTCGTGGATTGCATATCTGCAACAATTTACTTTTGTTGTGAAACACAAGTCAGGGGTGACAAATCGAGTGGCTGATGCTTTGAGTAGGAGGAGTCATTTGTTGACTACGCTGAAAGTTGAAGTGACGGGGTTTGAAATGTTGCCGGAATTATTTGTTGAAGATCCTTACTTCATGAAGTTTGTTGATAAAGTTAAGGAGGGAAAGACGGATGAGTTTTTGATGGTAGATGGTTTACTTTTTAAAGGAAGTCGATTATGCATACCGGAGGGTAGTCTGAGAATGAAGATTATCAAGGAGTTACACAAAGAAGGACATGTTGGGAGAGACCGTACCTTACAGTTAATTTCACAATCCTACTTTTGGCCATCGATGAGGAAAGAAGTGGAGAGGTTTGTGGAGCGTTGTCATATTTGTCAGGTTTCGAAAGGAACTGCGACTAATGCTGGTTTATATATGCCATTACCTGTACCAAGTAAACCATGGGTTGATGTGAGTATGGACTTCGTGTTGGGATTACCGAGGACACAGCGTGGTAACGATTCCATATATGTGGTGGTGGACAGATTTTCGAAAATGGCGCATTTTATTGCTTGTAAGAAGACGGCGGATGCTGTTCATGTTGCTCAGTTGTTTTTCAGGGAGATCTATCGACTTCATGGATTGCCAGAATCTATTGTGTCAGATAGAGATACTCGATTTCTGAGTCATTTTTGGTTGAGTTTGTGGAAAATGGTGGGAACGAAGCTGAAGTTCAGTAGTGCTTATCATCCGCAAACGGATGGACAGACTGAGGTGGTTAACAGATCATTGGGAAACTTGTTGAGGTGTCTTGTTCAAGATAATCTGAGAAGTTGGGATGTGAAGTTATGCCAGGCAGAATTTGCTCATAATCATGCTGTGAATCGAAGTACTGGGTTCAGTCCATTCTAGATTGTCTATTCAAGCTTACCGAAAGGACCGTTGGATTTAACTGCGATACCACATTCAAAGGGGACAATTAAGAAAGCCGCTGATTTTGTCGAGGGGCTGACAGAGTGTCATAAAATCGTTCAAGAACGATTAGAGAAAGCAAATGAGAAGTATAAACAGTCTGCAGATTTGAAACGACGAAATGTTGAGTTTAATGAAGGTGATCTGGTTTATGCAGTATTAACGAAAGATCGTTTTCCAGTAGGCACTTACAATAAATTGAAAGCACGGAAAATTGGTCCGGTGGAAGTTATGAAACGAATCAATGAAAATGCTTATAAACTGAAGCTACCAGATGATGTGTATACATCTGACGTGTTCAATGTTAAGCATCTCGTACCATATCATGGGGATGAACGAACTGATGGAGATGAATTTACAAATTCGAGGTCGAATTTTTCTCAACCTGGGGAGGATGATGCAGCGCAAGCTAAGAGTTCACAAGACTTAGATCACTCACGACCTAACAATTCAAAACTGGAAAATAAGTCGTTCAAAATTGAAGTCTTAGGTCGCTCACGACCTAATGGGTTCTTAGGTCGCTCACGACCTAAGGAAGATGGGCTACGAGCTAACGGAACCAATGCTCAGGAAAACAGCTCACGACCTAGCGAGATAGAGGAGGGAGCAAGTAATGCTGGGAAAAGTGGCAGGGTCCAAATTGGTGAAGTATTAGGTCGCATACGACCTAACGAGGCTTCTAGGTCGCTCCAACGACCTAACGGTTTCAAAGATCACATGCTACGACCTAACAGTCTGAAGGGAAAGGTGATTCGACCTAACGAGTTACGAGCTAAGTTAGGTCGTGAAGGCTTAGGTCGCAAAGTCTTAGGTCGTGAAGGCTTAGGTCGCAAAGTCTTAGGTCGCGAAGGTTTAGGTCGCAAAGTCTTAGGTCGCGAAGGCTTAGGTCGCAAAGTCTTAGGTCGTGGAGGCTTAGGTCGCAAACAATTTCTGAAGCCGCTTCTGTTAGGTCGCAAACGAAGGGATGCCGTTCATTCTTAGGTCGCAAAGCTCTGGGTACCATGGATTTCCTTAACTCGCTGATCTGGAATGCTGTAGGGTCTTAAGTCGCGGAAGATTGTAGCCGTAGATTGTTATGCCGCTTTATCAGATGCCGTTCATTTGTTAAGTCGTTGAATAATGTAATTAGGTCGTTACCGACCTAAGTGAGTCGTTTATCTTTAAGCATGTTTGTTTTTAGGTCGTTGTGTTGTATTTTAATGTGATAAGTCGCTGTGTTGTACATAGGTCGTTTCCGACCTAGGAGTTGTGAAGTTTTCTGCACTGCGTGAGTTGTAGCCTATAAATAGGCATGTATGGTCATTTGTAAAAGTTGTTGATTTTTGAATAAAATTCTCTTTTGATTGCTTTGTGCTTTCATTCAAATTGGTAGTTGAGTGTAATCTCCTATCTCCTCTTTCGGTTAATCGAGTGCGCTCGATTCAACGATTGTAGAAGCCGATTCGCGGAATCAAGTGCGCTTGATCAACGCTTGAAGAATTGAAGATCTTTGAACCCGGTATCGTGCGCGATCAACGAGTTCGAGATAGCTAGAGTTCGGTATCTTCGGATCAGCGAATTCGGGCAATTCAGCATTCATCAATCCATCGACTACTACTTTCACCGATCTACATTGTTTTGAATTATCCGCTGCGTCAACGTGCTTATGAAGGAATTTGTGAGAATTTAAATTTTGATATTTTTGAACGGAATTTCAAATGATTTTCGGAAAGGAATAATAATATTATTATTTCTAAAAATGGATTTTGAAAGCATAAAAAAATCCTATGGTTAATTAATTCAAGTGGCTCGAAAGTGACTAAAAATGGGCAGGAGATGTGTTCGATAGTAAACGCTTCTCTTACGTATTTCCCTTCCTGTTAACGAAATATGCGATACTATTGGTAGTACCCGTTCCTTGGTATCATTTTTGAGTTACTCGATCAATATAATTTTCTAAAGTTAAAAAGGATAATGTGAATCAATAATTAACAAATTAAGGGTTGTCAATTTTTATCAAAGTGTATTATCTAAATTGATAAGCACGGGTATGCTTGGATCTTGAAAATAAATGGTTAAAGTTAATAATGAATGGATTTGAGTTCGTAGTAAACGATGTTTTAGCAACATTTGTTTTTAACCCCTTGAATGACACTTTGGAAGAAATATTATGAGCATGCTTATATATTTAATAATGAGATTTTAAAGATAATAACAAGTATTGGTATATTTTATAAAAAAATAGAAAATATTATAATTAACATGTTATAAAAAAAGAAGTTCATTATAACAATGTTTTGGTACTAATTGTTTTAATCTCTTTGAAAATGTAAGAAAAAAATGTTAAGTAAATTATGAATATACTTAAAGCAACTGAATAACTATATAAATACTTTTATATATTGAAACTGTAAAAGTAAAGAGAATATATATGTATAAAGAAGTTTAATCAATAAAGGAATGTTAATTGATAAAGAATGTTTTAACTAAATAAAGAATGCACATTTGATATTAGCTAAAAGAAGTTTATCAATTTAATGAATTATTTTGAAAACGAGTTTTAGGAAAGATAAGTTTAGAGATGTATTATAATAAAAAGATTATGTAATATAAAAAAGTATCTTTACAAAAAGTGTTTAAATTAAGAAATTATTTAAGAATATGTTTCGTAAAAGTATATTTTATAAAAGAAAGTGTGACTAGCAAAAATAAAATGATGTTTGAGAAAGATGGATATCCTAATGTTTTGAAAATTTATAAATGGGAAAATTATGTAATATAAAATAAGTTTGGAATTAAATTTATAAGGATATTTATTAACAAAGAAATTTCAAAGGAATTTTGAAATAAGAATTATAATGGTATTACTCCAAAAAGAATAATCGATTTCTTTTGAAAAAAGATAGAAATATTTTTGTGAGTAAATATTTGAAAAAAATAAAATAAAAAGGTAAAAGTTTGAATAAAGATGAAAGTTTAATGAAATATTTTCATAAGAATTTTGGGAAGGTTAATAAATACAAATGAAGTATATGAATTGTTTCATCGCATGATTTAATCTAAGATTCGAGTACAGAACTTTAACGTGTTTGACACTTATCCGGAAGAGGATTTATCACTCGATTCTTGACGACGAACATCGATGAAGGTTTTTGGTTGGATGCTTGAGTTTTCTATCACAGCTGAGAGACATGCAAGGAGAACTAAAATTCTGATTAGAAGCCTAGTCAGAGTCCGCCCTAAAGGATCGGGGAATCAATATAGTTCGAAAGTAAAGTTGTAGATTTGAATAGAAGATCGAATCAGATATTGCGTACGGGTGATCTATGTACATTGTAATGATGTAAGTTAAAAATAAATATTTTGGGCAAAACTTTGTGTTTTGGTTTTGGGTAAATTCGAGGACGAAATTCTTTTAAGGAGAGGAGTCTGTAACGACCCGCAAATTTATCACTTTGATAAACTTTATTTATTTTTAATAAAAGGTTGATGGTACAAATAATATTGTCTTGAGTAATAATAAGTAATAGTAATCTTATTTTGAATAAGTATTTACAAAAATATTTTCCTCAAAATTTAAATTGATAAAATGGCTGAAAATGGTTTTTTCAATAACCAGCCCTATAATTGTAAAACGTCATGCACGGAGCTGGATACATACACTTATTTTTATAATTAAACAAGAATATGAAATAAAATCAATCGATTTGTTTTTGGAAATAAAATGTGTTTATAACATTGTTAGTAATGCCTTTAAATATGATAATTGATTTATTTAATTTAAACTGAGATTTAATGATTAAATAATTATTATAATTATTCCAATAATGATTTTAAAAATGTTATAATCTATTATGAATAGCTATAAAGGGATAATAAATCATTTATAATAGTTTTATAAAGATATATATTTGATTTGAAAATATAAGGAAAAATCGATATCGCTTGATTGGTATAATAACGATTTTCGTTAATATAAATTTATATGGTTTTATAAATGAAATGTGATCATTTTAATACATTTAAAATGATAAGAAATTTACTTTTTAAAATTTTTTACAAATATATGCACGTTAAAGTATAAGTGAAAATGTGACCGGGAATCGGTTCTCCGATCGGCAACGGTTTATCGAACGATATGAGTAAAACGAGTTTTTGAAAAATCATGAAATTGCAGTTCGGAATCCAAAACTGGATTTCTTTGAAAATGATGTTTTAAATTGGTTAAAATGTGGAATAAATCTTAAAAATCTTTTAAAATGTTTTAAAAGTGATTTGAGTAGTAAAAATGGATTTTCAAATAATACAAAAGTCGTTTTGATCAATATAGCTAAAAAAGCACTTTCCGCAGCACTTTTCCGTAGCACTTTTCTATAACTTTTGAAATGTAGTTTAAACTTAACAATTCTTTTCCAAATCTTTTATAAATGTTTTAGATGATTTATAAAGTGTTTTTAAAGGAAATCTAAAGGATTTATGAAATGATCAAAATGTTGCAATGGTTTAGAGTCGATCAAATACGTGACCGCCTTATGGGTGTCATAAAGATAGTGTCTAGGCTTGAGTTTGGAAAACCAGTTTCTTACTTTCCCTGACTATCCGGACTGGCCCGACGGATGGGATAGTGAATTTTAATTACTCGGATCGAAATTTTCCAAAGGAAAAGGAAAGATATTTTTTCAAGATTTAAACAACTTGGATTTAATATAGATGATCTTCTTATACTCGGTGTTAAAGCCCGAAGAGGGAACTCGTACTATTAGTGGAATTTAAAAGGTGATTTCGCCGTTATCCAGCCCATAGTATTTGTTGTATACGGGGATTGATATTGAGTAGAATTAGATAATTTCTATAGATTCTATTCATTTAATATTTACTGATCATGGATTAGCATCCTAGATAACATGGTTTCAACTAAATCAAAAGTATGAGTTTTAAACTAAGAAATCTTTGTTAAGATTTAAATGAGATGATTTGGAATTAATTTAATTCCTATACTTAAAAATTTATTGGTTTGGGTTTATAGTAAACGATGTCTTGAATAACATTGTTTTTGATCCGTGTTAAAAGTTATGATTTGGAAATCTTTGCTAAGATTTAAATGAAATGATTTTGGAAATATTTTCCTAAGTATAAAAGAAATGATTTCGAATTATTCCTAGTTTAAAAGGGTTTCAATAACCAAAGGTTTTGATAAGAGAGGTTTGATAATTCGGTATATACAGGTTTTGATAAGAGAGGTTTGATAATTCGGTATATACCGAAAATAATGTTTTAGAAATATATATCTCCGAAGGTGATTTTTGATAAGAAGATCTTAATCAATTAAAGAATGATTCCTTATTCACAAAACTACTTTTTATCGATGATTGGATTCGAAGGAACATAAGTCGGATCTTGGGAAATCGCTGTCCGAAAACCACTTCGAACCAATGTATGCGTTCGAAAAATGAAGACCTAATAGAGAGAATGAAGGATGAAGACCACGGATTTTCAAGAGGAAAGGACTGCTTGTTGATAATTATGGTTAGCTCCCAAATACTAAGTAGCAGTGGTGCTTCATTTCTGAAATTCTTTGGGTTGCAAGGACTTCTCGCTACTAATCTTAGGGTTAATTTCCGATAGGATATGGTAGGAGAGTGCCTTCGATTTCGTTCAATCCTAGAATGAACTTGTACGGATGGATGTCTGACATCGCATTCTTGAGATTTACATCGTTGACTTTTATAAACGTACATATGCTTGGTGGCGGAGAAGGCAACTTCTCTTAGCTTAACACCCTTCTCTGAGACGTATGAGCTCGGAGGTTGTATGTTTGCGAAAGTCAATAAGTGATCGATAGAATGGTAGTGTGGCATTCATAGAAAGATGATGGGCTATGTGAAAAGGTAATCGTTACCTCAGGCCTCACACCCGGAAATGACCGAAACAGGGTTAGATGAGGCAAGGTTATGTGGTTCGCAACCATTAAGGTATGATCATCCCCTTCTAGATGTATTTCTTCCCGCTATGACGTTCAGGATGTAAATTAATGTGGATGTACGCTACAAGGTACCTTGGATAGGTCGGTAACGACCGGGGTGGTGACATATTCGGTATTATCTAAGAAAAGGTAGGCCGGTCTTATATTGGTCAAGGACCATATGTTGGGCCTCGGTACATTCCTCTAGAGATATACTACCGGATGGTAGTCCCTTCACCTGGTCATTTGTATGGAATCGATTCTCCAATAAGTGCCTGCCAATTTGTTTGTAGTGCCTAGTATGCTATAATTTAATAATGGTAACAATTTCGGCTAAGATTTATAGGTTTAATTGCAAATGTTTTCAAAGATACATCATTAAAAATAATATAGTATTTTTGACGTAGAATGTTTTGGTTATCATAAGGTAAAAACCAGTTCCGTGTTTATGTGCGGCGTGGTCTTATGAGATACATTTTTGTTTACAAAACGCATATTTTGAGTTCTCACACCAGTCCCATGACTGGCCCGGAGTTTATTTTCCCTTTCCTTAAACTTTGAGTGCCCTAATTTCCCCTAGGCAGCCTAGTATTAGGGTTTAGCTCAGAAAAGGCTGGATGGAGCTCGAAGCATGGAGTCAGAAGATTTTACTAAAGATTTTTATCTATTTCCACCACACTATTGTACTATAGTATTCCGCAAATTTGTAAGGACAGGAATTTATAACTGTCCATGTTTAACTCTGATAAATGTATTTTAATATCCGCTGTAAATGATTATTTGTTGAAATAACATATGTGAGATTTTGTTCTGTCTTATTTTTCTTTCTTACCCTTAAGAATCCGCTTCTCCGGCACTTGGATTTACGGCACATGAATACCGAGGATGTATTAGTGTCGATTTTTGAGGGTCGAAGAAACGGGTCCTTACATGCCTCTTCATTTATACCTAAAGATGGTATGAGTTAATAGCCTCTTCGTTTATATTCAAAGAGGGCATAAGTTAATCACCTTATTGTTTATACTCAAGAGGTATGAGTTATTCACCACTTTGTTTGTACTTAAAGATGGTATGAGTGTATTTCGATGTTTAATCTGAAATTCTATTTATATCTCTTAAAAAATACTTAAGGAAGGTTTTTATGAAATTTTCCCTTAAAATAAGTTCTTCCTCATTTTAAGTTGTTATTTTGATAAAAGCTTTGAGAAATGCAGTTTTACTAAAAATTGTCCATCGAAAATGAATTTGTTTAAAAACATTTAAAGCTATGTGAAAAACCTATTTCCTTTTGTCCAATAGTTTTGATGAATCTCAAGATTAAATGACTTTCTTTCCTTCTTTTTAGCTCCCATTTGATTTATCTTTTTTATGAAGTACTATAATTCTACACGCCTTATACGATTTTTGATTATCCCTTATACAATTTGAAAATCGTTGTTTCATGCCCATTTAACCCATGGTATTCGCAATATTCTCCTCCTTTTTTATCCTTTCCTTTAATTTTCTTTTTAGATGGCCAAAATTCTAGCCTAATTTTAGTAGAGAGATAAACATCCTCTTCGCGGAATTGCAGTTGAGTATGCATTCTTGGTTTTTTAGGTCTTTAAATGGAGGATTATTTTGAATATTTCTAGCCTTTTTAGAAGGGGTTTCCATCTCTTCACTCTTTATTTTATTCTTCCTCTTTACTACTTCATTAAATTTGTCAGTTCTACACCTTCCCACTCTTTAAAAAACTGATTGGGTTTGTAAATAACTTTTCATTTGAAGACATTTCCTTTAGCCTATGATTGGGTTACCATTCTCATTTGATAAAAATGGTAGTCCTTTATCATATCAGCTCTTTTATTCCCTTGCACAAGCTCTTTGTTCCCATCCAATCCCAATGTCAAAGCAGAAATTGGTTTTTACCCAATATTGCATAGGTGCAAGCTCCATTTATTTAGGTCATATTGTGCTATTCTTTTCTCTGCTAAGGTTTGAGTGCAAAATTCCTTTGGTTCGTTATTTATTTCTCACATTGTTGGGAGTATTCATTTCCAATTCTTAGTCAGGTATGTTATTCAATATGCCAGTTAGGAAAATAGCATTTTATTAGGTCCTGAGGTCCCTGTTAGAACAACTTGTACTGACTTTGATGACAAAAGTCATATTAAAGTTATTACTAATGAATTTTTTAGCTGTGTTGATTATACACTAGTACAAAACTGGTCATTTGTGTCGGTTGTGTAACCCCTGTTGTGTCGGTTGTACAACCGACTCAAATGAAGACGACACAAAAGACATTTTTCTGTTGTGTCGGTTGTACAACCGACACAAATATCAATTATTTGTGTCGGTTGGTAATAGAGAACCGACACAAATCAGCTTGTATAGTGAAGCAAAATTTCGTTTATTGTGTCGGTCCTTTAAGAAAAACCGACACAACTGTTGCTTGTTTTGTGTCGGTTCCTTATTGACGACCGACACAAATGATTGATATTTGTGTCGGTTTTGTTTGTTTTTTCAACCGACACAATTGATATGCAGTTGTATCGGTTCCCTTTGAAGTAACAACCGACACAAGTTATATCTGAAGCAAAAAAAAAATATTATTACCGTTTAAGATTATAAAAACAGTATGAAATTGAATTTTAATTTTTTATAAACGAATGTTACTATGAACTGATTGAACAAAAAATATAATTATATTATCCATCAACATAATTCTTGTTTACAGAACAAAATAGAATATAATCTATCACAAACATAACGTCGTACATAACAAAATACCAACGTACGTTACAAAAGATCAGCGTACACAACAAAAAAACAACTACATCCAATTATACATGATATAACTAGCTAAATTCTCTCGAACCTCGTCTATCTCTTGTTGGTTATAAGAACCGTCTCGTACAAAGTCCTGCAATTAAGAGAATTGTTATACAAAAGACAATAATTAAGTCAGGAATGCTCTGCATAAAAGAATCTGAGAGTGTAATTCAAACAGTTGTGTCGGTCTTTAATAAGATAAGAAAATAGTCACATTAGTAGAGACGATGTACAAAAAGTCAACTATGCAAAAAAGTGCATGATTAAATGAAATAGTTAATCGTATTAAGTACGTATAAAGTAAAAGAAGTTGCATAGTTAGAAAGCAGTAAAATATCAGACTCGCAACACAAGTGGCGCCAAGTGCACAGCATGATGTAGCAACATCATCGCTGCAAAGAACTTCAGAGAGGTGAAAGTCGAAAAGCACATATTCGCTGCCAAGTGCACAGCATGATGTAGCAATATCAGACTCGCAACACAAGTGGCACCAAGTTGCATAGGATCTACAATATTGCACTGCAACATCCATCATTCTTCACCATTTCACAACAATTCAACCTACTTGCCACCACCTGGTCACTGCAGACACCTCCCACGTCCCTCCAAACTACTTCAAATTGTCTCCTACATTTCATTACTCGTCAAACTTCAATTTCAATCACCTCTACCCATAACAATTTCAATCACTGCCATTACTTACTGCAACAAAGTGCCTAGAGGAGCAGAGAATGAACGATTATAATATATTGGATCATAGATTCTTCTAAGCTGGCTTTAGTGTGCTGCTGAAGTGGTTCCTATCATTGAAAACTGACCTGATGTGTTGTGCATTTGTGTAACAACAAATCGTCTGATTTGTGCTGCATTGGCTACGTTCCCAGAACTGAAATGGTGACTGAAACTGGTTGAATGCATGAGTCTGACAAAATATGAAGCAACATTATTGTTTTTTCTGATTAGCCAACTTGAAATGTTAGGAGAGTGAAACATGAAATTGGCTTGATTTCATGGGTGTATAATAAAATCCAATTTAAGGTAATCAAGATATTTAGATTTACAGCAGAAGCATGTATTCCATCTGTGTGCACATATACACCCGCGTGTGCGTCAAAAAAGGCTAAATGCTGCATCAAAGGGAATAGGTCTTTCTTCTTCCGATGTCATTTTCCTTAATTCATTCTCAATCGTCCAAATCTCTCCTCATCCTTCCACCTACATCTCGCCTCTTTGCTTTCCCATTCCTAGTATTCTCAATTGCTGTAGCATCCCATCGATATGAGTCTGCATCTTCCAATTTGTTTTCCTTTGATCGTCGTGTGCGACTCCTTTTGTCTAAATTGTCGATCTATAAGCATCCTCTGTGCCTAGTCAGTGCTTCTGAAATCCTTTGATGCCTCACTGATCGGGTTCCTGAAGTGGCCATAGTGTTCTTCTGTTTATCCATCAGCCAACAACTCATTCACCAACACATTGTACTGCCCAAAATCTAACATCAAGCATCACCAATCCACACAATACTACATACTTAAACAATCTGCTTGCCTGCCTGCACATTACCCTATTCCTACCATTCTCTGTCACAACTTCATTCAACTTCCCTTTACATCAATATTTCACTTCCATCCTCTACCAACTTCACTACAATTCAAACTATATACAAAAATCAGTTGACTCACATCACTTGATTCAATCTGCTAAAATACAACCGTTATTCTTGGCCGGCTGTGAATGCATATGGTTGGAAGGTGAAAAATATAAGGGAATCTAGGTCGAATTGGTTAATTATTTGAATCTGATGTTCTGGTTCTCCAAGATTCAAAATGTCAATTTATACATACACAAATGGCCAAAATGTTTTTGCCCAGCTGCTTGTATGCCGATGAATAACTTATAAACGAACAAATCAAAGCATGTTTTGGTTTGGTTGGTTGCATGCTGGCACAACTTTGGTTGATGCGTGCTGTGTGAGGGTGGTACTACTAATTAATTCAAACTATAGTTATATACTGTGTGCCCCTCTTCCACCATCACAAACAACATCTGCTGCCACTTCACTGATCAAATCACATACCACAATTCTCCACCTTTCCTCTATGCACTACCATCATCAGAGAAACATCACAAACCACAACTTACTTCAACTTGCCTCAACAACTTCACTGATTCATTGACACAGTCCACTATTCTCTATTACAGAGAGGTGCGTACGTAACCTATAATGACTTTAATCCCTGCCGCTCATAACATTTCATCATATTAACAGTATCCTGACCAACCATACATGTATTCATTTTCCTAATCATATCCTATACAGTCACAAATTTCTGCTACTCACAAGACCTCATCAGGCAATAAACTCAATAGTCAAACACCACCTCCCTATAATCTCAAACCCATTCCACCTGTCTCTAATCCTTCTTCCACTACACGAGATAGAAACGAGAGAAAGAAAGCAATAAAACTGCTCATAAAACCAAACTCCTCATTACTATCTTAAACTATCATAAAACTGCTCATCAACTTGTCATTGCCTCAACATTACTTCACTGTTCATTTCGCTGTTATTCTAACCTAACCCAGGCCACCCAAAACCAAACTCCTAACCCTAAATCAACCCAGCCTCGCCACCATGATCTCCTATATGACATTGAAATATTTTCGTGGGTTCTCCACTATCTTAGCCTCCTCCATGCCAACGCTCGAACATCGACCCAGAGTAGTTCACCGTAATTTAGCCATAAACCAAAGATCGTTCAACTCCCCTTACCTCGTCACATACATGATTAAAAATCGTGAAGTTACTGCTAAAATTAATCATTTCCAAAGACGATCAAGATTATATAAGTGAAAGCACGAAATTTTTGTTTCGAATTTTTTCCCCTTTAAGCTATTTACTGTAAAAAGACTTTTTTTTACCCCTTTTTACTTGATAACTTCCAATTAAACAAATTTAAAACCAAGTTAAATCAAATTTTTTTTTACATCATACCCTAAATAAAATAGAGTAGAAGGTAAGGATTTTTTTTAAAAAAAAAACTAAGCATGTCAGGAATCAAATTAAACAGAGCAGACCCAAGTGATATACAGGCTTGATATATACATCATAAACCTATGCATACCTATAATGTAGCTAATGTATAATATGAAGGAAAAAACTAAAGCAGTACCTTTTGTAAATCGATGCTTTGATTGTGGTTTTTCACTATGTCATGCATATACCTCATCACATAATATACACAGTCAGTTGCTCCTAATTGTTGAGGACACTACAGCAATATTACAAGATAACTTAATAGTTAGTTTAAAATGAATTCATATGCCAAACAATATATAGTATTTATTTTATTTTATTTTTTGTTTGAAAATCAAATCACCTTAACATGCTTCCATTTCAAGGTACTTCCTCGAGACTTGCCACCGAATGCCTTGTAAATTTTGAAGGCCCTACTCAGAAGTATTGCTTGAATTTTAGTAAATCAAGGAAATCAAGGAGATTAAAGTAGATTAAGAGGTAAATTCAGGAGATTAAGAGGAATCAAGTAGATCAAGTGGAATTAAGAAAATCAAAAAGACCAAGAGGAATCAAGCAAATCAAGGAGATAAAGGAACTAGGACATTGCTAGAAGGAAACAAGTTGATCAAGAAACAAGGACGAAGAGCATAAGGCATTCAGTTAGTCAAAAATAGTTTAGAAATAATTGTTAAAGATCATATGGCACATCTTTAAAATCTCTCTATTAAAGATCTTTATTGTCTTCTCCAGAACTACTTTAATAGAAGTATAAAATTGATTTTTAATGTAATAAAGTTTGAAAAAAATTATAAAGTGATTTTCAAAATTAACTAGTACATGTCGAAATACATTGAAAGTATATGTCGACATCATAGTCGTTTACATGTTTTTTTTTAAATCGGAAAGTATATATCGACATACTATTTGGGATATAGCGACATATTACCTGTTGATTGCAACCTTTAAATTTAAATGAAAAGAGACATCCTTTCACCCTTTCACCAAAAGACACTTCTCTTCATTTCCAATATCAAGCTAGAGAAATCGAACTTTTTAACCAATTCTCATTCCACTCTTTTATTCGTTATTTACAACCAAGAAAACATGTTCTCTTATTACTATAAGAATATAATTTTCCAATTCATATTCTTTCAGTCTCATTCTTCATTAATTCACGAACTATAAAAGATCACAGAACTCTCAATTGAATTCTCTATCATTTTATATTCAAATATATCCTATTCTGAAAAGATTTCAATTAAAAACTGCTACAGGAGGACAATAGGATCATTATACTAAAGACTATTTTTATTCGAAAAATATGGTTTATTGTATAATACTCTCTGTTAACTGAATTACAAAAGTTAATCCCGCCATCTGCAGTAAGTCAGGATTGTATAGTGACGTTGACAATCCATGGAAACTCAAGAGACTAGTTGTGTCCCAACACTCGTGGAAAGTTAGGATTGGTGTGCCTACCACCAGAATCAAAGTCAAATTGTATGGGTGTACCTACCACCCACAAAATCGCAAGGTATTGTTATATTGGAAATTCTAAATGGGTAAGAGTTAATGTAGGACTAGGAATCCAAACCAGTATAAAAGTTCCTAGTGTCACCCTTTTTTTTACTTTACTGCTTTTTTCTGCATTATATAATTATCTACCTATGAATGTGATTCTGAATCGATAAGTTTAAAAACAAATACAAGTATAACAAGTTTAAATACACTATTCACTATAACGACCCCGGATTTTATATAAATTTAAAATGATAATTAAAATTAATTTTTGAATAAAATTGTAAAATTAATCGATTAAAGTGATGTGAGTTTCCCCGAATTAAAATAAATTTTGTATAAATCATTTAAATTTAATAATATTATAAATATTGTATATATGTGAATATATATGTATTTGAGCATATATGAGTAAATTTGAAATAATATATATATATATATATGTATATATATTTGATTTGAATTTAAAATTGTAAATAAATGGTTTAAAAATGAAAATATATAAGATAAGTTATAAAATACAAAGGATAAAATATATTCAAGTATGTAACAATATATTCATTTATATACAAAATAAATATAAAAATAATTTGTATTAAATTTAGAGATTAATAATTGAGATTGAAATAAATATAAAAAATACATAAGATAAATTATAGAAAATATACATAGTAAACAAATTAAATAAATTAAACAATCTATATTAAATATAGAAATTCATTATAAATTATAAAATAATACGAATAGAATGAAACGAACAAAAATAATAAAAATAAAATAAAATATAGAATGTCATTTATATTACAAGGCAAAAGAAAAGAAGACAATGCAAAATATTCAAGTGTGAACAATAAAGAGGTATGTATGTAAAAACAAATCAATTTGGGTAAGTATGAAACAAGTAAACATAGACAAATATGTTCAAGTATTCAAACATATGAAGACACAAAGGACTTAAGCATTTAATGCACGTACAAATATATCCATCGGCCACCAAAAGAAGAAAGAAAAATCTGATGAATTGTACAACTAGAAACAAAATAAAATATATTTGTACAAGCCTAATTAATATCAGCTTCCATTTACTAGCAAGTATCATCTGCCTCTTGTACAACAAAAATAATAACTTGTACAAATTATATTCCCTGTAAACACCTATACAAACTTATCTTTTTATATATATCTTCTTGTTCGTTCACTACTTAGCAAACCAGAGAAAATTTTATCACCATTTTACAAACTTAAAACATCTCAACTAATCAAAAACAAACCAGAGAGATTTCAAAACAAGTAAACCTGAAATCAAAGTCTTGATCATAGCATCATCATGTTCTAGTCTTAAAGCATTCCAGTTTCAAAGCATCTTCAGTTTTAAGGAAATCAAGCAATGCAAAGTATTCAAAAATTTCAAAGCTTCGGTTTTCATCCAGTTTCAAAACTCTCTGTCTTTTAATAAGGTGAGTAAACTTCTTAATCAAAAGCTCCAAATTGTTTTTTTTGTTGATGCATGTGTTGATGGATATAAGTGATGACTTGAGATGGTTAGTCATAGATGTACATGCGTGTATATGAATTTAAAAGTGCATGTGCATATCTGTGTTTAAATAACTTACCTCTATTTGTTTTAATAGACCAAAACAAGTTCAAAACATCCAATTCTCATCACCTAATTCTTTTTAATAGACCAGCAAGATTTCTTGATTTACCTACATCACCTCATTCGTTTTCAGAAACTATGATTTTTAAAACTGAAATCAAGATTTTTAACTTTGTTTTGAGAAAGAAATCTCGAGTTGAACGGGGATCGGGTTTTAGGTGATTACTGGTGATCGGAGCAAGGAGGGAGGTCGTGATCATGGCTGGAGGTAGTGTGAAGGTTGACGATCGTGAGAAAAATAGTGGTAGGATTTTAAGATGGTCATGGTGGCCGTTAGACGTCAATCTAGGGTTCCACAGTCACTTTTGGCTGTTGGAGTTCTTGGGGAGATTGCGACTTCGTCATGGTGTTTGGGCCAATCGCACTAGTAGGGAACGGTGCGTTGGAGTTTGTTGAAGCTCCAACCAAAATCGCGAGGTCTCTGGTGGACGTGGGCGGCGTTGCGAAGCATTTTTCTGATGATCAGTTAGTCTCAGTTGTATTCTGATATGCTCGATTTTGTTTTACGGAAAAAATGATCGACTTGGGTGATCGAGAGGCTCGGGGAGATCATGGGTGACGTGTGAGTGGTCGCGGCAGTGATCGGAGGTGATCTAGGCGGTGGTGCATGTGCATAGTGCCATGTTTGTGTCAATAGCTTGGTTGAGGAAGAAAGGGTGGATGTCTCGAAGTATTCTTCGGGAAAACTGGGTGCAGACTCGAGCATTAGTTCGAGTGTTTTTGTGTTTTACCGGGTAATAAAACTTAAACAAAATTTTAAGTTTTAAAATGAAATTTTTGGGAGGCACTCGGGTTGTTTGGGGGAAAACTCGAAGTACTCAGGCATTTTTCTCGGGTGTGACTCGAAGTGGGTCTCGGGTATGATATACATAACAGCCTTTACTTTTTTTTAAAATAAAATCCAAACTTTCAAACATTTTAATCCATGTCTTCAAATAATGATTTAGATTAAAGTTTGAATTAATTAAAGTTAGCTAATTTATAGTTAAGGGTTAATTAATTAATGTAATCAATTAAAGAATAATTAGGGATTAATTTTTCAATGATTAGAGGTTAATTTATTTAAGGTTAATTAATTAAAAATTTGATGGTTAGTTAATGAATGATTAAAGAATAATTTATCAAAATGATTTGTAATTTATTAATATTAATTAACCAGGATTTGTAATTCATAAGTAATAAATCTGATTTGAATAAATCCGACAATTAACTGATTTTACTTATGGATGTTTGGATTCTATTGCAAGTGAATTGTTTGATATCCCTGATATGTTCTGATTTGTGTTGTGATCTGTAATTTATTTATCTGGGATGAATGTAATTGATTGTTTGTGATATATATATCTGTGATCTGTGAATGAACGATAAGAGTTATAGTAATTACCGCTTATCAATTATATTTCTGTATTTGATCTGTGATGATTGAATGTTGTTGCACTATTGTGTGTGAAACCCCTGGACCACACCATACACACACAAATATGGATTTCACGTGGAAATCGGTTAAGTCACAGATGATTTAAATTTAATATTTTTGAAATTGAAATTTTAATTTCAATTGATTTTGGAAATGGATCTGGGTTAAATGTTAACGCTTTTGTAAATGAGTTTCAAAGATAAAAGTTATTTTGAATAACTTAATCGAGTTTTGAAAATTTAAATAATTTGATTTAAATTTGAATTCAAGTTTGAAATTGAATCCTATGATTTGAAACTAGGGATTAAAGATGTTGTATAAGTTATATATGAGTTTAACCATTTTAAAGGTATTGATTTGGGAATTTGAATTTAATTCAAGGGTTTTAACTCGTGTAAATATAACTGGATTTTTCCGAAATGAAAACTACTTGTTTTCAAATAATAATAGCTTTCATTTTAAGAAAGGATTTCCAAATTATGTTGGAAGGTTTCAAGTTTGAAATGGAATTGAAATGTTTTGAAAACTATGAAATGAGTCTTTGATTCAAAGACCGGACGAGTTAATCCAACTTGAAATGGAATTGTTTTGAAAGACTATGAATGAATCTTTGGAAACAAGTTTTGAAAGCTAAAAGTTAAATTTTGGTTTAAAGATTTAACGAGTAAACCTATTCAATTAAAATGGAAATTGTTTTGAAATCCTTGAATGGATCTTTGTGAATGGGGTGAACTTTGTGAAATGAATCTTTTTGTTTAAAAGATTGGAAATGGTAATTTGTTTTAATCATTCGAATGAAAAGTTTTGGGCTTTAAGCAGTGATTTAACTGAGACCCTAGTATCCATATGATTTTTTTTATTGCGATCGTTATTCGGTTTAGCCGGGAGAGGACCTTTGTGTCATATAACCCATTTCGAATAGTGATACGACGATATGGATAGCATTTGAAGACCGGTGGTGAAGACTGGGTATTTGTGAGAGCGATAGGATGACCAATCGATTGTCTCTGCACTGAGTAGCTACGGTATAGAGATTCCCTAAGTGATGGGAAGTCCGATCGGGATTGTGAATACTCGGATTTGCAAGGGCTTCTTCGGAAGTGCCTTCGGTTCTGTTCGAACCCGGAACAGACTTGTATGGTTGTATGTCTGACATTACACTTTGAGATATAAAGCTGATTTCTTTCAAATACATTTCTGTTGGTGGCGGAGAATTTATTCTCTTAGCTTAACACCCTTCTCTGAGATGTACGAGCTCAGAGGTTATGTAGTTGAAGGTTATCAGTGATATACTCCCAATTTGGTAGTGTGGCATGCGGAGTGTTGCTGTGTGTTGATGGTCATTTGCTGATCATTTGTTGATTGAAGCATGGCTTTGTGAAAAAGAGTAGCTTTGTGGACGAGACTTCGTCGAGCCTCACAGACCGGTAATGGTCGAAACAGGAATGTTGCGGCAATGTTTTTAGGTGTAGCGCCCCTAGGGTATGTCATTTCCTTCTGGATAAAAGGTGATATCATGGTATGGAGCCTAGATATTTTACTATGTTGATGCTGCAAATTTATTATACTTTGTGGTTGTTGCTTTGTGGTTGAGGATCCTCGGATAAAGGTCGGTAACGACCGGGGGATGGCATAGCTCGTGTGTTAGCTACCTAGTTACAACTGTACAGCGTAAGGTAGCGTCGGCCTTTTGTTAGCAGAGATCTGGTTAGGTTCTCGGGGACGTCTTTCCAGAGGCGTTTCCATTTCGGTGTAAGGAAGTTCCTTAGCCTGACCATTTGTTGGAAATCCAAGGAAACAATACGAGCCTTGTACGGTTTTAGTTGTATAACCTGCTATGGAATGTGGCGGTAACCTTCTATTGAACATAGTAGCTATAGTAGGCATACAATAATGGTTGTATGTTGGCTAAGATTAATATTGTATTTTCGAAAGGATTTTCACACTATGCACTAGTAATAATATCAAAAGAGTTTCTTTTGCGTAGTAAGCATATTTGACTATCATAAGAAGAAATCTCCTCCAAGTCTGCGATTGCATTATGTGTGTGGCAGGAGGTCTTATGGTAGTTTCATTTTCCAAAAAAGCATTACGGATTTCAATGTTTAAGATTCTTTTGTGTTTTTTAAAGATAAACTGTTTTGTTTGCTCATACCAGTCCCATGACTGACCTGTAGTTTATTGTTCCCTTCCTAAACTCTGGGTGCCCACAATTTTCCACACGGGCAGTCTAGAGTTGGGTTTTTCAGATAGTCAGGTTTAGTAGACTAGTTGGAGCTAGTTTAGTTCATCGGAGATCAGGACTGACGTTGCTTATCTTGGTGCAATGTGATGGTGGTTCGAGCTTGATGTTGGAGTTGTTGGAGTCATTCTCTTTTGGAGATCATTTGAAGTGATCTCTTCCATTGTTGTTATTTCCGCTGTAGCATCTTTATTTATCTCCGATATTGTTGTATCATATTGATATCATTGTTGTATATCATACTGGATATTGTCTTCATTGGAGTTGTATATGATATCATTGTTTTCTTTATTCCGCTGTGTTGTTATACTTAATGGTGTTATAAGTTCCGGTGAACCAGATTCGACGTTTGAATCTGCGGCATTTTGAGTACAAGTGAAGTACGGGTGCCGATTTTCGAAGGCCGATTTCAGGGTCATTACATTTGGTATCAAAGCTAAGGTTGAACTTTAGCTCAGGAGTATAACACATTAAGTAGCTCATTAGAGATAGGGTGAAGTATACCCTAGAATGAGTATCTCTAAGATATCCGTCCGTGTGCCTCAGTAAATTCTCTTACTATTCACTGATAGTGAGTATGAGTGCAAGAAGAGGATGAGATAGGGGACAGGGGAATGCGACTATAAATGATCAATACCCTGAAACAACGAGGAAACGATCTTTTCTCTATCGATCTCTTTGATTCAGCATCTCTTTTTCAATTCTTTGATAGTTCCCGGTAGATCCAGGAAGAAGATTTGCTATATTTGATATGGGACGTAAACTCCAAATAGGTCAGAATTGTTTGTTTGGATGAATTGGTTGCATTGGTTGCTATGGTTGATAGGTATACTTTAGTTTTAAACTAAAAGTTTTGAAATTATATCCATATATCTATCTATTCTTTGGGTCCCGATATGTTCTACGAATGGTTAGTTATCCCTTTGAACTAACCAATGCCACTGCATATTTCGTAGATCTGGATAACCCGAGTATTTGTGAAGTGTTAAAACAAATTCGTTCTTGTATCTATTGTTGATATTCTGATTTGGTAAGCCAAATGCAGAATAGATATTCAGTTTGATTTGATGAAATATTCTTCATCTATCTTTGTGTCTCCTATGCAAATTTCGAGGACGAAATTCTTTTAAGTGGGGAAGTCTGTAACGACCTTGGATTTTATATAAATTTAAAATGATAATTAAAATTAATTTTTGAATAAAATTATAAAATTAATCGATTAAAGTGATGTGAGTTTCCCCGAATTAAAATAAATTTTGTATAAATCATTTAAATTTAAAAATATTATAAATATTGTATATATGTGAATATATATGTATTTGAGCATATATGAATAAATTTGAAGTAATATATATATGTATATATATTTGATTTGAATTTAAAATTGTAAATAAATGGTTTAAAAATGAAAATATATAAGATAAGTTATAAAATACAAAGGATAAAATATATTCAAGTATGTAACAATATATTCATTTATATTACAAAATAAATATAAAAATAATTTGTATTAAATTTAGAGATTAATAATTGAGATTGAAATAAATATAAAAAAAATATATAAGATAAATTATAGAAAATATACATAGTAAACAAATTAAATAAATTAAACAATCTATATTAAATATAGAAATTCATTATAAATTATAAAATAATACGAATAGAATGAAACGAACAAAAATAATAAAAATAAAATAAAATATAGAATGTCATTTATATTACAAGGCAAAAGAAAAGTAGACAATGCAAAATATTCAAGTGTGAACAATAAAGAGTTATGTATGTAAAAACAAATCAATTTGGGTAAGTATGAAACAAGTAAACATAGACAAATATGTTCAAGTATTCAAACATATGAAGACACAAAGGACATAAGCATTTAATGCACGTACAAATATATCCATCAGCCACCAAAAGAAGAAAGAAAAATCTGATGAATTGTACAACAAGAAACAAAATAAAATATTTTGTACAAGCCTAATTAATATCAGCCTCCATTTACTAGCAAGTATCATCTGCCTCTTGTACAACCAAAATAATAACTTGTACAATTCTATTCCCTGTAAACACCTATACAAACTTATCTTTTTATATATATCTTCTTGTTCGTTCACTACTTAGCAAACCAGAGAAAATTTTATCACCATTTTACAAACTTAAAACATCTCAACTAATCAAAAACAAACCAGAGAGATTTCAAAACAAGTAAACCTGAAATCAAAGTCTTGATCATAGCATCATCATGTTCCAGTCTTAAAGCATTCCAGTTTCAAAGCATCTTCAGTTTTAAGGAAATCAAGCAATGCAAAGTATTCAAAATTTTCAAAGCTTCAGTTTTCATCCAGTTTCAAAACTCTTTGTCTTTTAATAAGGTGAGTAAATTTCTTAATCAAAAGCTCCAAATTGTTTTTATTTGTTGATGCCTGTGATGATGGATATAAATGATGACTTGAGATGGTTAGTCATAGATGTACATGCATGTATATGAATTTAAAAGTGCCTGTGCATATCTGTGTTTAAATAACTTACCTCTATTTGTTTTAACAGACCAAACCAAGTTCAAAAAATCCAATTCTCATCCCCTAATTCTTTTTAGGATTTGATATTTAAATAAAATATGTTTGAATAAAAGAGATCCAAGTGTAAAAATATATTTAAGTATAATTAGTTTGATTTTTTCTGGAAAATCAGGAAATACAGTAAAAACTAAAACTTATCAAAATTTCGACCAGCAAGATTTCTTGATTTACCTACATCACCTCATTCGTTTTCAGAAACTATGATTTTTAAAACTGAAATCAAGATTTTTAACTTTGTTTTGAGAAAGAAATCTCGAGTTGAACGGGGATTGGGTTTTAGGTGATTACTGGTGATCGGAGCAAGGAGGGAGGTCGTGATCATGGCTGGAGGTAGTGTGAAGGTTGACGATCATGGGAAAAATAGTGGTAGGATTTTAAGATGGTCGTGGTGGCCGTTAGACGTCGATCTAGGGTTCGACAGTCACTTTTGGCTGTTAGAGTTCTTGGGGAGATTGCGACTTCGTCATGGTGTTTGGGCCAATCGCACTAGTGGGGAACGGTACGTTGGAGTTTGTCGAAGCTCCGACCAAAATCGCGAGATCTCTAGTGGACGTGGGCGGCGTTGCGAAGCGTTTTTCTGATGATCAGTTAGTCTCAGTTGTATTCTGATATGCTCGATTTTGTTTTATGGCAAAAATGATCGACCTAGGTGATCGAGAGGCTCGGGGAGATCATGGGTGACATGTGAGTGGTCGCGGAAGTGATCGGAGGTGATCCAGGCGGTGGTGCATGTGCACGGTGCCATGTTTGTGTCAATAGCTTGGTTGAGGAAGAAAGGGTGGATGTCTCGAAGTATCCTTCGGGAAAACTGGGTGCAGACTCGAGCATTAGTTCGAGTGTTTTTGTGTTTTACCGGGTAATAAAACTTAAACAAAATTTTAAGTTTTAAAATGAAATTTTTGGGAGGCACTCGGGTTGTTTGGGGGAAAACTCGAAGTATTCAGGCATTTTTCTCGGGTGTGACTCGAAGTGGGTCTCGGGTATGATATACAAAGCATCCTTTACTTTTTTAAAAAATAAAATCCAAACTTTCAAACATTTTAATCCATGTTTTCAAATAATGATTTAGATTAAAGTTTGAAATAATTAAAGTTAATTAATTTATCGTTAAGGGTTAATTAATTAATGTAATCATTAAAGAATAATTAGGGATTAATTATTCAATGATTAGAGGTTAATTAATTTAAGATTAATTAATTAAGAATTTGATGGTTAGTTAATGAATGATTAAAGAATAATTTATCAAAATGATTTGTACTTTATTAATATTAATTAACCAGGATTTGTAATTCATAAGTAATAAATCTGATTTGAATAAATCCGACAATTAACTAATTTTACTTATGGATGTTTGGATTCTATTGAAAGTGAATTGTATGATATCCCTGATATGTTCTGATTTGTGTTGTGATCTGTAATTTATTTATCTGGGATGAATGTAATTGATTATCTGTGATATATATATCTGTGATCTATGAATGAACGATAAGCATTATAGTAAATACCGCTTATCAATTATATTTCTGTATTTGATCTGTGATGATTGAATGTTGTTGCACTATTGTGTGTGAAACCCCTAGACCACACCATACACACACAAATATGGATTTCATGTGGAAATCGGTTAAGTTACAGATGATGTAAATTTAATATTTTTGAAATTGAAATTTTAATTTCAATTGATTTTGGAAATGGATCTGGGTTAAATGTTAACGCTTTTGTAAATGAGTTTCAAAGATAAAAGTTATTTTGAATAACTTAATCGCGTTTTGAAAATTTAAATAATTTGATTTAAATTTGAATTCAAGTTTGAAATTGAATGCTATGATTTGAAACTAGGGATTAAAGATTCTGTACAAGTTATATATGGGTTAAACCATTTTAAAGGTATTGATTTGGGAATTTGAATTTAATTCAAGGGTTTTAACTCGTGTAAATATAACTGGATTTTTCCGAAATGAAAACTACTTGTTTTCAAATAATAATAGCTTTCATTTTAAGAAAGGATTTCCAAATTGTGTTGGAAGGTTTCAAGTTTGAAATGGAATTGAAATGTTTTGAAAACTATGAAATGAGTCTTTGATTCAAAGACCGGACGAGTTAATCCAACTTGAAATGGAATTGTTTTGAAAGACTATGAATGAATCTTTGGAAACGAGTTTTGAAAGCTATAAGTTAAATCTTGATTTAAAGATTTAACGAGTAAACCTATTCAATTAAAATGGAAATTGTTTTGAAATCCATGAATGGATCTTTGTGAATGGGGTGAACTTTGTGAAATGAATCTTTTTGTTTAAAAGATTGGAAATGGTAATTTGTTTTAATCATTTGAGTGAAAAGTTTTGGGCTTTAAGCTTTGATTTAACTGAGACCCCAGTATCCATATGATTTTTTTTATTGCGCTCGTTATTCTGTTTAACCGGGAGAGGACCTTTGTGTCATATAACCCATTCCGAATAGTGATACGACGATATGGATAGCATTTGAAGACCGGTGGTGAAGACCGAGTATTTGCGAGAGCAATAGGATGACCTATCGATTGTCTCTGCACTGAGTAGCTACGGTATAGAGATTCCCTAAGTGATGGGAAGTCCGATCGGGATTGTGAAGACCCGGATTTGCAAGGGCTTCTTCGGAAGTGCCTTTGGTTCTGTTCGAACTCGAAACAGACTTGTATGGTTGTAAGTCTGACATTACACTTTGAGATATAAAGCTGATTTCTTTCAAATACATTTATGTTGGTGGCGGAGAATTTATTCTCTTAGCTTAACACCCTTCTCTGAGACGTACGGGCTTAGAGGTTATGTAGTTGAAGGTTATCAGTGATATACTCCCAATTTGGTAGTGTGGCATGCGGAGTGTTGATGTGTGTTGATGGTCATTTGCTGATCATTTGTTGATCGAAGCATGGCTTTGTGAAAAAGCATAGCTTTGTGAACGAGACTTCGTGGAGCCTCACAGACCGGTAATGGTCGAAACAGGAATGTTGCGGCAAGTTTTTTAGGGGTAGCTTTCCTAGGGTATGTCATTTCCTTCTGTATAAAAGGTGATATCATGGTATGGAGCCCAGATATTTTACCTATGTTGATGCTGCAAATTTATTATACTTTGTGATTGTTGCTTTGTGGTTGAGGATCCTCGGATAAAGGTCGGTAACGACCAAGGGATGGCATAGCTCGTGTGTTAGCTACCTAGTTACAGCTGTACAGCGTAAGGTAGCGTCGGCCTTTTGTTAGCAGAGATCCGGTTAGGTTCTCGGGGACGTCTTTCCAGAGGCATTTCCATTTCGGTGTAAGGAAGTTCCTTAGCCTGACCATTTGTTGGAAATCCAAGGAAACAATACGAGCCTTGTACGGTTTTAGTTGTATAACCTGCTATGGAATGTGGCGGTAACCTGCTATTGAACATAGTAGTTATAGTAGGCATACAATAATGGTTGTATGTTGGCTAAGATTAATATTGTATTTTTGAAAGGATTTTCACACTATGCACTAGTAATAATATCAAAAGAGTTTCTTTTGCGTAGTAAGCATATTTGACTATCATAAGAAGAAATCTCCTCCAAGTCTGCGATTGCATTGTGTGTGTGGCGGGAGGTCTTATGGTAGTTTCATTTTCCAAAAAAGCATTGCGGATTTCAATGTTTAAGATTCTTTTGTGTTTTTTAAAGATAAACTGTTTTGTTTGCTCATACCAGTCCCATGACTGACCTGGAGTTTATTGTTCCCTTCCTAAACTCTGGGTGCCCACAATTTTCCACACGGGCAGTCTAGAGTTGGGTTTTTCAGATAGTCAGGTTTAGTAGACTAGTTGGAGCTAGTTCAGTTCATCGGAGATCAGGACTGACGTTGCTTATCTTGGTGCAACGTGATGGTGGTTCGAGCTTGATGTTGGAGTTGTTGGAGTCATTCTCTTTTGGAGTTCATTTGAAGTGATCTCTTCCATTGTTGTTATTTCAGCTGTAGCATCTTTATTTATCTCCGATATTGTTGTATCATGTTGATATCATTGTTGTATATCATACTGGATATTGTATTGATTGGAGTTGTATATGATATCATTGTTTTCTTTATTCCGCTGTGTTGTTATACTTAATGGTGTTATAAGTTCCGATGAACCAGATTCGGCGTTTGAATCTGCCGCATTTTGAGTACAAGTGAAGTACGGGTGCCGATTTTCGAAGGCCGATTTCAGGGTCATTACAATTCACCCCTTCTAATGCAATAATTGCCTCAAGATCCATTCCTCGTAAGTGTTAGGGTATCTCACATAACCTATAGACGCTTGCTGAGTTGAAGGCATGGTTTAAAGTTCCAAGAGAATAGGTAAGGATATTCTTTATTTTCCTTGAGTACAATTCTCATGAAGCGCTAAAATGTTAACCATAAATTTTCCCTAAATTTTATGCACAAGTGTAGGAAGTCCAAGGTAGTTGGGCAAGAGGAACAACTCTTGGATAAGTATGTAGGTAGTCAATAAGTCAAGTATTCAAGCATAGATAAGTAGTCAAGTAGTCATATATGAAAATAGGCAATTGTGCGAGTCCTTTTGTGGCGACCCAACTTTTTGACTCTTAGATATTGATATGAATACATCCACGGTATTCACGTGTCGTAATCCCAAGTGCTGGAAAGGTAGATTGTCCAGGGTAGAAAAAAAAGATGAAAGAACAGAATCTTACTCGAATGGAATAACATATATTATTTCAGTATAAAATCTTTAAAGCGGAAAATCATTTAAAACATATATCAGAGTCTAACCTAGATTCAGCTTGGACAGTTATAATACGTAGTCCTTACATTTGTTGAAAAGCAAACAACATACAATGCAACGGAAAGTAGAATAGGTCCATACATTGATGAAGATCTGCAGCTCTCCTCTAGGAACTCCAAGCATCTTCAGCTAATCCTGAAACTACTCGAATCTGACCCGAGTATAAAAATACCCGGATCAGTTTGGCAAACCAGCGTGAGAAACACAAATCTTAAATGACAGTGTCATAGATCAGAGATTGGTGACAAAAACCTTTGAAAAGAAAGAGTATCTCATACGACCACGCCGCACATAAACACAAACGGGTTTTTACCTTATGATAACTAAAACATTTTTATCAAATCATTTGATAATATTTTTAATGACATTCTTTGAAAACACTTTTCAAGTAAACATATTCAAATAGCCGAAATTCTTACTATTATTAAATTCTAACATACTAGGCTCTATAACTAAAACCGCAAGCTCGTATTAGAGAATGGATTTCCAACAAATGACCAAGCAAGGGACTACCTTCCGGCAATACATCTCTAGAGGAATGTACCGAGGCCCAATAGATGGTCCTCTATCAACACAAGACTGGCCTACCTCTAACTATATAGTACCAAATATGTTATCACCCCAGTCATTTCCAACCCATCCGAGAGCTCTCTTCGTATACACCATATTAATTTAAAACCCGACATCATAACGGGAATAAATATATCTAGAAGGGAACGATCATACCCTTGAAAGTGTACGTGCAGTACTAAGGATCGTGTAATATGGTATATAAATGCGAAAACTGATAATAGCAGTAAAATAAAAATTAAAGTAAGCACACCAGGAATTTTTATACTGGTTTGAACTTCCCGTTCTACGTCCAGTCCTAGAATACCCTTTGGATTTAAACTAAACCCCTCACTTAACCCGGAGGAATAGGTATACGACACCTGAGCAGCCGAACAGGAATTTTTCCGCCTCAACAGCCGAAGAGGACTTCAACTTTAATACAAATAACTTGTTGACGAATGTGTTCTAAATAACACAGATTGTCTTTTGATAGTACAATTCTCCTATAATCAAATCCTCAAGAGTATATATCGTGTGTGAAGATTTAAAAGGAGGATAATCGCTTAGAATCGAAGTATATGAATTAATTCAGGGATTCTAGCGATAATGAATGAGAATGAATGCTTTTATTTGCAGAAATAAATAGAGAATAGATTTCAGAATTATAAACAAGAATCGGTGATTGTAGAAGTGAATTAACCATGTTTATATAGTTGTAGAATAGTTACAATCTTTCATGAAGAGTTTCAATCAAAAGTTGTGACCATATCTCTTGGATTGAAGGTGGTTCCTCTTCACGAACGATCGCAACTCTTAAGAAAAATAGCCGTTATTTCCAGGTCGGTTGACTGAAAATTCTGGCCGGTCAGCTGAGTTTAAAATCATGCACAAAACAGTGTATATCTGTGCACTAACACAGGTTCGGTCAGCCGAGTTTACTGGTCGGTAGACCGACCTTATGTTATGTGCATAGATCACTTTTTTTCAAGTATAAAACAATATACAACTATTTGTATGTGTGTTTGACTACTTGAGGAATGATTTTAACAATATTCTAAGACTCAATATAATAAAATATTCATACTAATCTCTGGATTGTAGTCTTGTCTCCTTTGTAGTGCACAATATACGTTTATTCTCTTTCTGTCGCCTTTGTATAGTATTCTCTTTGTAGTTTGTCTTATGATCTCTGAAGCTTGTGTCATGAATCAAAACCCATGAATCAACATTCTCTCCCTTTTTGATTGATGACAATACTTATGTGACGAAGTAGTATATACATATATATTGTAATTCTCTCCCTGAATATATGGCGACTTTTCTGCAAAAACTTGTTAGCTTTCATATATTTCTCCCCCTTTGTCATCGACAAAAAGGAATACTTATGATACATAAAATGTAAAAAACAATACGGAACATGTATCAAATTTAGGAACATAGAATTAAATTTACATACCGAAACCAAATTAAACGTCATAAAATAGAACAATTGTTCACAATAAAAACAGAATGTAACAAGACCAAAAAACAACAAGATCACTCCTCACCCTCGTCGGTATCCCAAAATTCCGGACGAATATTTTCATCAGGAGGTGCATGTTCTTTACCACGACGTTGAGTATGAGAAGTATGAGTTCCTGATGTTCTGGAACTTGTATTCTCCAAAGTTGACCAAGAGAAATTAGGTGCTGGTCTTTTTCCGGGAGCAAGATGAGAGGCACCGGCTTCAGAAGTGCATGACAAAGCATCCCAAAGATTAACAAAGAAGCCTTTGATTTTCTTGAATCTTCCATCTATTTTCCGTAGACGAGCATCTAAAGCTAATTGATTTCGAGCCAAATTATCAATAGCTGCTTCCGTACCAAGTCCGAGAGTTGGTCTTTGAATTGTGGACTGGCGAGTTAAGCGTTCCGTAGAATGAGTGGTTGGATGTGGTGTGGAATGGCTACGGCGTAGTTGATCTCTAGGAGTAGCACGCCATTGGTCAAATCTTATAAATCTTGGTGGAGCATCTGGCAACTTCATTAATTTAATGGTCCTTGAATCAAAATGGTGAACTTTGGTAGTTTCGGATTCTGGAGCATGTATGACTAAGTCGTTGATTAATCTCATTATATATTCTCTATAGTAAATATGAAGCATCTTGCCTTGGTTAAATGAGAGAAACTCATCCATAAGTAATTGTGCCCAATTGACTCGAATATTCCCACATATAGCATATAATGCTTTAAAATTTTCAGGATATACTAAGTGGTAGGAGCCGCCTCTTGGAACAATGGATTTCATCATGAATCGATGAAAAAGTCTAGCTTTTGGTCGAAGAGATGATGTTTGTCTTAAATCTATAGCATCATCTTCGAAAAAGAGATGGCTTATTTGGTCGCGTCTCATTACATTGCAATCCACATCATGTAACGATATTCCACCCGGTCGAGCATTTAAGGTATGATTTATGCTATCTATTGAAAGGAAAATTTCTGTACCACATACCGATGTCCAAACACAATTTTCAGTGTTTCTAGGAGATTGACAAGGTTTAGGTTAGCAAGGAATAATTTGACCATAATGTGGTTAATTTTCAAATTGTTCTTTCTATGGTCAAGAAAGGTGTCAAGTCCACTTTCAATTGCGGCATGTTCAATACCGTAAGTAGAGAAATCGGGGTAACTTACGAAGGATTCCTCGAAGATCTTGGCATCTTGAAGCTTTATCCATCTTTCGAGTGCTTTATCACTCACAAGCCATGAGGCTATTTGAGAATCCACTTGAGTAGATGAAGAAGCGGCGGTAGTCTTAGTTTTCTTTCTAGGAGCCATTGATTTTTAGGAAAAATAAAAAATTTGAGAGAATTTTAATGGAGTTTGGGTAAAAAAATCTGAATTTGGGAAAGTTGAAATGAAGAGATAGGTGAAAAAGTGAATAGGTGGGTTAAATAATTGAAGAGGCAGCAGCAGTTTTAGTGTCGTTCGGTCGACCGAAATCTCTGGTCGGCTGACCGACTTTGTTAACAGAAACATATGAAACTTTCGGGAATGGATTCGGCTGACCAACTCAGTATTTTGGCTGACCGACTTTTTTAACCGAAACGTATGAAACTTTCGAGAAGAAATTCGGCTGATCGACTCAGTATTTTCGGTCGATCGTCCCTGTTGTTTTGCCCAATTTTGATGTTTCTGATAAAAAATTGTATAAAAAGAAACTTTATTATTTTTGCATGATATCAATACAACTTATAGAAAATTAGCAACATATATATATACATATATATATATTTATATATATATTATAAAATGCTTAGCCACCGGTTGTTAATATCGACTGTTAACGCTAAAAGTTGAACGCTAACACCCTGGTAAGTAGAGTAATAATGTGAAAGCACCACCCGTGATACGGGAACAGAATATAAGCTAAAAATAGCAGAAAAGTAAGAGACAACAGATTTATAGTGGTTCGGCTCGTAATTAAGCCTACGTCCACTTTATACTCTTTTATTGCTGATTTGGTTACAATTCGATACAATGCACTTCAAATACAATTCACTTTGATCAAAAAAACACTTTAGACTAGTAGCTCAAACTTCGATGATGAGATTTGTTGAATCCATGTCGGATGTGCAAGATCTCTTTCGAAGCTTGTTGTAGTGTCTTTGGTGTTGAAGTTCTTCAAGTGTTGATTTAGTTGAGAAAGCGGTAGAGTAGCGGCGCTTCAGAGAATGATCGAAAAAGTCCCCTTGAAGTTGGAGTAGCTCTCGTATTTATAGGGGTGATTCTGGGCAAGATTCCATCTCCAAGTCTTAGGTCGTAGGTCACGAGCGACCTAAGATAGGTCGTGGGTCTTGTTTGGACTGCATTGAGTCTTGTCTGAACGACTCAGTAGGTCGTGAGCGACCTATGATAGGTTGTGAAACTTTTCTCTGCTAGCCTGCTAAATCGCTACCTTGCTAGGTCGTGAACTTCTTAAGTTATTAGGTCGCTAACTCCTTAAGTCGTTAGGTCACGACATTCCATAGGTCGTTAGGTCGTGACATCCCATAGGTCGTTAGGTCGTGACATCCCATAGGTCATTAGGTCGTGACATTCCATAGGTCGTTAGGTCGTGACATTCCATAGGTCGTTAGGTCGTGATACTCCATAGGTCGCTAGCTTCTTTAGGTCGGTGGGTCGTCTCTGTAGTTAGATCGCTAAGCTTTTAGATCGTGGAGTTTTAGGTCGCTAAGCTTTTAGGTCGCTAAGCTTTTAGGTCGCGGAGTTTTAGGTCGCTCAAAAAGAGGAGTTAACATTTGCCCCTCGAAGTACAGGCCTATGCCATAGGTCGTGTGCTTCGACCTAACTCTGCTAGGTCGTGGGCGACCTAAAAACTGTGCTAACTCGCGTGCCTATTTGCCTTCTTACCAGCCCCATATAAATTTGCTAGGTCGCTGCTTCCTCCTTACTCACCTACTTCGATTTCCCGCTCTGCCATTAATAGAATTCTGTGATTTTAAAGGCGAATTCAAGTTAATCATTCAGCGATTCATCCTCACTATCAAATTACGTAAGTATCTTCGACCTTTATCCATTCCACGATCACCATCGAACCACGAATTCTAATCTCCGAACCCCAGACCGATTTTGTACGTCGTGCTTCACTTTGAGTCGTGTTGTGATCGATTTTTGATCGTCATTGGTTATTGTTGTTGTTGTTGTGATTCACGAGCGCACAACAGTGAGTTAGATCTATGATAGATCGGAGATATGTTGAATCGGTTTTCGAATGATTTGGTGGTATGAAAAGATGATGATCTTCATGAATAGGATGATGGATTTCATTGTATTGGCTTTAACGGGTTATCGGGTCTGGTGAGTTATTGTGTGGGAAGGAAGTTTACGACTTAATGAATTCGAGCGACTTAAGATAACTCACGACCTAAGAAACTTTGCGACCTAAGGAAAGCTTCGACCTATGCTAGGTCATTAAACGACCTAAAACTTGCTCGACCTAAGACTTGCACAACCTAAGACTTGTACGACCTAACTTTCTTACGAGCTAACCAGTTTGAGACATTTAAGCGATTTAACATTTCAACGATCGAATCTTTTTGCGGCAGGCTTTAGGTCGCGGCCGAGTTTGGACTTGGAGAAATTTACATTGCCTTGAACCTTTTGACTTGCATAGCGTGACCTAAGGAGGCTCCGACCTATGCTAGGTCGCTGAACGACCTAGGACTTGAACAAATTCTGAGTTAACTTGCTTGAACTTTGAACTGTGTTGAACTTTGATATATATTATACTAATCTTTAATCTAACAACCTGTTTAAGTATAATATTTGCAGAAAACTAGAGCGAATATACTGTCATTGACTGCCCACATCGAATGACAGATTAGTCGATAAAGAATAATCAACTTAAATGAACTTTGTGAATGAAATGCTGTGAAATAATAAATTCAAGTGAAGTATTAAAGCAAAGCTGAAATAATCAACTAAAGCTGATTTGTTTGCATCAACATAGCACTGTACTTGGACTTAAGATAACAAGCCTTGAAACTTTATAATCGACAAATGTCAACTAACTTGATTTCAGTTATATTTGCTTGTTATTGTATTAGTTTTGCACAACACTTCACACTTTTAGGAAACGTGCACCTTCATATTTGAATATCCAGTTCCTTGTGTAGAATGGCATCTCAACAAGAAGATACATGACCAGCTGGAGAAGCTTTTCCAATTGCTAACCCATTGATTGATCCTCCGGAAAGGACTTCTACCACCTTGAGACATAAAGTTTTCAGACAATTGTGTATCCAGTTCGGCATTGCCAAAACAGATGCTTTATTTCCTGGAGCAAACGATACTGCTGACAGGCCACCTCTTGGTTTTGTCGCAGTTAATCGTCAGATGTGCTTAAGCGGAGCTATTCCTCCCTTTAATGATTTTCTTCGAGAACTTTTTCTTCGATTAACTATCTCTCCCTTCCAGCTACACCCTAATGGTTATGCCATCTTGATGGGGTTGTGTGTTCTGTTTAGGAGGATGCTCAACCGTCTTCCAAGCTTTGATGAGACATGCTATTTATGCACCTTTGCGAAGAACAAAGACCACCCCTCAATTATACTTGTAAGGGGTGCGAGAAACCGTAAATTGATTCTAGACTTGCCCGACAGTGCACATGGGTTTTTAAGTCAATTCTTCTTCGTTCGTTGTCCTCCAGGATTCTATGCCGTCTGGAGAGTCGGAAGTAAGATTGCCTTTCTCTGTTCATCTCATGAACCTTTCGAAATTCAAATTGTCAAATGCTTAACTTCATTTTCTACCTTTTGCACCACTTCCTCCCCCACTTAGAAATCCCAGCTTCAAGTCAATCTTTGAAACTTTAAACGCTGTGGCTGCTGGAGAAAGAAGCACCAAATTTTTGCTGAAAGATGAGTTTTGCATCAGTTCGGACTTCTTCACTCTTCCCGTTCTACTCAGATTCATGAAGTTTCTGATTTTCAAGCAGAGATATCGGATGCCCCAGTTTCTGCAGAAGGGATTGCTTCGAAGGAACCTACTGTAGAGGCTGCATTAGTGAAGTTTTCTACTTCTGTTAATGTTGCGGGGTCATCTAGCAAACTCACACTTTCCCCAGTAATCGAGGAAGAGGAACCTCCTCAACATTCCGGGAATGCTGATGATAAAGGAGTTGAGAGAAAGAGTCCTGCTAAACACGATGGTGATGACATTTTTGAAGGATTGAGTGATCTAATGATTACTTCACAGGAGCTCTTTAAAGACGATATAAGTAAAGTTACATCTCCAACAACTGAAGTGACATCCGCTTTACAGCAAATTTCATCAGCTCAAAAGTTGACTCTTGCTTCACAATCCGTTATCACTCCCCAACAAAAGAGTGGTTTGTAGCACGACACGCATAGTTTACACGCCACACACACTTAAAATTTTTGGCACTTATACGCACTTAACTTCCTTCTCCTGGAGATTTCTAAATTTTATTTCTTTTTCATTTTCAGATTCTCCGATGGGGCGATCTGGCTCGTACTACGACAAATTCCAGCACCATGGAAGCCATGAAACTTATGATTTTAGGCGCTATCTCACTGCCCCAAGGGAAACAGATGAAGAAAGTGCTATTAGGAAGGCTCAAGAAAGGCGGGATTATGAAAATCAATACGGGACGAGGGATGAGCGATACGACTCTTCTCACAGAAGCGATGATTCCCATAAGCGAAAGTCTTATGACGATAAAGGGAAGAGTCACATTGTTGAAGATCCAAGCAAGCGGGTCAAGCCTAGTCACGCGTCTGCAATTTCTGAAAAGACCGATGTTCCTAACCCTCTTGACATCCCCTCCGGTTCTCCCGCTTTAGAGAGAACTGACATTCAGACAATTATAAACAGGCCTCAGTATCAAGTCAAGGATGCTCCGCCTAAACTTCAAAGCCGATTCCCAAACTGGTGTCTAAAAGGAGTTCGCTTTGACTTAGACTTGGTTCCCATCGATAACCAGGCCATGCTGAAGAATCTCGATGCTGTTAAGCTTGACATTGAGAGAATGTCTGGATGGCAGAAATTGGTTGACGAGCTTCAAAGAGTTAATCATATGAATCTTGAGGCCATGTTAACTATGGAGAACGATCATTCAGAGTGGAAGAAGATTCTCAAGCAACACGATGCGGAGATGACGAGCATCGCTGACGACAATGCAAGACTTGATTCTAAAGTTAAGAAACTCAAGGAAGATCTTGCCACCTCTTCCGCTTCGCATTCCCAAAAAGAAGAGGTCTTTCAAAAGCAGGAGCGAGATGCACATGCTGCTCAAAGAGATGTTGAGACAAAACTTGATGCAGAGCGGCATGTGGTTGAAAAATATCGCAAGGATACCGCTCAGCTGCGGGAAAAAGTCAACTCCCAAGACTTGGAGATTGCAGCATTAAAAGCTCGACTTCTTAAAGTTGAAAAAGAGCGGGATGAGGTAGTTGCCGGCCAAGTTGCAGCCATCACTGAAAAAGAAGCGGCTGAGCAGTCGCACGAGGCAACGAAGGCAAAAGTCGGCTCTACTCTATTTGACTTTTATATTCATAGCGTCTTGGGGCGCGGGAGCCTCTCATTTCTGGGTCCGACATATGAAGTGACTTTGGTCGAAGTGTGGGAAGCGATAATTGACATGTTCGGAGGTGCTGGCTATGCAGAGGCGGATCTTGAAGCGACTTATCTGGATGATGAAGCATGTGCCGCCCTTGCCAGGGGAAAAGAGCAGCTTGCTAGGGAGCGAGCCGAAGCAGCGGGATGAGAGTGTTTAGAGAAAGTGACTGTAACTGACCCTGCTCGTCCTCCGGCTTCGGTTGATCCTGATAACATTGGCTCTAGTTCCTATTCTTCACCTTCCGCAAAAGCCAAAGTTAAAACTGCGACAACTGAGCCTCCCACTACTCAAGTTGATGAGAAGACCCGGGATGATGTTGAAGCTGAAAAGTTTGAAATCGTCGTGATTAAGCCGACTTCTTCAGGTAACTTCGATGTTGATCCAAGTCGAGTAGACTACTTATTTGCTTCAACCGAGTTTGATGAATTTCTCGATTGTTACTTAAGTCTTGATGAGCCGATATCTTCTCTTTTTTCGAAGAATACTGATTTTAACTTCTTTTCTTCTGTAGCGGAGGCACCGAGTGTTGTACACACTTCTCCTCTTCCAGCTGTTCCTCCTCCAACCCTTCAAGTCACTCCTGCTTCCCAGCCGGGTTCACAGGAAGAGCAAATAGAAGCCCTTCAAGGCTTGGAGGATCCACCTGCTTCACAAGAGCAGAAGGCGGAAGATCTTGAGGACAGTGAGAAGACTCCGGAGCAGTCTCTTGATGATAACACGAAACTTTCTACGCTGCTTACTACTCCGGGAAGTGAGTCTTCTTCGAAGAGGAAAGGTAAGCGCGCCATGAGGAAGAAGAAGAAAAGCATTTCAGCTGGAGAGGATAAAACAGAAGAAGATCCAGCTACACCTTCTTCTCCTACTTCTCCGACCCGCCCACATCGGATTCCGAAACTAGTCATCAAACCGGGCAAGGGTACTAAAGGTGGCAGGAAGAAGGAGTGATAAGCTGGACTCTACTTTTCTTATTTTGCTTTTTGCTTTTTGCATGTATTGATCGGGGATTGTGCGGATACCGGCCTCCGCTTATTGAAACCTGCATATGCACAAAAATTTCATAGTATGGAATAAAATGGTTCTTTTTGCTTATACAATTTCTTGTTAGTATATGTGTGAACGCATTTATTCCTTGTTTTTGCACAAGTTTCTTCATTTACTTTATATGATATTGCAGTGAGCTCGTGGTATGATGTTTGAGCGTTATTTTTATTAATATAGCTATGTGCCCCCATACCACGGCTCATTGCAATATTCTGAACAGACTCGTACTCTTATTTTAGAGAATAATTTTTCCATTTTTTTTTAGGAAATGTTATTCTGCTTTCAATAGAGTACGCCTTGTATCAGAGAAGTTTTCTCTTCTCCTCTTTTTCTTTCTTTCTTTTAGAACACTTCATCTTTTGAGGATGATCACTTTTATTTGTTTGAAAAGTGGATTCTCCTACGCAGTGAAGCGAGCTTCTGAAGAATGTTTTGACATTTAAACTCTGGTAAAGTGGGTCTCCAAAGAGAGATTTTTGCACTTCAACTTTGGTGGAATGTGCCTCCGAAGAGGTCTTTTTGGCATTTCTGAGGGGTAGCATTTGGACTCTGTGGAGTATCATGGACTCCAAAGAGTAGCATTTGGACTCTGTGGAGTAGCATGGAATGTGCCACAGAGTCCATGCTACTCCACAGACCAAAATAGATACTCCAAAGAGTCCATGCTACTCCACAGAGTCCATGATACTCCGAAGCGAGCTTCTGAAGAATGTTTTGACATTTAAACTCTGGTAAAGTGGGTCTCCAAAGAGAGATTTTTGCACTTCAACTTTGGTGGAATGTGCCTCCGAAGAGGTCTTTTTGGCATTTCTGAGGGGTAGCATTTGGACTCTGTGGAGTATCATGGACTCCAAAGAGTAGCATTTGGACTCTGTGGAGTAGCATGGACTCTGTGGAGTAGCATGGACTCTGTGGAGTATCTATTTTATGAGAGATTTTTGCACTTCAACTTTGGTGGAATGTGCCTCCGAAGAGGTCTTTTTGGCATTTCTGAGGGGTAGCATTTGGACTCTGTGGAGTATCATGGACTCCAAAGAGTAGCATTTGTAGCATGGACTCCGAAGAGTAGCATTTGGACTCTGTGGAGTAGCATGGACTCCGAAGAGTAGCATTGTGCTCTGTGGAGTAGCGTGGACTCCGTAGATTAGCATTTGGACTCTGTGGAGTAGAATGGACTCCGAAGAGTAGCATTATGCTTTGTGGAGTAGCATGGACTCCGAAGATTAGCATTTGGACTCTGTGGAGTAGCATGGACTCCGAAGAGTAGCATTATGCTCTGTGGAGTAGCGTGGACTCCGAAGATTAGCATTTGGACTCTGTGGAGTAGCATGGACTCCGATGAGTAGCATTATGCTCTGTGGAGTAGCGTGGACTCCGAAGATTAGCACTTGGACTCTGTGGAGTAGCATGGACTCCGATGAGTAGCATTATGCTCTGTGGAGTAGCGTGGACTTCGAAGATTAGCACTTGGACTCTGTGGAGTAGCATGGACTCCGATGATTAGCATTTGGACTCTGTGGAGTAGCATGGACTCCGAAGAGTAGCATTATGCTCTATGGAGTAGCGTGGACTCCGAAGATTAGCATTTGGACTCTGTGGAGTAGCATGGACTCCGAAGAGTAGCATTATGCTCTGTGGAGTAGCGTGGACTCCGAAGATTAGCACTTGGACTCTGTGGAGTAGCATGGACTCCGAAGAGTAGCATTATGCTTTGTGGAGTAGCGTGGACTCCGAAGATTAGCACTTGGACTCTGTGGAGTAGCATGGACTTCGATGAGTAGCATTATGCTCTGTGGAGTAGCGTGGACTCCGAAGATTAGCACTTGGACTCTGTAGAGTAGCATGGACTCCGATGAGTAGCATTATGCTCTGTGGAGTAACGTGGACTCCGAAGATTAGCATTTGGACTCTGTAGAGTAGCATGGACTCCGATGAGTAGCATTATGCTCTGTGGAGTAGCGTGGACTCCGAAGATTAGCATTTGGACTCTGTGGAGTAGCATGGACTCCGAAGAGTAGCACGTGAACTCAGAGGAGTAGCATTGTTGCTTGTGTCCTTCCACCATCTGCTTCCTAGCGATTCCTCGTTATCACTTCAAATGCATGTCCCATTCTTTTGCAAGTTGTTTGTTTTCTATCAGAGAAGTGTACATTTTCGTTGTGTGAATCCACGGGGCAGACGCAAGCTACTTTACCGGATGTTCGTTTGCACAAACGATCGCGATTGGTTAGTCAGGGTCTGAAATCTTCTTGTTAAGAAGATGCCCACCTTGGCGGAATCACTAACTGTTTGAATAGCACTTCTCACTGTTTGAATGGAACTTTGGTGGCTTGACATTATTTGTTGAGTGATTTATAGGAATCGCTGAGCCTTGTGACGTGTTGAATAGGTAAGCTTTGCTTTGATAGCCTGCGATATTAAATCGACATTTTAGCAATATTTTTAACGTATTTGCGTATCGAAATGAGACAGGCATCTTATAGTATTAAAAGACACAAGACTTATAGTTCTTTATTATTGAATCACACTGATTTCTCAGCGGTTTACAATACAAGAGTTATACATCCATCATCATTTTACAAATTCAAGCAATGTTGTTAAGTAAAAAATTGGATGCAAGTGATTGTTGTTCCAGATTCTCGGGATTGAATCTCCATTTCCGCTGGAATCATAGTTTCTGATCCATATGCCAGTTAGAATGGAGTGTGGTCATATGCCGTGCGATAACCCCCTGTAACAACATTAATGACAAGCCTCTCAGATTCCTGCGCTTCAACCTTGTCTTCTGAGCCGGATTGATGAGTAGGAAGTCGTTGCCCCTGAGTGGATGAGGTCGGGTCGACTCTGTTTTTCTTCACATATTGTTGCAGCTTATTCTGTTTCAGCAACTCTTCAATCACATTCTTTAATTGGCGACATTGGTTAGTGTCATGGCCAGGTTGATTGTGAAATTGACATAATTTCCCATTATGCATTTCCCCTCTCCCCATCTCAGGTGGTTTGGGGTACTTGACAACATCCTTTGTTGCGAAGAAGATATTCTCCGGTGTATCAGTTAAGGGAGTAAAATCTGGAGGATTAAAGCGGCGATGTTTCTTCTCATTCCTTTGCTTCTTTTCTCCGTCATTTTCCCTTTTCCGGTTTCCAGATTCTCTTTTGTTAGAAGCCATATCGTTATTTTTGACTTCGGCGACAACTGCTTTTGCTGGCCCATGAAGGCTTTCTAGGCGCATGAATTCGTCGGCCTTCTTATAGAATTTTTCAAGTGAGTTTGGCTCCTTCATTTTTAACCATTTTTCGAATTCACTTGATTTGTTGATGGCTCGCATCAGGTAAGTCAGGATCATACGGGGTTCTGCATTATCCACTTCAGCTAGGGCTATATTGAAATGGTTCAAGAAAGATCTGATAGATTCTCCAAAAGCTTGTTCAAGGCTGGACAGTGACATTATATCCTTAGCTTTTGAAGCATACAACCTGAACTGATCCTTGAATTTTTGAGTTAAGTCAGAGAATTGATCTACGGACCGAACTGGTAGCTTTGTGAACCAAAGTAGGGCCACTCCTTCCAAGTACACTGGAAAGTATCGGCATTTAATCTCATCTGATGCCCTTGCACCGGTCATATGCTAATCGTACTTGTATAGAAACTGGTTTGGGTCACTTGTCCCCCTATAGGCCGAGATAGTAGGAGGTACAAATTTCCTTGGAAATTCTGCTTTCAGGATCCTTTCAGTAAACGGAGTCTTGCTTGGAGCAAATCCCCAGTCGTTCTCGTTTTCTTCCCTCTGCATGCTTTCTTTCATGATTCGGCGAACCATCCCTGATAGGTATTCCTCATTGTTCAGAGGCATCGCTGCGCAGACATCAGCCATTTTTTCAGAAGTTTGCCTGGGCAAATGCTCGTGAAAAGGTTGCTGCAGCCTTGGACCTTCAGCTTGGAAAGGTGGCGCTTCGGCGGTGCCAGCTGCTCTTTGAGGAATATCTTTCTCTTGGGAATTATGAGCATCTTCAGCGAAGACTGTTTCATTGTTTTTTGGTTGTCGATTTGCCCCAAGCAGAACGTTTAATCTGTCCATCATCAAGCATTTTGAGCTTCAATTTGTTGGTATAATCCAGATACAACATCGTCTAATTCAGCCCTTGTGACTCCAACGGCGTGAGTTGCTTGATCTGCTGTTGGGGAAGCGGAGGTTCCCTCATGAACATTTCCGGATCTGGTAGATCTACCCTTTCTTCCAGGAGCCATGATCTCAGATAAACTTCTAGTCTTTAGAGAGATTCTTTCGGAAAATTTTTGCGAAGCAATGGTGAGAATGGTCCTGAGTTCAATTCTCAGTGAAAGCACCAAAATGTTAACGCTAAAAGTTGAACGCTAACACCCTGGTAAGTAGAGTAATAATGTGAAAGCACCACCCGTGATACGGGAACAGAATATAAGCTAAAAATAGCAGAAAAGTAAAGAGACAACAGATTTATAGTGGTTCGGCTCGTAATTAAGCATACGTCCACTTTATACTCTTTTATTGCTGATTTGGTTACAATTCGATACAATGCACTTCAAATACAATTCACTTTGATCACAAAAACACTTCAGACTAGTAGTTCAAACTTCGATGATGAGATTTGTTGAATCCATGTCGGATGTGCAAGATCTCTTTCGAAGCTTGTTGTAGTGTCTTTGGTGTTGAAGTTCTTCAAGTGTTGATTCAGTTGAGAAAGCGGTAGAGTAGCGGCGCTTCAGAGAATGATCGAAAAAGTCCCCTTGAAGTTGGAGTAGCTCTCGTATTTATAGGGGTGATTCTGGGCAAGATTCCATCTCCAAGTCTTAGGTCGTGAACGACCTAAGTTAGGTCGTAGGTCGCGAGCAACCTAAGATAGGTCGTGGGTCTTGTTTGGACTGCATTGAGTCTTGTTTGAACGAGTCAGTAGGTCGTGAGCGACCTATGATAGGTTGTGAAACTTTTCTCTGCTTTAGCCTGCTAAGTCGCTACCTTGCTAGGTCGTGAACTTCTTAAGTTATTAGGTCGCTAACTCCTTAAGTCGTTAGGTCGCGACATTCCATAGGTCGTTAGGTCATGACATCCCATAGGTCGTTAGGTCATGACATCCCATAGGTCGTTAGGTCGTGACATTCCATAGGTCGTTAGCTTCTTTAGGTCGGTGGGTCGTCTCTATAGTTAGGTCGCTAAGCTTTTAGGTCGCGGAGTTTTAGGTCGCTCTAAAAAAGGAGTTAACATCGACGTTCCCAAGAATTCGGAGATGGGACATTCTCTATAGGTGACCACATAGGAGCTACTGGAGATTGAGCAGGATTTGTGGAGGTTGAGGGTCAAGATGTGGGTTTAACAACATCTTCCTTTTTCGACGAACAAATTTTTATGGTCATCCATTCTAGAGAGCTCAAACGTCTTGCCATAATTTTTTTGTTCATAGTATAACTCCTTTTGTAGATCCAATTGTTGCTGTTGATAGTGGTGTATCTCATCTATTTTCTGTTTAGTTGAAGGAGATATGACCATAGCATTCTTGCCTTTCTTCTTTTTGGGTGTATAACCGGTATGAGTGTTCTCCCATGGTTTCCAGCCATGTCGGGGGTCTTTATCCGGGGAAGGAGAGAATTTAAGAACACGATTAGGTAAGGGAAAAATAGGATATGGTCCGTTTTCAGGAATACAATCGGAATCATCGTTCGGAGATGTATACGATAGACGAGAGTTTTCGAAATTGTAAATATCATTGTTGGATGACATTTTCAAATAATTTTGAATATAAACTTTCTTAGTATTTGTTTGAAAAACTGAACATAGTTTATATAAGTATTTGTTTTTCTAAAAAACAAGTGGATAAGAATTATTATTTAATTCTCATCACAGGTAATTAATAGCAAAACAGTTTTTAAATGGATGATTACAAAATTTTAAGACTACAAATAGATTTCTGAAAATACAATTTAAACTATAGCTCAAGTGGCTATAATACACTATTTAGCAAGCAAGTAAAAAATTTTGTTTTAAACATTTTGCATATTTTTAGTTATAGCTCTTTTAGAGACATTATTCCTAAATCTCGTCTAAGTTTGATAAAAATATTTTCATTTAATGGTTTAGTAAAAATGTCAGCAATCTGATTTTCAGTATTAATAAACTCTAAATTTATCAATCCTTTTTCTAAACAATCACGAAGAAAATGATGACGAATATCTATGGGCTTTGTTCGTGAGTGATTGACAGGATTTTTAGAAAGATTTATTGCACTAGTATTATCACAATAAATTATAGACTTTTCAAGATGACAGTTAAAATCATGAAGTGTTTGTTGCATGTAAATGACTTGTGCACATGCCAAAGCAGCAGATATATATTCTGCTTCACATGTCGATAAAGAAACGCGGTATTGTTTCTTACTGAACCAAGAGACTAAGGAACGTCCAATGAAGTGACATGTTCCGCTAGTACTTTTTCTTTCTGTCCGACTTCCTCCAAAATCAGCATCGCTATAGGAAACTAATTCGAAAGGACATTCTTTTGGATAAAATAGTCTGAAATCTTTGTTTTTAGTTAGATAACGAATAATGCGTTTAATCGCTCGCATATGTGATTCTTTGGGATTTGCTTGAAATCTAGTACATAAACAAACACTTATCATTATATCAGGTCGACTAGCTGTTAAATATAATAAAGATCCAATCATACTACGATATAGTTTTTTATCAACACTTTTGCCTTCCTCGTCTCTATCGAGATGAATAGTTGTGCTCATTGGAGTTGGTTTGGCAGAAGTGTTTTCCAGACCAAATCGTTTAATTAAATTATAACAATATTTTTCTTGATTAATAAAAATTACATTTTCAACTTGTTTAATTTGTAATCCAAGAAAATATGGCAATTCTCCCGTATGAGACATTTCAAATTCATTTGTCATTATAGTCGAAAATTCCTGACATAACTTTTCATTTGTTGATCCAAAAATAATATCATCAACATAAATTTGAATTATCAAAATATCTTTCTTTCACATAGCAGACTAATACTCAAGAATCATTTTCCTTAGCTACTAAACAGAAGAATTTGAATCATTATTAACGTTCATATTTAAGATATAAATGTTTTTATCTCTTATTCCTTCAAAAATAGTGTTATGATTTTTATCGAAAATATTACATTTATTTTCTGAAAAAGTTATATTAAAAACTTTATCACATAGCTGAATAATACTCAATAAATTATGTTTTAAATTTTTAACTAGTAAAACATCAGTAATGAGAGGTAAATTAGTGATACCGTTGTTGCTGACATCGCCTTTACCGATGATATATCCTTTAGAGTTATCTCTAAAAGTGGCTGATCCTCCATTTGAGTAGATAATATTTGAAAACATTTCTTTGTTTCCAGTCATGTGTTTTGAGCAACCGCTATCTAAAATCCATTTTCCTCTCCTTTTATGTGGTACCTGCAAAAATTTATAAAAAGTTGGTACCCATTTCTTTTTAGGGTCCTAAGAGTTAGATCTTAGGAAGCCAAACCCATACGAGTTCAGAATTCCCTTTATAAACATAGTTTTTGTTATTATGAATAGTTTCCATGAACATTTTGATATGTTTATTCCTTATCAAAACATTATTTGATTTTGGAATCCATAACTTAATGGTTTTAGTGTTTAAACAAACTGTTTTCTTAATATCCTTTTTAATATTATTATTAATCCTACTTTTAGAAAAATTATTCTGTTTCTTAAATCCTAGTACATATTTATTGTTAGTGGATTGAGAATTTTCAAGTATTTTAGAAAGATTCTCTCTTCCTTTATTGAAATTAGAAACATTTTTAGAGATGTCATCAAATTTTATTTTTAGACTAGATTTTTCTAAATCTAAATCTTTAATTTTAGAATTTAAACTATTATTTTCCAAAAATAAAGCATCATTTTTATTTTTCTGAATTTCTTGTTCTTCAGATATTGAAGAAATTTGAGAAGATAAATTAGAATTTGATTGTTGAGAAATTTCAAGTTCTTCTTCTAATATTTTCTTCTCATCTTTCAGCATGTCTACTTCTAAGACTGTCCTATCTAATTTTCTTTGTAAATCTTTATTTTTCTTTTTAAGTTGCTTTGCTAAGTCTACTAATTCAGAATTAATTTCAATTAAATCTTCAAAACTAAGATCACTTACATCGTCTCACGAAGCCATGAAGCACACATTTGCTTGTTCATTTTCATTGTCACTTTCACTCTCTAATGAGGATGATGAGTCTGTGTCGTCCCAAGTGACTGAAAAAGCTCTTCTTTTGGTTCTGTCCTTCTTAAAATTGCTCTTTTTACGTTCTGGACAATCCTTCTTCATGTGACCTTTCTTGTGACATTCATAACATTCCATTGCTGAAGATGATGGTTTTCTATTGTTGTTGGAATTATTTTTGTTTCCCCTGAATTTATTTCTTTTGAATTTCAGAAACTTTTTGAAATTTTTAGCAATCATTGCCATATCTTCATTCTCTGAGTCGGAGTCATCTTTTTCTGCTTGAAATGCCACATTCTTCTTTTCTTGTGCTCCATTTCTCTTTGCCTGCAAATTTACTTCGTAGGACATTAAATTACCTATCAATTCTTCTGGTTTTAATGTTGACAAATCACTTGCTTCTTCAATGGCTAGTACTTTTCTTTCCCATTCGTCCGTTAAAGAATTTAAGATTTTTGTGACAGTATCAAAATCAGTAAATTTTTGTTCTAATGATAGTAGAGCATGATAAATATCCTAGAAACTAGAGTACATATCATTTATAGATTCATTTGGCCTCATTTTGAAATTTTCAAATTGATTTTTCAACATAGAGATTTTGCTTAATTTAACTTTGTTCGTTCCTTCATGTGTTATCTTAAGTGTTCTCCAAATTTCATAACCAGAAGTGCACATGCTAACTCTATTGAATTCATTTCTATCTAATGCACAAAATAAAATATTCATAGCCTTTGTATTTGATGTAGCATCTAGTTTTTGTGTATTACTCCAAGTTGAGTATTCTCCAGTAGGAGTTGTGTACTCACTTTGTATAACATTCTAGATATCAAATCCACTAGATTGCATATAGATTCTCATTCTAGTTGACTAATAATTACAATTTATACCATTAAAAAGTGGAGGTCGTGAAGTTGATTGACCCTTTGTGAAACTAGTATTAGTGTTAGTGTCAAAATTGTTAGTATGTGTTGTTGCCATATTACTAGAATAGATATCAAATAACTTTGTGACGGTTATAGGATAACCCGCTCTGATACCAAATGAAAGTGTACGTGCAGTACTAATGATCGTGTAATATGGTATATAAATGCGGAAACTGATAATAGCAGTAAAATAAAAATTAAAGTAAGCACACCAGGAATTTTTATACTGGTTCGAACTTCCCGTTCTACGTCCAGACCCAGAATACCCTCTGGATTTAAACTAAACCCCTCACTTAACCCGGAGGAATAGGTATACGACACCTGAGCAGCCGAACAAGAATTTTTCCGCCTCAACAGCCAAAGAGGACTTCAACTTTAATACAAATAACTTGTTGACGAATGTGTTCTGAATAACATGGATTGTCTTTTGATAGTACAATTCTCCTATAATCAAATCCTCAAGAGTATATAGTATGTGTGAAGATTTAGAAGGAGGATAATCGCCTTAGAATCAAAGTATATGAATTAATTCAGGGATTCTAGCGATAATGAATGAGAATGAATGCTTTTATTTGCAGAAATAAATAGAGAATAGATTTCAGAATTATAAACAAGAATCGGTGATTATAGAAGTGAATTAACCATGTTTATATAGTTGTAGAATAGTTACAATCTTTCATAAAGAGTTTCAATCAAAAGTTGTGACCATATCTCTTGGATTGAAGGTGATTCCTCTTCACGAACGATCGCAACTTTTTAGAAAAATAGCCGTTATTTCTAGGTCGGTTGACTGAAAATTCTGGCCGGTCAGCTGAGTTTAAAATCGTGCACAAAATAGTGTATATTTGTGCACTAACACAGGTTCGGTCAGCGGAGTTTACTAGTCAGTCGACCGACCTGATGTTATGTGCACATATCACTTTTTTTCAAGTATAAAACAATATACAACTATTTGTATGTGTGTGTGACTACTTGAGGAATGATTTTAACAATATTCTAAGACTCAATATAATAAAATATTCATACTAATCTCTGGGTTATAGTCTTGTCTCCTTTGTAGTGCACAATATACGTTTATTCTCTTTTTGTCACCTATGTATAGTATTCTCTTTGTAGTTCGTCTTATGATCTCTGAAGCTTGTGTCATGAATCAAAACCCATGAATCAACAACCCTAATGGTTGCGAACCATATAGCCTTGCTTTACCCTGTTTTAGTCATTTCTGAGTGCGAGACCTGAGGTAATGATTAGCTTTCATATAGAACATCAACTTTCCACTTTGAATGCCATATTGCCATTCCATAATCACATAACCGATTTCTATAAACGCATAACTCCTGAGCTCGTACGTCTCAGGAAAGAGTGTTAAGTTAAGAGAAGTTTTCTTCTCCGCCACCAAACAGATGATACGTTTTATAAAGATCAACCTATGTGATTTAAAATGCAATATCAGACACCCGTCCATACAATTTGTGCAGGAACAAGACAAACCAAAGGCACTTCTCCTACCATATCTTGTTTTGGGAATCCCGCCAGGATCGGTAGTGATTAATCCTTACAAATCAAAGATTTTCATAACAGAGCACTACTGCTACCATAATATATATGGTAATTTCCCAGAGAGTCTAGTGGTAAGCAGGCCTACATCATGAAGATCTTTGTCCTCAATTGTCTTTATCTTCAACATGTTTTCAAATGCGCAAATTTGTTCGAAGTGGTTTTCGGACAGGAATCACCCAAATCCATTCCCGGTTTCTTCAATTCAATTTTCGATAAAAAGATGTGAATATGAATACACAGGATTGTTAAGCCTCTTTTCATTTTAACTTTTTACTGGTTAATCGGAACCCTTTTAACTTTGGAAATTTTCAAGTCGTTTATTTAGGAAAATATAATCCCTTTTCTAACAAAGTTTTCATTTTTCAGAAATATATCTTAAATAGGTTACAACAATGTTACTTAAGACATCATTTACTATAAATCCAAATCAATTTGTATCTTGTAAAAAGATTAGACTAATTATACCAAGATTAATTTCCTTATTCAATTCGTATTATTTATGGAATAACTGTGAAATCACCTTTCAAATTCACGCGGATAATACAAGTTCCCTCTTTGAACCTTAATACAAAGTCCGACCAGAGTATTCCTTATAGTATTAAAACCTTGTTTAACTCTTTTTATTTTGGAAAAACTTAAATATGATATTTTTCGAGAATATCCAGGCTTTCCTTTCGATCCATACACCCCCCGCCTAAAAAGAGAAAACAGAGGCCAGGTAAGTTCAGGGCACTGGTTGCTCCATCCCTAACCTTAGTTAGGCATCTCTTTTTACCTTTTTAGATCTTATCGGCGGGACAAATGTACTAGTCATTTCCACATACTCATTTTATTATTACATTCCATACTGTTTTAAGGAAATATTCCAATTATTATTTAAGTGTTATAAACAATTTCTCTTAACTATTTATTTAAACTCTTATTAAAACTTCTAAATCATCTTTAAAATATTAAATTGTTTATTCAAAGACATTTTTAAAAGATCGGGAAAGAATGGTTAAGTTTTTCTATATTTCTAAAGTTTATTAAAACTACTATAGAAAAGTGCTACGGATAGTATTTTAAAAGCTTATTTGATTAAAACAAATTTTCTATCATTAGGAATTCTGTATTTATAACTCAAATCTCATTTAAAACATTTTAACAAATTTATCAAATTTATTTCACATTTTTAAACATTTAAAAATATTCATTTTAAAGAATTTTACACTTTGGTCACTTAACTACAAAAGCGCGATTTTCCTGAAAATTTGATTTGGTCGTATCATAAAATCTACAAGATGAAATCCTGGTTTTTCTTTCCATTTTAAAACTATGGTTATATGGATCTGAAAAATTCTTATTTTAAAGAATTCTGACTCTATTTCTATCATATACATTCATTTAACTTTTCCAGCGCGAAATCGCGAGCTGTCGTTATGCGATGCACCTTACTTTGACTTGTTTTTCAGTATTTGCCAAAACTTCTTCAAATTGAGTTTTATTATTTATAAAACATTTATATATTAATTTGAATTAATATTTTACTACTTTATTCATTAAAAACTCATTTTCACTTTATTTCCAAATATTCCCTATTTCATTATTTTAATATTCAACTTTCTATCTTTTAAACTTCTTAAATCATAAGCTATTTATCTTTTTTCCACATTCTAAAACTTTAGAATTCTTTAATTTAAAATCTTAAAATACTAACTTCCATTTTCAAAACAATTTCAAAACTTTATCTTTAACCTTTTTTTTCAAATCAAATTTATATCTTTTCCAAAATGAATTCTCTTTTATAGTAAATTTTAAAAGAGACTTAGCTATGCCAAGTATACCACATATTATTTTTAAACAAGTATGGTCCCAATTCAACCATAATTAACTATGACTAAAAATGTAGTCATAGCTAACTTTAATTAAGGTGTTGATAAAATCCACATTAATAATCATAAATTCATCCAAATTCATCGATACAACCAAATCTATTTCTAGAATCCATATCACAAATTAATGGTGTTAAATCAACATATTATCATAGGTTATAATTATGGTTATCACAGCAACAAGCAAGAATAGAATATGAAATAAAGGAGCTCACTTTCATTTGACATGTTTAACTATACACACACACACACACACACACACACTTCTTACTTCTTAAGTAACCATCAAACACCATTAGTCAACCAATAAAACATCATAACTACTTTTAGTATTTATGCTAACCATTTTATAATTAATTTCAAATTATAAGAAGTATGTATTTTAATCGAGTTCTCACCTTTATTTCCACTCCATCTAACTTTATTGAATTTTCACGAATCGAATCCGGCGGTATTCTGACAGCACATCCTTCCACTATTGTCACTCCGGAGCTCTCCGAACTCCACTTCATACAGAAATCATCTAAAATAATTCTTCTTCCTCTTAAACTACATGTCTAAGACCTTCTTCCCCATCTTTGCTCATGGCCACCATCCTCTACCACCATTGCTCATGCCAACACCTCCCTTACCTCCATAGTGTTCAACCTCACCATGCTCCACCTCCTCCTCCATCATTCTTTGATTTCTTATATGCTAAACCATGTTCTAATGGTATTCTAAGGTTTTTGGCAAAGTTTGGAGTTGGTTTGATATGATTTTAAGAAAGTTAGTAAAGAAAGAGAAGATAAGAAGCCATGGATTTCAAGAAACAGAAGAAAACTAAGAAAGGAGAGAATGAAGGTGTGAAGAAATGAGAGCTTAAGCATCACTATTGATAGCCTTAGGATCCTTAACTCTTAAGTAAAATATTTTTACCAAAATACACTTCCATAAAATATCACTTACACATCCATCACATCATCAAAAGCAAACTTAACATCACATTGTCCTTTATCTCCTTACTTAATGCTTAATGGATGTATTTGGATGGAAAAGTGGATTAAAGTGAAGATTTATTTTGATTATGATGTGAATTGATTTGACATTTATTTTTTGACTTTTGTATAAATATCTTACTTTCTTTCTTTAATTAATTACACACTTAGCCTAATAAATCCATAGTTAATATAAGTGAGGTTTTTATTTCTTTGTTAATGTGTTTATATAATAGCTATTCAAGTTGCAAAATGTTTACATAACTTATATTGAACAAAAACATTGATTTTTGAAAAAAAAAATCTTGTCACATTTTCTGTTTTTTAATCAAACTATTTATTTATGTAAACAAAACTTGAAAATTGGTTTGTTATCATCTTCAAATAATTAAAACAAGATTATTTGAGTTATAAAACCATATTAAATAATATTAAAATCCAATTATTAAAATACGATGTTGATTTGTCAAAGTGCGACGAAATTTGGCAATCATTATAAAATAAGTATATATATAGTTATAAAACATTTATCAACCAATTATTATCATTATATAACAATTTTAAAAGAAGTTATTTATCTTTAAAAATGATCATTGAATGTATATTCCATTTTATTGCAAATCGACTTTTGTCACTTTTCGATGAAAATCCAAACTTCTTGATTTTGTAATCAAATTCTAAAAATAATTTTATCGTTCTTATTTATCACATAAAACATGATTATTTAAGTTTGAAAATTCTATATCTGAATTTTAAAAAAAAAATTCATTTTCAAAGTGGTAAAATTACGGGTCGTTACACCTTTGTCATAAAGTCCAACATAAAATTAGACCTAGGTGACCATTAAAATCCCAAATTAAGTTCCTTATTTTGATTTGAATACAAATGAAAAATTAATTAGAAATGAAACTCGGAATTCCCCCTTCTTAACTAGAGGTACATGTCTACTTATAGGAAAATTGCATCGTTATATCTTTGATACATGGCAAGTATTAACTTCGGATGGTTGTGATCGTCCTAGCTAGTTGATAGTGTAGAACACTAACAAGATGACTCATGGCATGATTTTTTTCCTTATATTTTCAAGTTTACATTGTATGATTGGACAAATAAAAGATTGCCATGTGACAATTAGGATAATTTTTTGAGTAATTCTTAGTTATGCGATAACACATTCTGTCTTATGTGATAGCTCATTGTTTTAGTCTTGCAATAAATTCCTTTCATCATAGAAATGTGATAGTTTTTTATTTAAAAGTGTGGTAGTGTCCTTTATTTTTGTAAGCATGATAACTCTTCATTAAGACATGCGATGGCTCTTCGTTGAGACAAGTGATAGTTCTTCGTTGTGACATGATTGCTTTTCACTGAGACATGAGATGGGTCTTTAGCATTATACTTATGATAACTTCTTAGCTGCATTTGTGATTTCCCTATTTTCTATACTTTCAATGGCATATTTTCTATAATTGTGATAGCTCCTTTGTTATACTTGCGATAGCTCTATATCTTGTACTTGTGATAGCTTCAATTCTATACTTGTGAAAATTCCCTTGTTATACTTGCAATAGCTCATCATCCTTTTGTCCCTATTTTAAACTTTAAATCTTTTTTGGTATGACATTCTGCCATATTGTTTTCATGAATATGTTGGAGTTGGGTGTTTCATCTTCGAATTAATGAAAAATCATAGCTTTATCCAAGACTAATAGCTTAGGAGAGAAGTAAAAGGAATAATACTCATAATATTAGCGGTTGCATTTTTTTGCCTTACATGATATCACACTAGTCATAGGAAATCTTAAATAACTAATCAGAAACCATGGTTAGACTTAGTTGATTTATAATAGTTACTTACAAGCTGCCACCAATTTATTTAGAGCAATTTCACGCTTAATAGTAGATCTGAGTATTATTTAGGTGTCTATTTTTGGCTAAAAAATGTTGTGGCATCTATTCTAATTTATCCTCCTTTAGATTTAACACTATCTATTTCTGATGAAGTTTATTAACAACTAAGAGAGTATAATATTAAGGACATAGAACAATTTTAATTAAATACCAGGTATTGATTATGAGATATATTAGAGAATTCAATCGAAAAATTTTGAACCGCCTTTGGATGATGTAGTTAGAAGTGGTAACATAATTTTTTGGACCATCTTCTTTGAGATTCTAAGTTGAACCTCCTCATTTCTCTTGGTCGAAAACCAACTTTAATTCGCAGAATCTCAGTGCTCCTCTATTTAATATCAATGTTGATCCCAAATGGGATTTAAAAAAGGCAGGTAGGGAGGAAATGATTCTTATTCCACATCTTCAAGTTGTACCTTCTACTATCTTACTACACAAGGAATGATTTATGTAGCATGAATACGTTAGTGTAGTTAGTAGTTTTTATAAAGACTAGTCGTGATGGGAAAATGTTATATCAACATAATTATTGAATTCATGAACCAGAAAATAAGAACAAAAGCTTATATGATTCTTGTGGATCAATCATCGACTTACTTTATGGTCATCTAAGTACAAACCTAAGTTAATATAAATATATTTGAGTAATAACGCACAATGACAACAATTTTTATTTTGTTTATTTGTAGAATTTGATATTAGAAATAACATTGGAAACTACAATCATCCTTCTTTTAAGTATTAGGCCTTACACTAGATGAAGAGGTAGCGAATCAAGACAAGGAAGCTTATTCTTCAAATACAATTAAGGTTTGGAAGACATTAAAGATACTATTTAATATTAGCTTTTGGGTTTAATATTATTATTTCGAAAAAAATTTCTACTTTATATGAAATCTTTTTATGTAGGACTAAATTTTGGGAAAACATTAAATATGTATTTTGTTGTTATTAGATTGTTTTGCTATGTATGTGGTACTTGAGGCATGTAAACTATGTTTTCTATGTTGAATTCAAACTTGTGGAATGTTGTTAAAATGATTGTGGAATATATGTATTGAAATGTTGAAGTCCTATATAATTATGTTGAATTCAACTATATCTTAGTATTCTTGTCTAAGGTAATATGTACATTCAACCAAAATATGTGCAAAAGAGCAGGTTATAGGACATTGTAATATAAACAACCACAAATTGCCTAAATTTGCGGCGGTTTAAAGAAACCTTAGGATGTCATATATAATTTTCCTAATGCAACTCTTAGTTTCCTATTCACTTGAAAACAAATAAAGCTTAAATTTCAATACAATGTTTGAAACTAATTCCATCTTTGAAAATGATATATTATTTAAATCTTCTGATTCTAGCGATTCATTTGAAATCGGTACAATTTCATTATTAAAATCATATCAAGTTCAAATTATAAATTTAGGAGAGGAAGAATTGTTTTTCATGGAAGTGTGATGGGATGCCGAATAGAATAACACAATCATCAATCGGGGTATGAAAGTATAATGCAAGAACATTTTAGTGCACCATGTACCGATAGTCATATAAATTTTCATCATTGTTTCTGAATAAGTAAAAATATTTTTAACTGAGTATTTAGCTCTACTTTAGAGCATTATAAGTATTTTGTGCAAAAGTAAAACAAAAAGGAAATTATTGGTTATATCAACTAATCAATAAATTATTATTGCATTATATGTTTTAAGTTATTTTGTTCATGTGGCTTCTTTAGATGAGTACTTTAAAATTAGATAAATATTATAATTTTATATCTAGAAAGATTTTTTATAGCTACATAAAGGTTTTATGTTAAGAATATCAGCGAGCTCCGAATCAAAAACATATTGAAACATTAAAAGGAGTTCGACATTTAGGTAGATTTTCAGGAAAGTTACGAAGTCTTGATTGCATGCATTGGATTTGGTAAAATTGTCCCATTGCTTGGCATGGACATTCATAGGTCATTAAACTAAAGCAGCTATGACTCTTAAAGTGGTTGTATCTCAGGAAATTTTGTTTTAGCATGCTTTTTTTGGTTGTCCAAGATTTATGAATGAATAAACGTGTTACAATAGTCTTGTGTTTTTCTAATTTAGCAAACGTCTTTTCTCCATCTTGCAACTTTAATATTGTAGGAAATCAATATGACATAGGTTATTACTTAGCTCATGGAAAATTTACCCAAAATGGGGAATCCTAGTTCATACTATTTGTAGTCTACAAATTAAGAAAGAATTCTTTCTGCAAATGCACAAGAAGGAGATAGAAAAGAAGTTGAGCATGCATTTGGAGTTTTGCAAGTGTGTTTTGCTATTGTAAAAAATTCAATTACATATCATAAACCATAGACATTAAATATTATAATGAAAGAATGCATTATCGTGCAATGTATCATTACTGAGGAAGAAAGGGGAGCATTTCTGAAACACCCCACACCCCTTAATATACCCAAAAGGACAAATTAAAAGGTGTGGTGCGTTGTAGGTATAATTGAAACTAACAGAGACTAAGATTCACAAGACAGAAATAGATAAAATCAGCGGAAACTAAATAAGTATTTAATCAAAACAAAGCTTCATAATTAATTCATAAATAAGTCAAATGCCAAATCAACATCCATATCTCAAAACCCATCATGTCTTATGAAATAAAAATTCATAGTCTCAAAATCAGAGTACGTAACATCTGCATACAAGAACAAAAGATGAAAATAAAAGAAGTACATAGAAGAAATCTCCTCCAAGAAGAACTCCAAGCTGCAGCAATCTACTAGCTTCTCCCTTGATTGCCTAAGGGTGAAAAAGGGAGAAATAGAGGAGTGGGTCAGACTAAAAGTCTGGTGAAAGATAGTAATTACTAGAGTCTTTAAGCAAGATAAAAGTAATAGACTCTACAACAGTTCCAGCATAAATAAGGATAACAAAGGAAATAGGAAAGGGATAAACTAGAAATAAATACGATTAAATATTGCTCAAGATAGGTTAACTTTGATTGCTCGCACTTGTTCTGATTTAATTAGGCTGAATTCCTAATCATGTAATTAAGATGTAACCCTAATTCTATCCTTTTTGATCGGCCTGCTACTCCATAGACCTTACTGTGGACCAGCCGCTATATAACTCCCTACACAGTAGCCAATGGTATCTATGAAAGATGCATAAAGCAACTACTATGGATCTGGACGATATATATAGCTCTCTACATAGAAGGCAATGGTGTCTACTAAAGACACCCAAACTAAGCACTTGGAACTCATAGCTATTACTGAGCACCCGAATGGAAGTCGCACGCATAACTACCACCATGCTCATGCTACCTTTTGCTCCACCTATTAGGTCTTCTTATTACCTCCAACGTCCAGTATAGTGTGCCCCTCATCTCACTTCAGGCTAATGCGAGATCACCATGTGTCCATTGAAAAATAGGGGAAATGCTGTTGGTACTGGCCCTTCATCCAAACAATATCTAGTTGCACCCCTTATCCAAATCCCTATGATTTGGACTTCTATTTGACCAATTACTACCATTCTTAGCATAAGCGTGCCCTAGGGAATGCTATTTGGTATAGGTCCTACTTTCATCTTTGCTTATTAACTTAGATAAATTATTTAAATAAGCCTTTGTTATCATTTTACTTTCTATGCTTATTAATTTATCCCAAGCCTTAAAATAAGTCTCATTCTATTCTTTTTCTTACTATAACCTACGTTATAATCATGCCTATTACTTAACCCAAGGTCTAAGTGTGAAAATAAGCTTCTTTCATCTTTTACTCTATTTAGTTATAATTCTAAGTTATAACTATGCCAATTATCTTTAATTAGTCCAATTCTAATTATAATTAGACATAAATTCGATCCAATTCCAATATTTATTACAGTCCAATTCCATTATTTATTGCAGTCATTATTTTTTACATCTTATTTTCTTCATTCAATATTCTTACTTATAAAATCCATATTTGCGTTTAATTTATTCTAATCCATACGCGTAGAAAAGGGGGATGAAGAGAATAGACGTTTGCATAAAATCCAAAACGTCGAAAAAGATGTAAATAAGAAATAAATAACAGTAAATAAACTTAAATAATGTAAATTAATAAAAAGATATGCTTAACAGTAATAAATTATAATTAACTGAAATAATACTAAAATTACTGAAAAGAATAACTGAAAGGAAATAGACTGAAAATAATTTTAAAAACTGTAAATAACTACTTAAAAGGCTATTCCAAAAATCGTAGTAAAAATACAACTATTGGAAACCCTATTATTTTAAATTACTTAAAGAAATATTAAAATAATTATAATCACTCACCTCCGATCCTAAGCTCTTCCTTTGGTCTTCCCGGATCCACTTGGAGTTGTAAAATAATTTAGTTTATAACGATTTTCTCCTTTGGAAAAATTATTCCGTTTAGGGTCCTTCCTAAAAAGGTGAACCCAATTGGAGAAAACCTAGAAAGAGAAAAAGTGTTAGGTCTGGGGGTCTATTTATAGGTGTAGAAGTGGATCTCGGGCCATTAGATTTGGAAATTGAATATGATGCAACCATGTCATAGGCTGAATAGGAGCCATCGGATGCAAGAATGGAGGGACCAGATTAAACTGAAGGATGCAAAACACGTCAGTCGGTTAAAAAAATCGCACCTTTATTGGAACGAACGAACAATCATTCGTTCGCCCCAAAACAACATGTGGGTCGATCGGGCGGTCGACCGCCTGGTGCCCAGGTCGACCGGCCGGTCGACCAACTTTTATAAAAAAAAATTTCGCTTATTTTGTTTTTTATAACTTGGTCATATTAGGTCGGTTTTTGACATTCTATATAAGGAAATTGACCAGAAAATCACCACGGACACAATGGTGCAATTCCCGTGGCTCAATTCTAATAATTTCACAAAGTTATTTTATTATTTAATTAATTAACAAATTAATTGTTATGGGTTAAATTTTGGGTTGTTACATTCTCCTCTCCTTAAAGGATTTCGTCCCTGAAATCTCTATGGATAAAAGAATGTACTAAATGTTTCCATCCAATTCTACAACCAACTACTCAATCATCAACCATTCATCCATCATCCTTAAGTTTTTCTAATGCAATTTATGATAATTATGCAATTAGTGTAGTGTAAATGTCCCTAACTAATGCAAAAGATTAGGCGGTCCACTGATTCAGTTGACCTCCTTTTATGCAATCATGTCTGTGCCATGTATCCAAATGAATGCAAAAATTTCCTAATGATAACTGATAACTCTATATGTGTGCTACAAACATCATCCAAAAGCAACAATCATGTGATAAACATCCATTTATAGCAACCATGGAAATAAAATAAAAATGCTCACACATACATATGCATATGCTCTAGTGTCCTAGTTAGGCCGATCCCTAAGGAATAATAGTGCCTAGTGTACCTATATGCATCCATTAGCATCCACTAGCAAAAACTTGCATCCACTAGCATACATCATTCGTAACATGTTCTATTAACATGTTTACATCAAATCCTACCATCCATAGGTTAAATCCTAAGTTCTACCCTCCCAAAGGATAATAAAGGAAAGAACCTATCCAAAACTAAAGATGGAAAAAGAAAATTCTAAAACCTATTATCAAAGAGACATGGATATGGGATACGAATTTTCTCCTAATCAAATTAATCTTCTTTGAAATCTCTCTAACCATGTTGCAACCAAGAAGAAACCTTTCCGTAGACTCCAACCAACATGAAGACGTCTTACACGGCCTTCCCAAAAGAGCTTCAAAAGGTGCCATTCCAATGCTAGCTTGAAAACTACTACCATATGAATTTCACTAAAGAGAGATGCTTTTCCCAAGTTCTTCCAAAATCAAGAATACTCATTCTCAACCATGCTTGTCTTACTATTCTACTAATTTCGTTTTACCATTCTTCATGAATCGACATTCCTTGGTTCTTACTAGTTTCCTGTACACTTTACAGAAACTTCCATTATTACTTATGAAAGTAATTACTGCTATCTTCTTACACATTTTCCATTATTCCTAGGAAATGATTCTCATCTACTCCACATTTAAGAGTTTGGTTTGGTATTTATCACCTTGTTTTAAAAACAAAGGTTTCTAAAAAATTTAAAACATCAAATCCCAAAATATTTGTCTTTAAAAGTGTTATCTTTTCGGTTTCCATTAATTTCAAAAAAAAAATACTTGGTCACTTAATATTATTTCCCAAACCTAGAGAGAAAAACTTCCAAATTTTTAAGTCTAAAACTTATATCTCTCTTTCTTTTAAAGACTTTTACAGTTTTCTTTAAAAAAATTGAATTTTCAAATTTTACTTTTATTAAATTTTTCATTTCGAAAACTTATTTACTTTTTTCACCAAACCATTTTCTTTTAAAATATCTTTAAAATATCCTTTAACTGTTTTATATGTTTCAAAACATCTTCTTATTATACCATACGGTCTCATACCTTAATATATTGGAACTACCTTCTCAAATGAGAAATTATTAATGCTAAAATCTCCTATGAACCTTTTAAAAGAGAATTTCATGTTTATGTGAAATTACAAGTAACTTATTTTATATTTTTCGAAATAGGCTATACAAAATATGGTGCCTTTCGTACCTTGTATATCTCTTTCATGTATTCCTTGTAACTTGCACAAAACAATTTTATTGGTTTCATAGAAAATCACACAATTATTCTTTTTATTCCAATAGATTAAAATATGTTTAAATTATATTCTTCCATGATAAATATTTTCTAATATCTAACTTACACATTTTCCTTTCAGAAAAACTTTTCTTCAAAACTGTTTTAATATTTCCATAACTGCAAAAACACTTCCTTATACTTATTAATAATAAGTGTACTTTATAAACCATTTTGTTTCTATACTTAGAAATTACTTTTTAAAATACATTTTTATTTGGGTTAAAACGGATGCTGCGTAAAACACCGTTACTACAACCCAAAAAAATACTAGTGTATGGATTCAATTAAATAAATACCAATAAATCTCATATACCTATGTAAAAAAATTTCTCTTGAGAGTCACTTACTATAACAATAGTGTTATAGCCTATGCTCCACTTATTTTCCACGAAAACATTTATTACAACAATAAAAGTTGTAATCTACGTTTTCGATACTTGATACACTCTAGGTTTTTATGTTTAAAATCTTTGGTTACTTACAATGAAACTAGTGAGTTATACATATATACTCCATAATTTTTCAAAAAGAATTCCAATTTTTCATTATATAAAAACCAGCATAAATTTCATACCATTCTTCAAAAACTCCATGTTTATTTTCTGAAAGAAAATATTAACAATGAAAATTTTCATTTCCAACAATTACAAAAAAAAAATTAACTTTTTTTTAAAATTTCGAGGATTTCAATTTATTGGGCTTAGCATAAAGTGGGTCTTCCTACTTACTACCCTTGGAGTAATTTTCCTAAACTAAAGGCTTTTACTCCTATTCCTCTTGTATACTCATATTTATTCTAAGGCATCACCGTCAAATCCACTTGTCTGAGACAATTATAATTTATGCAATTAACTACACATGGACTTTCTTCTCTGCTTATCTATTGAATTTTATTGTACCTCTCTAACCTTTGCCTACCTCTCTTTGGATTTCCATAATCCCAATCCTAAATGTACAAGACCGTCTCATAAATCTCTATTATGTATAAACATTCTCTATGCCCCTATAAACGCACTTCAAAAGTGATACTTCAAGAACTCTGCTCTCAACTGACGAACACAAAGCGTACAGAGAACCTCCTTAAACATCATTAATTAAAATGATAAGTGTTAATCCTTAAGTTTCTTCGACTCAAGAGGTGTACGACTCATAGTCTTACGAGATAAGAGGTGTACGACTCATGGTCTTACGAGATAAGAGGTGTACGACTCATAGTCTTACGAGATAAGAGGTGTACGACTCATAGTCTTACGAGATAAGAGGTGTACGACTCACAGTCTTACGAGATAAGAGGTGTACGACTCATAGTCTTACGAGATAAGAAGTGTACGACTCATAGTCTTACGAGATAAGAAGTGTACGACTTAAGTTATGTGGCGACTTAGTGACTGAAAAGAATCAACGGCCTAACTGCTAAAGGGACCTACGAGTTAGCAGACCTTGCGACTCAAAGGCTCTACGACTCATGAGGTTCTACGACTCATGAGGTCTTACGACTCAAAGGCTCTACGACTCATGAGGTTCTACGACTCATGAGGTCTTACGACTCAAAGGCTCCACGACTCATGAGGTCTTACGACTCAAGAGGCCTTAAAAGAATCAACGGCCTAACTGCTAAAGGGACCTACGAGTTAGCAGACCTTGCGACTCAAAGGCTCTACGACTCATGAGGTTCTACGACTCATGAGGTCTTACGACTCAAAGGCTCTACGACTCATGAGGTTCTACGACTCATGAGGTCTTACGACTCAAAGGCTCCACGACTCATGAGGTCTTACGACTCAAGAGGCCTTACGACTTAAAGCCCGTGCTTATGCTATCTCTATCTGATAAGTCGGCTACGAGTTAGCACTTGTCTTCAACTAAGCCACAAGAAGAACCCAGTATGGCGCTCATGAGTTATCTTAAGTCGGCTACGAGTTATTGCTTACCTTAAGTCGGTCACGACTCATGCCTTAGCCAATTTTCTGTCCAGAATTCAGAGCTGCTCCTATAAATACCCCATCACTTCCAACATGAAAAGGACTTTTTGCCAAATCATTTCTTCAAGCGTCGTTACTCTGTCGAAGTCTCCATTCATCCAGCAATCAAAGATCCTCAAACATTCAAGACGCTACAACAATCTTCAAGAGATAATTCCCTACATCCAACATGGATTCATCGAATTTCATCGACGAGGATTGAGCTAGTAGTCAAGATTGTTTCTTTTGATCAAGTTGTACTGTTGTGATAAGAGATTTGTATTGATTTGTAACCGAATTCAATAATAAAGAGATTCAAAGTGGACGTAGGCTTAATCTCAAGCCGAACCACTATAAATTGCTGTCTTTTACTGCTTAAATTCTATTCCCGTCACACGGGTGGTGCTTTCACGATTCTATTACACACACCGGGTGTTAGCGTTCACCTTTTATCGTTAACATTTTGGTGCTTTCACTGAGAACCCAACTCAGGCTACCATTCACCATTGCTTCACACAAGTTTGTTGAAAAAGTTTCCTACAAAACCAGAAATTTATCAGACATAATGGCTCCTGGAAGGAAACGAAAGGCTGTCAGATCTGAAAATGTGCAAGATAATACCGCCACTTCTATTTCACCGAGTCATGCGGCTCCAAGCGTCGGGGTGACGCGAGAGGAGCTAGACGCTGCTGTATCTGGACTATACCAACAGATTGAAACTCAAAACAATCTGATGATGGAAAAACTGAACGCTCTGCTCGGCGCCAATCAAAGACCAGTGGGTAATGAAGAAAACATCGCTGATGCTCTTCGCAACTCCGAAGGGAAAAATATTCCTCAAGGAGGATCAGGTGCTGCTGAAGGAGCACCCCTCCAAGCTGAAGGATCTAGGCCATCGCCGATTTTCCGCGAACATCTGCCCGGACAGACTTCTGAGAAAATGGCCGAGGTCTATTCCGCCAAATCTTTGAACAACGAGGAATATCTTTCTGGCATGATCAAGCAAATAATGAAGGAGAGCATGCAGAGGGATGAAGATGAGAGCGAATGGGGATTCGCACCAAGTAGAACTCCGTTTACCGAGAAGATTCTAAAGGCTGAATTTCCTAGAAAGTTTGTTCCCCCACCATTCCTGCTTATCGGGGAACAAGTGATCCAAATCAGTTCTTGTATAAATACGACTGGCACATGACCGGCGCAAGAGCAACTGATGAAATTAAGTTCCGGTATTTCCCAGTATATTTGGAAGGAGTGGCACTCCTCTAGTTTACCAAGCTCCATGTCCAATCAGTTGATCGGTTTTCCGATCTGACCCGAAAGTTCAAAGAGCAATTCAGGCTATACGCTTCAAAGGCAAAGGACATAATGTCATTGTCCAGTCTTGAACAGAATCCGGGAGAACCTATTAAATCATTCCTGAACCGTTTCAATATAGCTCTGGCAGAAGTTGATAACGCATAGCCACGGATGATCTTGACCTATTTGATGCATGCTATCGACAAATCGAGCGAATTTGGAAAATGGCTGAAGATGAAAGAGCCAAATTCTCTCGAAAAATTCTACAAGAAAGCTGATGAATTCATACGCTTGGAAAATCTTCCAGCATCGATGAAGGTGGTGGCAACAAAGGTGGAAAATAATACTGCCGCTTCGGAAAAGAAAGATTCCGGAGGTCAGAAAAGGGAAAATCACGAGGGGAAGAAACAAAAGGATACAAAGAAACCTCGCTTCTTCAAACCCTCAGATTTCACTCCATTGACCGACACTCTGGAAAATATCTTCTTCGCCACCAAAGATGCTGTGGATTATCCCAAACCGGCTGAGATAAAACCGGGAAAGGGCGCTATGAGAAATGGAAAGTTCTGCCGTTTTCACAACCAACCCGGTCATGATACCAATGACTGTCGCCACTTAAAGAGCTTAATTAAAGAATTGTTGAGGGAAAACAAACTGCAACAGTATGTCAAGAAGAACAGAAGTGACCCATCTTCGTCAACTCAGGGGCAGCAACTCCCTACTCAGCCATCAGGTTCAGGTAAAGGCACTATGGCACAAGAATCTGAGAGGCCCGTTATCAATGTGATTACGGGGGGCCCACATCCAGCGGGCAAAAGCTGGGGTGAAATGGAACGATATGCTCATGCTTTAAAATACATCCCAGCAGAGGAAGATGTTTTTGCTGTAGAAAATGCTGCACCCCTGAAACAGCAAAAGATTTCAGACGATGATATTATGTTCAAAGCTAGGGATTCTATTGGTATTGAAGCTCCCACCATAGATCCCTTGGTTATCTCTGCAGGAATTGGACCGGCAATAGTGAGACGAGTGCTCATTGATTGCGGTGCTTCCTGCAATATACTCTTCAAGAAAACATTTGACCAGATGAAGATCCCAATGACTGACGTTCAAGCTTCGTCGCAAAAGATTGTTGGTTTCACTGGGGAACCACAGCAACCAATCGGAACTGTCGAGTTGTTCGTGGAACTTGGAGAAGGGCAGAAAAGAGTAGTTCGCAAGCAAACCTTTGTAATTGTCGATGGATTTTCTGCCTACAATGCTTTCCTAGGCAGGCCCACTCTAGCTGCATTCAAGGCCATTTTGGCCCCGTGGTGCCTAACTATGAAGTTTCCTACAGAAAATGGTGTTGGTGTCATCAAGGGAGATCAAAATGCTGGATGCGAATGTTATCTTATAGAGCTTCGAGAAGCCAGAAAGAGAGAAATGGGTAAAGATGCGGCAGCTCCCCTCCGCATCAAAAACCCAACCTTGTAGCAAATACAGGGTGGTCCCTGCACTGGTGAGCATAGTGGCGCAAGACGAGAAATGGACCCCAGAAAATCCAGTGCAGAGGATAATAGGGTGATGCCCGTGGAAGTTACGATACCAATACCTGTCGACTCCAAAGACCCAAACAAAGTACTTAATGTGGGTTCGCAACTAAGTACAACAGTTCAAAACACACTGATATCATTTCTAAAAGCGAATCTGGACGTGTTCGCTTGCTGTCATGCTGATATGTGTGGAATCTCTCCAACAATTGCTGTTCACACTCTGAATGTCGATCCGAAGTTCACACCAGTAAAACAGAAACGAAGAACTCAAGGTCCAGAGAGGTCAGCAGCTTTAAAGGAAGAAGTAGATCGTCTCATGGAGAATAATTTCATCAAAGAATCCACTTATCCAAATTGGGTTTCAAATCTAGTATTGGTTAAGAAGGCAAATGGAAAGTGGAGAGTATGCATTGATTTCTCAGATCTAAACAGAGCCTGCCCCAAAGACTGCTTCCCGTTGCCTAGAATCGATCAATTGGTAGATGGGACGGCTGGACATGAGTTGCTGTCTTTTATGGATGCCTACTCCGGATACAATCAGATTATGATGAATGAACCAGATCAGGAAGACACAAGCTTTATCACAGATGTGGGTCTCTACTGCTACAAAGTTATGCCTTTCGGATTGAAAAATGCTGGGGCAACCTACCAAAGACTCGTCAATGCAATGTTCAAGCCTCAGATTGGTAGAACCATGGAAGTTTATGTCGACGATATGTTGGTAAAATCAAAGAAAGCTATAGATCACATGGGACACTTGGAGGAGATGTTTACAATTCTTCGAAAGTATGGAATGAAGCTCAACCCATTGAAATGTTCATTCGGGGTAGAGTCTGGGAAATTCCTGGGTTACATCGTAAGCGCTAGGGGTATTGAGGCCAATCCTGCTCAAATCATAGCTCTGAGAGAAGTTAAAGCCCCTAGAACAAAGAGAGAACTGCAAAGTCTCAATGGAAAAGTTGCCGCTCTTAGTCGCTTCATCTCCAAGGCCACAGACAAATGCATTCCCTTCTTTGATGCTTTAAAGAAAGGAAAGAAAATTTTTGAATGGACTCCCGAATGTCAGAATGCTTTCGATCAACTGATTCATCATATGAGAACTCCTCCGGTCCTTTCCAAGCCTAGTGATGCCGAAGACCTCTTCATCTATTTAGCAATTTCATCCCATGCTCTAAGTGCGGCACTTGTACGAGAAGATATGAAAATACAACGTCCAGTCTACTACATCAACAAACGGTTCACTGGGGCAGAGATGAATTATTCAAAGATAGAAAAGCTTGCTTTTTGTTTGTTAATCGCTTCCAGGAAGTTGAGGCCCTATTTTCAATCTCATCCTATCAAGGTCCTGACTGATCAACCTCTAAAGCAAGTCTTGTATCGTCCTGAAACTTCGGGTCGTCTCTTGAAATGGAACATAGAACTCAGCCAATATGACATCGCTTACCATCCCCGAAGAGCGATTAACGGACAAGCTTTAGCAGATTTCATTGCAGAGTCCACTGACAAAGGTGACATCAAGGAAGAAACAATTGACTGCATTCCGATACAGTGGAAGTTGTATGTTGATGGCTCGAGAAATGATTATTGTTCTGGGGCAGGAGTTGTGCTCGAAACTCCCGAAGGACGATCACTATGTTATGCATTGAGACTAGAATTCCCTTCGACAAACAATGAAGCAGAATATGAAGCCCTTATTGCCGGTTTGAAAATCGCCAAGGAACTAAACATCAAAGTGTTACAGATTTTCAGCGATTCTCAGGTTATTGTTTGCCAGGTGAAGAAAGAATTTCAAGCCAAAGGAGGAAATTTGCCTGCATATTTGACAAAAACTTCCGAACTCCTCAATGATTTAGATCACTACTCAATAAGCCACATACCCCGAGAGGAAAATATGAAGGCAGATTCTTTAGCAAAGTACTCAAGTTCCGGAGAAGCTCAATTACTGGGATTAGTTCCTGTAGAAGTTCTGGCAGCTCCAAGCATTGATGAAATGGATATTGATTGGATTATGGCTATGTCTCAAGAGCTTGAATCATGGATGACTCCAATCAAAGAATACTTACTCAGTGGTTCCCTGCCAGAAAGTTCTAAGGAACGTCGAAAATTATTGAGAAAAGCGTCGAGATATGTACTTCAAGATGGCCGATTATACAGGCGGGGATTTTCAATCCCACTACTCCGATGTGTAACTAAGGAAGAAGCCAAGACAATCTTAGTAGAGGTACACGGAGGAGAGTGTGGAGACCATTCAGGTGGTCAAACACTTGCAAAGAAAATTCTCCGATATGGGTATTTCTGGCCGGATATTAATCGAGATGCTGCAGCTTACTCCAGAAAGTGTGACAAATGCCAGAGATTTGCAAAAATCCCAAGAGCACCTTCCACCGAACTCACACAAATGGTCAGCCCATGGCCATTTGCCATTTGGGGAATAGACCTGATTGGACCATTACCGATCGCTAAATCAGGGATTAAATATGCTATTATTGCCGTTGACTATTTCACCAAATGGGCTGAAGCTGAACCTTTGGCCACTATCACTTCTAAAAAGATGATAAATTTTGTAACGAAGAATATCATTTGCAGATATGGTGTGCCACAGAAGATAATCACAGACAACGGTACTCAGTTTGAAAGTGAAGAATTCCAGGATTTTTGCAAACGGTTCAGAATTCGAAAAAGCTTCTCAGCAGTGGCTCATCCGCAGGCAAATGGGCAAGTGGAAGCAGTTAATAAGATCATCAAGTCAACTATCAAAAAGCAGCTCGAAAAAGCAAAAGGTGGTTGGGTTGATAAACTTCCATTAGCACTATGGGCGTACAAAACTACTCACAAAACTGCGACTGGGCACACTCCATTTTCACTGGCATACGGATCTGAGGCAATGATTCCAGTGGAAGTAGAAGTTCCTTCACATAGAAGAGTTTACTTCAACGAAGCTGAAAATGAGAAACTACAACTTGAAGCACTTGATTTTCTTGATGAAAAAAGAGAAGAAGCTAGGCTCAGAGTTTCAGCTCATCAGCAGAGAATTGCCAGGCATTTCAACTCTAAGGTTCGCCAACGCAGCTTTGAGATCGGAGACTTGGTTTTGAAAAGGATCATGACAGCAACTGGTGTGTTTGGGCCAAATTGGGAAGGACCATATGTCATAGGCACTAAACTTCTTGATGGCACTTTCAAACTCATAACTGTTGAAGGAGATCCAATTCCAAGAGCCTGGAACAGCAACCACTTACGTCCTTATTTTACTTGAAAGAAAAAGCTTGGTTCAAAATTGTAAAATAATGATGAATGTATCAGTGGTATTGTAAAATATTGTAAATCGGTGTGAATGAATGAGAGCTATAAAGTGGATGTAGGCCCGATTCTTGGCCGAACAACTATAAAACTTGTGTTCTTTACTATTTCATAATGCCTGTTTTATTTCGATATGTAAATACTTTAAAATGTATTGCTAAAATGTCGATTCAAAATTGCAGGACATCAAAACAATGCTTGCTCGTCACAAAGCTAAGCGGCCTCTATAAATCAGCTATTACACGAAAACCAAGCAACAAAAAAAAATTTCCAAACTCAAATTCCAAGCAAGGAAAACTTCACATAAAAAGTTGGCGACTCCACTGTGACAAACCTTTGTTCACTAGTTGAGATTGTCGTTATGAATAGACATCCAACTAGATAACTTGCGTTTGTCTCGTGAAGTCATTCAACAGTGAAGTCCACTCCTTCGGATAAAGCAATTTACTTGTAAGAGGAAAAGAAGAAGATGTGCTTGGGAACGATAATAAGAGATCGCTAATGGCCAGATGATGAGAGAAAGTTGCCAAGCAAACAAAGAAGCAGACAAAGGGAGGTATGCATCTCAACAGGAAGGCCGGAAGATCCACTAAAGGGACACCTTCCCAAGCGGAAGGAACAGGACCTTCGCTAACTGGTCGTGATGCATCCGATCAGATAGCTTACGTCCGTCCCGTGGATCCACTCGCCCCTGAGACGCAACCTACCTGGCACACCAACCAACCAAAGCCCTCTAACGAGGCACGCCAATAAATGGGAGTGCTTTCCTCAATCAAAAAGATCGGTAGGACCACCGAAGGGGCACCTTGTTAATTGATTGCGGTCGTTTGTACAAACAAACATCCAATCAAGCAACTTACGCCTGCCCCGCGGACCCATCCGACCATGAGAAAGTAACTTCCAAGCACTCAAAAGCCCTTTTCGAAGGCACAAGCCCTCTTCGGAGGCACAAGCCCTCTTCGGAGGCACAAGCCCTTTTCGGAGGCACAAGCCCTCTCCGGAGGCACAAGCCATCTTCGGAGGCACAAGCCCTTTTCGGAGGCACAAGCCCTCTCCGGAGGCACAAGCCATCTTCGGAGGCACGCTTCACCATGCTTGAAGCACAAAATCAAAAGCCCTTTTCGGAGGCACAAGCCCTCTTCGGAGGCACAAGCCATCTTCGGAGGCACGCTTCACCATGCTTGAAGCATAAGATGAAAAAAAAAAACCTCTTCAGAGGCACATTTCACCAGGGTAGAAGTGCAAAATGCTTCTCTTCGGAGACCCACTTCACTAAAGTTGAAATATCAGAATTGCTTCTCTTCGGAGACCAAAATTGCTTCTCCTCGGAGACCAAAAACGCTTCTCTTCAAAAACCTCTTCAGAGGCGCACTTCACCTTGCTTGAAGTACCAAAAATAAGCCCCTTGCTGGGGCACAAAATCAAAACCTTCTTCGAAAGCTCATTTCACTGCGTAGGAAAATTCGCTTTTAACAAATAAAAGTGATCATCCCTAAAAGTTGAAATGTTCTTCAGAAGGAAAGAGAAAGTAAAAACTTCTCGAAAGACGAGATATACTTTATTAAAAGAAGAATGATTCTTCCCTTAAAAGTGGAATAGTTATTCTCTGGAATAAGAGTATCAGTCTTGAAAAAGCTAAGAATATTGTAAAGCACTTGCGGTATGGGGGAAATACTATACGATTCAGTTGCATGAACAAAGTAATATACAAGCAACATACCGCGAGTTCATCACAATATCATGAAAATTAGATGATGTGGAATAAATGCATTCTCAAACGCAGACAAAAAGCTTGCACAAGTAAAAAGAATTGTTTGTTCCACACCACACCAAAAATAAAAAACAGATGCATTCTCACATACACAAGAGTTTGTACAAGTAAAATAATTGTTTTATTTAGTACTATGAAAATTCTTTACATGTGCAGATATCTTAAAAAGTAAAAGCAGGGACCGGTACCCGCACAATCCCCGGTCGATACATGCAAAAAGCAAAAGTAAGGAGTAGAAAATCTAGCTTGTTATTCCTTCTTCTCGCCACCTTTAGAGCCTTTCCCCGGCCTAATGATTAGTTTTTGGAGCCGTTGTGGACGGGTCGGGGCAGAAGGAGGAAAAGGCACGGCTGGATCAACTTCTGCTTCGTCCCCAGTTGAAGCACTCATCTTCTTCTTCCTTATGCCACGCTTCCCCTTCCTCTTTGAAGAAGATTCGCTCCCCGGTGTAGCAAGCAGTGTTGAAAGCTTCGTGTCATCATCAAGGGACTGCTCCGGGGTCTTCTCGACGTCTTCAAGGTCCTCCGCCTTCTGTTCCTGCGAAGCTGCCGGGTCATCCAGGCCTTGAAGGGCTTCGATTTGCTCTGCCTGTGATCCCGGCTGGGAAGCAGAAGGAGGGGTAACCTGTAAAGATGGAAGGACGGCAACTGAAGGAGTGGAAACTTGTGCAGTGTTTGGCGCCTCCGCTGTAGAAGAAAAGAAGTTAAAATCAACATCTTCCGAAAATGGTATCGGTTCACCAAAGTTCAAGTAACAAGTAAGAAGGTCATCAAACTCGGTTAAAACAAATAACTGGTTCATTAGACCCGGGACTTCGCCAAAGTTACCTGGAGGAGTTGGCTTCGCAAGGTCAATTTCATATTTATCGGCCTCAGTTTCTTCCTGGCTTTTCTCTTCAATTTGAGAAAGAGGAGTCTCGGAAGTATCGAGTTTAGCTTCAGCATCTTTTGCAGCAAGTGGAGATTGAGAGCTAGAACCGATGATATCAACATCAGTCAAAGTTGAAGTATGGACAGGGGCAGGTAGTGATGTTGTTTTTTCTGGATGTTCCTCTACCACTGTCCCGGCTCTAGCTTCGGCAAGTTGCTCTTTGCCTCTAATAAGCGCATCACGTGCTTCATCGTCTAGATAAAGCGCTACAAGGTCTGCTTCCGCATAACCGGCAAATGTATCAAGTATGGTCTCCCAAACTTCAGCAAGTGTAATCTCATATCTGGGACCCAAGAATGAAAGGCTGCCGCGGCCCAAAACGCTGTGCATATAGAAGTCAAATAGAGTAGAATCGATGCTAGCTTTAGTGGTGTCGTGAGACTCTTCGGCCGCAACTTGTCCAGCGACCACGTCATCACGCTCCTTCTCAACTTTAAGAAGCTTAGCTTTCAGCATCTCATTTTCTGCATTTTTGGACGCAATTGTTCCCCGCAGCTCAGTATTTTCTGTGCGATATTTCTCAGTAATGTGATGCTCAGCTGCAAGCTTCATTTCGGCGTCCCTTTGCGCAGCATGTGCATCCCGCACTTGCTTCTGAAAGACTTCTTCCTTTTGAGTGTGCGATGCAGAAGATGAGGCCAGATCTTCCTTTAATCGCTTGACTTCAGATGCAAGCTTTGCGTTGTCATCTGCGATACTTGTCATCTCCGCATCATGCTGCTTACACCACTTGTCCCATTCTAATTTATCATTCTCCATGGTCATCATCGCCTCAAGATTAATGTGATTAACCCTTTGGAGTTCGTCGACAAGTTTCTGCCATTGCGACATCCTCTCGATATTAAGCCTGACCGCGTCAAGACCTTTAAGCATGTCTTGCTTATCAGTCGGAACCAAATCCAAATCAAAGCGCACTCCTTTTAGGCACCAATTTGGAAATCGGCTCTGAAGCATTGGAGGGTCGTCTTTAACTTGATATTGTGGCCTGTTAATGATTGTTTGAATATCAGACTTCTTTAGAGGAGGAGAGCTGGCCGGAATATCATAAGGGATAGGAGCGTCGGTTTTTTCAGAAATTTCAGACGCGTCCTTCTCATCAAGTTTAACCCGTTTACTTGGGTCATCGGTAACATGCTTCTTCCCTTTGTCATCATGATATTTTCTTTTATGAGAGTCATCGTCTCTCCTTCTTTGCTGCTCTTCGTAAGCACGCCTTTCTTGAGCTTTTCTAGCTGCACGCTCTTCGTCAGATTCTTTGCGGGAGGGAAGATAACATCCATAATCGTAAGAATCACGCCCTCCGTAGCGCCGAAAGTTGTCGTAGTATGAGCCGGAACGTCCCATCGGAGAATCTGGAAAACGGAAAAGAAGTAAAGTTTAGAAATTTCCAGAAAAAGAGGATAAATGCTTATAAGTGCTGAAAAATCCTAAGTGTGTGCGGCGTGCGAGCTACATGCGTCAAACTACATACCACGCTTTAGTGTGGAGATAGAGACGACTGGCGTAGTAGGCGTCAGGGTTTGTTTTAGGATGGAAGTCGCTTCAACAATGGGAGAAGTCACTTTTGGATTATTATCCCCGAAAAGCTCTTGAGAAGTTATCATGATATCGCTCAAGCCATCAAAAGTGTCATCACCCTGGAGCTCAGCAGGCTTCTCCTTTTCAACCTCCGTATCAATTGACTTTTCAGAAACTCGAGGATTTTCTTCTTCCTCAATAATTGGGGCAAGTGCCGACTTGCTAACTGACCCTACAACATCAGTGAATGCGGAACATTTTATCAAAGCAACTTCAACAACGGGTGCTTCCGATGCAACTTCTTCTACAGAAGCTGGGGCATTCGAGGTCTCTGCTCGAGAGTCTGAAGCAACTAACGTTTCCGCATCAGAGTTAGAGATTTCATGGATCTGGGTTGATCTAGAAGGATGTAAAAGTCCAAACTGGTGAAGAAACTCATCTTTCAACAGAAATTTCGCATCCCGTTCTTCAACTGGAACAGCCATGAGTCTTTCCAGAGTTTGCTTATGACTAGGGTCCCTAGAGGGAAAGAGGAGCGCTGAAATGAGAAAGCAAAGTTAACACTTAGTGATTCGGACTGCAAAATACTCAGAGAATAAGGGGAAGAAAGGATAGGCATTCTTACTTCCTTCTCTCCACACGGCGTAAAACCCAGGGGGACAGCGAACGTAAAAATACTGAGTCAAAAACCCATGAGCAGTATCAGGGAGGCCGACAACCAATTTGCGATTCCTGGCACTTCTTATAACAATGATCGAAGGATGATCTTTGATTCTAACAAAAGAGCATAGATAACAGATTTCGTCAACGCTGGGGAGACGGTCAAGCGTTCTGCCGAATAGTACGCATAGCCCCATTAGAACAGCATAACCATTGGGGTGTAATTGGAATGGAGCGATTGCCAGTCGGCGGAGAAGATGTTGAAGAAAATTGTTAAAAGGAGGAATGGCTCCGCTCGAGCACATTTGTCGGTTGACCGCCACAAAGCCAGGAGGTGCTACATCAGCAGTGTTGTTCTTCTCAGGAAGGATAGCGTCATCCTCAGCAATGCCAAATTGAGTACACAATTGCTGAAAAGTTTTGTACAATAAAGTGGAAGAGGCTCTCTCTAGGGGATTGACTAAAGGAGCTGGAATGAGAGTGGACTCCCCGATCTGAACTGTTACATCTCCTTGTTGAGAAGCCATTCTACACAAGCAACTGGATATTCAAATATGAAGGTGCACGTTTCCTAAATAGTGTGAAGTGTTGTGCAAAACTAACAAAGATAACAAATGAATACAAACTGGAATTAAGCTAGTCGGTAATTGATCGATTATCAGATTTCAGGACTTGTTAATTTAAAAGTTCAGGTACGGTATTAAGTGCAAACCGGACATTTTCGGTTGACTATTTCAATGTTGCTTTAATACTTTGCTTGAACTTGTTGATTTAAAAGCACTTCATTCACACAATCTATTTATGTTGATTATCTGTTATTAACTAATCTGTCATTTGATATGGGCAGTCGGTGACAGTATATTCGTCCCAATTTTCTGTGAATATTGTATTAGACAGGTTATTAGTTTGCAAGTTAGAGTGATCTGCGGGAAAATGCAGCGGTTCATAGTTCAGCAGTTCATAGTTCAAAATGCAGCAGTTCAAAGTTCATTCAAAGCTTAAGTCATGAGTCGCCAACGACTCATGTATTAACTCGTCCACGGCCTAAGGGTTACAAGGCAAGTCAGCAGTACTTCATGTCTTAGGTCGTGCGGAAAAAAAAAGGGGCTTCAGTTCAAAGCGGTGTACAATCCCAAGTCATAAGTCGTCCACGACTCAAAACTATGTCGTAAGAGGCTAAGTCGTCTACGACTCAAGAACTATGTCGTAAGAGGTTAAGTCGTCTAAGACTCAAGAACTATGTCGTAGGAGGTTCGAGCCGTGAGTCGTACAAAGCTGCTAAAACGTGGCCATGCTAGCATCTAACTCGTTTGAACCCATTGACTTTTCTCCTAACCCACTATCCACCAAACCCGATAACCTCTCAATCAAACTACGACCCTCATCCTCATTCCATCACACCATGGAGTCACCCAAAGTTCAGATCGCCAAAGCCTCGCCAATCTAATCAATGAAAATCTGAAACACAGTAATCCTCCATCTCCATCGCCCCATTCATCTAAAGATGAAATCAAGCAAAATCAGGCTCACAAACTACCGGTACGGTGGAATTCGCAACAAAACATTGCATGAGGGGATGGATTAAGTATAGGGAGGAGAACTCACGAATCGGTGATGATTAAAGGTCGAGGAGGGAGCAGAAACACTTACGCAATAGAGAATCGAAAATCGAATTGGTTGATTGTTAGAAAAGGAAGAAATTGCCTTGAGAAAGCTCGGAGGAATATTAATGGCGGATACGACTCAGGAGATAGGTAATGGATAGAAGGAACGACTCAAGCTTTTTATACTTTTGGGGCAATGGAACACGAAAAGGCATACACGAGTTAAGATGAGTCGAAGCACACGACCTATGACTTAGGCGCGTACTTCGAGGGGCAAATGTTAATCCTTAAGTTTCTTCGACTCAAGAGGTGTACGACTCATAGTCTTACGAGATAAGAGGTGTACGACTCATGGTCTTACGAGATAAGAGGTGTACGACTCATAGTCTTACGAGATAAGAAGTGTACGACTCATAGTCTTACGAGATAAGAGGTGTATGACTCATAGTCTTACGAGATAAGAGGTGTACGACTCATAGTCTTACGAGATAAGAAGTGTACGACTCATAGTCTTACGAGATAAGAAGTGTACGACTCATAGTCTTACGAGATAAGAAGTGTACGACTTAAGTTATGTGGCGACTTAGTGACTGAAAAGAATCAACGGCCTAACTGCTAAAGGGACCTACGAGTTAGCAGACCTTGCGACTCAAAGGCTCTACGACTCATGAGGTTCTACGACTCATGAGGTCTTACGACTCAAAGGCTCCACGACTCATGAGGTCTTATGACTCAAGAGGCCTTAAAAGAATCAACGGCCTAACTGCTAAAGGGACCTACGAGTTAGCAGACCTTGCGACTCAAAGGCTCTACGACTCATGAGGTTCTACGACTCATGAGGTCTTACGACTCAAAGGCTCTACGACTCATGAGGTTCTACGACTCAAAGGCTCCACGACTCATGAGGTCTTACGACTCAAGAGGCCTTACGACTTAAAGCCCGTGCTTATGCTATCTCTATCTGATAAGTCGGCTACGAGTTAGCACTTGTCTTCAACTAAGCCACAAGAAGAACCCAGTATGGCGCTCATGAGTTATCTTAAGTCGGCTACGAGTTATTGCTTACCTTAAGTCGGTCACGACTCATGCCTTAGCCAATTTTCTGTCCAGAATTCAGAGCTGCTCCTATAAATACCCCATCACTTCCAACATGAAAAGGACTTTTTGTGTCGCATCCCGGAATCTTCGACTTTCGAAAATTCAACATCGATACTCACTTTATCGACTGCTGAGCCATCGAATGCCGGAAACCCGAAAAGTTATGGTTTTAAGAAAAAGAAAAAGTAGAAGAAGAAGATAGAAGAAAAAGAGAAGAAAAAGAAAAGAAGAACAACAGAACAACATCAGAACAGAAACAATATCAGAATCTCACATATCGCAGCGGAACAATATATAATAGATAAATGAATAATCTTTAAATAAACAAACTATATCATTTTATACATACATCAATCATCAGAGTCAATATACAACTCAGTACAACAATGGACAGTTATATAACTTGTCCTCATACAGAATACACAGCGGAATAAATATATCAGATACAAATACTACGTCTCGTCATCCAGCTTATCTCCAAAGCTCCAGAATATCCAGAATATCCTGATAATCTAACTCTAGACTGCCCGTGTGGAAATTGGTGGGCACCTAGAGTTTAGAAGGGAACAATAAACTCCGAGTCAGTCATGGTGACTGGTGTGAGATCGTAAAACAGTTTATCTTTAAAATAAACAACAGGAAAACTTTAATGTCAATTCGCAATGCTTTTGGAAAATGAAACTACCATAAGACCTCCCGCCACACACACAATGCAAACGCAGACTTGGAGGAGATTTCTTCTTATGATAGTCAAAGATGCTTACTACGCGAAAATCAAATTCTTTTTGATATTATTATTAGTGCATAGTGTAGAAAACATTTCGAAAGTAGAATATAAATCTTAGCCAACATAGGTACCATTATAGTATGCTTGCTATAGCTACCATATTAAATGGCAGGTTCTACAACTAAAACCGTACAAGTCACGTATTGTTTCTTTGGATTTCCAACAAATGGTCAGGCTAAGGAACTTCCTATCCACGATGGGTACGTCCCTGGAATAGACGACCCGAGAACCTAACCGGATCTCTGCCAACACAAGGCCGGGTTACCTCTGCAAAAATAGGTAACTACTGACACGCGTATGCCATCCCCCGATCGTCACCGATCTTCCCGAGGATCCCCGATTCGCAACAAACCACATAGATAATAATAATGCAGTAACCACAGAGGTTAAGTATCTGGGCTCCATACCATGATACCACCTTTATCCAGAAGGAATGACATACACTAAGGGGCGCTACTCCCTAGAACCTTGCCGCATTCGTCCTGTTTCGACCATTTCCGGGGTGTGAGGCTCGATGAAGTCTCGTCCACAAAGCTACGCTTTCTCAAAAAGCCCTGCTTCGGGTCAAACAAAATGATCAACCTATGATCACAAAGATATAAGATCAAACAAATGATCATATCACAAATGATCAAACACTGATCATTTCACAGCAACACTCAGTATGCCACGTTACCAAATTGGGATATATCGCTGATGAATTTCAACTACATAACCTCTGAGCTCGTACGTCTCAGAGAAGGGTGTTAAGCTAAGATAATAAATTATCCGCCACCAACAGAAATGTATTTGAAAGAAATCAGCTTTATATCTCAAATTGTAACGTCAGACACACAATCCATACAAGTCTGTTCCGGGATCGAACAGAACCGAAGGCACTTCTCACGAAGCCCTTGCATTTCCGGATAATTTTCAATCACGTCAGGACTTCCCGTCACTAAGGGTGATAAAACCTCTAAATCGAAGATCAGTCGATGTAGAGTAACTCGACGGTAATCCTTCCGTTTTCAAAAATATCCGGTCTTCAACACCGGTCTTCAATTGCGATTCATAACGACGTATCACATATTCGGAATGGGTTATACGACCCCATGGTCCTTTCCCGGCTAACCCGAATAGTGAGCGTATATTTAAAAACAAGTGTGGCATTCAAATTCATCCAATTCACAACAAATACCTATCTAAAGGTAATTATTGATAGTCGGTTATTTAACTATCAATAAAGATGCGCAACATCATCAGATTCCAAATAATTTTCCAAATTATTTCATCTTCAAAAATATCTTTACTAGATATATAATTTTTCCACACTTCAAAAATAAATCAACGTTTATTTTTAAAACGAATTCCCATTTCTTTATAAATTCCATATTGAATTTATATTTCAAAATATCTTCTGATATACGATTTTCAAATCGATTTTCAATATTCAATTTCAATTTATCTTTTACAAAGATAAATTCTCAAAACGTTCATTTCATTTGGAAAAGCATTTCCATACTTATTTAAAAATAAGTATTTCACAATCATTTATTTTCAACATTTGAAAATATCCGATATACTTAAATCAATATTAAGTATATATTCATTCTTTAAGAAAATATTCTTTTAACACATTTATTGGGGTCAAAACGAATGTTACGTAAAACATCGTTACGACGACCCAAAATCGCTAGTATAGGGATTCGAGAATTTAGATAGATATGTAAATCCCAATACTACATCAAAACATTTCCTTTCGGAAATCATTTACTATAACAACGGTGTTATAGTCCACCATTTCCTTAAATTACTCGAAAACGTCTATTTCAACAAGAACTACGGAAATCTATGCTTTCGATTCATAATACATTTTAAAACATCTTTAAAATGTTTAACTTCATTTTTAAAATATTACTTCTTCAAAAATGAATCCATTTTATTCAATAATATATTCACTGTCCAAAATCGTGAATATATCTTCTTTAATAATCTTCCATATTGAATTTATCAAATTCAATCTATTTCGAATTTATAAACACGGTTATAGATTCTATTTCCATTTATAAAAACTACAATTTATAAATCTTCTTTATTAACTAGTTCAATTCATAACTCAATTTTTATACTAACGGTCCATCTTATAAGTTAATACTTATAATTCATTTATCTTCAACATCGTTCTTTTAAAACTTTACAATTGTAAAGTTCATCCTTTTATAAATCATTTTAACATCATTTCCATTTAAATTCACATTCCCTTATTTCAATTGGATTCATTTTTCCAAGTATTCACTTTTGAATCTAAAATCGGATTCCAAATTAATTTCTAATTCTACTTTAACTCCAAATCAATTACGAATTGATTTCTAAATTTATTTTCACTACTAAAATAAATTCTTATTCTTTTCAAATTATTCAATATCCTATTTTTAAATGGATTCTTCAAATTGAGATCATTTTACATTGATTTCCCAAAATTATTTCAATTTACCAATTAAATTTCTAATTGGATTTCCGACTTATCTCTTTTTAAATAAATTCCTTTTTAAAGAAAACCAATTTCAATTGTTTCTTCCAATCTATTTTAAAATCCAAATTTTAAATCAAATTCTTCGAATTATAGTCACTATTTTACGAAATCCATTTATTTAGCATTTTCACTTTATTCTGGAATTTATTCAATACGATTATACTTTAAAAATTCCTTTCTTCAAAATTCCTTCAATTTCAAAGATTGATTCACTTAGAAATTTCTACTTTGATTCAAAAATCCAATTTCGTTTATTTTTGGAATCCAATGATATCAACATCCATTCAGCTAAATTTTTAGCTTTCAATCAATTTCCAGACATCGATATGATCAATAACATCAATATAATCATTCACAGATTCATACCACAGTATAAATAAAATCAATCAATGTGAGGGGTCCAGTTGGATCCCTCCAACCTGTTTCCCTGCATCCAAAGATGTTAGCACAATACCAATTCCGCTCCAGTACGGAATTATCGCGGTATATAGGTTTTTATAAATCCGCTTACTAACGGCGCAATAGGGTCTCATCCGCTATACGAGGCGGGAAATCATCAATCCAATATATACATATGCCAATATGTATATACTGCTATATATATAGATATATCCTATCATATCTAATACAAACAGCAATCATAGCAATCAAACAATAACTGTAAAAATTCCACATTTTATTCGAGTGAGAAAAATCTCACCTTAGCTTTTTAATTGGCCACCCATTTCCAAACTTGACTCGATTCCCTTGATTTATACCTTGTATAACAATTACATAATTTTATTAATATTTGAACTAATCAAATAAATAATTTTTTCCACTTAGTAATTTTAAATTAATCCAATGATTTCTTTTAAATAAATTTATTTGACAAACTTTTCAATTTCTACTATCTTTCCTGTTTCTTTAAACTAAAGTCTCATTTACATATATCATTCAAACATTCTACTTACAATCAATTTCTTCAAGATTTTTAAATCCCTTTTTCAAAAACCCTCAAATCATTAAATAAGCTAATTTTAACAAGTTAATTTCCCTAAATTAGTTTTAAACTTGAAATAGATATATTTTTATTTTTTATTTTTCTCTGTTTTAAGGTAATTATTTATATATATCTTTTATACATATATAAACATTTCTAAATTCAATTTCATAAAAAAAACAATATACCTCACTGCCTTGCCCTACTTGCGACTCCCAGGCTACTAGACGACGAACTCGAGTCGGCTCGAAGCCCCAGCTAATTGTCGCTCCGCCACTGCTTGCAAAACTCGCCATCCCAAAACAACACGAACCACCAGGCCTCGTGCCCACGATCTCCCCTACGACTCGAGCCATCCTGGCCATCCACGCGAAGCCCTAGCATTTCCGCGCCTCGACCCATTTAACTTCGCGAGCTTGAAGTTTGCCGCGCCTCACGAATTGCGACCCACGTCCATCACAGCTCGACCTCGAACAACCCTTCAACACGCCGTTCTCTGTTGCTTGACTCGAGAACCCATTCGACCTTCGACCAATCCCACGTACGCGTGTGCGAGCGCGTCTCCCAGGTCACGATGAACCCCCCCAGCTGCCTCGCGATTGTGAATCGAAATCGATCCCAGAGCTATCTCACTTTGCAACGAACTGAAACTAAAGCGAGAGGAGGAAGAGAACGAACGTGCAATATGAATTTGGGTATTTTTTTATCTTCGGCCATTGATTTGTTTTGAACGTGAATTTGTTTATGAATCTGAAGAGGGATTTTTAAGGTTAGAAGAAGGCATGGGTTACGTGATGATTTAAAATGAGATGGAGGATGGTTCGCACGATTTACTTCGTGATTCTCTGCGTGCTTTTAGGCGAGAATTTAGGGATGCTGTCGTTTGTTTTTAAATTTAAAAATTTAAATTTTTAACTCAATTTGTTTCGATACAACTTTCAACGCGTTTACGTGCCGTATTCGCACATAACAACTCCAAACGATATGAAATTTGAAATCCGGTAATAATACTATATTACGGACCCAATGGAACTGGTTTCGTCGAATTCCGAGACTGCGCCTCGGACAGCTATTTTAAATATCGATACGAACGATATAAATTTCAAAACTGATCAAATCAATTCGGAATTGGATTCTGAAGCTTCTGTTATCTTTAGAATCATCAATACGAATTTTAAAAGCTTTTGAAATATTTTTCTTCAACTGTAAATTGAAGATTCAAATTTCATTTCAACATTCAATAGATTAAATTCTATAATTTAATCACCAAATTCAAAGTTCAATCGGGGATTCAAATTAAATCGTCGTTCAAATATTTAAAATTAATTTAAATATTTTCAATTTAATTCGTTCGAAATTCTGGGTCGTTACAAACTTCCCCCCTTAAAAGAATTTCGTCCTCGAAATTACAAGTTAGGAAAAGTGGTCCTTAACTCGTCTACTATTTTTCAAAATCCAATCGTTTTATCAAATTATCGAAACAAATCTTTCTACTAAAGATTCGTTATTGATTCAACTACATTTCCAACTTCAATTATAGTTCAAAACAACATGTTTTACTTCAAAATTCAAATTCGAATTCAAATTCAAATTTAAACTTTCAAAATTTCTCAAAAATTTTCTAACGCCCTAAATTTTCGAAAAATTTCGCCAGCGTCTCCTTTGCGCGGCTAATACGGCACGACTACAAAATGTCCCTACGGACTCTCAGATTTCAAAAAGAAAAAGAAAAAGCCAAGCGGCTAGAGAGAAATCATCAAAAACTCATATTAAAACTCAAATACATACCTTTTGTCGAGCAATTCGAATTCTCTTTGAAAATCAAATCCAATTCATTTATACCTGTATATCCTACTAGCCATTATATCTAGTTACAGCATTCAAACTATTTTGCAAATTCTATTACAAAATTTTCAATAACAACTGCTTATACATCTTTACTTCACTGTTGAAGTTACATATTCATTATCGTTCAATATTTACAGTTCACATTCATTTGAATTTAATCTACACTTTCAATCTAATTTAGATTCAGTTTACTTCTGAATATTGAATTTTCATCAATTATCTTTAGTTCACTTCAAACTAATCTTAAAGCTTCATTTTATTTCACACAATTCAAATTTGTTTCAATATTCAGTTTCAATTTTATTCACTTACAATTGTAAATTCCATTCATTTGAAATTTATTTCTTCTTACTTGAATTTATTTGCAATTCTGAACCATTCTTTTATTTAGTTCACAATTCAAGTTTCAATTTAACTAATTCAACTTCCATTTCTGTATTTCGTGAATTAATAAATTATCAAAGTAGCTTATTCGGATTCAAGTCTCATTTCATTTTCAATTTCAATTCTATCGCTTACAGATTCGCAATGAATCTCAACTTTCAATTTTACTTTCATATGGTATTCCAGAATCTTACCAACATTCAAAAATCATTTTGAAAACAATTCAAATCATTCTTTCGAATCTCCAAAACAAAAATCCAAATTTTCCAAACAACTTCCATTTAAAACAATTTGGCAGCAATTTCTCTTTTGGAAACCCGAAAATGAATTCTAATGATGTGGCCACCATCATCGGGATTATTTTCCAGCGACCGAAAAGAGTTTAGGGCTTTCAACTCTCCAAAATACTTTTCGAAACCTTTGAAATTCATTTTCAAATCAAAAAGAAATTAAACTTTACAAATTTCCAAAATTTTCAAACTCCTTTTCAAAACCTTTCCAAAAACTTCTGTGGAATTCCATTTCGAATTACGAATCACATTTATAATTTACATTCTCAAATTTCATTTGTAAATCACATTTACAATTCATATCCATAATTTTATTCTTATATGAATTTATTTCCAAATCTTTGGTTGTTATTTTCAATTTCTTATTCGATTTCAGATAACAATGATAATGTTTCAATGTTATTATTTCCTAACAACCAAACATCCATATACTATAGTATTTCATAGAAAAATCATTTCTTTTTTTTTTCATACAAAAATAGTTTTTTTGGGTAAAATTATTTCATTTACCCTATTTTAAAACAATACTATGTCGTCTTGCCTCGTTTAAGTGTTTAGAAATCCCTATCGATAATATGGCGTCCCACATACCGACCAAAACCCATAAACATCTCAACGGATAAGCAAACACAATATAAAACATTTTTATATTCACCAACAAATACGCGCTCGTATCTATTATTACACTCAACTCATTCTAGAGTACTGCTGACTCTATCTCTAATGAGTAACACCCAACAGAGCAGGGTTGTCGCTTAACCATATGCTCTGATACCACTTTGTCGCATCCCGGAATCTTCGACTTTCGAAAATTCAACATCGATACTCACTTTATCGACTGCTGAGCCATCGAATGCCGGAAACCCGAAAAGTTATGGTTTTAAGAAAAAGAAAAAGTAGAAGAAGAAGATAGAAGAAAAAGAGAAGAAAAAGAAAAGAAGAACAACAGAACAACATCAGAACAGAAACAATATCAGAATCTCACATATCGCAGCGGAACAATATATAATAGATAAATGAATAATCTTTAAATAAACAAACTATATCATTTTATACATACATCAATCATCAGAGTCAATATACAACTCAGTACAACAATGGACAGTTATATAACTTGTCCTCATACAGAATACACAGCGGAATAAATATATCAGATACAAATACTACGTCTCGTCATCCAGCTTATCTCCAAAGCTCCAGAATATCCAGAATATCCTGATAATCTAACTCTAGACTGCCCGTGTGGAAATTGGTGGGCACCCAGAGTTTAGAAGGGAACAATAAACTCCGAGTCAGTCATGGTGACTGGTGTGAGATCGTAAAACAGTTTATCTTTAAAATAAACAACAGGAAAACTTTAATGTCAATTCGCAATGCTTTTGGAAAATGAAACTACCATAAGACCTCCCGCCACACACACAATGCAAACGCAGACTTGGAGGAGATTTCTTCTTATGATAGTCAAAGATGCTTACTACGCGAAAATCAAATTCTTTTTGATATTATTATTAGTGCATAGTGTAGAAAACATTTCGAAAGTAGAATATAAATCTTAGCCAACATAGGTACCATTATAGTATGCTTGCTATAGCTACCATATTAAATGGCAGGTTCTACAACTAAAACCGTACAAGTCACGTATTGTTTCTTTGGATTTCCAACAAATGGTCAGGCTAAGGAACTTCCTATCCACGATGGGTACGTCCCTGGAATAGACGACCCGAGAACCTAACCGGATCTCTGCCAACACAAGGCCGGGTTACCTCTGCAAAAATAGGTAACTACTGACACGCGTATGCCATCCCCCGATCGTCACCGATCTTCCCGAGGATCCCCGATTCGCAACAAACCACATAGATAATAATAATGCAGTAACCACAGAGGTTAAGTATCTGGGCTCCATACCATGATACCACCTTTATCCAGAAGGAATGACATACACTAAGGGGCGCTACTCCCTAGAACCTTGCCGCATTCGTCCTGTTTCGACCATTTCCGGGGTGTGAGGCTCGATGAAGTCTCGTCCACAAAGCTACGCTTTCTCAAAAAGCCCTGCTTCGGGTCAAACAAAATGATCAACCTATGATCACAAAGATATAAGATCAAACAAATGATCATATCACAAATGATCAAACACTGATCATTTCACAGCAACACTCAGTATGCCACGTTACCAAATTGGGATATATCGCTGATGAATTTCAACTACATAACCTCTGAGCTCGTACGTCTCAGAGAAGGGTGTTAAGCTAAGATAATAAATTATCCGCCACCAACAGAAATGTATTTGAAAGAAATCAGCTTTATATCTCAAATTGTAACGTCAGACACACAATCCATACAAGTCTGTTCCGGGATCGAACAGAACCGAAGGCACTTCTCACGAAGCCCTTGCATTTCCGGATAATTTTCAATCACGTCAGGACTTCCCGTCACTAAGGGTGATAAAACCTCTAAATCGAAGATCAGTCGATGTAGAGTAACTCGACGGTAATCCTTCCGTTTTCAAAAATATCCGGTCTTCAACACCGGTCTTCAATTGCGATTCATAACGACGTATCACATATTCGGAATGGGTTATACGACCCCATGGTCCTTTCCCGGCTAACCCGAATAGTGAGCGTATATTTAAAAACAAGTGTGGCATTCAAATTCATCCAATTCACAACAAATACCTATCTAAAGGTAATTATTGATAGTCGGTTATTTAACTATCAATAAAGATGCGCAACATCATCAGATTCCAAATAATTTTCCAAATTATTTCATCTTCAAAAATATCTTTACTAGATATATAATTTTTCCACACTTCAAAAATAAATCAACGTTTATTTTTAAAACGAATTCCCATTTCTTTATAAATTCCATATTGAATTTATATTTCAAAATATCTTCTGATATACGATTTTCAAATCGATTTTCAATATTCAATTTCAATTTATCTTTTACAAAGATAAATTCTCAAAACGTTCATTTCATTTGGAAAAGCATTTCCATACTTATTTAAAAATAAGTATTTCACAATCATTTATTTTCAACATTTGAAAATATCCGATATACTTAAATCAATATTAAGTATATATTCATTCTTTAAGAAAATATTCTTTTAACACATTTATTGGGGTCAAAACGAATGTTACGTAAAACATCGTTACGACGACCCAAAATCGCTAGTATAGGGATTCGAGAATTTAGATAGATATGTAAATCCCAATACTACATCAAAACATTTCCTTTCGGAAATCATTTACTATAACAACGGTGTTATAGTCCACCATTTCCTTAAATTACTCGAAAACGTCTATTTCAACAAGAACTGCGGAAATCTATGCTTTCGATTCATAATACATTTTAAAACATCTTTAAAATGTTTAACTTCATTTTTAAAATATTACTTCTTCAAAAATGAATCCATTTTATTCAATAATATATTCACTGTCCAAAATCGTGAATATATCTTCTTTAATAATCTTCCATATTGAATTTATCAAATTCAATCTATTTCGAATTTATAAACACGGTTATAGATTCTATTTCCATTTATAAAAACTACAATTTATAAATCTTCTTTATTAACTAGTTCAATTCATAACTCAATTTTTATACTAACGGTCCATCTTATAAGTTAATACTTATAATTCATTTATCTTCAACATCGTTCTTTTAAAACTTTACAATTGTAAAGTTCATCCTTTTATAAATCATTTTAACATCATTTCCATTTAAATTCACATTCCCTTATTTCAATTGGATTCATTTTTCCAAGTATTCACTTTTGAATCTAAAATCGGATTCCAAATTAATTTCTAATTCTACTTTAACTCCAAATCAATTACGAATTGATTTCTAAATTTATTTTCACTACTAAAATAAATTCTTATTCTTTTCAAATTATTCAATATCCTATTTTTAAATGGATTCTTCAAATTGAGATCATTTTACATTGATTTCCCAAAATTATTTCAATTTACCAATTAAATTTCTAATTGGATTTCCGACTTATCTCTTTTTAAATAAATTCCTTTTTAAAGAAAACCAATTTCAATTGTTTCTTCCAATCTATTTTAAAATCCAAATTTTAAATCAAATTCTTCGAATTATAGTCACTATTTTACGAAATCCATTTATTTAGCATTTTCACTTTATTCTGGAATTTATTCAATACGATTATACTTTAAAAATTCCTTTCTTCAAAATTCCTTCAATTTCAAAGATTGATTCACTTAGAAATTTCTACTTTGATTCAAAAATCCAATTTCGTTTATTTTTGGAATCCAATGATATCAACATCCATTCAGCTAAATTTTTAGCTTTCAATCAATTTCCAGACATCGATATGATCAATAACATCAATATAATCATTCACAGATTCATACCACAGTATAAATAAAATCAATCAATGTGAGGGGTCCAGTTGGATCCCTCCAACCTGTTTCCCTGCATCCAAAGATGTTAGCACAATACCAATTCCGCTCCAGTACGGAATTATCGCGGTATATAGGTTTTTATAAATCCGCTTACTAACGGCGCAATAGGGTCTCATCCGCTATACGAGGCGGGAAATCATCAATCCAATATATACATATGCCAATATGTATATACTGCTATATATATAGATATATCCTATCATATCTAATACAAACAGCAATCATAGCAATCAAACAATAACTGTAAAAATTCCACATTTTATTCGAGTGAGAAAAATCTCACCTTAGCTTTTTAATTGGCCACCCATTTCCAAACTTGACTCGATTCCCTTGATTTATACCTTGTATAACAATTACATAATTTTATTAATATTTGAACTAATCAAATAAATAATTTTTTCCACTTAGTAATTTTAAATTAATCCAATGATTTCTTTTAAATAAATTTATTTGACAAACTTTTCAATTTCTACTATCTTTCCTGTTTCTTTAAACTAAAGTCTCATTTACATATATCATTCAAACATTCTACTTACAATCAATTTCTTCAAGATTTTTAAATCCCTTTTTCAAAAACCCTCAAATCATTAAATAAGCTAATTTTAACAAGTTAATTTCCCTAAATTAGTTTTAAACTTGAAATAGATATATTTTTATTTTTTATTTTTCTCTGTTTTAAGGTAATTATTTATATATATCTTTTATACATATATAAACATTTCTAAATTCAATTTCATAAAAAAAACAATATACCTCACTGCCTTGCCCTACTTGCGACTCCCAGGCTACTAGACGACGAACTCGAGTCGGCTCGAAGCCCCAGCTAACTGTCGCTCCGCCACTGCTTGCAAAACTCGCCATCCCAAAACAACACGAACCACCAGGCCTCGTGCCCACGATCTCCCCTACGACTCGAGCCATCCTGGCCATCCACGCGAAGCCCTAGCATTTCCGCGCCTCGACCCATTTAACTTCGCGAGCTTGAAGTTTGCCGCGCCTCACGAATTGCGACCCACGTCCATCACAGCTCGACCTCGAACAACCCTTCAACACGCCGTTCTCTGTTGCTTGACTCGAGAACCCATTCGACCTTCGACCAATCCCACGTACGCGTGTGCGAGCGCGTCTCCCAGGTCACGATGAACCCCCCCAGCTGCCTCGCGATTGTGAATCGAAATCGATCCCAGAGCTATCTCACTTTGCAACGAACTGAAACTAAAGCGAGAGGAGGAAGAGAACGAACGTGCAATATGAATTTGGGTATTTTTTTATCTTCGGCCATTGATTTGTTTTGAACGTGAATTTGTTTATGAATCTGAAGAGGGATTTTTAAGGTTAGAAGAAGGCATGGGTTACGTGATGATTTAAAATGAGATGGAGGATGGTTCGCACGATTTACTTCGTGATTCTCTGCGTGCTTTTAGGCGAGAATTTAGGGATGCTGTCGTTTGTTTTTAAATTTAAAAATTTAAATTTTTAACTCAATTTGTTTCGATACAACTTTCAACGCGTTTACGTGCCGTATTCGCACATAACAACTCCAAACGATATGAAATTTGAAATCCGGTAATAATACTATATTACGGACCCAATGGAACTGGTTTCGTCGAATTCCGAGACTGCGCCTCGGACAGCTATTTTAAATATCGATACGAACGATATAAATTTCAAAACTGATCAAATCAATTCGGAATTGGATTCTGAAGCTTCTGTTATCTTTAGAATCATCAATACGAATTTTAAAAGCTTTTGAAATATTTTTCTTCAACTGTAAATTGAAGATTCAAATTTCATTTCAACATTCAATAGATTAAATTCTATAATTTAATCACCAAATTCAAAGTTCAATCGGGGATTCAAATTAAATCGTCGTTCAAATATTTAAAATTAATTTAAATATTTTCAATTTAATTCGTTCGAAATTCTGGGTCGTTACATTTTGCCAAATCATTTCTTCAAGCGTCGTTACTCTGTCGAAGTCTCCATTCATCCAGCAATCAAAGATCCTCAAACATTCAAGACGCTACAACAATCTTCAAGAGATAATTCCCTACATCCAACATGGATTCATCGAATTTCATCGACGAGGATTGAGCTAGTAGTCAAGATTGTTTCTTTTGATCAAGTTGTACTGTTGTGATAAGAGATTTGTATTGATTTGTAACCGAATTCAATAATAAAGAGATTCAAAGTGGACGTAGGCTTAATCTTAAGCCGAACCACTATAAATTGCTGTCTTTTACTGCTTAAATTCTATTCCCGTCACACGGGTGGTGCTTTCACGATTCTATTACACACACCGGGTGTTAGCGTTCACCTTTTATCGTTAACAATAAGTAAATTTTACATACCGTTAATTAAAACAATTAACTAAATTTAAATAATCATAAATTAATTAAATTAATTAAATTCAACCTCAATAGTTATAACAATTAATTAAAATACCATTTGTTAAAATGATTCATTTTACTATAAAACATCATTAATTAAAATGATTTAACTAAATTCCAAATATTATTAGTTAAAACAATTAATTAAATTGAAAACAATCATTAATTAAATGATTAATTAAATTCAAATATCATTATTTAAAATAATTAATTAAATTTAAAACAATCATTAATTAAATGATTAAATAAATTCAAATATCATTATTTTATAATGATTAATTACTTTTAAATATCATTAATTAAAATGATTATTAATTTCAATTATCATTAGTTAGAATAATCAATTAAACTCAAGAAATCATTAGTTAAAATGATAAATTAAATCTTATCTCATTTAAATCAATGACAAACCAATTTTAAACATCATTTATTAAATTGGTTAATTAACCTCAAAATGATTAGTTAAAATGATTAATTATTTTAAATTATCATTAATCAAAATGATTAATGAATTTTAACATTCTTTTTAGCGGAAAAACAAGCTCAAGTTCAAAAATATATGATAGGGGTTCGTAGATGAAATTTAATAAATGACGATATAGCGAGATCGCTATAACGACAATTAACAAGTTAAATGGAATATCAGGATTTATTTCAATTAGCCATAAATATAACATCATATGGAAGTAAATAAATAATAATGGGCGAGAAACCCCATAGGGTCTCTATACAGATTTTCCTTCAAAACAATGGTTATGGATAATATATATATATATATATATATAATCATATGGGTTCATAACGATCAAATTAACATGTCATCAATTTTCCAAACGGAAATTCAACCAAACAGGCAATCAATAATTTAACTAACATCTAAGTAATTAAACGTTTTTAACATTATAGGTATGATATAATAAAATTTAATGTGACTTAAACTCACATTGATTTTCGTTCTCGCCGAAACATTCCAATTTTGCAGTGAAACCAAATGGGCGTTCGATTTTAGCATAAATTCCAAGAAGCTCCAAATCCAACTAAACCAATTCCATTGCGTACATCTTGACGACATGAGTCCAACACAAAAAACGGCGTTCGAATCCGACCCCGTACGCAAAAATTATACAAACTACAAGTTTTCAAAAATTAAATAATATAATTAGTTACTAATTACATTTCTAAATATCATTACCCAAACAAAACTCTTTCTTCCCTAACTCAAGACCACTGTGCATGCACAAAGACATATGCATAGCACAAACCATGAACACTCCCTCTCTCTCCCCTCAACCTCCCTTGTACCTCGATGAAACTTCGATCCAACAAGTCCGTTGCTCCTCTCTACGTGAGCTCCTCCCGAACATCACCACAAATCAACGCACGGAGCCCCCCTCGAGAACACGACCTGAAAACAGCCCCTAAACCCCTTCTTGAATGCGTTTTGCATCCCAAGTCCATAGGCCATGAAATTTTGTGGTACGATGTCCCTCGATACGAGCAACGCAACTATGGTCTTCAATTATCCCCTCGCCTTCTCAAACCCCACAAATCTCGAGCCTTAGTCTACTGTCCAAAACTTTGGACGTCACTAAACATCACTGTGTCCAAAATCAATCCCATAGTCTTGAAGCTCCCTATGAAAAAAATTCAATGAATCCAACGGTGTAATTTACCATTGCTTAAATCCTTAGTTATGGATTTTTAAACATTTATTTTGAAAGAGTAAGCTTTTCTTCATGTTGCAGGATATGTTTTATAAGAGAAAGAGGGTATAGGCATGGGTATGGGGTAGAATGATGGAGGGTAAGGCCTCAACAGTAAGGGTATGGGCTATAACAAGTAGGGTATGCTATTATTTTATTTAAAATTTCCAGCATTACATATCCAAAAATCTCGAACTCCAAACGAGATGTGCCGCTCGACGTTCTATATGTTATACCCCATTCCAATGCACTGGAACTAGTCTCGAGCTCTAATTCGATCATATGCAAAAGATAGCTTTTCAAACCCAATTATTATATTAAATTTTCAAAATTAATTTCTATGCATTTCGAACTCACACGACCAAACGATTCATCTGATCACCATGAAATTCGACGGCATATTATAATTCACTATTACGGATCCAATGAAATTTGTTTCGTTAAAATCTGAGATAGTGCCCCGAAAGGCTAATTTCATAGGTTTAAATATCGTTTTATATTTAATTCTCGATATTTATCTGATCTATTTATATTTGTAAATAAATTTACAAATTGAATTCACCAATTTTATTTATTAATTAAAATGAGCTAAATAATATTATTAAATCCATTTAATTAACATTAAATTTCATAATTCAAATATTTAAACATTCTCTATATTTGAATTATAATTTATTAAATTCTAAAATCCAATTATTTAAATATTTAAAATTAATTAAACATTTAAAATCAAATGACCGGAATTTTGGGTTGTTACATTCTCCTCCCTAAATGAATTTCGTCCCCGAAATTCCTAAGGAAGAAAATGTTTCCAAACCCTTAAGTTTAGAACTATTAATTAAAATGAATTGTTAAACTTATTTTCAAAACAATTAGCTGGAATAGATTCTAAAATTTCCAAGTCTTTAAAATTTACCTACCTATGCCAACTAATCCCCTTCCATTCATTTATTCCAAGATATAACTCGAAAGTCAAATTTTTAGTTATCAAAATTTTTCCAAAATTCTTAAACAAATTTAACTCTTAAATTTTTCGAAAATTTTCGCCAACATCTCCTTTGCGCAGCTCAATCTGAACAACTACAATTTGCCTCTATGGGCTCCAAACCAATCAAAGAAAATAAAAGCCAAGTGGCTTCCCATATCTGGGGCATAAAATCATCAACCAATTTAAATTTTCTAAATTTATTATGTACCTTTTTGCGTTTGATTTATATGATTGGCAAGTAATTTATTATCTCTAAGCAAATGCAGGTGCGCAAGAAGTCAGGTGGAAATCTCTTGCTTACCTGTACTTACATAATTTAAAAGAAAATCAGGCTGACAAAAACAATGTGATGTAACTCTACATGCAAAAACTAGTGTGATATAAATCTACGTGAAATCAACAATCCTTATCTCAATCATATGCGACAAAGTACAGAGAATACTCTGTAATAGATGCTATGCGTCCAATTATTTCAAATGATAAATTTAGATCTAAATACTTGGGTTTTTTAGTTCAAAAATTCATTTTCAAATTTCTCAGGCGACAAAAATCAAAGTGACAAGAAGGGAACTCCTCCTAATAAAGTGTGGTGAAACTCTAAAATCAAAATCAAAACAACATGGAGCATCCAGTGGTATTCCGGTTCCTCCAAAAACATCAACTAGAGTGACAAATATCATTCCTTTCCCAAAATCTTCCAAAATTTCCTTTTTCCAAAATCACCTGGATTTAGGTTCTAATAACAACAATTTAAAATCCTTTGTCTATAAATTTAAACTTTATAAAAAAATGGTACATACAACTACACAACCAATCAATTCAATTCAATCAAATCAAATCAATCAAATTTTGTGAAGGAATAAACTAACACTAACCGCCAATCAAATTTCATAAGGGAAAACTATCACTTAACATTGTTTCAAAATGTTAAATGACTAGCAAACAAATCTTAACTTAGGTTCAAAACTTTCTTGATTGTCCAAAAATATAGGTAATTATCTAAGCGTACTATTTTGCTCATTAGCCTTTGGTTATTGCATAGAAGATTATCCAAACTCACTCGGACAAATGGAAAGTTATACTTTATATTTTATTAGTCGCTTAATTACATAAAAAAATTCCTCTTAATCACTTAAATTTTCACTTAGTATTTTATTCAATACTAAAATTATTTATGAATTATTTCATAAATTCTCACCCAAGTTTTAAAATATTTTATAAAGTCTTTTCTTCATAAAACATTAAATAATAACTTATTCCACTTCATTTAATTGTATAATACTCTTCTATATCCTAAGAGTACATACAAATTTTATTTTACTTTTTCAAAGATCTAGATGGGGATCAAATCAAATTATGGTTTCTCAAAACCGAGTCAACCTCTCAACCCTTTTAACTTAGAGTGTTAAAATGAATAATATTTATGGGTTGACCTAATCAACAAATAGTTTACACTACTTAAATGTTTTTAGAATAATTATATGGTTTTAATAAAACAATGTTTATCAAAACCTTCCTATCCAATTTTGAAATCATTTTAAACCTGTGTTAAATTATCCCTTATCTTATCTAAGGATAAAATCTCATTTATCCAAACAATCTCTTACTAAGAATACTTCCTGTGTTGGAAAACAATTCCCTTTTAAGGGAACTTAAAAATTAAATACCCGATTTTTAATTTCAAAACTCATCTTTGAAAACATATTACATATATTTTTATATAACTTTAAATGATTTATTTATTAAAACTCACCTTTGGCTTTATTTGGATTTGAACTCATTTCGATAGCACGATGAAAAAGAGAATAATTTACTAAGTACTCCATAACGCTTGTCTAAACAAACACCTAATCGTCACTTAGAAGATTATTCAGATTACCACAAAACTAATTGAAACAATTTCCTTCTAATTATCCTAAAGAAAATTCATTCCATCTAAAATTTTACTTCCCAACATATTTTTACTTTTAAATGCTTTCAAAAGTATCGCTGTTTCATTTCTCAAAATTCTTTCGAAATTATTTTCAAAAGTTCTGGGTTTTAGATTCAAAATTCTTTTTAAATACATTTTATAAACTAAATTTATATAAAATTTCCTTTATGTGAAAATCATTTCATATTATAATAATCTTTCTTTATTATAATAGAATTGCCTCGAATATTTATTCTTTAAATATCTTATCCCGCTAATTAGATTATATTAACAACTTTTATTAAAGTTTAATCTTTAACCCACCATTATTAAATGGTGAATTTTTTTAACTTAACATATTCTTCGAACACTTTATAGTCAAATTGCGAAAATTAATTCACAAATGGTTCGTTTTAAATCAAAGCGCTAAATGCTCTTAAATAAACCAATACAATTTAACAACTAACAAACAACAGTCAATGCTTAAAATTTAATTAAGCATAACTGAACAAAACCTAGTGATAATAAATAAATATTATCAAACAAACACATTATATAACTATATAAAGTTTTGAAAATTATTCCTTTATATATGTAATATAATCCTAGGCAAAATATTTAATTTGCCAAATTTTCAAAAATTCAACACCATGTCTGTTGGCCTTGGTCGAGTGTTTAGAAACCCCTATCGATACTGTGGCATCCCACATCTCGACAAGAATTCATAAAAACTCAATAGATCAATTAACATGGTACGTCTTTATAACATTAACAAATACGCTCTCGAATATATACTACTCTCAAACTCATTCTAGGGTGTCACTTACCCTATCACTAATGAGCCAAACCCAAGCTAAGGTTCTCATTTAACCTTGCACTCTATACCAAATGTAACAGTCCGCCTTTTTGACTATCGAAAGTCGACACCGAACACTACCACTGTGTTCCAATGTCGCGCATCCGATCGACAAAAGGGCAGATTGTTAGGGTAAATAAAAATAAAAGAACAGAAAACGGAGAAAAACCGAATCTCATAGTGGAATCGACAACAATAATATAACAAGAATAGTAGAAACTGTCACTCCAAAAATACAGAGTATATCCGAGTTAAAAAAACAAACCTTATCAGCTTGACAGTTATAAAATCCTGACCTTGCAAATGCTGATAGGGATACTATATAATACAGTGGAAAATAAAAACATTACGATAGGTGAATCTTCGGCTCCCCTTTAAGACCTCCATAACACCAAGGACAACCTGAGAAATACTCGCACTGACTCGAGCATTATAATAAAATAACACCTGGATCAGTCTGGCAATACCAGCATGAGATAACTCGAATAATGGGTATCGTATAAAAGTTCTGTGAGACCACGCCGCTAACGCGGAATGGGTTTTTACCTCACAAGAATAACATCCATACAAGCAAGATCAGAAATAAAAATCATGAAACAAATCCAAATAAGAATGCGCATATATAATATTAAATTATACTTGGCAGAATGAAAATCATTCGAGAAAAATCCAAACTAGACAGAATGGATAAAACAAGATAACCATCCAATCTTGATAGAATGGAAAAAACAAGATAACTGTCCAAATGTGATAGAATGGACAAAAACTATAAGTAAACATCATGAAGAGTGGTTGACTCTTCCTATTCCAATCACAGAAAAACTGATTTAAAGGTTCGAATCAAATAAGGAAAATGAATTTATCCAACATAACTAGGAGGGTGCTCCCCCTTCAACGAAAGTATACCTCTAGATAAAATATACTTGAAGCACATGCGTCACTCTCGGGAACTTCCAAGCTGGACCCCGTTTCACACAAGCATTCGAATATTTCACATCTATGCATGCATGCCGATAGCTCTCTAGATGATGTGAACATACCCTGATGGGTGCAACCCACGTGGCTTGGCTTCCATACGCACTTTGGTTTTAGTTTTTCCGGTGTTGGATACCAATGCTCAAAACGAGAGATAAATCGTCTTAGAATGACGAAGCACAAGTGCGCCCTCCTTTTCCGCACCTTGGTTTTAGTCATTTTCGATAAAGGATAACAAAGTTCAAAGAGCAACAAACCGTTTATATGGTGATAATATACCATGAAGAACGCTGAATCCGATAATTAATAAATCAACAATCAGGGATAATTAAAATGATCATACATGGAAAGTAAATTTCATATATTTACCACTACTCGTTGATTCCAAACAAGTGTTATCCCTTGATTAAAAATGAAGCCAGGCAAGTTGAGGTAGTCTTACTCCAGGCATCGCCTTGATGACATTTTTAACCTTCGAGATAGAAATGAGTCCAAGCCTCAACGTTTAGCATTAAAAGAATGACTAGATCCTTTCCATATAAGCGATATCGATTACAGAACTATTTTTCCATAATCGAAATCGAACTTTGACTTTTAAAAACTGAACTTGTGCTTGATTTTCATATTTCAATATTGGTAAAACAATATTAGAAATATTCTTTCAAAACGTTCTTTTGTAAGACAAAATTTACAATACTATGCGTATTAATACAAGGGTCAAAAACAAATGTCGTTAAAACATTATTTACTATAAACCCGAAAACAATTTACACTTAGCTTTATTTATAAAAAATTCTCGTTAAAGGATTTTTCTCATTTATAAACCATTATTTATAAATTTAAAACAATATTTATTATCCCAAAGATAATAAAGCAATTTAAATACCTTTTATAACTTTAAAACAATATTAATTATCCCTAAAGATGACTAATCACATTTTAAAATCTCTTTTAAGTAAACGAATCCATTATCTTTAATAAAATAGTTAATTATTTCCAAACACTCTTATATCATCGGTAAATTAACTTTAAAAAATCTTTATTAAATATTAGTTAATTTACTTTAATACCTTTTATTAATTCGATTAATTAACTTTAAATATCATTAGTTACCAAGAATTATTGAATTCAAATACCAATAGTTAAAATGAATAATTTGTCTCAAACATCATTAATTAAAATAATAAGTAAATTTTAAATACCATTAATTAAAACAATTAACTAAATTTAAAAAATCATAAATTAATTGGATTAATTAAATTCAAACCTCAATAGTTACAACGATTAATTAAAGCATCATTTGTTAAAATGATTCATTTTACTATAAAACAACATTAATTAAAATGATTTAACTAAACTTCAAATATCATTAGTTAAACAATTAATTAAATTTAAAAATCATTAATTAAATGATTAATTAAATTCAAATATCATTATTTAAAACAATTAATTAAATTTCAAACAATCATTAATTAAATTCAAATATCATCATTTAAAATGATTAATTACTTTTAAAAATCATTAATTAAAATGATATCAATTTCAATAATCATTAAATAAAATAATTAATTAAACTCAAGAAATCATTGGTTAAAATGATAAATTAAATCTTATCTCATTTAAATCAAAGATAAACCATTTTAAACATCATTTATTAAATTGGTTAATTAACCTCAAAATCATTGGTTAAAATGTTAATTATTTTAAATTATCATTAATAAAAATGATTAATGAATTTTAACATTCTGTTTAGCGGAAAAACAAGCTCAAGTTCAAAAATATATGATAGAGGTTTGGAGATGAAATTTAATAAATGATGATATAACGAAATCGTTATAATGACAATTAACAAGTTAAATGGAATATCAGGATTTATTTCAATTAGCCATTAATATAACAGCATACAGATGTAAATAAATAATAATGGGCAAGAAACCACTCAGGGTCTCTCTACAGATTTCTCTACAAAACAATGGTTATAGATAATATATATATATATATATATATATATATATATAATCATGGTTCATAAAGATCAAATTAATATGTCATCCATTTTCCAAACGGAAATTCAACCAAACAAGCAATCAATAATTTAACTAACATCCAAATAATCAATAAACGGGATATGATATAATAAAATTTAATGTGAGTTAGACTCACATTGATTTTTGATCTCACCGAAACGTTCCAATTTTGGACTAAAACCAAACGTGCGTTCGATTTTAGCATAAATTCCAACAACCTCCAAATTCAACCAAACCGACTCCATTGCGTAGATCATGACGACACGAGTCTAACGCAAAAAAAGGCGTTTGAATCCAATCTCATACGCAAAAAGTTATACAAACTATAAGTTTTCGGAAATTAAATAATATAATTAGTTACTAATTACATTTCTAAATGTCATTACCCAAACTAAACTCTTTCTTTCCCAACTCAAGACCACTATGCACGCACAGAGACATGTGCATGGAACAACCCATGAACACGCCCTCTCTCTCTCTCCTCCAAACTCCCTTGTCCCTCGACGAAACTTCGATCCGACAAGTCCGTTGCTCCTCTCTACGCGAGCTTTTCCTGAACATCACCACAAATCAACGCCCAAGTCCCCCTCGAGAACGCGACCTAACAACGGCCCTTAAACCCCTTCACAAATGTGTTTTGCATCCCAAGTCCATAGGCCATGAAATTTTGTGGTACGATGCCCTTCGATACGAGCAACGCAACTACGGTCTTCGATTATCCCCTTGCCTTCTCAAACTCCACAAATCTCGAGCCCTAGTCTGCTGCCTCAAAATTCGGTCATCACAAAACGTTACAGTGCCCAAAATCAATTCCATAGTCTTGAAGCTCTCGATGAAACAAATCCAATGAATCCAACTGCGTACTTTATCATTGCTTAAATCCTTAGTTATGGATTTTTCAACTTTTATTTTGAAAGGGGAAGCTTTTCTTCATGTTACAGGAAATGTTTTATAAGAGAAAGAGTGTTTAGGCATAGGTATGGGGTAGAATGATGGAGGGTAAGGCCTCGACAGTAAGGATATGGGCTATAACAAGTAGGGTATGTTATTATTTTAATTTAAAATATTCGGCATTACATACCCAAAAACCTCGAACTCCAAACGAGATGTGCCGCCTAGCGTTCTACATGTTATACCCCCATTCCGAACGCATTGGAACTAGTCCCGAGCTCTAGTTCGATCATATGCAGAAGATAGCTTTTCAAACCCAATTATTATATTAAATTTTCGAAATTAATTTCTACACGTTTAGAACTCACACGACCAAACGATTCGTCTGATAACCATGAAATTCGACAACATATTATAATTCACTATTACTGATCCAATGAAACTGGTTTCATCAAAATCCGAGATATTGCTTCGAAAGGCTAATTTCATAGAATTTAATATCGTTTTATATTTAATTCTCGATATTTATCTAATCTATTTATATTTGTAAACAAATTTACATATTAAATTCACCAATATTATTTGTTAATTAAAATGAGCTTAATAATATTATTAAATCCATTTAATTAACATTATATTTCATAATTCAAATATTTAAACATTCCTTATATTTGAATTATAAGTTATAAAATTCTAAAATCCAATCATTTAAATATTTAAAATTAATTAAACATTTAAAATCAAATAACCAGAATTTTGGGTTGTTATAATATGTATAATCAATACCTTGCCATTTACATATGGACATAGGACTATAAACTAAGAGGATTGCCTATCTTGTCCATAACATACTTAAGGGCTATCGCACATATTTACGACCTATTCTTTTATCTCTTTTGATCATGTGGCTTGGACTTTCGAATATCTTACTCTGAAAGAATGTATAGGCTCTCGAACAACTTGTTCCAAAAGACCATATGGGCTTTCAAATTCCTCATTTTAAAAGTCCATGGGATCATGGAGCCATTCTTCAATGACACCATCTTGTACTAGGCCTTGAATGTTAAGCATAATCTTGATCTCTTAACACCATTTGGTTAACACCAATTAAGCCATACTTAGTCATGTCATGTAACTCCCCTAAATTTAATTCAACACTATTCGAAAATTTTAATTAGATAGATTAAATAGAATAATGTAATGGGAGATGGGCATGAGATTTGATAATTAATAAGGTCAAGCCATGATTAATTAACCACGTGAGATTAAAACAGTAAAATAGGAATATGCCTATCTTTTATCCCTTAAACGCTCACCCTCTCATTCATTTATCATTTTTCACGCTAAAAACAATGAAAAAGGAAGATATAGGGCCGACCATTATTCATGGTAGAAGGAAGAAGAAATCAAAAGGGATTTGGAAGATAAAGCTTAGGGGAATTATATACCATCAAACCTCAACTCCAATATCTAAATTAAGGTGAATAATAAGTGAACCATCTCTATTGTTGTTTTCGAATTCGGCTATAGGTAATATCCAAAATTAGCTATGATAGTTTTTTGAAAAGATTTGGACAAAAGTATATATATTTCTCCAATAGAAATTTTACAAAGAATAAGAGTTGGTGAAAAGAAAATGCTTTTAAAAGAAATAAACAGTTTTTATACTAATTACAGAATTACCCTCGTCGTCGTCATTGATGCTGCAATCATCTATGCCGTAGCTATGCTTTTCTACATTAAGTATAGTGGATGCATATAATATCAATCTCACTTGGTACGGAATGAATCCACTTAGTTGAAATGAGAAGTATGAGTAAGGTTGGCATTCATGCCTTCGATACCGATGATGTCGTATGTCTTAAGACCATGTATCAATGCCGCAAGTTTTCACCATAGTTTTAAATGATGTCACATGCCACTATTTCAATACTAACTATATTAAGGCAACGATGCCGCATGTTTTCTATATCGATGTCATAGCTTAAGGTAGTGATACCGCAAGCATTATTTTGGATGATTAACTATTTTGTGGCGATGATGTCGCATTACTTGATTTCAGTATAAAGGAAATTTATATTGTGGGTTATCAATGCCGGCATTATATGTTTTAGGGCACAGAGCCGAAGTACTATGATTTTCGATATTATAGTATTAACACCTGATTTCGGCGATAATGCCAAGCGGCATTGATGCCGCTACTTTTTATTTCAACACTAGTGAGGCCTATTTTATGCAAATTAAAAGTAAGTTTTAAAGGCGAGATAGCCTATGTTTTTAAGAAGGTCAATAACCTTATGATTTCAGCAGTTAGCCACGAGATTTATAAAATCAAGTTTTTTTTTCTAACCTTGGATAAGGGTTTGATATTGATATTGCGGCATGAATGTCGTAAGTCTTTTACATTGCTATATAAATGGTGGGGAGACATATGTATAATGATTTCAACATTGTATAGTGCAGCATGAATGCCACATATTTTCTCTATTAACGACGGTGAGCCATAAGTTTTATTTGACATTGTTTATTGGGGATACCAATGTAGATTAACTTTAACATGCTATATGCTTTAAAAATTTGACATTGTTCATTGGGGATACCAATGTATATCATATTGACACCATTGTTTTATAAATCGACATTAATCATTGGGGATAACAATGTATTTCATTTTAAAATTTTGACATAGATCATTGGTGATACTAATGCATATCATTTTGAGATGTTATAAGTCTAAGCGGTATACAACCTAATTGGAGACACTAGTAAACATAGGTTGAATGTTTGGATTAAACATGAATTAATTTGATAAGTGATGGGTTCATAGTTATCCTAGGAAACTATAGAATGTGTGATGGATAGCCTACATCATGTCAGGGATGGATAGTCTCTATATGATAGGGTCTACTTTGATTTAGGTCTTAAATGATGAGGTCTACCTTGATTGAGGCCTTAAATGGCAGAGTCTGCCTATTTCTCTTTTAAAAGTATTATAGAAGCCCGCTTCATATTTAGAAGTATTAGTGAAAAATGGGTTTGGAAGTATTAGGTGGTTGATAAGGCTTCGTCGGTATTTTATACCATGGGAAGAGGTGGGTAAGTAATCGTGTGTGCAATGTAAGGTTAGATTAGAATTGCTAATCTTAATGGACATAACAATTAAATGGAAACCAATTGGTATAAGTTTACGTTATGGACAGTTTATAGATTTTCCAGTCACCAGTACATTATTCTGACCCCCTCCTCATTACAACACACATGATAGATTTAAAGGAACATGTCACTAGAGCTGGATGTGCTTTGTTGTTGGAGAAGTCTTCTTTTCTCTCATGTTCGATGCTGATGTGACAATCTGCTATCAAGAAATACCATTAATTTTAAGGTAGTAGTCATAATCAATATTCTTATCCTATTATTATTTCCGCTATGAGTTTTGATTTCTATCAATATCTGATAATGCTCATGCTTATTGCAGGTATCAAATCCAATGATTTGTGTTTTGATGGACTTGGGTTTTGATTTTTGTCGAAATTTAAGCCCATTAAGGTATGAGTTTGTACAACAATGTTTCATGTACCTGCTACAACTACATACTTTTAGTAATTGCAAGTTTCATTTTGATTTTTGAAAGATTTGGGACAATAACAAAACATACTGAATTGATTTGGGTACTCCAATCTATGATTACATGGCTGGCTAGAGCTTAGTGTCTTTCTAATTTGCACCTTAACGGTGTATGTGATCCAAACTATCCATAATTCATTCAAACATAAACAAATGAATAGAGCCCGCATGGAAAACATAATTTGTAACTCATAAGTAGTTTAATTCATAACCTTTGGTTTCAAGAGAATAACAAAAAAGCAAATGTCCGAATTGACACCCTGATCAAAACTAAACTGTCAAAACTGAAAAGTGCAATAGGCAAACGTTATATCATGGTCAAAATTTTATGTTGTTTATGACTGCATAGCTTTAAGTTATTCCTAACTTAGAACGAGATGCCAAAAACATTCTTAATAGAATGTTACTAAATGACATTAGACTAACAAATGTAGTCATAACCGAACACTTCGATTAGCACCAAATAGTTGTCCATTCAACCAGATAACTTTTTTTTCAACATATAATCATTCTTGACAATATAGAAATTGTCAAAAATATTTTTTGTTTAAATTTTACACCTTTAAATAGTCTGTTCTTCTACCGTTACGTGGTTGTATTAGTTATTAATAACAAAATAATTAAAAACATTTCGTAAAAAAAAAACATTTCCTTCAACTTGGTCACTTTCAAATTTCACAAATGGATGGTGCAGATTTGATTGGGCTATTGGGTCCATGGAAAATGGGACCATGAGATTTGAACCCGTATCCAACTATCTACCGTCTGCCCTTCTTCTTCAGTCCTCGTTTCCTCCTCAGAACGCAAAAGCCCAAATGAGACGCCGACGAACCGCCACCAGAAAATCTACCAAAACTCATCAAAGCACATCAGAGGAAAACGAATCCGAACCCGTTATCCCTCTTCTGATCTCCACGATCTCCCAAACTATCGAATTCCTCTCCTCCAACGACCTCCTCCTCTCGCCATCCTCCACCCTCACCCTCTCCTCCCTCGTCTCCCGCTCCTCCCATTCCCTCGCCTCCCTACTCACCTCCCTCAAAATCGACCCTACCCTCCTCCTTCCTCATTCCAAAATCCCTAACCAACCCTCCACCGCCCAATTCCCCTTCTTCCGCCGTCTTCTCTCCTTCCCAGACCCTTCCCTCTTCTTCTCCAACTTCCATGTCTCCAAACCCACTTTCTACCTCCTCCTCCAAACCTTAACCCCTTCCCTATCCTCCCTCTCCTCTTCCCCTTTCCCTCCCGATCTGAAACTAGCCGCGTTCCTCTTCCGCCTCGCCCACTCCGCTCCGTTCTCCTTCATTTCCCATCGCTTCTTCTCCTCCTCTTCCTCCTCCCTCTCCTGTCGCATCTTCTACGAAGTCTGCAGATCCGTTATCCAGTCCCTTCACAACCTCCTCCATCTCTCCTCGGACATTTCTAGAGTCGTCCAAGGGTTCCAGTGGATGTCCCTTCCCCGCTGCTGTGGAATCCTTTCCTTCTTTAGAATTCCTGTTTCGGGCGAGCTTCGTGGTGGAACTGTTCTTGGTCAGTTTGTGGTCGATTCAGAAGGTCGATTTTTAGATCTTTCTGTCGGGTGGCATGGTTGCATGAAACCAGAGATGATTATTCCTAAAACCAAGCTCTATGCGTTGCGAGAGTCAGTGTCCAAGAAAGGGGAGGGGTACTTCATCGGTGGGTCCTACTGCCCCTTGAAGACGTGGCTGCTGACCCCTTATAAGGGGCATTCGTTGAGCAAGGAGGAGGATATGTATAATGTGGTGCATGGGCGGGGCATGGAGATAGCGGAGAAGGCGGCGAGGAGGTTAAGGGGGAGGTGGAAGTTGCTGAGGATGGAGTGGAGGGAGGAGTGCGTGGAGGCATTGCCTTATGTTGCAGTGGTTGCTTGTTTGTTGCATAATTATTTGATCATGTGTAATGAGACCGAAGTGGTGGAGGAAGAGAAGGATGGGCTTGGGTTGGAGTTGGGGTTTCAAGACTTTGGTGGGAAGGAAGATGTTAAAGGGGTAAGGGCTAGGGATTTGCTTGCCAGTCAGATGAGCCAGGTGATGATGACTTGTTAGATATGCATTTCATTTTTGGCTGAATGTGTGTTTATTTATGTCTCTTGATTGCTTTGTTACTTGTTTGTTTTGCAAGAGACTTGCTTCTACTGTGCTTAATGTATGCTTGCAACTAGATGAACATTTGATAATAAGGAGTAAGCTTTTTGGGGATGTGATATATTTAAGGGCTCGGGTTAAAGATTTTGGTTAGGTGAAGATAACTCGTAGCTATCTACTCACTACACACGTTTGTGCATATGTCATGAATAATATGAACTAAGATTCATAGTTTGCTCTTGTTATTAGTTTCTGTTTAGCCTAATTGTACTGTGTTGGATGTAAGTGAACTAATCAATATAATTTTAGCCTTCCTTGCATCAATTTTGCATGTTCTGCACATTAAACAAGCACTTGTTGTTGGTGTTATGTCTTTTGCTTTGATAGTAAGGAAACCACAATTGTATTAATTGTCTTGGCTATAACGTATTCTTATTTGTGAATTTATTGATTACATAATGAGTAAATCACAAAGCCTTTTAATCGTCTCCCTAATACTTATTGGAGTAGGGTTGTTTTCCATCATACTTCATATAAAACTGGCTTCACATACATGCTTAATTTCACAATTGCAAATTAAATCATGCCTTCCACATGTCCATTTGGATTTTAGAATATTTTTGTTTTGTTTGCTTGGTAAGAAAATTTAACTCTCTGTATAAATATGTACTTGGAATATGATAATTTCGATGGCTGTAACCATAGTTATCAAGGCACGCGCCTAGGCTCATAAAAGGCTCAGGCACACATTGTGCGTCTTTTTGCAGTTTGAGTGCGCTTTTTTTGCAAAATTCAAATTTTAGTTTATAAAATAGTTAAATAAAAAATTTAAATAGTTAAATGAATTATAAAATATGGTTTAAAATTTAAAATTTAGATAATAAAATATTTAAATAGTTGAATGAATTATAAAATATGGTTTAAAATTTAATTTGTAGGTAGTAAAATAGTAGATCAAACTTGTATAAAGGGCACACAAAAAGGCCTAAGCCTCAAAAAAGCCCAAGGCTTTTAAGGTTTGCGCCTTAGCGCCTTAACTACAATAGCTGTAACTAATATGGATGTTTTAGCATCTTCATATCATATCTGTGAAAATATGTACTCGTCTATTGCAGGATATCAAGATCACACCATTTGTGTAAATCTTAGCCAGGCTTCCTCATCATTATATTTGCCTTAATTCTAGTTGACAGGATCAACTGTCAGTCACGAGATAGCAAATACTTTATTTACGAAAAAGTGTTGATATTAATTGTGGCCGATTTCTTTTAAACTTCAACATGATGATATTCGCAAAAGGGATGATAATAACATCTCCAAGAAAACAACTCCAATATTTTTATTTTATAGAAAATCCCGTCGACACTAATAATAATTTATTTTAGCCACATCACAACCTCTAAATATGTAGCCTTGCTGAGAATGGATAACTAAAGTGCCAGACGTTTGTTGAATCAGTGTCCAAAATTGGATGCATATTCAACAAGAGCTCGGTCTAAAATTAAAACCGTATAATGCTGCAAGTACTGAGTGGATCAGTGTAGGGTTTATTGCAGTGGTGCAACTTCAAATTGCATCGAAGTAATTTTTCTTCTTCAAAGACTGACAACAAATTTGAGAACACACCAGTTTTTTGTTGTGTTTGTGTGTGTGGTTTAGAGCATCTCCTGTGGCAACAATTCAGGGTTCAATATTAAGGTTTTCGGTTCCAGTCGTGAATTCAAGCCTTAAGATTAAGGCGAATATCCAGGATCCGATTCAGGATCCTGAACTGGGCTTGGGCGCTCATTTCCCCCTCCCACTTTCAGGTATTTTCCAATAAAATTAGGGAGGGGAGGGGGTGGGAGAGGTGTCATTAGAGTGCAATTTGTTCAGGACCCACATAAGAACTAAAAGAAATATGTAAATGAAAAACATTTTCATATGAGATGTTCTATTGATATTTATCTTAAATTCTGCTTGAGAGCTTAATACCTTGGACGACATGTGTCAGTTAAAAACAACATCAACTAAGCCATTATTCCCAAACAAGTTGGGGTCGGTTGAGAGCAAGGAGGAGGATATGTATAATGTGGTGCATGGGCGGGGCATGGAGATAGCGGAGAAGGCGGCGAGGAGGTTAAGGGGGAGGTGGAAGTTGCTGAGGATGGAGTGGAGGGAGGAGTGCGTGGAGGCATTGCCTTATGTTGCAGTGGTTGCTTGTTTGTTGCATAATTATTTGATCAAGTGTAATGAGACCGAAGTGGTGGAGGAAGAGAAGGATGGGCTTGGGTTGGAGTTGGGGTTTCAAGATTTTGGTGGGAAGGAAGATGTTAAAGGGGTAAGGGCTAGGGATTTGCTTGCCAGTCAGATGAGCCAGGTGATGATGACTTGTTAGATATGCATTTCATTTTTGGCTGAATGTGTGTTTATTTATGTCTCTTGATTGCTTTGTTACTTGTTTGTTTTGCAAGAGACTTGCTTCTACTGTGCTTAATGTATGCTTGCAACTAGATGAACATTTGATAATAAGGAGTAAGCTTTTTGGGGATGTGATATATTTAAGGGCTCGGGTTAAAGATTTTGGTTAGGTGAAGATAACTCGTAGCTATCTACTCACTACACACGTTTGTGCATATGTCATGAATAATATGAATTAAGATTCATAGTTTGCTCTTGTTATTAGTTTCTGTTTAGCCTAATTGTACTGTGTTGGATGTAAGTGAACCAATCAATATAATTTTAGCTTTCCTTGCATCAATTTTGCATGTTCTGCACATTAAACAAGCACTTGTTGTTGGTGTTATGTCTTTTGCTTTGATAGTAAGGAAATCACAATTGTATTAATTGTCTTGGCTATAACGTACTCTTATTTGTGATTATTTTTTGCATATGATAACTAAAATTTATTGATTACATAATGAGTAAATCACAAAGCCTTTTAATCGTCTCCCTAATACTTCATATAAAACTGGCTTCACATATCTGCTTAATTTCACAATTGGAAATTAAATCATGCCTTCCACATGTCCATTTGGATTTTAGAATATTTTTGTTTGGTTTGCTCGGTAAATTTTTTTAACTCTCTGTATAAATATGTACTTGGAATATGATAATTTCTGTAACCATAGTTATCAAGGCACGCGCCTATGCTCAAAAAAGGCTCAGGCACACATTGTGCGCCTTCTTGCAGTTTGAGTGCGCTTTTTTGCAAATTTCAAATTTTAGTTTACAAAATAGTTAAATAAAAAATTTAAATAGTTAAATGAATTATAAAATATGATTTAAAATTTAAAATTTAGATAATAAAATATTTAAATAGTTGAATGAATTATAAAATATGGTTTAAAATTTAATTTGTAGTTAGTAAAATAGTAGATCTAACTTGTACAAAGGGAACGCAAAAAGGCCCAAGTCTCAAAAAAGCCCAAGGCTTTTAAGGTATGCGCCTTTTTGTGCCTTAGTGCCTTAACTACAATAGCTGTAACTGATATGGATGTTTTAGCATCTTCATATCGAAAATATGTACTCATCTATTGCAGGATATCATGATCGCACCATTTATGTAAATCTTAGTCATGCTTCCTTATCGTTATATTTGCTTTAATTGTAGTTGATAGGATCAACTGTCAGTCACGAGACAGAAAATACTTTATATACGAAAATGTTTTGATATTAATTATGGCCGATTTCTTTGATATTCGCAAAAGGGATGATAATAACGTTTCTAAGAAAACGACTCCAATTTTTTATTTTATAGAAAATCACGTAGAAACTAATAATAATTTATTTTAGCCACATCACAACCTCTAAATATGTAGCCTTGCTGAGAGTGGATGACTAAAGTGCCAGACGTTTGTTGAATCAGTGTATGCATATTCAACAAGAGCTTAGTCTAAAATTAAAACCGTATAATGCTGCAATTACTAAGTGGATCAGTGTAGGGCTTATTGCAGTGGTGCAACTTCAAATTGCATCGAAGTAATTTTTCTTTTTCAAATACTGACAACAAATTTGACAACACACTTGTATTTTGTTGTGTTTGTGTGTGTGGTTTAGTGGGTTTGGGGTTTGGGGTTTTTTTTTGGGGGGGGGGGGGTTGTTGGGGGTTCAATACAAGTGAGGTTTGATATCGTGCCTATATGGTATATTTCACTGACGATTTCAAATCGTGGCAACGTAGAATACCCGCAGCTACCTTAACAGATAGATAAAAGTGGAAAATAGGCTGTAGGACAAACAATTCGTTTTTTTTTTGCGTTAAAAAACGCGCGTACAAATTTTTGGGTTGAAGTCCAAACATCTTTATTTTATTTGTTGAGCAAACATTATTTCTTCCTCTTTACTTTCTTCTCGTTTTTCCTCGTTCCTTTCTCTTTCAAACCGTGATGCGAATTATAATTCTGAGATGTCGTTGAGTAACCAGTACCGATTTTGATTTCTTGTCTTTTTTTTATTCTTTTGTTCTCACTGTATAGTAAGAAAGATAAGTTTAACCTAATTTTTCGATGTCGATTTGAATTTTGTGCTTGATCTGGCTGCTTTTCTTTTCTTACTATTTTGCTGCCGTTTTGAAATTCTTAGAGTATTTGCATGTAATATGTCTGATCTGGGTACAAGATTGGGAGGCGAAATCGGGTATGATTTCATTATGCTTGATGCTATGTTCATTTAGCATTTTCAAACTGTTTGAAGCTATAACAATATTTTATATGCATTTTTACCATTTTCTGTTGTTGTCTCGTGCAGAGTGTATTTTATGCCTAACACCGTTTATATTTAACTGCATATGTATTCTTTTACATTTTAGTTAGCTTTTGCCTTTTTAATTCACTCTTTTTTTTTCTTTGGCGGGAATGTTGATGATAGTATTCTTGTATTGTTTTTACTTGATGAAAACAGCTACTCTATTCGACTTGACATGACTTGTTCTTTGATTGGTGTTAAAAATAGTATATGTGAACATTGGTCACATCTCATCCCTTGTTCTATTGGTATATCCTATAGTTTGAAAAATAAGGTTATCACGGTTGGTACTGATTCGGATTTGCATACCATACTATGCTTTCAAATATACAAGAAAAGTTTTTATTTTGTTTTTAGTGTTAAGTCAAGCATTTGTGCACTGGAGTTCATTTTGGGTAATAGTTTATCAATTACTTCTGATCATCAGAGCAGTTCAGTTTCTAGTGGTTGTTTGAATATTAAATCTTGGGGTGAGTCAAGTTCTTATTTGAAGGATATTATGAAGAAAAGATCTCAGTTAAATCTTGCGGACTTTATTGGTTATTGTTTCAATGGTGCTGAAGATTTTAGAGAATTTCTTATGACTTATCAAATAAAAGAAGGGCGTGAATTGATTTTTGTTAAGAATTGTTCAGAAAGAATATCTATTATTTGTTCGTGGTTTAAAGAATATTGTAAGTTCACCATGTATGCTTCTTCAGATCCTGGACATCTTATTCGTTTTTTGATTAGGACTTACAGGTTTGAATATTCATGTGGTGCTGGGTTAAGAGATGTTAAGAAAGTTCATATAACTAGTAGATTTGTAAAATCTCTAATTATTGATCAAATTAGAGATGTCCCGATGAAGAAACCGAAAGACATTATTAATGATTTCAGAAGAGAATTTAATTTCACTCCTTATTATTATGCATACACCGGGAAACAATTGGCGTTGAAGGAAATTTATGGAGATGATGCAATGTCGTATAATGATTTGAATTGGTATCTAGAGGTTGTATAAAAAACTAATCCGGGAAGTTATGTTGCTTTGGATGTGGATTCGTCAACTAATCAATTTGAAAGAATTTGCATTGGGTTTAGTGCTTGTTTACTTGGATTTAGGCATTGTCGTCCCATGATATTTTTAGATACGGCATTTTTGAAGGGCCGACAAGGTGTTTTATTAGCTGCTATAGCAAAAAATGGCAATCAAGGTTTGACTTTTGATTTTTGTGCTGTTTTTTTTCTCATGTGTTGTTTAGTATATTGTTTTAGTTATGTAGTATGGTAACATTTGATGGATTTTGATATATCTTAGCATTCCATTGTCATTTTAACAATTATATGTTGACTGTATTGTTACTCTATATGAAATTATAATATTACATGAATTTAACATTTGATATTGTATTATATGTCATAGTGCTAGTATTTTTTAGCATTTATTATTCTGTATATTATATGACTCTACTATCAAATACATAATGCTATATTAATTTAGGATTAATCATATATATTATTTTTTCACTCCTGCATTCATGTAAATATCTTAAATTTTATGCTGTGAAAGTAATATACTTTACTAATAGAAGTATACTATTTTCTTGTATTAGCATTTGAAAAAAACTACTGTTTTTTTTAAGGTTTCTTTCCGCTTGCTATGGGAGTAGTTTCACATGAGAATGAGTCAAATTGGTCTTGGTTTTTGGAGCAATTAAAAAAGATGCTTAATGAGGATCGCGAATTGGTTTTCATATTTGATCGGCAGTGGGGTTTGCTGTTAGGTGTTCCAAAAGTGTTTCCATCTTCTTTTCATAGCTATTGCACATTTCATATGGAGCAAAACATTGGTTCAGTAGTTAAAGCTTGCAAGGGCGATACTTCTATTATTGATTTGTTTAAACTTTTGACTCGAGCTTCAAATCCATATGATTTTGATCGCTATATGTTAAAGTTTAAAAAAATTGGTGGTGTTGCTGCAATTAACTTTTTAAATGATAAACCTTTTGAACATTGGATTGATTTGTTTTTTCAAGGTAAGAGGTATGGAGAATATTCATCTAATGTGGCTGAAAGTTTTAACTCTTGGATTGTGGATGATAGATTTATGCCTATTACGTCTTGTCTAGATGGAATCTGGGTTAAAATAATGGAACAAATGGCGAAGAGAAGAGAAGAATGTCATCACTGGACTACTACTTTATGTCCGGTTATGGAGCAACGGTTGTCGCAATTAGTTAATGAAGGTTTTGGATGGGATACATATAGGTCTTCGGCAAATGTTTTTGAAGTTAGATCTCCAATATCACATCATGTTGATCTTGAAAAAAGATCGTGTACTTGTAATCAGTGGAAAGTTACCGGTTTTCCATGTGCACATGCTATTAAGTGTATAAATAAATCAAGGCAGTTAGTATATGACTATGTGGATTATTATTTTACAGCTGATGCTTTTAGATCGAGTTATGCGTATGCTATTAATCCAATTCCTAATGTTGGTAAGCCAATTGTTAGCGGAGATGAAGTCACAATTAAACCGCCTAAAGAAATTCGAGGTGCTGGAAGACCTACTAAAAGACATGGCGGTTTTTTTATTCTCAGAGTAAGCGGAATAAATGTAGTAATTGCAATCAAGTTGGACATAACAAGAGGAATTGTCAAGCTTCAATGAAGATTTAAATTTGAATTTTATTTTTTTCTTTTATTTCGTCATTTTATCCATTGTATTTCTTTACTGTTTACTTATTTGGTATAGTCATACTTTTTTTTATTTCTGATACTAGTACATGTACTGTGGTGATTGATTGTTTTAATAAGAAGTTTATTTTTTTTTGTGGATTTTTTGTGATTTTTATTTGTTTGCGGAGCATATTATTTTCATTTGTATATTATTTTTTTTACTGTAATATTGTATTGTGAGGAAAAAATATTGTAATGTTAGTATTAGATGTTTTTTGTTAATTTAGCAATTCATTAGAATAATGCTATTTGTATTTAGCTTTTTTTATTTAGTATAGACTAGAAAGGTTGGCAAATTTGGTTATCAGTTATATATTAATAAACTCAGTGATGCTGCTTCAGGTAAAATTACAGCAATAGAATTCAATAAAGTGTGTTGTGAGCATTGGCATTCAGGTTAAATAAATGAATGTTCTTCTTTGTCCATGTTGGAAGCTGATGTATTGATGTTGTTTATCTTCTGTCTTTTTATTTCTGTTTGTTTTCTTTCTTCTAATTCAATGTTCATAATTTTCAGAGGTTCTTCCTTTGAATTTAATATCAAGTTACTAAGAGAAAATAGTGAGTCCTCAATTTTTGTTTACAAGATGTAATTAAAAGCATGTATAGTCAATCAAAAAACTGGCACGAAATAAATTTGTGGCATGTCATAGCATAGCATGGAATGCAAATTCACAGTGTTGAAATAAAGGGATAGTAATATACAGACGATTATCATCAATTTTAACTTCCCTATAAGAGAGGCAAGAAAAGAAAATAAATCATTCTGATAAATAGGACAACTACTAGATCTGCATATACCACATGCTCAAGTCCTAAATCTTATTATTCTACTTGGCTGTAGTTCTTCAGATTATTGATTAGCTGTTATTCCTTGAACACTTGAAAGAATTAGCTATGCCGTTTTCTTATAGACGTGGTATAATTCAAATAGAAAAAATTGATTGCAAATTCAATATAGCATTTTCCAACATTGATGTTAATTCATTATAGCATTTCAATGCAATTTTTTTTGTCCAAAATCATTATGTACAGAAATATTTCAAATCAGTTCTACGGTCAGCAATTATGATATACAAGCACAACAAGCATAAAACCTTCAGAGCAAAATAGAGATTAAGGGTCCGTTTGGTTTGCTGTTTTTAGTTTTTTGTTTTCTTCTAAACAAAAATGCGCATTTCTTATGCATTGTTGGAAAACACAATTTTGAAAAAATGAAATTAACATAGAAAATAGAAAACATGTTTATTTGATTTTTCGTGTTTTGAGACATAACAAAAGGACGGAAAACAATTCCTCTCCTCCATTTTTCGTCCATCTTGTAATGGCTAAGAATTGTAAAAAAAATTATTATGTTTTCTTATATTTTGTAGTGTAGGTTGAAAACACAAAACACAAAACTCAAAATGAAACCAAACGAGCCCTAAGTAATTACATTTTTTCAATTAGCAATACAACAAGACATCTGTAGCAAAAGAATCAAACCTTTAAGAGAACATACGTACAACAAATTACAGCTTTGCAAGTAGTAACACTATTCCACTTGATTTTGAAGTTCGGTAAAATATAAGTATCAATTCAACTATAGTTAGCACTTCATCTTCATTTCAGCCAATTCATATTTAACTATAATCAGTATTTCAACTTAAATTGAGGTAATTCAAATTTAACTACAATTATCACTTCTTCAAATTTTCCAAGTCTTCAACTTTTCGTTTTACTTTAGTTCTTTTTCTTCACTGCTTTTTCAGCTTCTTCAGGAGTTGCATTTGTAAAGAAAGTCATGACGTTCCAACTTCTATGTGGATCATTTAGTACGTTATACACCATTTCAGCTCGTATGAGGTTGATATCTTTTTTGCTGTATTCGGTGGGGAGGTTTGAGTCTGTTGAATGAATTTCATGACATATAGAGCACAATCATTCTTGTTGATTTAAAAAAAACACAAAAAATTATTTGTTAACTAGTTATCAATTTAGGCTAACAATTTTATCATTACAGACAGACTAAAAATATTTGTACATGGTAAGTATTTAATAATTGTGATATGTTAAAAGAATTGTACATCAGCTTGAGTAACATAGGCTGGATACATAAGGACTTATATGGGTATTTATTATGGAGATTCAGATTAATAGAGTAAAAGAACAGTAGTATAAAAGATGTAATGCTACAAGCATTTAGTATTTCTCTTAACATATAAAATTGGGCTTCATATAGGAACGTGAAGAATTTTTTTCAGATCAGTGGACTAAAAGGGCAGTGGTGTAATATTATAATGATATGGTCATTTAGCATTTAGAAAAAATATACAGTAAAATATATTATACATTTTTACTGCTATTATCATTAAGTATTTTGTTAACACTATGTGTATCAATAACCATACATTTCCTACTTCATAATCATAATGCAACCTGTCATTTTTTTCGGTTTATTGAACACTGCAACATTGCAATGCTATGATTATTGAGCATTTACATGAAAATAAATCCTCTATTGCATTATACTTTTTTACTGCTATTACCATTTAGCACTTTTTTAACATACAGTGTACCTTGTGTTTTTTTTTCTTTTTTTGATGCATTGAACATTATGGCATTGCAATTTTTAATATAATACATGTGCAGTTTACTTGAAGAAGATTGAAAACTTAATAATGCTTACGAGGAAAGGTCTTGTTGTGGACACCGTGGTTGCTTTGTAGTCTTCGTACCAACTTCCTTATTTAAGATTTTGTTCTCTCTCTAGTTTTCTTGTAATATTTTTTCCACCTTTTTTCTCTGTTGCAAAAAATAAAAAAGTAGAGTTAGGTTTTTTTAATTTTTTTTGTTATAAAATATGGTCTTACAAGTAGCTGAGCTTGTTTGTAATGTTGATTTGATGCCGCTGTTGATCTTCTGGGCCTTAAAGAATCATAATGGCACCATTGCATTTGGTTGTAATCCAAGGTTAGCAATGTCCAATGATTGTTGTAATGCAAGGGGAAAAATATCAACTCTGTAAATGAATCCATGACTATATTTTGTACCATACGGTACACCAATGATCAGACTACATTTTCAGTGTCTGTTTGCAATGCATGCTGCAAATGAAAATTGAATATTAGTTTGTTTTTCTATTATATTAAATTTCAAAGCAAAATAACATTGTTTACCGTCATGATTGTGCTGAAAGTGTAGTTATGTTCATATGTTGGTATATTCTCAACAAACCAATCAATAATCTGCATTAGAAAAAGAATATCGGTTAAGCATATAGTAATAAAATATTTTGAATTTTTATAAACATTTTATAATAATTATACACTATGAGATATATACACACACACATAGAGACAGTGATAGATATATGCTACCATCTTTTAATATTTCATATACTGTAACGAAAAATTAGCATTTTGTAAGGTCTATGTTGTGTAATCAAAATATTTATAGTCATTCTACATTTTCAGGCTAATATTATACATTTGGTATTAAAAAATTTATTGATACTGTTTTTACTAACAAAAATAAAAATAAAACAAAAAATTATATTAGTGGCGTGTTGTTATAATTCAAATGTCGCGATGCTAGTGCTAGTCAGCATTTCCTAATGTCAAAATTTATTGATACTATTAGCATTTTCAAATGTCATACCTGTCCATCTGTAAATTCTTCAAATAGCAAAGCTTCTAGCATGGACTGAACCACTGTTATCCCTCCTTTCTTACCATCATCTTTGTGTCATGCTACCGTGCTATATAATTTGTAAATTTCAAATTATTATAAAATTATAACTCTAATTAAATTATTTAAGTTTTTACTGGGTATGAACTACTTACTTTGATGTGTCCTCACATGCAAAAAAAGCTCTTATTATATCATTCTTCTGTGTTTCTAGCATTTGAAAAATGTGGCTTTTTACTATGTTTCTTTGACGATATTGCTTTCTTTCAGATGAGTAATTATCAACATCGACAAATTCTTCATTCTCATCTTCATTATCCATGTTAGTTTTTTCTTCATTTTGTTCATTCTCCTTTGCATATTCTCCTTCATAATCTTCACCTTCTTTATTGTCTTCTTCACTGGTTTCTTCTTCATTTTCTCCGCTGTTGTTTTCACTCACCTCATCATTTTCTTTATTGTCTTCTCTTTCATCTTTTTTTCCCTGTCTTCATTTTTTACTTGTTCAGTTTGTTCACTGTGGCCATTTTTTATTCTCTTCCTTCATCCTCATTTTTTGTTTTATCTTCCTTTTTTCCTTCTTGTTTTTCACTGTCATCTTCACTTTTCACTCTTTTGTTGTGGTACACTATCTCAAACTGATAATGAGGATCTACTTTTGCCTTTCTTTTTTTTATTTTAGTCTTTTAATCATTGAAGGAGGTGAGATATTTTTCAATCGCTGACTTCTTCTTTCATTCTTATCGTCTTGTTTATCTTCTTCGTTGTTTTCTTCTTGATGTACTTCAAAATCTTGTGTGTTCAACAGCTTGAACGATGGAGGGATAATACTTTCAAAAGCTTCCTTTAGTTTTCTTTTTTGTTCCTCTTTCTCAAATTGTTGAAGTTTTGATTTCAACAATTCCATTTCTTTCTCCATTACAGTTAACTCTTTTTCCTTCTATTTTCTTACTTCTTTTTCCTTCTCCAGATCTCTTTTTGTTTGATCCAAATCGTTTTCCAACTGTTTAATGTGGTAGCTTTGTGTTTGAATTTGTTTTTCTTTGTCACTCAATTCTGATTCTTCTTCAGCATCTGTTTCATTTTTTTGTTGTTCTATTTCTATAATTGCCAATTGCAATTTGGAAGAATCAAGCAGTAGCATTTCTTTGACTGTTGTATTTTTTAGCCAATTGAGATCTGTATTCAATGAGCATCACAGATTTTATTAATGCTAAATTATGTAGCATTTCTACTAATGATTCTGTTTCAGTAACATTATTATGTTATAATGCTATCATCATCTAGCATTTTTTTTCCATTTATATGTATGTTTGCATAATCTAGTGCACCAAAATAATTGCTAGCACCATATAGCATTTTTTTATAATTTTATTTTTATCTAGCATTTTTTTCCTATTTATATGTAAAAAATAAGTAACAGTCAATATTAGATGCATATACCTTTTTGCTTTCCACATTCTTTAAGTAGTCTTTTGAGACTATGTTTTTCATCCCATTCAGTGACCATTTAGCAAATCTTGCTAAGTCCTTCGACCATTCCTTCCTTGGCTTCATCATGTCCACGTGTTCACATAAAAATACTAATATATAAAAAACAAAAATGTTATTTCACAATTTATTATAATATAGTAGAATGTAAAATTATTTTCTTACCAATGGTATCATCGAGCAACCTGACATATTCCTTGGTTTTTGCTTGAAAAAATTTAATGCTTTAATCAAAGAATAGTGAATGCTTAAAGGCCATGAAACTTGATTCATTTTTTTTCAAATCAATTGCATATTGGAGATATCCCCAACTTAACATTCTTTGATTGTCAGGGAAAAAATGCAATGAAAGAAAGAATGATGATAAATTTTGGTAAATCGTTTTCTTCTTCTTGAATTTCTTTGTCTAATTCTTTCTTTATCTTTTGAATAATAATATCTCTTGTTATATGGTCAATTATGCCAAAGTTTCTTAAAACAAATTCTTGTCAGTTTTCAAGGGTGCTTTGAAAAGAAACTTTAGGAAGTGGAAAAATGTTTTTTACTTGCATTGGTAAACCAAAAATTAAAGAAATGTCTGCTGTTGTTATCTGTAATTTTTTCCTCCTACAATAAAACACTCTTCTTCAACACAATAAGAGTATTAAATCATCTAAATTTTTTGAACATTTTCTAATGTTTTTGCTTCCTATATCACCTTCAAAGAAAGCATTAAAAAGTTGTAGAAAGGTGTTTGTTTTAAAAAATTCAACTGATTTTCAGTAAAACATTTTCTTTTTTTAATCTTTTCAAGCATTTTAACCAAGGCGGATAAGCTACACCTATACTGCATAGTTTCCTTATCTGCTCTCTTTCTTTTAGGTGTTTTACTGTCCTCTGCTTGCATTGAAGATTTTGTACTCTACAAAATACAAATAATGAAACAGTGTTAGCTATATTTATGCAAAATTATTTTGTAGACTTGCACAGTACATAAATGATGATGGTACAATAAGCAAGTATTTAACATCAATAAGCAATACATAAACCATGATGCTACAGTGATTTAGCATTTCTTGTAACATTAGAATATGTTTACCAAAGTAGATTAAGATGAGTGGATTTAGCATTTATTGTAACAGTGGATTCTGTTTCCAAATTAAATTAAGATGATAAATAGTTTTAGCATTTTTACTAGATGCTAATTTATTTAGCATAATTAGAAATGATTTTAATTCATAAAATAGCTAAATCATAATGCTACAGTGTTTTAGCATATTTTTGTAACATTGGATTTTGTTTCCAAATTAAATTAAAATGATAACTAGTCTTAGCATTTTTCCTAAATGCTAATTTCTTTAGCATTATTTGATATGGTTGTAACTAGTCTTAGCATTTTTTATTAATGGATGCTAATTTTTATTGGAAATGCTAGAGTTATTTAGCATTTCTGCACCATTAAAATATGTTTACCCAATCGAATTAATATGATACTAGTCTTAGCATTTTTACCATATGCTAATTTATTTAGCATAATTAAAAACGATTTTAATTTATAAAATAGCTAAATCATAATGCTACAATGTTTTAGCATATTTTTGTAACAATGGATTTTGTTTCCAAATTAAATTAGGATGATAAATAGTCTTAGCATTTTTCCTAAATGCTAATCTCTTTAGCATTATTTGATATGGTTGTAACTAGTCTTAGCATTTTTTTAATGGATGCTAATTTTTATTGGAAATGCTAGAGTTATTTAACATTTCTGCACCATTAGAATATGTTTACCCAATCGAATTAATATGATACTAGTCTTAGCATTTTTATTAAATAAATGAGTAAAATCTGATAAATTCGTCAAATGCAACTAATAGAAAACAAAACAGGTTTAAAGTGATGAAAGATAACAACAATAACTTTGACCGATCTAATTTGTTTACTAAAATACAATGATTTCAGTAATCTGAATTCAGATCAATTGAGTCATAACAAACTTCAATAGTAACATAATCGTTGTTGCTGAAGTCAGAAAACAATGGTAAAACCACAGTACAAAATCACAACAGATTTCGACAAAATCATTCAGTAACTCTACAAATTTCGACAATAAAGATAAAACCACACCACAATACGTTAGCTAGACAAAAAGGATGAAAAATAATATAGCATTTCTTATAAAATAATTCTAAATCGTCAATATATACAAAATAATTCAGTATTAAACCTGTTTTTGCATTTTCTTCTCCATTTCTCTAGTCCTCCTAGCCTTTGATGCTGTTAAAGATAATTTTGACGATACAATTTGGGATTTCGATTTTAGTGAAGAACTAGGAGACTGATTGTTGGTCGATAGAGAAGATTTTGATCTAGTTTCCATTAGAATGTACGAACGATTTAAATGAGTTTATCGATTTGTCGTTTTGAATGTGTTTGTCGACGCGAATTTGTTCTGGATGAATAATTTGAAATGATTTCAGATGAAAACGACTGCAAAACCCTGATTTGGTAAAACCCTAGGGAAAAAAACAATGTCACGTGGTTAGTTTGAAAAGGCGGGTCCTTCGTCCCAATAATTAAACTCGTGATCTGGTAACAATTTTTTTTAATAAGTTTGTCCTTTTACCTAATTTCCTCTAGATAAAACCTCACAGGCACAACTAAGGTTTTAAATATCGGATTTCGATCGCATCTCTTCTTGGAAATTCAACATACAATCTCTCGTATTGGATGAGATCACAAACGAGGTGAATGTATTTCGGACGTACATCTCGGATTTCAAAGCCCATCTTAAGACTATCTCGGTGTAATTTAAAGCGTCTAAAATTGACTTTTAATTTTTCTAATGATAATGGTTATATAAGTATAAACTTATTAACGTAGAAAACTCAAGTGCTCTCTTCATTCTAAGAATCACTCTTTTATCAAAAAATTGTAGAAAGCAATAGTATTAACTTTTTTTTAGAGGAAAGTGGTAACATGATTAATTTGGTATCGATTAAATGGATTATACTTATTAGAATATTAAAAATAAAATATGAACAAAAAGTCGTCCATTTTTTCCCTCACTAAAAAATTAAAAATAAAATTAGGAGGGCTAGTAAAAAGTTATTAAAGTGCAATTTGTTTAGGACCCACAAAAGAACTAAAAGAAATATGTAAATGAAAAACATTTTCATATGAGATGTTCTATTGATATTTATCTTAAATTCTACTTGAGAGCTCAATACCTTGGACTATATGTGTCAGATAAGATATAAAAAAAATTAATTTCTCGTCTCGTTTAAGTACGAAAATAAGATCTCTGTTGAGACTTGGTTTTGATTCATGACACGAAGCTATCACTACAACATACAGATTTGACGACTGCTACGACAAAAAGAGACAAGGAGACGAGACTTTAACTAGTGCATCAACTATGATATTTTGTTGTTCAAGTCTTAGGTCAATATTGTTAAAATCTCTCCTCGAGTACGTCTACATTAGCTTATATATTATTATACATATATAAGCATATATTTATATTATAAAAGTGTTTTAAAGTTATAGAAATTAATATACCTATGTAAACTGTGCTTACTGCACAAATTTAACCAGGTCAGTCGATTGACTCAGATGACCAATTGATTGACACTGGAAATTTTGTGTAGCATGCACAGTTACATAAGTATACGAATTTAAATTTAAATATTATTTTGAACATTCAATCGACTGACTCAGAGACTCAGTTGACTGAATTTCTATAACAGCCACTTTTCGAAAAGACACGACCTTTTGTGAAGAGTTGCGAACCTCTAACGAAAAGATTCGGACGCAACACTTCGATCGAAACTCTTCACCAACAATCGCTGCTTTCTAATCTTTATAAATACATACTTCAACTTCATTTCAAAACACTGAATTACAATAAAATTTTCTTATCTCTCTGATCTAACTCTCTGAAATCTATTTGCTATTATACTTTCAATTATTCTGCATTAAAGCAATACTAAACCTTTCTATTCTTCATAAACTTCAAATATATATTTATACTCAAGGAGAAGATTATAGGAAGGGTGTACTATAAGTGACAAATCCGTGTTATTAGAACACACAGAGTCAAAACAAACTTTTGTATTTGTTGAAGTCCTGTTCTGCTGCTTAATCGTGTGAAGTCCTCTTCGGCTGCTGAGGCGAAATCATGTTTTGCTGCTCAGGCCCTTGTTCGGCTGCTCAAGGGTTGTATAGACCTGTTCCACCGGGTTAAGTGAGGGTTATTGTTTTAGTGAAATTCCAGAAGTAGTCTAGGACTGGACGTAGGACGGTGCTCCGAACTAGTATAAAAATCTCTGGTGTCATTTTTACTATACTGCTTTTATATTCCACACTATTTACTATATAGCTATCATCACTACACTCTGTATTATGATATATCCATATTACACGATCCATAGCACACTTTCATTTGGTATCAAAGTGAGGTCATCATATAACCGTAACATAGTTATCTAATAATCTAATAATATGGACACTAACACTAGCACTAGCACTAGCACTACCATTAACACTAGCTTCATTGAAGGACAATCCACTACACGTCCACCACTATTTAATGGCATGAATTATAACTATTGGGCAACACGAATGAGAATATATATGCAAGCAAATGGTTTTGATTCATGGAATATAACTCAGTCAGAATATACTATTCCTACTGAAGAGTATTCTACTTGGTCAAATACACAAAAACTAGATGCCACAGCAAATGCAAAAGCCATGAATATGTTGTTTTGTGCCTTAGATAAAAATGAGTTTAACCATATTAGCATGTGCAATACTGCATATGAAATATGGCGTACACTCAAAATTACTCACGAAAGAACTAACAAGGTCAAACAAAGAAAAATATCCATGCTCAAAAGTCAGTTCCAAAACTGTAGGATGAAAGAAAATGAATCTATAAATGATATGTATTCAATATTTTAGGATATCTACCATTCATTAGTAGGACTAGGTGAAAAATATTCAGACTTTGATATTGTTTCCCAAATCCTTAACTCTTTAATGGAAGAATGGGAAAGAAAAGTTCTCGCTATTGAAGAAGCGAACGATATTTCCAAAATAACTCCGGAAGAGTTAATAGGAAATCTAATGTCTTATGAAGTGAATTTGCAGGCTAAACAAGTTCAAGCTCAAGATAAAAAGAATATAGCATTCCATGCAAAACAAAAAGAATCAAATTCAAACAAAGATAACTTAGCCTTTATTGCCAAGAACTTCAACAAATTCTTTAAATATAGAAAAGGAAACAGAAATAATGGCAAGAAAAACTCAAACAGCAATAAACCACCATCTTTATCAGTTATGGAGTGTTTTAACTGTCATAAAAAGGGGCATATGTAGAAGGACTGTCCAGATCAAAAGAAAGAATATCGAAATAAAAGGAAAGACAAATTCAAAAGAAAAGCCTTTTCAGTCACATGGGATGATTCAGATTCCTCCTCTTCTTCTGGAAGTGAAAGTGACAGCGATAATGAACAAGCCAATGTATGCTTTATGGCCAAAGATAATGAGGTTAGTGATTTAACTTTTGATGATATGATAGAAATAAATTCTGAATTTTTAGACACTTTAAAAAGTCTTAAAAGAAAATATAAAGAGGCTTTAGAAAATCAGAACAAGGCAGAATTCGAAAGAGATATGCTTAAAGATGAGAAGAAAATATTGGAAGAAGAACTTGAGAAAACTCAAGAATCACTTTCAAATGTTAATTCTCAACTTATATTATTAAGTCAAGAAATTGAAACTCAAAAAAAAGAATGATGGTCTTGTTTCTGAAAATCATGTTTTAAAAACTAATATAAAAATGGTTGAACTAGAAAATTCAAGTCTAAAGACCAAACTAGAAGGAATCACTAAAAACGTTTCAAATTTTAATAAAGGAAGAGAAAATTTAGCTAGACTTATTGAGAATTCACAACCCGTTAGCAATAAAAATGGTCTAGGATATAAGAAGAATTCACAATCTAATAATTTAAACAAAGTTAACTATGATAAAACACCCACATCTTCAAAAAGACTAGTTTCTAAAACTATAAATATATGGGTACCTAAAACTAATAACAAGTTAATAAGGAAAAAGTATATTAGTTCATTTATAGAAGATGTTCACAATAATAAAAATTATATTTATAAAAGGGATATTAAACCCACTTGGGTTTGGTTTCCTAAGACCTAACTCTTAGGACCCTATTAAAAAGGTGGGTACCAACATTATCTCATATTTATTGCAGGTCCCACTAAAGAAAAGAGGAAAATGGATACTCGACAATGGTTGCTCAAAACATATGACAGAAGACAAAGATATGCTGATAAATATTACATACTCAAATGGAGGTTCTGTCACTTTTGGAGATAATTCCATGGGCTATATCATTGGCAAAGGCGATGTGAGCAATTACGGTACATCTAATTTACCTCTTATCACAAATGTTTTATTAGTAAAGAATCTAAAATATAATCTATTAAGTATAAGTCAATTATGCAATAAAGGTATTAAAATATCATTTTCTGAAAATAAATGTAGTATTCTTGATCAAAATCAAAATCTTATTTTTGAAGGAAATAGAGAAAAAAACATTTATGTTTTAAATATGAAAGTTAATCATAACTCAGATATGTGTTTAATAGCTAAAGAAAATGATCCCTGAATATGGCACAAACGATGTTGTCATATAAATTTCAAAAATATAAATAAAATTTCTAAAAATAATCTTGTAAAAAGATTACCAAAGTTGAATTTTAAAATTAATAATATATGTGACTCATGCCAATTAGGTAAATTAACGAAATCCTTGTTTAAATCTAAGAAAGTTATTTCGACATTACAACCACTTGAGTTACTCCATATGGATTTATTTGGACCTACCCAAATTCAATCCATAAATCACAATTAATATGTATTTGTAATAGTTGATGATTTTTCGAGATATACATGGACTATCTTTATGAAAAATAAAAGTGATACCTTTGAAAATTTCAAAACTTTTGTTAAACAAATACAAATTTAAAAGGTATTAGAATTAAAAATATTAGAAGTGATCATGGAGGAGAATTTGAAAACATACAGCTTGATAACTATTGTAAGCAACTAAAAGAATTCAAGACGCCTAGCCCCTCGAAATAATCATATTCATCATTATCTTTTGTTCTATTTTCGAATAAATTCTCTACATATGTACGTTTTTGTTTGAAATAAAATTATTTCTACTGCATTAATCGACATCTCACATATACAAAATATTAACATTTAACAGCAAAATAAAGCTATTTCTATATCATTCATCAATATAAAAACTATTTATATTAATAGAATCAACAAACATAAATAATATACATTTCACACAAAAAGAAGTTTACTGTAGAAAATACTCCAGGTCAGTCGACTGAACTAGGAAGTCAGTCGACTGACATAGCAAAGTAAATTTTTTTTCGCATACACATAGCCAGTTGACTGTCACAGAGCCTCGGTCGACTGGACCAGAAGGCAGAAAAATTACAACCTTCGGCATCAGTCGACTGAATCACTGAGCTAGTCGACTGAGTCGTAGATCTGAGTCATCTATTTAGTTTCACCAACCCACTTTACTCTTTTTATCTTCTACTTTCAACTTTTTTCACCATTACAATTTCAGTTTTCCAAAATTTTAAAAACCCTAGACTCTCCAAAACTCCATTTTTTTCCTCAAAATTAAAATTAAATGGCACCTAAACGAAAGTGACAAGCTTCCTCATCATCTCAACCTCCATCAAACAAACAAATTCAACGGTGGCTATTTGATGAAACCGCAATTCGGAGGTGGAGACGGATGCAAGACTCAAGGATTTTCGAAGGTTCGTTCGTTAAATTTCCTGATTTTTCTCCATATCACATCCAAGAGTTAGCTCGACGAAGCAATTTGGAGTCGCTATTTAACATCAATGATAACAAACACAAAATCAACCAAATAATGGTGAAGTTGTTCTATGCAAACCTAAATTTGGGTCACCAAAATGTTCCAAACCAACAAGACAGTGTATGGAGTCTCGTATGTGGAAAACCCGTCTTTTTTTCTTTAGACCGCATGGCTCATATTTTGCAAATGGAAAATGATGGTGTGGAATTGGCCACTATTGACTGTGACTTGGTAGTTCGAGATAACGTAAGCCATTTGTTTCTAGAAGACGATATGCGTCAACTAAAATCGATGTCTTTATGACGCAGCGGATATTACAAAAACATTGTAGATCGATGAATGTAGTAATCGGTGGATTGGAAGATACTGAAATGCCCAAACTCGTTGATCCGAAGATACCGAATTCTAGCTATCCCGAACTCGTTGATCGCGCACGATACCGGGTTCAAAGATCTTCAATTCTTCAAGCGTTGATCAAGCGCACTTGATTCCACGAATCGGCTTCTGCAATCGTTGAATCGAGCGCACTCGATTAACCGAAAGAGGAGATAGGAGATTACACTCAACTACCAATTTAGATGAAAGCACACAGCAATCAAAAGAGAATTTTATTCAAAAATCAACAACCTTTTACAAATGAGAGACTCGGCCTATTTATAGGCGTTTTACAACTCATATGAAAAAAAACAACAAAAATTACATCTCCTAAGTCGGTTCCGAGCTAACAGTCACGACCTAACATAAGTCGTATACGACTTAAGCCCAAACAGTTACAACTCAACACACACAAAAACTTCAAAGAAAATACAAGTACTTAGGTCGAAAACGACCTATAGATGACGACTTACAAACAGGTGCGAGCTAAAAAGAAACACAAACGACTCAAAGATAAAACGGCTCATCATCAACGGTTCAGATTGACGCGGCATCAAGATCCTTGGCTACAAGCTTTCGCGACTTAACAACATGCGCATCCATATCAGCGACTTAAGGAATTCAATGGCAGAGATTAACTCGTTAGCAGATTCAACGGTATCAGGCTTCACGACTTACAAACAGGCGGCATCCCAGATCAACGACTTAAGAAAATCAAAGGTTTAGATTAACTCGCAGAAGAATCAACGGCAACATCTTCACGCGACTTACGACTTAATAACTTCACGAGTTAAACTTCAGCGACTTACGAGTTAATTCTTCTAGGTCGTAACTCGCTTCCTCTTCATGCCTTTTGTTAAGTCGTGGACGACTTATACTTTCAGCTTCGTTAAGTCGTGGGCTTTTACTAGGTCGCTGCCGAGTTATACTAAGTCGCTGGGACGACTTAAAAACTTCGTTAGGTCACGCACTCGAGTTAACTCGTTCACTAGGTCGCTGCCGAGTTATACTAAGTCGCTGGGACGACTTAAAACCTTCGTTAGGTCGCGAACCTATCACTTCCTTAGGTCGTAGACAACCTAAGACTTCAGCTTTCCATTCTTCTTCACAAGATGCTAACTCCTTAGCTTTAGGTCGGATTCGACCTATCAACATGTTATGACCCACGAGTTTGCTAGGTCGGTCACGACCTAGTACTTGGCCTGCATCACTTTACGACTAAAGGCATGAATTATTCATCGCGCTCTAATGAAAACCATAACTCCTAGAACCGGGAGTTATGAACTTGTCCATGAAAATAACTTTAAAGCTTTATATGCTATCTTTGGAAATATTCAAGTCAACTGGCTCCGCTTAATTCTTGATGAATTTTTAAGTTTCAACAACGGTAGAATGAATATAATTTATTACGGGGAATACATTATGCGTCTTCTAAAAGCTTGTGAAGTTCCGGAACCGGATTCGCCGATTTCTACCGTTGGATGTTTGAATGCTCGGACTTTAGCCTTGATGAAACTACCAGTTGCCCGACCCCCTTATATAATATCTTTTGAAGAAAGGACACAAAGGCAAACATCTCAAGACCAACCACAACAATATGGTGAGCCATCTCAAGGACCATCTCGTCAAAGATCGACTCGCCATCAACAAGAAGAAATTATAATTCCAAATCTGGGTCTACAACCACATGAATCCATCAATATAATTTGTCGTAATCAACAAATTCTACAAACCAACATCATCAAAGTCGATAAGAAGCTTGATAAGGTCAAAGGATTTTTTACCAAATTATGGCAAGCTATATCATGCTCTTCCGGGACATCTACTGCTACTATAGGAGATCCGGGTAAGCAACCCGTCTTTACATAGTCTTCTTCTTCTAACGACGATCAAGCAAGTAGTACTGATGATGCATATTACTTATTCCTTTTTGTCGATGATAAAGGGGGAGAAATTTTACTACTAACAAAAATAATGCAGGATATAAAGCGTCAACGATTCAAGGGAAGTAAGTATTTATGTTATATGTTATATATATACAGTCGAAATCTATATTTGTTTACAGGTTGTCATCAATCAAAAAAGGGGGAGAATATTAAGACTTGGTTTTGATTCATGACACGAAGCTATCACTACAACATACAGATTTGACGACTGCTACGAAAAAATGAGACAAGGAGACGAGACTTTAACTAGTGCATCAACTATGATATTTTGTTATACAAGTCTTAGGTCAATATTGTTAAAATCTCTCCTCGAGTACGTCTACATTAGCTTATATATTATTATACATATATAAGCATATATTTATATTATAAAAGTGTTTTAAAGTTATAGAAATTAATATACCTATGTAAACTGTGCTTACTGCACAAATTTAACCAGGTCAGTCGACTGACTCAGATGACCAATCGATTGACACTGGAAATTTTGTGTAGCATGCACAGTTACATAAGTATACAAATTTAAATTTAAATATTATTTTGAACATTCAGTCGACTGACTCAGAGACTCAGTTGACTGAATTTCTATAACAGCCACTTTTCGAAAAGACACGACCTTTTGTGAAGAGTTGCGAACCTCTAACGAAAAGATTCGGACGCAACACTTCGATCGAAACTCTTCACCAACAGCTGCTGCTTTCTAATCTTTATAAATACATCCTTCAACTTCATTTCAAAACACCGAATTACAATAAAATATTCTTATCTCTCTGATCTAACTCTCTGAAATCTATCTGCTATTATACTTTCAATTATTCTACATTAAAGCAATACTAAACATTTCTATTCTTCATAAACTTCAAATATATATATATTTATACTCAAGGAGAAGATTATAGGAAGGGTGTACTACAAGTGACAAATCCGTGTTATTAGAACACACAAAGTCAAAACAAACTTTTGTATTTGTTGAAGTCCTGTTCTGCTGCTCAGGCGTGTGAAGTCCTCTTCGGCTGCTGAGGTGAAATCCTGTTCTACTGCTCAGGTCCTTGATCAGCTGCTCAAGGGCTGTATAGACCTGTTCCTCCGGGTTAAGTGAGGGTTATTGTTTTAGTGAAATTCCAGAAGGAGTCTGGGACTGGACGTAGGACGGTGCTCCGAACCAGTATAAAAATCTCTGGTGTCATTTTTACTATACTGCTTTTATATTCCGCACTATTTACCATATAGCTATCATCACTACACTCTGCATTATCATATATCCATATTATACGATCCATAGCACACTTTCAATCTCGAGTGAGAAAAACTAGAAATAAAAACAGTTAATACACAATGAAATCAGATGAAGTTTTAAGAAACATAAGTAAAATGGAGTTTCACGCAGCACAAGCATGATATATTATTCTAAACGATCAATCTATTAATCTTTTACTCTCTTTAATTTTCTTTTTCCTTTGGATATTCCAAACTTGTTGAGAAGGTCCGAGATCGTCTCAACTGTTAGTCCTTGAGAAGTTGGTTTTGATGACAAAAACCTTAGAATAAGATTATAAAATATAAATACTAACATTATTGTTTAGATATATATGTATATGTAGAATATAAACATGTAGGTACAAAGAATGAAGACTGTACAGTATAGAGATTCAAGAACTAATGAACTCAAGATCGAAGATATCAAGTTTCAAGACTCATGAGTATCAAGATTATCAAGATTTCAAGATTAGTAATTTAGTTAGGAATTTTGTTAAAACTTCTAGAAAAGCACTGACATCTTAAAATCCATTTTATTCGTGGAATGGAATCCACTTCGAGCCCGTTAAAGGGATGGAACCCTAGGTCGGATGGAACCTACGAAAAATCTAGTGGAACATTGTTTTGTATCCATTAACTTTTATTCAAATGTTTTACAAAATTATATCTTGTTTTCAATTGTTTTCAAAATGATTTCAAAATCTTCCTTTTTAAATCAAAAACATCTACCCTGGTTTTAAAACTTCATCTGATTTCATTATGTTTCTTAAAACTTCATCTGATTTCATTGTGTATTAACTGTTTTTATTTCTAGTTTTTCTCACTCGAGATTGAAAGTGTGCTATGGATCGTATAATATGGATATATGATAATACAGAGTGTAGTGATGATAGCTATATGGTAAATAGTGCGGAATATAAAAGCAGTATAGTAAAAATGACACCAGAGATTTTTATACTGGTTCGGAGCACTGTCCTACGTCCAGTCCCAGACTCCTTCTGGAATTTCACTAAAACAATAACCCTCACTTAACCCGGAGGAACAGGTCTATACAGCCCTTGAACAGCCAAACAAGGACCTGAGCAGTAGAACAGGATTTCACCTCCGCAGCCGAAGAGGACTTCACATGCCTGAGCAGCAGAACAGGACTTCATTTTGATAATTTGTTTTTCTTTGAAAATAATTTCTATCTTGTATTAAAACTATTTTAAACTTTATAAATATACTTAACTATAGTTAATATCAAGGTTTTAAATATCGGATTTCGGTCACGTTTCGTCTCGGAATTTTTATATAAGTTATCTCGTATCGGGGGAGATCTCGGACGAGATGAATACATATCGGGTGTACATCTCGGATTGACATCTCGGGTCTTATAATGCATCTCGGGAATATCTCGGATGTACTTATGTGTCTAAAATTGATGTGTCAGAAATTTATTTAATGGTTATAACTTTCTTAGTAAAAATAAAAATGGTAACATACTTGATTTACATGGAAAAGGAATATTTTTAGAAGAGTAGTAGCTTGATTAGCTTAATTGATTTGGTAATGATTGAATAATATACTTTTATTTGAACATAATAAAGAAGTGAAACCTTTCGCTATGACTCATTAAGATAAAAAGTAAAGAATATGTTCAAGAAGTTGGTAAATTATAATTGGTTTGAGTAGTTTCTTTTGAATCAATATGAAAATAAAAATATTATGGAAAATAAGAAAAATGTATAATTTCGGGTGAGATTTCGGATTGAGATTTTGATCCATATTTCGGGTGAGATTTGAATATCTCGGACGAGATAAGTGTCGAGGGAGATATGGAGGAGATTTGATGTCTAGTCTCGTTTAAGCGTGAAAAGGAGATCTCGGAGGAGATCTCGGGCGATATATATGAGATTTAAAACCATGGTTAAAATACATAAATAAGTATAGAGAATAATATTTTGGTATATATAAAATTTTACTATAATTTGATATTTAAATCTAAGTATAAATATTAAAAGTTGAATATATTATAATTAAAAGATAGTTTAAAACCAAGGATAATTTGATATTGAAAATAAAGATCATTTTGAGGCTAAAAGTATTTTAAAACCAGGATAGATGTTTTTGATTTAAAAAGGAAGATTTTGAAATCATTTTGAAAACAAGATATAATTTTGTAAAACATTTGAATAAAAGTTAATGGATACAAAACAATGTTCCACTAGATTTTTCGTAGGTTCCATCCTACCTAGGGTTCCATCCCTTTAACGGGCTCGAAGTGGATTCCATTCCACGAATAAAATGGATTTTAAGATGTCAGTGCTTTTCTAGAAGTTTTAACAAAATTCCTAACTAAATTACTAATCTTGAAATCTTGATAATCTTGATACTCATGAGTCTTGAAACTTGATATCTTCGATCTTGAGTTCATCAGTTCTTGAATCTCTATACTGTACAGTCTTCATTCTTTGTACCTGCATGTTTATATTCTGCATATGCATATATATCTACACAATAATGTTAGTATTTATATTTTATAATCTTATTCTAAGGTTGTTGTCATCAAAACCAACTTTCTTTACTTATGTTTTAAGAAACTCCATTTATAACTTAGGCCAGTGAAAATAGTAGGATGGTGCTCCGAACCAGTATAAAAATCTCTGGTGTCATTTTTATTATTTTCGTTTTACTTTAGTTCTTTTTCTTCACTGCTTTTTCAGCATCTTCAGGAGTTGCATTTGTAAAGAAAGTCATGACGTTCCAACTTCTATGTGGATCATTTAGTATGTTATACAACATTTCAGCTCGTATGAGGTTGATTTCTTTTTTGCTGTATTCGGTGGGGAGGTTTGAGTCTGTTGAATGAATTTCATGACATATAGAGCACAGTCATTCTTGTTGATTTAAAAAAAACACAAAAAATTGTTTGTTAACTAGTTATCAATTTATGCTAACAATTTTGTCATTACAGACAGACTAAAAATATTTGTACATGGTAAGTATTTATCATTACAGACAGACTAAAAACTCCATTTTACTTATGTTTCTTAAAACTTCATCTGGTTTCTTTGTGTATTAACTGTTTTTATTTCTAGTTTTTCTCACTCGAGATTGAAAGTGTGCTATGGATCGTATAATATGGATATATGATAATACAGAGTGTAGTGATGATAACTATATAGTAAATAGTGCGGAATATAAAAGCAGTATAGTAAAAATGACACCAGAGATTTTTATACTGGTACGGAGCACCGTCCTACGTCCAGTCCCAGACTTCTTCTGGAATTTCACTATATGTACAAATATAAAAGCAATTCGGAGCACCAGTGAAACTCCATTTATAACTTAGGTCTGTCGATAACCCCTAGGAACCCTTGTCGACAAGGTGATAGTTAATTTCAAAAGTTTGAATTTCAAAGGAAGTGTCTATTCGTCATATCCTTTCACGAACGGACATGGCTGTTGTTCTACTATAAATAGGGGCTGTTTTAAACGAATTTATAATCATATTTTCTCTGATTTCACTCCTCTTTTTCTTCCACATTTCTTTATATATATTTTTACCATTACTCTGGCGAAATCACCATTGAATCTAACTAGATCATCTCTGGTTTGATTCTCTATCACTATCTCAACAAGATCCCAGTGCTATTCAGAGTTATAGACTTCTTTGTATTCAATCGAGCGAGAAAAGGTGTGATTGTAGCCTGGAAAATCAATCGAGCGAGAAAAGGTGTGATTGTAGCCTGGAAAATCAATCGAGCGAGAAAAGGTGTGATTGTAGCCTGGAAAATCAATCGAGCGAGAAAAGGTGTGATTGTAGCCTGGAAAATCAATCGAGCGAGAAAAGGTGTGATTGTAGCCTGGAAAATTAATTGGGTGAACTTGTTGCCCGTAAAATCAAGTATCTCTACCCAGAGGATTGTGAATCTGGAGTGGTGGACCTCGTGGCCTTGAAATCAAGGGTATAATTGTAAGAATTGATTTTGAAAGGAAATCCGTACTTGTGTTGCGGGACTGGATGTAGGGTACCTCCGAACCAGTATAAAATCCAGTATGTTCTTTCCTTTATTGCTTTTACTTTATATATGCATCTGTGTTTGATTCTGTGATCATACATGTGTCTGAATATTGCATACATTTGTGTTCGAATTAAGATAAACTGAAAAAGAATTAGTAATTCCTTAAATCACTATTCACCCCCCTCTAGTGTTAATTCTAGCCTTAAGATCCGTAATCCGCATTTCTCACATTTGGTATCAGAGCAAGGTTTTCAAAGTTTCATAATATGAATTTTGAAAAAGCTTTTAAAATGGCCATCTTTGAAAAACTTGTTAATACTAGTTTAGAAATATTCAGATCATCACTGTCTCATGAGTCTTCATATAATCGATATTCAAATTCAAGTTGTCTACCAAAATTGTATGATGTGCAGGAAACATGTTTTATGGGTGTTGAGGAATCAATCCACAATGGACGAATTGTACAGATCAAAAAGAATAAATGGATACTCGATAGTGGATGCTCTAGACACATGACTGGTAATCCGGACATGCTGAATGATATAATATACAAAGACGGAGGACTGGTTAACTTTGGAGACAACTCAAAAGGATATGTGATTGGCATCTGCAATGTCGGTAACTTTGAAACTCCTATTATTACTAATGTTTTGCTAGTTAAGAATCTGAAACATAATCCGCTAAGTATTAGTCAACTTTGCGATAAAGGATATAAAATTAAATTTGAAAACGATAAGTGTCACATTGAAGATAATAATTCAACTATAATATTTGAGGGAATTAGGACAAGGAATATTGATATTCTTAGTATGAAAGTTTCAAATGATAACCTGTGTCTTTTGGAAAATACAAGTGACCCTTGGATTTGGCATAAGAGATTTGGGCATTTGCATTTCAAACTCTTATCTAGACTGTCAAAACATGATCTAGTAAGAGGTCTCCCTAAAATGAATTTTAAAGTAGATAGTTTATGTGATGCATGTCAATTAGGAAAACTTAGAAAAAGTTCCTTTAAATTAAAAGATATGATTTCAACTTCAAAACCTCTTGAATTACTTCATCTTGATTTATTTGGTCCATCTCAAATTCAGTCAATAAATCACAGTAAATATGTTTTTGTAATTGTAGATGATTATTCTAGATTTACATGGACAATATTTTTGAAACATAAAAGTGATACTTTTGAAAGTTTTAAGAACTTTACAAAAAGGATTCAAAATCAACTTTCTGTAAAAATTATAACCATCCATAGCGATCACTGTGGTGAATTTGAAAATGAAAAGTTTGAGGAATTCTGCAACAAAAAGGGAATAACTCACAAATTTTCATTTCCAAGAACTCCACAACAAAACGGAGTAGAAGAACGTAAAAATAGGACGATTCAAGAGTGTGCGAGAACTATGGTTTCAGACAGTAAATTATCAAATTTTTTTTGGGCAGAATCAATTGCTACTGCCTGTTATATTTTAAATAGAATTTTAATTAGACCTTTAACTGATAAGACATCTTATGAACTTCTTCACGGAAAGAAACCTAAGGTATCTTCTTTTAGAATTTTTGGAAGTAAATGTTTTATTTTAAATACAAAAGATAACTTAGATAAATTTGATCCTAAATCCGACAATGTATCTTTATCAAATATTCTAATAGAAGTAAAGCATACAGTGTGTTTAATTTAAGAACTAATACCGTCGAAGAAACAATGCATGTTTCATTCGATGAGAATCTCAAAATTTTTGAAGATACAAATGATGAAGAGGATTTAATTACTCAAAATCAGGAGTCAACTAAAACTAATAATGAAATTAATCATCCTAATAAAAAGATTAAACTTTTAAAAGATCATCCTACAGAAAATATACATGGAGATATGCAATCTGTTGTTACAACTAGAAATCAACTAAGTAAAATAAGCAATGTATCCTTTATATCAACTATTGAACCCAAAAATCCAAAAGAAGCATCAACTGATGATTCATGGATTTTGGCTATGCAAGAAGAACTAAATCAATTCACTAGAAATGATGTTTGGGAATTTGTTCCTAGAACTGAAAATAAAACTATAATTGGAACTAAATGGGTTTATAAAAATAAAATGAATGAACAAGGTGAGATCGTTAGAAATAAAGCTCGGTTAGTCGCTCAAGGTTATGGTCAAGAAGAAGGAATAAATTGTGATGAAACCTTTGCTCCCGTAGCAAGATTAGAAGCCATATCATTAGAATTCTACCTGCTTTCGCAAATCATAATAATTTCAAATTATTTCAAATGGATGTTAAAAGTGCCTTTTTAAATGGATTTGTAAAAGAGGAAGTATATGTTGAACAACCACCACTTTTTGAAGATGAAAAATTACCAAATCATGTTTCAAACTTAAGAAAGCTCTATATGGTCTAAAACAAGCACCAAGAGCCTGATATGGTAGACTAAGATCTTACTTATTACAATCAAACTTTGAAATTGGTAAAGTAGATTATACTCTTTTTATTAAAAGAAATAAAATTGATATTCAACTAGTACAAGTTTACGTAGATGATATCATTTTCGGATCAACTAATTTTGAAATGAATAAAGAAATTTCTGAAATAATGACAAAAGAGTTTGAGATGAGTCATATGGGTGAATTAAACATTTTTCTAGGATTGCAAATAAAACAATTAGATAATGGTATCTTTATCAGTCAAGAAAAATATGCTAAAGACCTTGTTAATAAATTTTGTTTGACTACTGCAAGTGGAAAACCCACTCCCATGGCAACCAATGAGTACCTAAGTAAAGAAGTCTCTCGAAAGATGTAGATCAAAAATTATATAGAGGAATGATAGGATCACTACTCTATATCACTGCTAGTAGACCTGATATCATGCATAGTGTTTGTCTCTGTGCAAGATATCAATCCCAACATAAATAGGCCCACTTAAAAGCTGTAAAACGTATCATAAGATATGTTAAACACACCTTTGATTATGGCTTATTTTATCCTAAAAATGATTCTTTTGAATTAATATCTTACTGTGATGCGGACTATTCTAGTTGTAAATAAGACCGAAAAAGTACAAGTGGAACTTGTCACTTTTTGGGGCATTCTCTGGTTTCCTGGTTTAGTAAAAAGCAAAACACAGTTTCTTTATCAACAACCAAAGCAGAGTATATTTCTGCTGCTTTGGCTTGTTCTCAAGTAATATATATGCAACAAACTTTAAAAGATTTTGGTTTAAATATCTCAAAATCACCAATTTATTGTAATAATACTGGTGCAATAAATTTATCCAAAAGTTCTACTCATCATGCTCGAACTAAACATATTGATATCAGACATCATTTTCTCAAAGATAACATAAGTAAGGAAGTAATTACTCTCGATTATATTAATTCCGAGAATCAAATTGTTTATATCTTAACAAACCCTTAAATGAATCTATGTTTACTAAATTAAGAAGAGAATTAGGTATTTGTTCAATAACTGAAATATATAATATAAATATATAACAAGTATAATTAAAATTAAATTAAAATAAATCAAATAGCAAAAATATAAGTACCTTGTCGATAACCCTCCTTTACCCTTGTCGACATATAACGATTTTTTTTCTTTTGAAATTTTCCCACTAAAATTCAAATGGGTGGTTATATATTCTTCTTATTTCGAAATTTTGTTCATTCTTTCTGTTCTTTCTCTGTTCTAACTTCTGAAAACAATAAAACAATGGCCTCCTCCTCCAAATCAAACAAAAATTCAATCTTTTCGTTCTCTTCTCCTTCTACCGGACCATTTCAACGAACTACGCTTGCACGAGTGATGAAAATGGAGGATTCCTTGAAGGATGCACTGTAATTTATGACTGAAATTCAAGTGGTGCAAATTAGAATGGCCAAAGAACAAGAACGGCAAGGCAAAATCCTTAGAAATTTGCAGCAGTTTCTAATAGACAATCACGCCAATCGCATATTGATTGATGAAGAATCTTCAGGTGTTCAAGTGTAAGAGGACAGCGAGGAAGAAGAATAAGAAGCTCCCATGGAAGAAGAGCACGCTGAAGAAGACGACAAAGTTGTTTGTGTTGGCGAAGTGTGCTTTGACAAGGATGGAAATCTAGTCGAACAACGTGGAAATTTTTTTTTCCACTACCCAAATTGCTCGGTTCATAGATCTCCCATTGTCTAGGATACACATTAGTTTCTTTTCTCTCTTTCTTATTGTTATTTGTATATGATCTTACTTATGTTTTCTACGCAAATGTAAATATAACATTATATAATTAATAAATGATTTGTGTTCTCCTATTTGAATTCTCACATTATCATTATTATAAATATTAGCATATATGGATTCTTAGTTAGGAGTGTTAGTTATCAAGGGCTAAGTTTTAGTTTCAGAATTAAGTGTTGATTATTTATGATAACACTATCATTATAATCACATGCACTATATTATTAGATTAAGGGGGAGTTATATAGTTTGGAGTTAGTTTTTGTTGATGACAAAGGGGGAGAAGTATAAAATAGGATAGTTAGGCATAGATTAAGGGGGAGTTATTAGTTTTAGGGGGAGTTATTAGGATAGAAGTAATATTTTATAAACAAAGGTTGTCATCATAAAAAAGGGGGAGATTGTTAGTCCTTGAGAAGTTGGTTTTGATGACAACAACCTTAGAATAAGATTATAAAATATAAATACTAACATTATTATTTAGATATATATGTATATGGAGAATATAAACATGCAGGTACAAAGAATGAAGACTGTACATTATAGAGATTGAAGAACTGATGAACTCAAGATCGAAGATATCAAGTTTCAAGGCTCATGAGTATCAAGATTATCAAGAGTTCAAGACTTCAAGATTAGTAATTTGGTTAGGAATTTTGTTAAAACTTCTAGAAAAGCACTGACATCTTAAAATCCAATTTATTCGTTGAATGGAATCCACTTCGAGCCCGTTAAAGGGATGGAACCCTAAGTAAGATGGAACCTACGAAAATCTAGTGGAACATTGTTTTGTATCCATTAACTTTTATTCAAATGTTTTACAAAATTATATCTTGTTTTCAAAATGATTTCAAAATCTTCCTTTTTAAATCAAAAACATCTATCCTGGTTTTAAAATACTTTTAGCCTCAAAATGATCTTTATTTTCAATATCAAATTATCCTTGTTTTTAAACTATCTTTTAATTATAATATATTTAACTTTTAATATTTATACTTAGATTTACATATAAAATTATAGTAAAATTTTATATATACCAAAATATTATTCTCTATACTTATTTATGTATTTTAACTATAGTTAAGTATATTTATAAAGTTTAAAATAGTTTTAATACAAGATAGAAATTATTTTCAAAGAAAAACAAATTATCAAAAATAACTTAGGCCCGTCGAAAACCCCTAGGAACCCTTGTCGACAAGGTGACAGTTAATTTCAAAAGTTTGAATTTCAAAGGAAGTGTCTATTCATCATATCCTTTCACGAATGGACATGGCTGTTGTTCTACTATAAATAGGGGCTGTTTTAAATGAATTTATAATCATATTTTCTCTGATTTCACTCCTCTTCTTCTTCCACATTTCTTTATATACATTTTTACCATTACTCCGCCGAAATCACCATTGAATCTAACTAGATCATCTCTGGTTTGATTCTCTATCACTATCTCAACAAGATCTCAGTGCTATTCAGAGTTATAGACTTCTTTGTATTCAATCGAGCGAGAAAAGGTGTGATTGTAGCCTGGAAAATCAATAGAGCAAGAAAAGGTGTGATTGTAGCCTGGAAAATTAATTGGGTGAAGCTATTGCCCGTAAAATCAAGTATCTCTACCCAGAGGATTGTGAATCTTGAGTGGTGTACCTCGTGGCCTTGAAATCAAGGGTGTAATTGTAAGAATTGATTTTGAAAGGAAATCTGTACTTGTGTTGCGGCACTGGATGTAGGGAACTCCGAACCAGTATAAAATTCGGTGTGTTCTTTCCTTCATTGCTTTTACTTTATATCTGCATCTGTGTTTGATTCTGTAATCATATCCATGTCTGAATATAGCATACATTTGTGTTCAAATTAAGATAAACTGAAAAAGAATTAGTAATTCCTTAAACCACTTTTCACCCCCCGTATAGTGTTAATTCTAGCCTTAAGATCCGTAATCTGCATTTCTCACATTTGGTATCGGAGCAAGGTTTTCAAAGTTTCATAATATGAATTTTGAAAAAGCTTTTAAAATGGATATGTTTGAAAAACTTGTTAATACTAGTTTAGAAATATTCAGATCATCACTGTCTCATGAGTCTACATATAATCGATATTCAAATTCAAGTTGTCTACCAAAATTATATGATGTGCAGGAAACATGTTTTATGGGTGTTGAGGAATCAACCCACAATGGACAAATTGTGCAGATCAAAAAGAATAAATGGATACTCGATAGTGGATGCTTTAGACACATGACTAGTAATCCGGACATGCTGAATGATATAATATACAAAGACGGAGGACTGGTTAACTTTGGAGACAACTCAAAAGGATATGTGATTGGCATCGGCAATGTCGGTAACTCTGAAACTCCTATTATTACTAATGTTTTGCTAGTTAAGAATCTGAAACATAATCCGCTAAAAATCTGAAAGTTTCAAATGATAACACGTGTCTTTTGGCAAATACAAGTGACCCTTTGATTTGGCATAAGAGATTTGGGCATTTGAATTTCAAACTCTTATCTAGACTGTCAAAACATAATCTAGTAAGAGGTCTCCCTAAAATGAATTTTAAAGTAAATAGTTTATGTGATGCATGTCAATTAGGAAAACTTAGAAAAAGTTCCTTTAAATTAAAAGATATGATTTCAACTTCAAAACCACTTGAATTACTTCATCTTGATTTATTTGGTCCATCTCAAATTCAGTCAATAAATCACAGTAAATATGTTTTTGTAACTGTAGATGATTATTCTAGATTTACATGGACAATATTTTTGAAACATAAAAGTGATACTTTTGAAAGTTTTAAGAACTTTACAAAAAGGATTCAAAATCAACTTTCTGTAAAAATTATAACCATCCGTGGTGATCACGGTAGTGAATTTGAAAATGAAAAGTTTGAGGAATTTTGCAATAAAATGGGAATAACTCACAATTTTTCATTTCCAAGAACTCCACAACAAAACGGAGTAGTAGAACGTAAAAATTGGACGATTCAAGAGTGTGCGAGAACTATGCTTTCAAACAGTAAATTATCAAAACATTTTTGGGCAGAAGCAGTTGCTACTGCCTGTTATATTTTAAATAGAATTTTAATTAGACCTTTAACTGATAAGACATCTTATGAAATTCTTCATGGAAAGAAACCTAAGGTATTTTCGTTTAGAATTTTTGGAAGTAAATGTTTTATTTTAAATACAAAAGATAACTTAGATAAATTTGATCCTAAATCCGACAAAGGTATCTTTATCGGATATTCTAATAGAAGTAAAGCATACAGACTGCTTAATTTAAGAACTAACACTGTCAAAGAAATAATGCATGTTTCATTCGATGAGAATCTCAAAAATTTTGAAGATACAAATGATGAAGAGGATTTAATTACTCAAAACCAGGAGTCAACTAAAACTAATAATGAAATTAATCATCCTAATAAAAAGATTAAACTTTTAAAAGATCATCCTATAGAAAATATACTAGGAGATATGCAATCTGTTGTTACAACTGGAAATCAACTAAGTAAAATAAGCAATGTATCCTTTATATCAACTATTGAACCCAAAAATCCAAAAGAAGCATCAACTGATGATTCATGGATTTTGGCTATGCAAGAAGAACTAAATCAATTCACTAGAAATGATATTTGGGAACTTGTTCCTAGACCTGAAAATAAAACTATAATTGGAACTAAATGGGTTTATAAAAATAAAATAAAATGAATGAACAAGGTGAGATCGTTAGAAATAAAGCTCGGTTAGTCGCTCAAGGTTATTGTCAAGAAAAAGGAATAGATTGTGATGAAACCTTTGCTTCCGTAGCAAGATTAGAAGCCTTATCATTAGAATTCTACTTGCTTTCGCAAATCATAATAATTTCAAATTATTTCAAATGGATGTTAAAAGTGCCTTTTTAAATGGATTTGTAAATGAGGAAATATATGTTGAACAACCAGCACTTTTTGAAGGTGAAAAATTACCAAATCATGTTTACAAACATAAGAAAGCTCTATATGGTCTAAAACAAGCTCCTAGAGCCTGGTATGATAGACTAAGATCTTACTTATTACAATCAAACTTTGAAATTGGTAAAGTATATTATACTATTTTTATTAAAAGAAATAAAAATGATATTCAACTAGTACAAGTTTTCGTAGATGATATCATTTTCGGATCAACTAACTTTGAAATGAATAAAGAATTTTCTAAAATAATGACAAAAGAGTTTGAGATGAGTCATATGGGTGAATTAAACATTTTTCTAGGATTGCAAATAAAACAATTAGATAATGGTATCTTTATCAGTCAAGAAAAATATGCTAAAGACCTTGTTAATAAATTTGGTTTGACTACTGCAAGTGGAAAACCCACTCCCATGGAAAAAAATGAGTACCTAAGTAAAGAAATCTCTCGAAAGATGTAGATCAAAAATTATATAAAGGAATGATTGGATCACTACTCTATATCACTGCTAGTAGACCTGATATCATGCATAGTGTTTGTCTCTGTGCAAGATATCAATCCCAACCTAAAGAGACCCACTTAAAAGCTGTAAAACGTATCATAAGATATGTTAAACACACCTTTGATTATGGCTTATTTTATTCTAAAAATGATTCTTTTGAATTAATATCTTACTGTGATGCTGACTATTCTAGTTGTAAATCAGACCGAAAAAGTACAAGTGGAACTTGTCACTTTCTGCGACATTCTCTGGTTTCTTGGTTTAGTAAAAAGCAAAACACAGTTTCTTTATCAACAACCGAAGCAGAGTATATTTCTGCTGCTTTGGCTTGTTCTCAAGTAATATATATGCAACAAACTTTAAAAGATTTTGGTTTAAATATCTCAAAATCACCAATTTATTGTGATAATACTGGTGCAATAAATTTATCCAAAAATCCTACTCATCATGCTCGAACTAAACATATTGATATCAGACATCATTTTCTCAGAGATAACATAAGTAAGGAAGTAATTACTCTCGATTATATCAATTCCGAGAATCAAATTGCTGATATCTTAACAAAACCCTTAAATGAATCTATATTTACTAAATTAAGAAGAGAATTAGGTATTTGTTCAATAAATGAAATATATAATATAAATATATAACAAGTATAATTAAAATTAAATTAAAATAAATCAAATAGCAAAAATATAAGTACCTTGTTGACAACCCTCCTTTACCCATGTCGACATATAACGATTTTTTTCTTTTGAAATTTTCCCACCAAAATTCAAATGGGTGGTTATATATTCTTCTTATTTCGAAATTTTGTTCATTCTTTCTGTTCTTTCTCTGTTCTAACTTCTGTAAACAATAAAACAATGGCCTCCTCCTCCAATTCAAACAAAAATTCAATCTTTTCGTTCTCTTCTCCTTCTACCAGACCATTTCAACGAACTACGCTTGCACGAGTGATGAAAATTGAGGATTCCTTGAAGGATGCACTGCAATTTATGACTGAAATTCAAGAGGTGCAAATCAGAATGGCCAAAGAACAAGAACGGCAAGGCAAAATCCTTAGAAATTTGCAACAGTTTCTAATGGACAATCACGCCAATCCCATCTTGATCGATGAAGAATCTTTAGGTTTTCAAGTGCAAGAGGACAGCGAGGAAGAAGAAGAAGAAGCTCCCATGGAAGAAGAGCACGCTGAAGATGACGACAAAGTTGTTTGCGTTGGCGAAGTGTGCTTTGACAAGGATGGAAATCTAGTCGAACAACATGGAAATTTTTGTTTCCACTACCCAAATTGCTCGGTTCATAGATCTCCCATTGTCTAGGATACTCATTAGTTTCTTTTCTCCCTTTCTTATTGTTATTTGTATATGATCTTACTTACGTTTTCTACGCAAATGTAAATATAACATTATATAATTAATAAATGATTGTGTTCTCCTATTTGAATTCTCACATTATCATTATTATAAATATTATCATATATGGATTCTTAGTTAGGAGAGTTAGTTATCAAGGGCTAAGTTTTAGTTTCAGAATTAAGTGTTGATTATTTATGATAACACTATCATTACAATCACATGCACTATAGTATTAGATTAAGGGGGAGTTATATAGTTTGGAGTTAGTTTTTGTTGATGACAAAGGGGGAGAAGTATAAAATAGGATAGTTAGGCATAGATTAAGGGGGAGTTATTAGTTTTAGGGGGAGTTATTAGGATAGAAGTAATATTTTATAAACAAAGGTTGTCATCATCAAAAAGGGGGAGATTGTTAGTCCTTGAGAAGTTGGTTTTGATGACAACAACCTTAGAATAAGATTATAAAATATAAATACTAACATTATTGTTTAGATATATATGTATATGCAGAATATAAACATGCAGGTATAAAGAATGAAGACTGTATATTATAGAGATTCAAGAACTGATGAACTCAAGATCGAAGATATCAAGTTTCAACACTCATGAGTATCAAGATTATCAAGAGTTCAAGATTTCAAGATTAGTAATTTAGTTAGGAATTTTGTTAAAACTTCTAGAAACGCACTGACATCTTAAAATCCATTTTATTCGTGGAATGGAATCCACTTCGAGCCCGTTAAAGGGATGGAACTCTAAGTAGGATGGAACCTACGAAAAATCTAGTGGAACATTGTTTTGTATCTGTTAATCGTCTGATTCGCGACTTAACAGAAGACGACCTAACAATCTAAAGGCGTAACCGACTTAAGGAAAGCTCTGACCCAACAGTTGCCGACTTAAGAGGTGTGCCGACTTAGGAGCCTGCTGACTTAAGGTGCTTGCCGACTTAAAGAAGCCTACCGACCTAGCAAATTGTGAGTTAGCAAGGCCTGCCGAGTTAACAGATTGCCGACTTATGGGAACTTGCAGACTTAACGAGTTAACAGTTAGATGACCTACGACTCAACAGGCTCCGACCTAAGGAATGGTCTGACTCAACGACCTACGAGTTAAGAAGTTTAACGACTTATGACTTAACTTGCCCAGCGACCTAAGGCTACAGGAATGTCACGACCTAAGGGGAGTCGCGACCTAAGGAAGCTTGCGACCTAAAGACTCCGCGACCTAGTAGTACTGCGAACTAAAGGTTACGACCTAAGGAAGATTCCGAGTTATGAAATGCTCCGATTTAAGGAGGTTCCGACCTAACGAGTCACCGACTGATCTTAAGTCTTCAGCGACCTATCATAAACCGGCAGCGACCTATACTAAGTCGGCGACGACTTAAAGACATAGAAAAATTTCCTAAGTCCAGATCAGCTTCTATAAATACCCCATCACTTCCAACATGGAGGGGACTTTGGGCCATTCATTTCTCCAAGCGCCGTTACGCTATCGAAGCCTCCTCTCATTCAGCAATCAAAGATCTTCAAGCATTCGAGACACTACAACGATCTTCGAGAAGAGCTCCTAACATCCAACGCGAATTCGTCGAGTTTCATCATTAAAGATCGAGCTAGTAGTCAAGAATGATTTCATGATCAAATTGTATTGTGTTTAGAGGGATATTGTATCGAATTGTAATCAAATCAGCAATAAAAGACTATAAAGTGGATGTAGGCTCAATTACGGGCCGAACCACTATAAATCTGTTGTTCATTTACTACTTTTCTGCTATTCTCAGCTCATATTCTGTTCCCGTACCAACGGGTGGTGCTTTCACGATTCTATTACACACACAGGGTGTTAGCGTTCACTTTTTATCGTTAACATTTTGGTGCTTTCACTGAGAACCCAACTCAGGCGATCATCCACCGTTGCTTCGCAAAGATTCATAAAAGGAACCTCTCTTTAAAAACCAGATCTGAAATAATGGCTCCTGGAAGGAGAGGTAGACCTATCAGATCCGGAAACGCTCACGAAGGAACTTCCGCTTCCCCAATAACAGACCAAGCAACTCCAACCGTTGGGGTCACCAGGGCTGAATTGGATGACGCAGTTTTTGGATTATACCAACAAATTGAAACTCAAAACGCTTTGATGATGGATAGATTAACTGCTCTGCTCGGGGCAAATCGTCAACCAGAAAACCGTCGAACTACTCTTCCTGAAATGCCACCTTTCCAAGCTGATGGTTCTATGCCGCAACCAACTTGTCATGAGCAGATGCCCGGGCAAAATTCCGAGGGAAGAACTAATACTTGCCCGGAGGTGTCTTTGAACAATAAGGAATACCTGTCTGAAATGGTTGGCCGCATCATGAAAGAGAGCATGCAAAGGGAAGAGGATGAGGCTGACTGGGGATTTGCGCCAAGCAGAACTCCGTTTACTGAAAGGATCCTAAGAGCGGAGTTTCCAAGGAAATTTGCACCTCCTACTATCCAAGCCTATAGGGGAACTAGTGACCCTAATCATTTCCTCTACAAGTACGATTGGCATATGACTGGTGCAAGGGCATCAGACGAGATCAAGTGTCGATACTTTCCGGTATACCTAGAAGGTGTGGCTTTACTTTGGTTCACAAAGCTTCCAGTTCAGTCTGTAGATAAATTCTCCGACTTAACGCAAAAGTTTAAAGAACAGTTCAGATTGTATGCTTCAAAAGCTAAGGATATAATGTCACTGTCTAACCTTGAACAAGCGCCCGGAGAATCAATCAAATCTTTCCTGAGCCGTTTCAATATAGCTTTAGCCGAAGTAGAAAATGCAGAACCACGCATGATCCTGACTTATTTGATGAGAGCCATTGATAAATCGAGTAAATTTGGGATATGGCTAAAAATGAAAGAACCAAACTCACTTGATAAATTTTATAAAAAGGCCGATGAGTTCATTCGCCTTGAGAGCCTTTCTGCAACATCGAAAGTGGTTATTGCCCAGACTGATAATGACAATGTCCCACCTAAGAAAAGAGAATCTGAAAGTCAGAAAAGGGAGAATGAAGGAGGAAAAAGCCAGAGAAATGAAAAGAAACCTCGCCGCTTTAATCCTTCGGACTTTACTCCTTTAACTGATACACCAAGAAATATCTTTTTTGCAACAAAAGACGTTGTCAGGTATCCTAAGCCACCTGAGATGACAAGAGGGGCAAAGCGTAATGGAAAATTCTGCCAATTTCACAATCAACCTGGCCATGACACTGACCAATGTCGCCAATTAAAGAAGGTGATTGAAGAATTGCTAGAGCAGGGTAAACTCCAACAATACGTTAAGAGAAGCGGGGTCGATCCAACCTCATCCACTCGGGATCAACACCACCGTACCTATCAATCCGATTCTCACAACAACACTGCAGTGCAAGATTCAGAAAAGCTTGTCATTAATACTATCACAGGGGGACCATACCCAGCAAGCAGAAGTTGGGATGACTACTAATTACCCACAAAACTGCGACTGGGGCATCTCTCACTTTCTCTGGCATAAAAATCCAAAAGCTATGAATCAAGCACAAATGGAAATCCAGCTTGGAGATTCTGAAACAGCAATAACTAGCATTCATTTTTACTTAACAGCATTGCTTAAATTTGTAAAGATAATGATGGATGTGTAACTTCTGCATTGTAAACCGCTGAGAAATCAGCGTGATTCAATAATAAAAAACCATGCATTGTGTTTTCTATTATAAAATGCCTGTTATATTTCGATGAGTAAATACTCTAAATGTATTGCTAAAATATCGATTTAATACTGCAGGTCATTAAAGCAAAGCTCACCCATCGCAAAGCTAAGCGAGCCTTGCAAATCATTTATTAAAGCAAATTTCAAGCAACAAAAAATTTCAAACTCAAATCCCATACAAGAGGAACTTCACATAAAAAGTTGACGGCTCCACTGTGTCAAGCCCTCGTTAACTGGTTGCGATCGTTGATATAAAAAGGCATCCAACCAAATAACTTGCGTTTACTCTGTGGAGTCATTCAACAGTGAAGTCTACTTCTTCGGATAAAGAAATTTACTTGCAAAAGAAAGAAACACGCGCTTGGAAATGATGATAAAGGATCGCAGATTGGCGGATGATGGTACAACATGAGCAGGCAGACATGGAAGCAGCCAAAGGAAGGTATGCCTCTCAACAGGAAAGCAGGTAGATCCACTAAAGGGATAACTTCCCAAGCAGAAGGAATAAGACCCTCGCTGGCTGATTGTGATGCATCCAATCAGGCAGCTTGTGTCCATCCCATGGATCTACTTGCACCTAAGACGCAACCTTCCTGGCACGCCAACCAACTGATGCTCCTTCCCAAGGATCAACAAAGCCCTCTAACGAGGCACGCCAGTAAATGGAGAGCTTTCCTCAATCAAAAAGATCGGTGGGACTACCAAAAAGGGGCACCTTGTTAATCGATTGCGATCGTTTGTACAAACAAACATCCAATCGAATGACTTACGCTTGTCCCGTGGACCCCTCCGACCATGAGAAAGTAACTTCCAGGCAATCACAAGCCCTCTTCGGAGGCACAAGCCCTCTTCGGAGGCACAAGCCAGCCCTCTTCGGAGGCACAAGCCCTCTTCGGAGGCACAAGCCCTCTTCGGAGGCACAAGCCCTCTTCGGAGGCACAAGCCCTCTTCGGAGGCACAAGCCCTCTTTGGAGGCACAAGTCCTTTTCGGAGGCACATTTCACCCGTGTAGAAGTGCAAAATGCTTCTCTTCGGAGACCCACTTCACTAGTGATGAAATGCTAAAAAGCCCTTTTCGGAGGCACATTTCACCCGTGTAGAAGTGCAAAATGCTTCTCTTCGGAGACCCACTTCACCAGAGATGAAATGCCAAAACTGCTTCTCTTCGGAGACCAAAACTGCTTCTCTTCGGAGACCAAAATCGCTTCTCTTCGGAGACCAAAAGACCTCTTCAGAGGCGTACTTCACCTTGCTTGAAGTACCAAAAACAAACCCTTTACCGGGGCACGAAAATCAAAACCTTCTTCAGAAGCTCATTTCACTGTACAGGAAAATTCACTTTCAAACAAATAAAAGTGATCATTCCCAGAAGTCGAAGTGTTCTTCAGGAAGAAAAAGAAAATAAAGATTTCTCCAAAGACAAGATATACTCTATTAAAAGCAGAATAATTCTTCCCTGAAAAAGTGGAAAGTTATTCTCTAAAATAAGAGTATCGGTCTTGTGAAATCAAGAAATATTACAATATACTTGTGGTATGGGGGCAACATTATACAATTCAGTTACATTAATAAAAGTAATATACAAGCAACATACCACAAGTTCATTGCAATATCACGTAATAAAGATGTGGAGTAAGTGCGTTCTTGAAACACAGACAAAAAATTTGTACAAGCGAAAAGAATCATTTACTCTACACTTCAAATGAAAAACAGATGTATTCCTACATACACAAGGATTTGTACAAGAAAAATATCTATTTATTTCAACACTATGAGAAATTTTTACATTGTACAGGTTACAAAAAGAAGCGGAGACCGGAATCCGCACAATCCCCGGTCAATACAAAAAGCAGAAAATGCAAAATCAAACTCATTTCCCCTTCTTCCCACCCTTGGAACTTTTACCCGGCCTGGTAATTAGCTTCGTAGGCCGCGTCGGAGAAGAAGGAGAAAGAGACTCAGCCGGATCAATCTCTGCCTCATCTCCAGCAGCAGAAGAACTCCTCTTTCCTTTCCTTGAAACCACACGCTTCCCCTTCTTCTTGGAAGAAGACTCACTCCCCGGAGTAAGAAATGTAGAAAGCTTTGTGTCGTAATCGAAAGACCGCTCCGGGGTCTTCTCGCTATCTTCCAGATCTTCTGCTTCCTGTTCCTCGGAAGCAGATGGTTCGTCCAAACCTTGAAGGGCTGCTATCGGTTCTTCCTGTGAACCTGGTTGAGGAGCTGGAAGAGGAGTAACTTGAGAAGAAGGAATGGCAGCTGAAGAAGGAAGAATTGGTGCAGTTTCCGGCGCGACTACTGCATAATAAAATAAATCAAAATTAGTATTCCTCGAGAAAAAAGAAGACCGTGAATCGTCAAAGTTACCTGGAGAAGCCGGTTTGGCAAGATCAATTTCAAATTCCCGAGCCTGAAAGTCCTTCATTGCCTCCTCTTCTGTAGGAGTGGTCACAACTGGAGGTGAAGGATGAGAGCTGGAATCCATAATGTTTGCATCAGCCGAAGTGGAAGCATGAACAGGGGCAGTTAAAAGAGCTTCCTCTTTTGAGAGTTCTTCTCCCAATGATTCAGCCCGTGCCCTAGCAAGCTGCTCCTTCCCTCTAACCAGAGCGGCGCGAGCCTCATCATCAAGATAGCGAGCCTCAAATTTTGCTTCCTCAAATTTTGCTTCATCATAGCCGGCACCTTTAAACATATCTAGTGCGGCCTCCCACACTTCCGCCAGGGTGATTTCATAATCTGGACCCAGAAAAGCAAGGCTCCCACGACCCAGAACGCAGTGTAAATAAAAGTCGAATAAGGTAGAACTGATGCTTGCTTTCGTTGCCTCATGTGACTGTTCAGTCGCTTCTTTTTCGGCAATGGCAGCAACCCTACCAGTAATAGCCTCATCACGAGCTGCCTCAGCTTTAGCAAGTTGAGACTTTAATAACTCAATCTCCACGTTCTGGGAGGTGACTTTTGCCCGCAGTTCGGCGTTCTCTGCGCGATACTTCTCATTGACATGCTGTTCGGCAGCAAGCTTCATTTCTACATCTCTTTGTGCAGCGTGTGCGTCCCGCACCTGCTTCTGAAAGACTTCTTCTTTTTGAGTATATGATGCAGAAGAAGAAGCGAGATTTTCCTTAAGCTGCTTAACTTCAGACGCAAGCTTTGCATTGTCGTCTGCAATACTCGTCATTTCCACGTCATGCTGCTTACGCCATTTGTCCCATTCTGCTTTATCATTCTCCATCGTCATCATCGCCTCAAGGTTAAGGTGGTTAACCCTTTGAAGTTCATCAACCAACTTCTGCCATCCAGACATTCTTTCAATATCAAGCTTGACAGCGTCGACATTTCTCAGCATTGCCTGCTTATCAATGGGAACCAAATCTAAGTCAAAGCGGACTCCTCTTAGACACCAATTCGGAAATCGGCTCTGAAGCGTTGGAGGGCCGTCTTTAACTTGATATTGTGGCCTGTTAATGATGGTTTGAATGTCAGTTTCCTTTAGAGGAGGAGAACCGGCCGGAATGTCAGAAGAAATGGGAGCGTTGGTCTTTTCAGAAATAGCAGACGCGTCACTTGGCTTAGACCGTTTGCTCGATTCATCAGTAATTTGAGTCTTCCCTTTGTCATCATAAGATTTTCGCTTATGAGAATCGTAAGTTTTGTAAGAAGAATCGTATCGATCAGCATCCCTTCTTCTCTGCCGCTGCTCATAATCCCATTTTTCTTGAGCCTTCCTTTGGGCCCGTTCCTCATCTGTCTCTCTCTGGTCACCAAGATATTTCCTGAAGTCATAGGATCCACGGCCTCCATGGCGCTGAAATGAGTCATAATATGAGCCGGAGCGTCCCATCGGAGAATCTGAAAACAGGAAAGAAGTAAAGTTTAGAAATTTCCAGAAAGAAAAAGTAAATGCTTATAAGTGCAGAAAAATCCTAAGTGTGTGCGGCGTGCGAGCTACGCGCGTCAAACTACAAACCACGCTTCAGTACAGGAACGGAGACGACAGGTGTCGAAGGTGTCGAGATCTGTTTCAAAGAGGAAGTCGCTTCAATGACGGGAGAGTTTGCCTTTGGAATATTATCCTTGAAAAGCTCTTGAGAAGTAATCATAATGTCACTCAAGCCATCAAAGGTGTCATCGCCCAAGTGTTCGGCAGATTTCTCCTTCTCAACTTCCACATCAGTTGATTTTTCAGAAGCTCGAAGATTCTCTTCTTCCTCAATAATTGGGGGAAGTGCCGACTTGCCAGCTAACCCTACAACATCAGTGGATCCAGAACACTTTATCAAAGCAGCATCCATGACAAGTGTTTTTGATGCAGCTTCTTCCGCAGAAACTGGGGCATTTGACGCCTCTGCTTGAGAACCCGAAGCAGCCGACGTTTCTGCATCAGAGCTAGGAATTTCATGAATTCGAGTCGACCTGGAAGGGTGTAGAAGCCCAAATTGGTGCAAAAGCTCATCATCTAATAGAAACTGGATACTCCTCTCCTCCACAGGCACCGCCATAAGCCTCTCAAAAGTCACTTTGTGACTGAGATTTTTAGAAGGAGAAGGAAGTGCTGAAAAGGAAAAAAAGAGCGAAGTTAGCACTTGATAATCCGAACTTCGGTAAGTTTGAAGGAACATAAGAGACAAATGCAAGTGATCTTACTCCCTATTCTCCAAATAGCATAAAACCCAGGAGGACAGCGGACATAAAAGAACGGGCTCAGGAAACTGTGAACACTTTCAGGGAGACCGGTGATCAACTTACGATTCCTCGCACTCCTTACGACTATGATGGAGGGATGATCTTTATTCTTGGCAAAGGTACAAAGATAGCGAATTTCTCCGAAGGTAGGAAAGCGGCCCAGCGTTCTCCTAAAAAGCACGCATAGTCCCAGCAAGATGGCGTAGCCATTGGGATGTAACTGAAAAGGGGAGATAGATAGTTGGAGAAGAAGTTCTCGAATGCAGTCATTGAATGGGGGGATAGCTCCGCTCAAGCACATTTGGCGGTTAACTGCAACGAAGCCACGGGGCGGCCTGTCAGCAGTATCATTTGTTTCGGGAAGCAAAGCGTCAGCTTCAGCAATGCCAAACTGGGTGCATAGTTGACGAAAGGCTTTATGGCTCAAGGTAGTAGGAGTCCTCTCTGGAGGATCGTTCAGCGGGATAGCAACTGGAAATACATCTTCAGCTTGCTCTGTTCCTTCTTGTGGAGAAGACATTCTACACAATCAGCTGAATGTTCAAATGTGAAGGTGCACGTTCCCTAAAAGTGTGAAGTGTTGTGCAAAAACTAATGAAAATAAAAGACAAGCATAACTGGAATTAAATTAGTTGACAATCAATCGATTACAGAATTTCAGAACTTGTCAATGATCAAGTGCCGTGTTAATACAGACAAGTCAGTTTCATTTGACTATTATGATTTTGTTTTAATACTTCACTTGAATTGGTTATTGTACAGCATCTCATTCATATTCATTTAATTTAACTTTCTCTTTACCAACTAATCTGTCATTCGATATGGGCAGTCAGTGACAGTATATTCGTCCCAGTATTCTGTGAATGTTGTTTTAAGCAGGATTGTTAGTTTGCAAAATTAAAGCAATCCGTAAAAAGAAATACATGCAACATGGTTTATAGTTCAACAGTTCAAAGTCCAGGCAAAGTTTAAAAGTCATCTGCTTAGTTTGCTGAAAACTATTAACTCGTTGACGACTTAAGAGATTCCCTATGGGTCTAGGTCGGCAGTCCCCGAGTCTTAGGTCGAATAAAGAAGCAAAAAACTAGTTCAAGGCAGCAGGAAATCCCAAGTCCTAACTCGGAGGCGACTCAAAACCTAGGTCGCATGAAACTGCTAAGTCGGTTCCGACTTAAACCAGGAAAGTCACTGGATCGCATGAAATCCCTAGGTCGTGACCGAGCCAATACCTCAACCAATTTTCCTCCCTAACTCTTCAGCCGTTAACCCAATAGCCTCACAGTCAATGACGATCCTCATTCGATCACACCATTGGACCACCCAAAGAGCCAATTCAAATCGAATCAAACCTGCTGCGAATCAGATATGTTACTGCCCTATTACAACTACAACACGGTCGATGGCGATTGCCAAACAATCAAAGAGTTATGCATAATGAATTGCAGCATCTAAACACAAATGGAAGTCAAAAACTGGGGAGTTATCGATTCGACAGTGAGCATGGGTGAACGATGACCAGATCGACTTACGAAGTATAACAAGAAGATGATCGGCGATTGGATGGTTGGAGTTTATCTCTGAGGGCTCTAAATCGCGTCAATGGCCGAATCGAGAAGAAGAATGAGTGAGGAAGAGGAAGGATGACTTAACTATTTATTCGCAGGAAGGTGAGTCGACTTGTACGCTGCCGACCTAAGACCTCTGTTAATTCGCTTTCGACCTAATCAAAGAGCAGGTTAAGAAAATCGAAGTATATGACCTATGACTTAGGCACACACTTCGAGGGGCAAATGTTAATCCTCTGATTCGCGACTTAACAGAAGACGACCTAACAATCTAAAGGCGTAACCGACTTAAGGAAAGCTCTGACCCAACAGTTGCCGACTTAAGAGGTGTGCCGACTTAGGAGCCTGCTGACTTAAGGTGCTTGCCGACTTAAAGAAGCCTACCGACCTAGCAAATTGTGAGTTAGCAAGGCCTGCCGAGTTAACAGATTGCCGACTTATGGGAACTTGCAGACTTAACGAGTTAACAGTTAGATGACCTACGACTCAACAGGCTCCGACCTAAGGAATGGTCTGACTCAACGACCTACGAGTTAAGAAGTTTAACGACTTATGACTTAACTTGCCCAGCGACCTAAGGCTACAGGAATGTCACGACCTAAGGGGAGTCGCGACCTAAGGAAGCTTGCGACCTAAAGACTCCGCGACCTAGTAGTACTGCGAACTAAAGGTTACGACCTAAGGAAGATTCCGAGTTATGAAATGCTCCGATTTAAGGAGGTTCCGACCTAACGAGTCACCGACTGATCTTAAGTCTTCAGCGACCTATCATAAACCGGCAGCGACCTATACTAAGTCGGCGACGACTTAAAGACTTAGAAAAATTTCCTAAGTCCAGATCAGCTTCTATAAATACCCCATCACTTCCAACATGGAGGGGACTTTGGGCCATTCATTTCTCCAAGCGCCGTTACGCTGTCGAAGCCTCCTCTCATTCAGCAATCAAAGATCTTCAAGCATTCGAGACACTACAACGATCTTCGAGAAGAGCTCCTAACATCCAACGCGAATTCGTCGAGTTTCATCATTAAAGATCGAGCTAGTAGTCAAGAATGATTTCATGATCAAATTGTATTGTGTTTAGAGGGATATTGTATCGAATTGTAATCAAATCAGCAATAAAAGACTATAAAGTGGATGTAGGCTCAATTACAGGCCGAACCACTATAAATCTGTTGTTCATTTACTACTTTTCTGCTATTCTCAGCTCATATTCTGTTCCCGTACCAACGGGTGGTGCTTTCACGATTCTATTACACACACAGGGTGTTAGCGTTCACTTTTTATCGTTAACAGTATCCATTAAATTTTATTCAAATGTTTTACAAAATTATATCTTGTTTTCAAAATGATTTCAAAATCTTCCTTTTTAAATCAAAAACATCTATCCTGGTTTTAAAATACTTTTAGCCTCAAAATGATCTTTATTTTCAATATCAAATTATCCTTGGTTTTAAACTATCTTTTAATTATAATATATTTAACTTTTAATATTTATACTTAGATTTAAATATCAAATTATAGTAAAATTTTATATATACCAAAATATAATTCTCTATACTTATTTAAGTATTTTAACTATAGTTAAGTATATTTATAAAGTTTAAAATAGTTTTAATAAAAGATAGAAATTATTTTCAAAGAAATACAAATCATCAAAAATAACTTAGGCCTGTCGACAACCCCTAGGAACCCTTGTCGACAATGTGACAGTTAATTTCAAAAGTTTGAATTTCAAAGGAAGTGTCTATTCGTCATATCCTTTCACCAATGGACATGGCTGTTGTTCTACAATAAATAGGGACTGTTTTAAACGAATTTATAATCATATTTTCTCTGATTTCACTCCTCTTCTTCTTCCACATTTGTTTATATACATTTTTACCATTACTCTGCCGAAATCACCATTGAATCTAACTAGATCATCTCCGGTTTGATTCTCTATCACTATCTCAACAAGATCCCAGTGCTATTCAGAGTTATAGACTTCTTTGTATTAGATCGAGCGAGAAAAGGTGTGATTGTAGCCTGGAAAATCAATCGAGCGAGAAAAGTTGTGATTGTAGCCTGGAAAATCAATTGGGTGAACTTGTTGCCCATAAAATCAAGTATCTCTACCCAGAGGATTGTGAATCTGGAGTGGTGTAACTCGTGGCCTTGAAATCGAGGGTGTAATTGTAGGAATTGATTTTGAAAGGAAATCCGTACTTGTGTTGCGGGAGTGGATGTAGGGTAACTCCGAACCAGTATAAAATCCGGTGTGTTCTTTCCTTTATTGCTTTTACTTTATATCTGTATCTGTGTTTGATTCTGTGATCATATCTGTGTCTGAATATTGCATACATTTGTGTTCAAATTAAGATAAACTAAAAAAGAATTAGTAATTCCTTAAAACACTATTCACCCCCTCTCTAGTGTTAATTCTAGCCTTAAGATCCGTAAACCGCATTTCTCACATCAACTTGAGCTGTTAGAGGTTGCAAAGGTCCAAAGACTGTTGAATTCCATAATTTATTTCTTGTTCTTGTGCTTCTAGTGTTTTTTCAAGTGTTTCTTGTGCTTCTTTGAAATGACCCACCTTCTGTTCCTAAAGTTTTTTTTTACATATATATATCTAGTGGTCATTTAATCAAGAAAATATTACATTCTAATTTTCTTCTATTCAGGATCTTTATGCCAATATAAAAATATTGTTTTTCTCAAATCATCTTAAACCTACATATGTGAAGATTTATAAGTTACTTTCTACTTGAATCAGAGTACAAAAGTTTGGAAATAGAAATCTGTTTGGGAATCTTTAAAAGAAATAATCCCTACATAGCAATAGTGTTTCTAAAACTAGGTCTTCCAAGCATACTTAGATTATTGCATAACTATTGGTTTCATGTCTCAAGACTTAGCATTTTGCATGTATTTCCATAATTTTGTTACTGTATGAACCGTGCTCTTGCATGTGCATGTGTGTGCATGTTCCAGTGCATGTGTTTGTCAGAGGAAGATTTAAGTGCTTAATTTTTCTTCTTTTTGTTAGCAAAAATGACTGAGTCTACCATACATTTGGGTTGTAAAACTTTACTGAAAATTTAGCTTAAACTCTTTAGAGCTGGCTTAACCCAGGCTCAATAAAATGGTCATGTTAGCCATATTTAACTTTCTCTTATTCTTAAGCAAAATACATGTCATTTTGTTTTCTTTTCAAAGCAACTCAAAACCTTTTCTACCAGATTTTATATCAACTTAAACATGGATTTTCCTATGTCAAATACTTGTTTGCACATTCAATCCATAAATCCTTTCAATCTCAGATTTTCTACCATTATAAACTAACTGTTCTTAAATCTTAAAAATTCCATTTCTTAGCAAAACATTTGCAAAACAAAGCACATAAGTTTCAGCTGATACACATATAGGTTCAACACTTGCAAAATAGTAGTTCTAACAATACATTAGTTTTCTAAGCAAATTTAAACAATATAGCTTAACACAATTTAGCATAAACATCTATTTTGACTTTAGCAAATCTTTAAATATATCATCCAATTCCTTAAGCAGCTAAACATCCAAAGCCTGATCAAAGAAATTACTACTTTCCTGCAAAATCACCATGAACTACCCCATATAAACATGTGACACCCAATGGTGCATAAAACACACAAGGGTCAAACTAAAGTCTGGTATGAGTAATCTAAATGAAAACATGATTTATATGACACTTATTCATATTTAAATAACTTCAAAATAGATAAAAGAACTCAGTACCACTCTTGTGCATGTTCCTGTGATACATGTGCATATACATTAGTGCACAACAAATTATACATGATTCAATGGTTTAGTTCAGTGATAACAATCATAGGATCCATCCATAAAACATCATAAACAAATCAAAACATTCATCAATACAATCATCAAGCCTTTTCTACCAGATTATTGGCCATAAGGGATTTTACCCAAGCCCTCTTATGAACCTATTTCTATTGTTCACTATCAAGTATATTATGGTCTTTAGCTACTTTCTCTTGTTAAACCACACACTGCCTGGGACATATCACTGTTAACCCAGCACACTCAGGCCCCTAGGTATAAGCATACCATGTGTGAGCTTGCAATGTTCACCTTGCCAAGCCATATTTTGTAGCCCTAAGATTCAAAAAGTCCTTAGTTAAATTACTAAGGGTTACTTTCCATTTTTCATTCCTATGCTAATCCCTTTTGCATATCATATTTTAATCGGAGAAATAAACATTCAACCAACATGTATTCATCTAGAGATTGGTAAGTCATGTTCTCATAAGAAAGCATTTTAATCATGCAAACAGATGTGATTTCTAAGCATATTATTTTGTCTATGGGTTTCAATGGATCTAGTTACAAACATATGGTCATAGATAGTTTTCTGGTTGTCTCATTTTACCTCTGGTTCAATCAGACCTTTGTTACTCTTTACGATCTGGCTAAACCATAAGTATATGCTTTGATTTGGAGAGTTCATAAAACATAGAAGCTCAGCACATGTATAACATTGCACCTCTACATTTATCTTTATTTTAGTTGATGTGAGACATAAGCAACAACACAATGTTGCAGCCCCACATTTCTTTCATTTTTAGACCATATATTTACAACATCAATCCTGGGTTTTTTAAGTAAATAAATGTATAAATAAAACCCATAAAATCTACTTCATCTAACAGTTAAACCACAACACAGATAACCATATTCAAACATGAAATCCATGATCTTTTATACTGGACAATGTCATTATAAAGGGTTTTACACTTGAGCAGATCATTGACAAGCCAAAGTTATCAAATCATAAAATGAACATAGCTTGCAAAAGTGAAATATAAATTTAATTAGGCTGCCTCAATATTCAGGACTTATTGCCAAAGTTTCCAGTGAGGTTACTCACCTTAATCCTTCTTTTTTTCTAAGCTTTTTGAACTCGTTTAGTCTTCTTCCCTCTTCTAATTCTAATGGCCGGTGCTCCATATTTTTCTCTGGCTTATGAAATGATGAAGTGTAAATGTGAAAGGTCTCACTACACTAAGCCTCCTTATATTAAACCCTGGCTGCTACTAGGGTTTAACAAAAATACCCAATGCCATTTTTACCCTATAAAACATGATCTGCCTCTCCTTTTGATTCCAGAGAGAAAAAGGGCATGTGGTCCTTGTTTTTATTTTCAGAAATAATCCTTATCTCTTTAATCTCACTCCGGTCATGTTATACGCATGATTCCTATTTTCCAAAGTAAAAAGATTGCTGGAAATGGATAAAGTACTTGCCTAGGGGTTCATGCCATTTCCATGCAATTTTTTTTGTTTTATTCCAGCAAGTGTTTGCTTGTGCACATATAATATATGTATGCCTATTTTGCCTAAGTCCTTATTTTCTTTCTTTTAAATAATTTTTAAGTACCTAAATATTTTTCTTGCATGTATATTCCTGCCTAACATTTACTTTCTTTGTGCCAAACTTATCAAGACATAATCATATCTTCATACATATGTATTTCTAAATTATTTATTCTAATTTATATATTGATTTCTTCCTATTTCATTATACAGAAAAATGTGTGCATGTGTATGCACTATCTTGTGCACATGTACATGTTTAAACCATACATTTGCAATTAGTTTCCATTCCTATCTTTCTGAATGCAATTTTTAAACAAACATAAACTAATTTAAATCATGAAATTTCTCTCAAAAATCAGGGTTATCACATATACCCCTCCTTTTAGGAATTGTGTCCCACAATTCTCTCATACTTAACTTAAGTATCATCAATCCAGAAAATCAACTTTTCTGATCTCAAACCATTCTCAAGCCAATCACTTGATTAAACTCTATTCATATTAAAACAAAAATCACAATGCATATTCAATCAAAACATTCATCAGTATATATATAAATTTACCTTTCATTCAATCAAACAGTTGTGGATAATCATTTCTGATTTTATCCTCCACTTCCCATGTGCAATCATTTGGGTCAAGACTCCATTGCACTTTCACTAATTTAATTTCTTTGTTTCTTAATTTCTTGATCTCTCTAGCAACTATGCCCACTGGCTCCTTTTCATAGATCATCCTGGGGTCAATCTGCACATCCTTAGGGGATTTTAGGATTGCCTCCTTATCATGAACCCACCTTCTTAGTTGAGACACATGAAAAACATCATGCATTGCTCTCATTTCTTCTGGCAACTCTAGCTTATAGGCTATAGTTCCTATTCTCTGTAGAATTTTATATGGCCCTATGTACCTAGGAATCAACTTTCCTTGTTTCCCAAACCTTAGAACCTTCTTCATGGGCGATATTTTGATAAATACATAATCCCCAACACCATATTGTACTGCCTTCCTTCTTTGATCTGCATATTTCTTTTGCCTATCCTGGGCAGAAGCAATTCTTTTTCTGATCAAAGCTATTTTCTCCGAAGTTTCCCTCACACTCTTTGGCCTTAAGACCACTTTTTCCCCAGATTCAAGCCAACTTGAGGGTGATAAACATGGTATCCCATAGAGAGCTTCAAATGGTGCTATGCCTATGCTACTATGATGGCTATTGTTGTATGCAAATTCAGATAAAAAGATATGATCCTCCCAACTTCCTCCCCAATCCAATACACAAGCTCTCAACATGTCTTCAAGCAATTTGTTCACAATTTCTGTTTGACCATCAAATTGACGACGGTATGCTGTGCTTAAGCATAAATCAGTCCCCATTGCCTTGTGAAAACTCTGCCAAAATTTTGAAGTGAAGATGGTATCTCTATCACTTACTATAGTCTTTGGTATACCATGTATTCTAACCACTTCCTTGATAAACAACTGGGCTAGTGTACATGCATTTCTCTCTGACTTTACTGGTATAAAGTGGGCTGACTTGGTTAACCTATCAACCACTACCCAAATGCTATCATTTCCCTTCCTAGTTCTAGGCAAACCATCAATGAAATCCATTGATATATCCTCCCATTTCCACTGTGGTATTTGCAAAGGTTGAAGCATCCCTGAGGCTTTTTGATACTCAGCCTTCACTTGTTGGCAAACCATACATTTAGATACATAGGTTGCCACTGCACTCTTCATACCACTCCACCAATAATCCCTCTTGAGGTTGTGATACATTCTTGTGCTTCCTGGGTGTATAGTGTATTTGCTTTTGTGGTAAGCATCCAAGATTTCTTGCTTCAACTCATCAATTGCTGGAACACATATTCTTTTTCCTTTCTGCAAATGGCCTTGATCATTCAACTGAAAACCTTCCACTACTTCACCATTTAATATCTGAGTTTTCTTTTCAAATAAAAATGGATCTTGGTCTTGTAACTTTACAACTTTGTTTTTCAATTTTGACTCCAGAGTGATAAAGCTTAACTTTCCCATTTCTACATGCTCACTGGATAGGCTCATGTTTTCTACATTATCACTTTCTATCTCTAAATCAGTTAACAATGATAAAGTGTTAAACTCTTCTATCATTAATCTAGCCACTTTAGCATGTTGTCTACTTAGGGCATCTGCTACTTTATTAGCCTTACCAGGGGTATATAATATTTCAAAGTCATATGAGGCTAGGAGTTCAATCCACCTTTGCTGCCTCATATTCAATTCTCTTTGTGAAAATAAATATTTAAGTGACTTATGGTCTGTGTAAATTTCAAACCTTGCCCCTAACAAGTAGTGTCTCCATAGCTTAAGAGCATACACTATAGCAGCTAATTCAAGGTCATGAGTAGCATATCTTACCTCACTTGGTTTCAATTGCCTAGAAGCATAAGCTATCACTTGATGTTGTTGCATCAATACTGCCCCAAGCCCTTGTCCACTTGCATCAGTATACACCACCAAGTTTTCATTCCCTTCAGATACTTTGAGGATTGGAGCTTGCACTAGTGCTTCCTTTAATTTCCCAAAGGCTTTCTCACACTCTTTAGTCCAAGTAAATACTTGATTTTTCCTAGTCAATCTGGTTAATGGGATTGAAATTTTTGCAAAATCTTTTATAAACCTTCTATAGTAACCAGCCATTCCCACGAATGACCTGACCTCAGTGACATTGGTAGGCCTTTTCCAAGCTTGCACTGCAATGACCTTATTGCGATCCACAGATATTCCTTTTTCTGATATAATGTGGCCTAGAAAATTCACTTCATTTTGACAAAAAGTGCATTTTGAAAACTTTACTTTCAAGTCTTCCTGCCTCAATTTCTCAAATACCATATGCAAATGATTTTCATGCTCTCTAATTAACTTAGAATAAATTAGTATGTCATCAATAAATATCAATACAAATTTATCCAAGTATTCTCTAAAAATCCTATTAATCAAATCAACAAAATAGGAAGGAGCATTTGTCAAGCCAAATGACATTACTAAAAATTCATAAAGTCCATCTCTTGTGTTAAAGGCTGTATACTTGATGCTTTCCTCTTCTACTTTCATCTGATGAAAGCCTGAAGCTAAATCAAGCCTAGAAAATATTTTTGCACCACTCAATTGGTCAAAGAGATCATCAATTCTTGGTAAAGGATATTTATTTTTAATTGTGACTTTATTTAATTCCCTATAGTCAATACATAACCTAAGGGATCCATCTTGTTTCTTAACAAAGACTACTGGTGCTCCCCCTGATGAGCTACTGGGTCTAATAAAGCCTCTTTCTTCTAATTCAACCAATTGCTTTTTTAATTCTATCAACTCCTTAGGCCCCATTCTGGTTGGTCTTTTAACCATTGGGCTAGCTCCTGGAATTATTCTGATTGAAAACTCAACTAGTCTGTGGTTTGGAACTCCCTTAACTTCACCAAACACATTAGTATATTGATTCACCATGGGGATTTCTTCTAATGCAGGCATGGGTTTTTCACTAGACAATGCAAAAAGGTTGGCTATATTTCTATTCTTGTCTGCCTCACAAAGAACAACTACCCTTTGTCCATCAAAAATTTCAATGATATGGTGGATGTCTCCATATTTATGATAGACTTATATTTACTCAACCAATCAACTCCTAGAATAACCCATATGCCTGGATATTGCAACACATATAGGTCCGAGTTAAACACATGTCCCCCTATATCTAACCCCAGTTGCATACACATCATACCAAGAACACATGAACAACCTATAGGGCTTCTAATAAATAGTGGCTTATCAACAATCATACAATTCAATTTTAATTGTTGTGCAATATCATGGGAGATCAATGAGTGTGTAGCCTCAGTATCATACACTACTGCAAAAGGTATTGAGTAAATAAACAAAGTACCTTTAACTTGGCCATGATTCTCAACATTTGATCCCTTAGTTGCCTTGCCTTTTCCTTCCAAAGCCCCTAATTTTCCTTGCTTAAAATCTGGACAATTCCTCTTTATGTGACCTTCCTTCCCACAATGGTGACATTTGAAGGATGCTGGCCTAACATTTGTGCACCTATTCTTCATATGCCCCTCTTGGCCACAGTTATAACAAGTAATCTTCTTCTTAATTTCAGCTGCACTGGCTTCTTCTGGTTTCTTGGTGGAAGCTGTGTCTACTTTCTTCTTATCATAAGGGGGAAATTTTCCCTTTCCTTTCTTGTTTTGGCTATTCTTGAATGCCCTGAAATTCTCTCTAGCCTTATCATGTTGTTCAATGCTCAAAGTCAAGTCCAAAACTTGATCAAAAGTCCTGTCCTTGTATGGTAGCATGGCTCTACTAAGGCTAGGGTTTAGCCCTTGAATATATCTACCATTCTTAGCCTCCTCAGTGGTGATGAGTACTGCACCATACTTTGCCAATGATTCAAACCTCTGAGTGTACTCAGTGACATTCATAGTCCCTTGCCTTAATTTGATGAATTCCTCTAGCAAAGACTCCTTAGCTGATGCAGGGACAAACCTACCTTCCAACATTGCTTTAAATTGATCCCATGTCACTTCTCCTTCAGGTCTTCCAGCTATGATAACCTCCCACCAATCCAAAGCTGCTCCTCTCAATTGCCTGGATGCAATTTGCCTCTTCCTTTGGTCTTCAACTTGCATGTCTACAAAGATTCTTTCCAAAATCCCGAGCCAATTTTGAACTCCGATAACTCCTTCTGTGCCATCAAAAGTTTTTCCTCCAAGGTTGGTAAAAGTCTTGAGTAGTTTGGAAAGCTCCTCATGTGGATTTTCCTGCCTATTGCCTACTCCATCCCTTATAGCTCTCATGAATTCTTGCACATTCACCATAGGTGGTCCACTTGTTCCTACATTTTGATGTCTGGGTCCTACCATAGCTCTATGGATATGACACTTAGGTTAGTCCGTTTTGTCTAATACTCTATAGATTAATTCATTTCAATTTATCCCTATTCAGTTATAATAGATATTAGTAGTATAAGTACTAACAAAACAAAGCGTCAAAGGCAGTCAATATCTCCATACATCCAATGCAAACAAGTTCATACAAAATTTTGCTATGTTATTTAACAACATAGCTCTGATACCAAATGAAATGACCCACCTTCTGTTCCTAAAGTTTTTTTTACATATATATATCTAGTGGTCATTTAATCAAGAAAATATTACATTCTAATTTTCTTCTATCCAGGATCTTTATGCCAATATAAAAATATTGGTTTGCTCAAATCATCTTAAACTTACATATGTGAAGATATATAAGTTACTTTCTACTTGAATCAGAGTACAAAAGTTTGGAAGTAGAAATCTGTTTGGGAATCTTTAAAAGAAATAATCCCTACATAGCAATAGTGTTACTAAAACCAGGTCTTCCAAGCATACTTATATTATTGCATAACTATTGGTTTCATGTCTCAAGACTTAGCATTTTGCATGTATTTCCATAATTTTGTTACTGTATGAACCGTGCTCTTGCATGTGCATGTGTGTGCATGTTCCAGTGCATGTGTGTGCATGTTCCAGTGCATGTGTGTATCAGAGGAAGATATAAGTGTTTAATTTTTACTTCTTCTTGTTAGCAAAAATGACTGAGTTTACCATACATTTGGGTTGTAAAACTTTACTGAAAATTTCGCTTAAACTCTTTAGAGCTGGCTTAACCCAGGCTCAATAAAATGGTCATGTTAGCCATATTTAACTTGCTCTTATTCTTAAGCAAAATACATGTCATTTTCTTTTCTTTTCAAAGCAACTCAAAACCTTTTCTGCCAGATTTTATATCAACTTAAACATGGATTTTCCTATGTCAAATACTTGTTTGCACATTCAATCCATAAATCCTTTCAATCTCAGATTTTCTACCATTGTAAACTAACTGTTCTTAAAGCTTAAAAATTCCATTTATTAGCAAAACATTTGCAAAACAAAGCACATAAGTTTCAGATGATACACATATAGGTTCAACACTTGCAAAACAGTAGCTCTAACAATACATTAGTTTTCTAAGCAAATTTAAACAATATATCTTAACACAATTTAGCAAAAACATCTATTTTGACTTCAGCAAATCTTTAAATATATCATAAAATTCCTTAAGTAGCTAAACATCCAAAGCCTGATCAAAGAAATTCCTACTTTCCTACAAAATCACCATGAACTGTCCCATATAAACATGAGACACCCAATGGTGCATAAAACACACAAGGGTCAGACTAAAGTCTGGTATGAGTAATCTAACTGAAAACATGATTTATATGACACTTATTCATATTTAAATAACTTCAAAATAGATAAAGGAACTCAGTACCACTCTTGTGCATGTTCTTGTGATACATGTGGATATACATTAGTGCACAACAAATTATACATGATTCAATGGTTTAGTTCAATGATAACAATCATAGGATCCATCCATAAAACATCATAAACAAATCAACACATTCATCAATACAATCATCAGGCCTTTTCTACCAGATTACTGGCCATCAGGGATTTTACCCAAGCCCTCTTATGAACCTATTTCTATTGTTCACTATCAAGTATATTATGGTCTTTAGCTACTTTCTCTTGTTAAACCACATGCTGCCTGGGACATATCACTGTTAACCCAGCACACTTAGGCCCCTGGGTATAAGCATACCATGTGTGAGCTTGCAATGTTCTCCTTGCCAAGCCATATTTTGTAGCCCTAAGATCCAAAAAGTCCTTAGTTAAATTACTAAGTGTTACTTTCCCTTTTTCATTCCTATGCTAATCCCTTCTGCATATCCTATTTTAATCAGAGAAATAAACATTCAGCCAACATGTATTCGTCAAGAGTTTGGTAAGTCATGTTCTCATAAGCAAGCATTTTAATCATGCAAACAGATGTGATTTCTAAGCATATTATTTTGTCTATGGGTTTCAATGGATCAAGTCACAAACATATGGTCATAGATAGTTTTCTGGTTGTCTCCTTCTACCTCTGGTTCAATCAGACCTTTGTTACTCTTTAAGATCAGGTTAAACCATAAGTATATGCTTTGATTTGGAGAGTTCATAAAACATAGAAGCTCAGCACATGTATAACATTGCACCTCTACATTTATCTTTATTTTAGTTGATGTGAGACATAAGCAACAACACAATGTTGCAGCCCCACATTTCCTTTCATTTATAGACCATATATCTACAACATCAATCCTGGGTTTTTTTAAGTAAATAAATGTATAAAGAAAACCCATAAAATCTACTTCATCTAACAGTTAAACCACAACACAGATAACCATATTCAAACATGAAATCCATGACTCTTTTATAATGGACAATGTCATTATAAAGGGTTTTACACTTGAGCAGATCATTGACAAGCCAAAGTTATCAAATCATAAAATGAATATAGCTTGCAAAAGTGAAATATAAATTTAATTAGGCTGCCTCAATATTCAGGACTTATTGCCAAAGTTTCCAGTGAGGTTACTCACCTTAATCCTTCTTTTTTTCTAAGCTTTTTGAACCCGTTTAGTCTTCTTCCTTCTTCTAATTCTAATGGCTGGTGCTCCTTATTTTTCTCTGGCTTATGAAATGATGAAGAGTAAATGTGAAAGGTCTCACTACACCAAGCCTCCTTATATAAAACCCTGGCTGCTACTAGGGTTTAACAAAATTACCCAATGTCATTTTTACCTTATAAAACATGATCTGCCTCTCCTTTTGATTCAAGAGAGAAAAATGGTATGTGGTCCTTGTTTTTATTTTCAGAAATAATCCTTATCTCTTTAATCTCACTCCGGTCATGTTATATGCATGATTCCTATTTTCCAAAGTAAAAAGATTGCTGGAAATGGATAAAGTACTTGCCTAGGGGTTCATGCCATTTCCATGCTTTTTTTTTGTTTTCTTCCAGCAAGTGTTTGCTTGTGCACATATATAATATATGTATGCCTATTTTGCCTAAGTCCTTAGTTTCTTTCTTTTAAATAATTTTTAAGTACCTAAATATTTTTCTTGCATGTATATTCCTGCCTAACATTTACTTTCTTTGTGCCAAACTTATCAAGACATTATCATATCTTCATACATATGTATTTCTAAATTATTTATTCTAATATATATATTGATTTCTGCCTATTTCATTATACAGAAAAATGTGTGCATGTGTGTGCACTATCTTGTGCACATGTACATGTTTAAACCATACATTTGCAATCAGTTTCCATTCCTATCTTTCTTAATGCAATTTTTAAACAAACATAAACTAATTTAAATCATGAAATTGATCTCAAAAATCAGGGTTATCACATTCTTCCTGTGGTGCTTCATCTTATAATGCTTATTAATGCATCATTTTCCATATTCGTTCATAGGTTACCAGGTTTTTTTGCGGAGGCGATGGTCCTGATAGCCTATTCTTTTCAAACCATCAGGACCGTCTCAACCAAGTTCAAGGCCTTAGGCGAGGCTGCTCAGTTAGGTCTGTAGCAATATTTAAATAACAAACTATATGACTTAAATTGTGATGTTACTTGACATTATAGCACCAAATTTATTGCGATTATAAGAGCATCTTCAATGCAAATAGAATGTGATGTTAATTAAATTCTATGTGTCAAGGGACACAATGTTAACTCAATGTAATTTCTAAAAATTAAACATCACATTAAAAACAAGCAAACTACTCCAATGTTAATGTAATTATTGAAACGCGCGGTATGACATGCGCTTTGCACTTGAATTGAATTTTTTGCAAATTGTATATGTTTAACATGAAACCATTTTTGTTAGTTTAAATTTTATTTGTAAGTTGCAACATCAATTTTTTTTAAGTTTGAATTTTTTTTATATTATTAATTAATAATTTATTTGTTAGATCATATTTGTATGTAATATTAAGATTTGACGGCATTTATTGATGGATGTTTTAAATTTGTAAAAAATTTAATTTATTAGATCCTATTTTTTAGTGATATTAAGATTAGATGATATTTGTAAACGAACGTTTTGAATTTGTAAAAGAAATTTAATTGTTAAATCTCGTTTTTAAGTGATATTAAGATTTAGTATTAGGGGCATTTTTGGCAGTTCACGCTGACACCAAAAAAGTATGACACCAAAGGTATTACAACTATTATTAAAGTTTTTTTGCAAATTGTATATGTTTAACATGAAACCATTTTTGTTAGTTTAAATTTTATTTGTAACTTGCAACATCAATTTATTTTTTAAGTTTGAAATTTTGTTGATATTATTAATTAATAATTTATTTGTTAGATCATATTTGTATGTAATATTAAGATTTGATGGCATTTATTGATGGATGTTTTAAATTTGTAAAAGAATTTTATTTATTAGATCCTATTTTTTAGTGATATTAAGATTAGATAATATTTCTAAACGAACGTTTTGAATTTGTAAAAAAAAATTAATTGTTAGATCCTGTTTTTAAGTGATATTAAGATTTGATATTAGGGGCATTTTTGGCTATTCACGCTGACACCAAAAAAGTATGACACCAAAGGTATTACAACTATTATTAAAGAAGAAATTGACTATGTGTTCAAATCAAAATTTAAACAAATAAAATAATAATAAAAAATTACTCCGTTATAAATATTTATTACCTCACATTGTGAAGTGCAATGTCTAAAACTAGACATAGCACTAGACACTGTCTAATATTTTTTTTGCCAAGTCATTGTAACATTGTCATTAACATAGGCATTCAAGATGAAAATTTAAACTAAATTAAATGTTAATGATATGTGTTAACCCTCTTTCGATTCGCGACCTAACGAGTTGGAAAATAAACGACTTAAGACAAGGACCGACTTAATGGGTTACGACTTAAGTGTTCCCGACCTAAAAGAGCTGCCTACTTAAGAGCCTAACGACCTATGGGAACTTACGACCTACCGAGTTAAGGAAGTTCTGACCTAAGAGCTTAGCGATCTACGACCTATGAAGTAGCACGACCTAACAGCTTATAAAGGTTAGCGACCTAAAGACTTCTGGACGACCTAACGACTTAAGAGTTGCCGACCTAAAAGGTATACCGACCCAATAGTTGCCGACCTAATAATTAACCGACCTAACTGCTGAAGGGAGCATACTGACTTAAAGGTTTGGACGACCTAATAGGCTACCGACTTAAGAAGATAACAGCTCAACGACCTAAGGAGTAACGGGTTAACTTTGTACCAACCTAAAAGCTCACCGACTTAAGGAAACGAAGGCAGTGCTGCATCTTTTAGGTCGTTGCCGACTTACGATTTATAGTAAGTCGCGCACGACTTACTAACTCGTTCAGAAGAATCAGCTGCAACCAAAGTAAGCCAGACTCCTTATGTCGTCGCCGACTTACGTTCTACGACCTACCTTGGGTCGTAGCCGACCTATCACTTGATGATGAAACTTCTATTCAGATTTCGACTCCTATAAATAGACCACCACTTTCAACATGAAGGGGACTTTTGGCCAATCATTTCTTGAAGCGTCGCTACTCTGCCGAACTCTCAACTCATCCAACAATTGAAGATCTTCAGATATTCGAGACACTACAACAAGCTTCGAGAGGAATTCCCTACATCCAACACGGATTCATCGAGTTTCATCATCGGAGTTTGAGCTAGTAGTTGAGATTGTCTTTGTGATCAAACTGTATTGTTTCCATAAGTGTATTATATCGTCTTGTAACCAGATTCAGTAATAAAGAGATTCAAAGTGGACCTAGGCTCGATCTCAAGCCGAACCACTATAAACTACTGTCTTTTACCGCATTTTCGCTATTTTACTGCTTACTTCTTATTCCCCTCACACGGGTGGTGCTTTCACGACTCTATTACACACACCGGGTGTTAGCGTTCACTTTTTAGCGTTAACATTTTGGTGCTTTCACTGAGAACCCAACTCAGGCGATCATTCACCATTGCTTCACGGAAGTTTGTTGAGAGAATTTCCTTCAAAACCAAAAGTCTATCAGACATCATGGCTCCTGGAAGAAAACGTAAATCCGTCAGATCTGATGATGACCACGACAATACTGCCACTTCTCTTTCTCCAAGTCAGGTAGCTCCAAGCGTCGGGGTGACGCGAGAAGAATTAGATGCTGCTGTGTCCGGACTGTACCAGCATATTGAAACTTAGAATAATCTGATGATGGAAAAATTGAATGCTCTGCTCGGGGCTAATCAAAGACCAGTAAACAACGAAGAAAACATTGCTGATACTCTTCATAACTCCGAAGGGAGAGACATTCCTCAAGGGGGATTAGGTGCTGCTGAAGGGGCACCCCTCCAGGCTGAAGGATCTAGACCAACGCCAGTTTTCCGCGAACATTTGCCCGGGCAAACATCCGAGAAAATGGCAGAAGTCTACTCCGCGAAGTCGTTAAATAATGAGGAATATCTCTCCAGCATGATTCGGCAGATAATGAAGGAAAGCAGGCAGAGAAACGAAGATGAGAATGATTGGGGATTTGCTCCGAGTAAAACTCCATTTACCGAGAGGATTCTAAAGGCTGAGTTTCCCAGAAAATTCGTTCCTCCTACGATTCCTGCCTATCGATGAACAAGTGACCCAAATCAATTCCTATACAAATATGATTGGCACATGACTGGCGCTAGAGCAACCGATGAGATTAAGTGCCGATATTTCCTGGTGTATTTGGAAGGAGTGGCGTTACTTTGGTTTACCAAGCTTCCTGTGGGATCTGTTGACCAATTTTCCGATCTGACCCGAAAATTCAAGGAACAGTTCAGATTGTACATGTCAAGAGCAAAGGATATAATGTCTCTCTCGAGTCTTGAACAGAATCCTGGAGAGCCCATCAAATCCTTCCTGAATCGCTTTAATTTAGCCCTAGCAGAAGTTGATAATGCGGAACCGCGAATGATCTTAACCTACTTAATGCGGGCCATTGACAAGTCAAGCGAGTTTGGAAAATGGTTAAAAATGAAGGAACCAAATTCACTCGAAAAATTCTACAAAAAGGCTGATGAGTTCATGCGCCTAGAGAATCTCTCCGCATCAGCTAAAGTTGTGACAACAGTGGTGGAAAATAACACTACAGTTCAAAACAAGAAAGAATCTGCAAATCAGAAAAGGGAGAGTAATGGTGGAAAGAAGCAGAAAGATCTCAAAAAGCCCCGCTTCCTCAAACCTTCGGATTTTACCCCTTTGACCGATACACCGGAGAATATTTTCATCGCCACTAAGGATGCTGTTGAATTTCCAAAACCACCGACAGTAAAAGTTGGGAGAAATGATGCTCAAAGCGGAAGATTTTGCAAGTTTCATAACCAACCAGGCCATGATACTAACGAGTGCCGCCACTTGAAAAGCCTGATTGAAGAGTTGTTAAGAGAGAATAAGTTGCAGCAGTACGTTAAAAGGAATAGAAAAGACCCATCTTTATCTAACCAAGGGCAACAACCCCCAACTCATCCATCTGGTTCAGGAGAGAGGCCTGCTGAAAAGGAAAGACTTGTTATCAATGTGATAACAGGGGGACCTCATCCGGCTGGCAGGAGTTGGGGTGAGATGGAAAGGTATGCTAGAGCTTTGAAGTATGCCCCAACTGAAGAAAGTGTCTTAATCTTGGAAGATGCTGCACCTCTGAAGCAGCAAAAGACTTTTCATGATGATATTATGTTCAGAACCAGGGATTCTATTGATGTGGAAGCTCCTACCGAGGACCCTTTAGTTGTCTCTGTCGGTATTGGGCCGGCTATTGTCAGAAGAGTGCTGGTTGATAGTGGCGCCTCGTGCAACATACTCTTTAAAAAGACGTTTGACCAAATGAAAATTCCAATGACAGATGTACAAGCTTCTTCACACAAGATTGCCGGATTTACAGGAGAGCTGAAACAGCCAACTGGAACGGTGGACTTGTTTGTTGAAATGGGCGAAGGACATAAGAAGTTGGTTCGGAAGCAAACTTTTGTAATTGTTGATGGATTCTCCGCCTATAATGCTTTCTTGGGTCGGCCTACTCTTGCTGCTTTCAGGGCCGTCCTCGCTCCGTGGTGTTTAACAATGAAATTTCCCACTGACAGTGGGGTTGCTGTCATTAAGGGAGATCAGAACGCGGGGCGAGAATGTTATCTTGTAGAGCTCCGGGAGGCCAGGAAAAGAGAAATGGGAAAAGATGCGGCAGCTCCGCTCCGCATCAAAGAACCAACCTTGTAGCAGCTACGGGGTGGCCCCTGTACTGGCGAACACAGCAATGCAAGGAAAGAAATGGACCCCAGGAAAGCCAGTACAGGGGAGAATAGAGTGGTACCCGTGGAAGTAACGATACCAATATCTGTTGACTCGAAAGACCCGAACAAAGTACTCAATGTGGGTTCACAGCTGAGCATAGCAGTTCAAAACACACTGATATCATTCTTAAAAGCCAATCTGGATGTGTTCGCTTGGTGTCATGCTGATATGTGTGGGATCTCCCCGGAAATTGCTGTACATACTCTGAACATTGATCCAACATTCACGCCAGTGAAACAAAAAAGAAGAACCCAAGGCCCAGAAAGGTCGACAGCACTAAAGGAAGAAGTCGATCGACTCATGGAAAATGGCTTCATCAGAAACTCCACTTATCCAAATTGGGTTTCAAATCCAATACTGGTTAAGAAGGCAAATGGAAAGTGGAGAGTATGCATCGATTTTTCGGATCTAAACAAAGCTTGCCCCAAAGATTGCTTCCCACTGCCCAGAATCGATCAATTGGTGGATGGAACAACTGGGCATGAGTTGTTATCATTTATGGATGCTTACTCCGGATACAATCAGATTATGATGCATGAGCCGGATCAGGAAGACACAAGCTTTATCACAGATGTGGGTCTCTACTGCTACAAAGTTATGCCTTTCGGATTGAAGAATGCTGGGGCAACCTACTAAAGGCTCGTCAATGCGATGTTCAAACCTCAGATTGGTAGAACCATGGAAGTTTATGTCGACGATATGTTGGTAAAGTCAAAGAAAGCTGTAGACCACATGGGTCACTTGGAGGAAATGTTTGCAATTCTTCGAAAGTACGGAATGAAACTCAATCCATTGAAATGTTCATTCGGAGTAGAGTCCGGGAAATTCTTGGGTTTCATTGTGAGCGCCAGGGGCATCGAAGCCAATCCTACTCAAATCACAGCTCTAAGAGAGGTCAAAGCCCCGAAAACGAAGAAAGAAATGCAAAGCCTCAATGGAAAAGTTGCTGCCCTGAGTCGTTTCATTTCCAAGGCCACAGACAAATGCATTCCCTTCTTTGATGATCTAAAGAAAGGAAAGAAAAATTTCGAATGGACTCCCGAATGCCAGAATGCTTTCGATGAACTAATTCATCATATGGAAACACCTCCAGTTCTTTCCAAGCCTAATGATGGTGAATATCTTTTCATCTATTTAGCAATTTCATCTCATGCTCTTAGTGCAGCACTTGTACGGGAAGATATGAAAGTACAACGTCCAGTCTATTACATCAGTAAACGGTTCACTGGGGCAGAGATGAATTATTCGAAGATAGAAAAGCTCGCCTATTGTTTACTAATTGCTTCTAGGAAATTGAGACCATACTTTCAAGCTCATCCTATCAAGGTTCTTACTGATCAACCTCTAAAGCAAGTCCTATTTCGTCCTGAAACTTCGGGTCGTCTTTTGAAATGGAACATTGAACTCAGCCAGTATGACATCACTTACCCTCCTCGGAGAGCAATCAACGGACATGCTTTAGCAGATTTCATCGTAGAATCTACTGACAAAGGTGACAGTGACAATGAAATAACTAATGGCATTCCGATCCAGTGGAAGTTGTATGTTGACGGATCGAGAAATGATTACTGTTCCGGGGCAGGGGTCGTGCTCGAAACCCCCGGAGGACGATCGTTGTGTTATGCATTGAGACTAGAATTTCCTTCAACAAACAATGAAGCAGAGTATGAAGCCCTTATCGCCGGTTTGAAAATTGCCAAGGAGCTAAACATCAAAGTGTTACAGATCTTCAGTGATTCTCAACTTATTGTTTGCCAGGTAAAGAAAGAGTTTCAGGTCAAGGGTGGAAATCTACCCGCATACTTATCAAAGGCATGTGAACTTCTCAAAGATTTCGATCATTATACGATAAGTCATATTCCTCGGGTAGAAAACATGAAAGCGGATTCTCTTGCAAAGTACTCAAGTTCTGGAGAAGCTCAATTACTGGGATTAGTTCCTGTAGAAGTTCTATCAGCTCCAAGCATTGATGAAATGGATGTTGATTGGATTATGGCTGCGTCTCAAGAGCATGAATCATGGATGACTCCAATCAAAGAATACCTACTCAATGGTTCCCTGCCAGAAAGTTCTAAAGAACGCCGAAAGCTATTGAGGAAAGCATCAAGATACATAATTCAAGATGGCCGATTATATAGACGGGGATTCTCAATGCCATTACTTCGATGTGTAACCAAGGAAGAAGCCAAGACAATTCTAGCCGAGGTACACGGAGGAGAATGTGGGGATCATTCAGGTGGCCAGACTGTAGCCAAGAAAGTTCTCCGATATGGGTATTTCTGGCCTGACATTAATCGAGATGCTGCCATTTACTCCCGAAAGTGCGACAAATGCCAGAGGTTTGCAAAAATCCCAAAAGCGCCTTCCACCGAACTCACACAAATGGTCAGCCCATGGCCGTTCGCCATTTGGGGAATAGACTTGATTGGACCCTTACCGATCGCTAAATCTGGAATCAAATATGCTATTGTTGCCGTTGATTATTTCACAAAATGGGTTGAAGCTGAATCCTTAGCCACCATTACCTCTAAAAAGATGATAAATTTTGTAACTAAAAATATCATTTGTAGATATGGTGTGCCGTAGAAGATAATCATAGACAACGGTACCCAGTTTGAAAGTGAAGAATTCCAGGATTTTTACAAACGATTCAGAATTCGAAAAAGCTTCTCAACAGTGGCTCATCCGCAGGCAAATGGGCAAGTGGAAGCGGTGAACACAATTATCAAGTCAACCATCAAAAAGCAACTCGAAAAAGCAAAAGGTGGTTGGGTCGATAAGCTTCCATTAGCACTATGGGCATACAGAACTACTCACAAAACTGCGACTGGGCACACTCCATTTTCACTGGCATACGGATCAGAAGCAATGATTCCAGTGGAAGTAGAAGTTCCTTCACATAGGAGAATTCATTTCAATGAAGCCAAAAACGAAAAGCTGCAACTTGAAGCACTTGATTTTCTTGATGAAAAAAGAGAAGAAGCTAGGCTCAGAGTTTCAGCTTATCAGCAAAGGATAGCCAGGCACTTCAACTCTAAAGTTCGCCAACGCAGCTTTGAGGTTGGAGACTTAGTTTTGAAAAAGATCATGACAGCAACTGGTGTGTTTGGGCCAAACTGGGAAGGACCTTATGCCATAGGCAGTAAACTTCTTGATGGCACTTTCAAACTCATAACTGTTGAAGGAGATCCAATTCCAAGAGCCTGGAACAGCAACCACTTACGTCCTTATTTTACTTGAAAAAAGCTTTGCTCAAAATTGTAAAATAGTGATGAATGTATCAGCTGTATTGAAAGACATTGTAAATCAGTGTAGATGAATGAAAGCTATAAAGTGGATGTAGGCCCGATTTTTGGCCGAACCACTATAAATCTTGTGTTCTTTACTATTTCATAATGCCTGTTTCATTTCGATATGTAAATACTTTAAATGTATTGCTAAAATGTCGATTCAAAATTGCAGGACATTAAGACAAGGCTTGCTCATCACAAAGCCAAGCGACCTCTATAAATCACCTACTAAGAAAATACCAAGCGACAAAAATTCCAAATTCAAATCCCATACAAGAAGAACTTCACATAAAAAGTTGGCGACTCCACTGTGGCAAACCTTCGTTAACTGGTTGTGATTGTCGATATGAACAGACATCCAACTAGGTAACTCGCGTATTGTCCCATGAAGTTATTCAACAGTGAAGTCCACTTCTTTGGATAAGGCAATTTACTTGCGAAAGGAAAGAAGATGCGCTTGGAAAATAATAATAAGAGATCGCTAATGAGCAGATGATGAGAGAACATGGCCAAGCAAACACAGAAGCAGCCAAAAGGAATTATGTTTCTCAATAAAAGAGCCGGTAGAACCACCGAAGGGACACCTTCCCAAGCAGAAGGAACAGGGCCCTTGCTAACTGATCGTGATGCATCCGATCAGGCAGCTTTCGTCCGTCCCGTAGATCTACTCGCCCCTGAGACGCAACCTTCCTGGCACACCAACCAACCAATGCTCCTTCCCTAAGGTCAACAAAGCCCTCTAACGAGGCACGCCAAAAAATGAAAGTGCTTCTCGCAATCAAAAAAGATTGGTGGAACCATCGGAGGGGCACCTTCCCAAGCTGAAGGAACAGGGCCCTTGTTAATTGATTACGATCGTTTGTGCAAACGAACATCCAATCAAACAACTTGCGTCCGCCCCATGGATCCATCCAACCATGAGAAAGTAACTTCCAAGCAATCAAAAAGCCCTCTTCCGAGGCACATGCCCTCTTCGGAGGCAAAAGCCCTCTTCCGAGGCACCGCAAGCCCTCTTCGGAGGCACATGCCCTCTTCGGAGGCAAAAGCCCTCTCCCGAGGCACCACAAGCCCTCTTCGGAGGCACATGCCCTCTTCGGAGGCAAAAGCCCTGTCCCGAGGCACCACAAGCCCTCTTCTGGAGGCACATGCCCTCTTCGGAGGCAAAAGCCCTCTCCCAAGGCACCACAAGCCCTCTTCGGAGGCACAAGCCCTCTTCGGAGGCACAAGCCCTCTTCGGAGGCACAACTCTTCGGAGGAGTCCTCTTCAGGGGCATGTCCCGAAACAGAATACTCAAACAAAAAAGCCTTCTTCGGAAGCACATTTCAACTCTCAAAGGAAGGTTAACTTATTCATCTCAAAAAGTTCTTCCTAAAAAGTTGAAATACTATAAAAAGATCTCTTCGGAGGCACACTTCACTGTGCTCGAAATACCAAAAATAAGCCTTTTACTGGGGCACAAAATCAAAACCTTCTTCAGAAGCTCATTTCACTGTGTAGGAAAATCCACTTTTTAACAAATAAAAGTGATCATCTCTGAAAGTTGAAGTGTTCTTCGAGAAAGAAAGAGAAAGTAAAAATTTCTCTAAAGACGAGATATACTCTATCAAAAGCAGAATGATTCTTCCCTTAAAAGTGGAATAGTTACTCTCTGAAATAAGAGTATCAGCCTTGTAAAAGCAAAAAATGTTGCAATGCACTTATGGTATGGGGGCAACACTATACAATTCAGTTATATTAATAAAAGCAACATACCACAAGTTCATTGCAATATCACGAAAAATAGATGTGGAATAAATGCATTCTCAGACACAGACAAAAAAGTTTGTACAAGTAAAAGGAATCGTCTATTCTACACTAAAAATGTGAAACAGATGCGTTCTCACATACACAAGAATTTGTACAAGTAAAATAGCTATTTTATTCAATGCTATGAAAATTTTCTACATTGTGCAGATTACAAAAAAAAGCGGGGACCGGTACCCGCACAATCTACGGTCGATACATGTAAAAAGAAAAATAAGAAGTAGAAAATCCAGCTTGTCATTCCTTCTTCCCGCTACCTTTGGAGCTTTTTCCTGGCCTAATAGTTAATTTCGGAACCCGATGTAGGCGGGATGGAGAAGGAGGAGTGATTGGGTCTTCTTCTATTTTGTCTTCCCTAGTTGAAGCACCTCTCTTCTTCTTCTTTAGTGTACGTTTTCCTTTCCTCTTTGAAGAAGATTCACTTCCCGGAGTCAGCAGCTTGGAAAGTTTTGTATTGTCATCAAATGACTGCTCTGGAGTCTTCTCACTATCCTCCGTCCCTTCCGCTTTTCGTTCTTGAGAAGCGAGTGGATCCTCCAAGCCTTGGAGAGCTTCTATCTGTTCTTCCTGCGACCCTGGTTGAGAAGCGGGAGTGACTTGAAGAGATGGAGGAGGAATAGCTGGAAGAGGGGAAGTGTGCGCAGCGCCAGGTGCCTCCGCTGCAGAAGAAAAGAAGTTAAAATCGGTATTCTCTGAGAAAAGAGAAGCTATTAGTTCATCAAACTCGGTTAAATCGAACAAGTGATTCACTGGACCCGGGTCGACGTCAAAGTTACCTGGAGAAGTCGGTTTTGTAAAATTAATCTCGAATTTCTCAGCCTCAATATCTTCCAGGGCTTCGTCCTCGGTAGGGGTAGTCACAATTCAGTGACAACTTTGGCAGGAAGCGAAGAATGGGCACTGGAATCTATAATATTGACGTCAGCTGAAGTTGAAGTATGAACAGGGGCAGTTGAAGGAGCTTCCTCTTTCAGGTGTTCATCTCCTGAAGGCTCAGCTCGCGCTCTGGCAAGTTGCACTTTTCCTTTAGCAAGGGAAGCACGAGTTTCATCGTCAAGATAGCGTGCCTCAAGCTCTGCCTCATCATAACCGGCACCGCCCAACATATCAACTGCGGCTTCCCATACCTCGGCCAGAGTAATCTCGTATTCAGGGCCCAGAAAAGAGAGACTTCCATGACCCAGAACGCTGTGTAAATAAAAGTCGAATAAGGTAGAGCTGACGTTAGCTTTTGTTGCCTCATGTGATTGCTCGGCCGCTTCTTTTTCGGCAACGGCTTCAACTCGACCAGCAACAGCCTCATCACGCTCTTTCTCAGCTTTAGCAAGTCGAGACTTTAGCAATTCGATCTCCACATTCTGGGAGTTAACTGTTTCCCGCAACTGAGTGTTATTTTTGCGGTATTCTTCAACAACGAACTTCTCAACCGCAAATTTAATTTCAGCATCCCTCTGAGCAGCGTGCGCATCCCGCACTTGTTTTTGAAATACTTCTTCCTTCTGAGATTGCGAAGCGAAAGAAGCGGCGAGATCTTCCTTGAGTTTTTTAACCTCGGACTCAAGTCTCACATTATCATCAGCAATGCTCGTCATCTCGGCATCATGCTGTTTACAGATTTTGTCCCATTCCGTCTTGTCGTTTTCCATGGTCAACATGGCTTCAAGATTCGCATGGTTGTCTCTTTGCAGCTCATCGACAAGCTTTTGCCATCCGGACACCATTTCAATATTAAGTTTGACGGCATCTAGGCTACGCAACATATTCGATTTATCGATCAGAACCAAATCAAGGTCAAAACGCACCCCTTTTAAGCACCAATTCGGAAATCGGCTTTGAAGAATAGGAGGGGCATCTTTGACCTGATACTGAGGTCTGCTGATGATCGACTGGATGTCAGATTTCTTTAAAGCAGGAGAGCCGGATGGAACATTAGGAGAGATGGGAGCATCGGTCTTCTCATAAATTGCAGATGCATCACTAGGCTTGGACCGCTTGCTTGATTCATCAACGATATGAGTCTTCCCCTTATCGTCATAAGACTTTCGCTTGTGGGAGTCGTCTCCTCTGTAAGAAGAGTCGTACCGTTCATCCCTCCTCCCATGCTGACGTTCATAGTCCCGCCTTTCTCGAGCTTTCCTAATAGCTCTTTCTTCGTCCGTTTCCCTTGGGGTATCAAGGTATTGCCTAAAGTCATAAGCTCCGCGACCTCCATAGCGCTAAAACTTGTCGTAATATGAGCCGGTGCGCCCCATCGGAGAATCTGAAAATGGAAAAGAATGAAGTTTAGAAATTTCCGGAAAAAGAGGATAAATGCGTATAAGTGCTGAGAAAATCCTAAGTGTGTGCGGCGTGCAAACTACATGCGTCAAACTACAAACCACGCTTTAATGTGGAAACAGAGACGGTTGGTGTAGAAGGTGTCAAAGCTTGTTTCAAAGAGGAAGTCGCTTCAACAACAGGAGAAGTCGCTTTTTGAGTATTATCCTTAAAAAGCTCTTGAGAAGTTATCATTATATCGCTCAAGTTATCAAAAATATCATCGCCGTGATGCCCAACAAAACTCTCTTTTTCGACTTCCACGACAGCCGTCTTCTCAGAAATGTGAGGATTCTCCTCCTCCTCGATAACTGGAGAGAGCTTTAACTTGTTGGACGACCCCGCAACATCGATAGAAGTAGAACACTTTACTAATGCAGTGTCTGCAGTTGGCTCCTTTAGAGCCATCTCTTCCGTTGAAGTTGGGGCATCTGCTGTCTGTGCTGGAGAATTAGAAACTTCACGGGGCTGAGTAGAGTGGGAAGAGAGTAAAAGCCCGAAGTGATGTAAAAATTCATCTGTCAATAAAAATTGAATACTCCTCTCCTCAACTGGCACCGCCATAAGCCTCTCAAAAGTCAGTTTGTGACCGGGATCTCTAGAAGGAGGAGAAAGTGCTGAAAAGAAAAGGGAAAAGTTAACACTTGACAACTCGGACTTCGGAAAGTTTGAAAAAACGTAAGAAACAGAAACAAGTGATCTTACTTCCTACTCTCCAGATAGTGTAAAATCCCGGAGGGCAGCGAACATAGAAAAACTGGCTTAGAAAACTGTGAACACTGTCAGGGAGACCGATGATCAACTTACGGTTTCTAGCACTTCTCACAACTAGGATAGAAGGATGATCTTTATTTTTGGCAAAAGAACACAGATAAAAAATCTCATCAAAACTTGGGAGACGATCCAACGTTCTCCTAAATAGCACACAAAGTCCCATCAGGATAGCATATCCATTGGGATGCAGCTGGAAAGGGGAGATGCTCAATCGTAGAAGAAGTGTTCGCAAGAAGTCATTAAAAGGAGGGATAGCTCCATTCTGGCACATTTGTCGATTTACCGCAACAAAACCATGGGGAGGTCTATCAGCAGTATCATGCTTCCCGGGTAGTTGTGCGTCTGCTTCAGCAATTCCGAATTGAATACACAACTGGTTAAAAGTTCTGTAGTTCAAAGTGGTCGAGACCCTTTCTGGAGGATCATTCAACGGAACAGCAACTGGAAAAATCTCTTCAACTTGCCCTATTTCTTCTTGTGGAGAAGACATTCTACACAATCAATTGAATGTTCAAATGTGAAGGTGCACGTTTCCTAAAAAGTGTGAAGTGTTGTGCAAAACTAATGAAAATAAAAAAGCAAACATAAGTGGAATTAAACTAGCTGACAATCAGTCAATTACAAGATTTCAGAACTTATTAATGCTCAAGTGCAGTGTTAATGCAAACAAATCAGTTTCAGTTGACTATTACGATTTTGCTTTAATACTTCACTTGAATTGGTTATTGTATAGCATTTCATTCATACAGTTCATTTAATTTGATTTTTTCTTTATCAACTAATCTGTCATTCGATGTGGGTAGTCAGTGGCAGTATATTCGTCCCGGTTTTCTGTAAATGTTATAACAGGTAATTAGAATTATAGATAATCTGTAAAAGAATGCAACAAAGTTCAACAGTCCAGAGTTCAAAGTTCAGGCAATTCAAGTCTTCAAGTTCAAGACAGTGAAAAATATGTTTGAGTTCTAACTCGTTCACGACTTAGCATGGGTCGAAAATTCTTCAGGTTCTAGCCCGTCCCCGGTCTAAAGGATATGCTACGAGTCAGGTTGAGTCGTAACTCTTAAGTCGTAATACATATGAAGGCTTCAAGTCTGAACAGCACTATTTTCTCTAAGTCCAAGCTCGGCCGCGACTTATGGTCTATGCCGCAAACTAATTAGGTCGTAGGAAAGTTAGGTCGCAAGGGTTCTTGAACCGGACGAAGTGCTGAATCTTGGATATTTTAGGTCGTGAATTTTTTGGGTCGTCTCCGATGGGATTTCAAGCTATCTCCTACTCGAGTCAAACCCTTATCTCCTTCTGCCGATTACCTTCCTCTCCATTGGGAAATTCAGTAATTCGTCAGCCGACTTGAGATCCATAAACCTAGTAACTTCGGACTATCCCCTATCAAAAACCCTAAGTCACGTCTCCTAATCGCATCTCACAACATCATCAAATCATCCCAAATCCATCGTGAAACCGATACGCGACAATGAATTCGAGGATCGCACTGACATCGCGGCTAAAGGAAGTCGAGAATCGGATGCGACACGACTTGTGATAAAACATAATGTACAAACTCGAATTAAGGGCAACGAACACGGGATCCTCGATTCAATGATGATCACGTTTGGATATCAGTTGATTTCACTTATGCAGTGTAATGCTGATGATAACTGATGATTGAGTAGTGGGATTCGTCTTCGAGAGCTCAAGTATTCGTTAATGGCTAAGCAGAATAATAAAACAGGTGAAGTGAAAGAGGAGCCGACCTAAGCTATTTATACACTGAGGCAGTGAAATGTGAATCGCCACAAACAGCCAACGACTTATCTTAAGTCGTCCGCGACCTAAGAAGCTCATCAGAGAGTAGGTTAAGGAGATCGAAGCATACGACCTACGACTTAGGCGCATACTTCGAGGGGCAAATGTTAACCCTCTTTCGATTCGCGACCTAACGAGTTGGAAAATAAACGACTTAAGACAAGGACCGACTTAATGGGTTACGACTTAAGAGTTGCCGACCTAAAAGAGCTGCCGACTTAAGAGCCTAACGACCTATGTGAACTTACGACCTACCAAGTTAAGGAAGTTCCAACCTAAGAGCTTAGCGATCTACGACCTATGAAGTAGCACGACCTAACAGCTTATAAATGTTAGCGACCTAAGGACTTCTGGACGACCTAACGACTTAAGAGTTGCCGACCTAAAAGGTATACCGACCCAATAGTTGCCGACCTAACAATTAACCGACCTAACTGCTGAAGGGAGCATACTGACTTAAAGGTCTGGACGACCTAAGAGGCTACCGACTTAAGAAGATAACAGCTCAACGACCTAAGGAGTAACGGGTTAACTTTGTACCGACCTAAAAGCTCACCGACTTAAGGAAACGAAGGCAGTGCTGCATCTTTTAGGTCGTTGCCGACTTACGATTTATACTAAGTCGCGCACGACTTACTAACTCGTTCAGAAGAATCAGCTGCAATCAAAGTAAGCCAGACTCCTTATGTCGTCGCCGACTTACGTTCTACGACCTACCTTGGGTCGTAGCCGACCTATCACTTGGTGATGAAACTTCTGTTCAGAATTCGACTCCTATAAATAGACCACCACTTTCAACATGAAGGGGACTTTTGGCCAATCATTTCTTGAAGCGTCGCTACTCTGCCGAACTCTCAACTCATCCAACAATTGAAGATCTTCAGATATTCAAGACACTACAACAAGCTTCGAGAGGAATTCCCTACATCCAACACGGATTCATCGAGTTTCATCATTGGAGTTTGAGCTAGTAGTTGAGATTGTCTTTGTGATCAAACTGTATTGTTTCCATAAGTGTATTGTATCGTCTTGTAACCAGATTCAGTAATAAAGAGATTCAAAGTGGACGTAGGCTCGATCTCAAGCCGAACCACTATAAACTGCTGTCTTTTACCGCATTTTCGCTATTTTACTGCTTACTTCTTATTCCCGTCACACGGGTGGTGCTTTCACGACTCTATTACACACACCGGGTGTTAGCGTTCACTTTTTAGCGTTAACAATATGTAATTAACATTACATCAAAATAGTTCATGGGTTGAAGATTCTCTAATCAAGTTAATTTTTTTATTACAAAGATTGGAAGCCTTAGAGTTAAAAAAATACAAACCAGTTTTAAATTGTTTACAAAATTAAGATAAACTAGCTAGCTTTTGTGCTGCTATAAAGAAAAATGAAATAAACCAAAAAAATCAAAATAATAATGCAATGTTAATAATTTGATAGGAACTAATGTTAATGCACATAATATATACAAAATGATCTCTACTGTGCATAGTTCATGTTTTCAATGCACATTTTCATGCTTCTGCTGAACAAGATATGAACACATGTTTTCGAAGTACTTAACATTCATAAATTTGTGTGGTGGGCCCTTTTTTGCTGGGGCCCAAATGCCTAGAATGCCTTGATGTTGAGCCGGCGCTGCGAACCATTCTAGAATCGCCTAGACATTTCGTTTTGACGCCCTCGTTTTACTTCATTCGTAATGTACCAATGCCAACTATAGTAATCATTAATCAATATTTATGGTTGCACTATAGTTTGACGAAGAAAAGTGTAATGTACCAATACCAACTATAATATTCATCAATCGATATATGCATGGTTAGGGCTGTTATGGTAATGGTTACTGTTATCATTTTGTAGATACCGATACCGTACCGTTTTTACTGGTAAATTAAAATTATTTACCGTTACCGATGACTGGTATACCGATTGACTGGTATACGTTACACTAGTAATAGTAAATTACCGTTTGTTTAGAAAAATAAAAAGTTGATATATTTTTACACTAAACGATGCTTCATTATATATCTCATTGGGTCACTTAATAAAGGATATAGAAAAAAGTGTATTTATCATCATTTGAGTTGAATTACTGAAACAAATCGAACTATTTCTTGCTTCTAAATGCGCGTAATACAACATCTTACATGAATATCAATGTATTATGAACTGGTAAATTATCGTTACCGTTAGTTTGAAAAAATATTACCAACGTTTTACCGTATAAAATGATAAATTTATTGTTGCTATACCGATTATACTGGTATACCGACTTTACTTTAAAATAGTAACTGATTGACTGATAATGGAATGGTATGGTAATGATAAATTTACCATTATCATAACGGCCTTATGCATGGTTGCTGTGACGCCCCACCTCTATACTCATGCTAGCCAAGGACACTACGGGGTAATGCCGTCGACTAACGTGAAGAATAAGGCTGTTGAGGAGTGACCATCTGTGGAATTTCTTTGTGCGAGTACCGATATGTCAAAAAATATAACTTACATTTCATTTCAAGAGGAAATCTGACATATCAGATACAAACTCAAAGCTACCACACAGTGGCTAAGTGGACCTCGGAAACAAACGTAGAAATAAACATAACACAAATCAGTCATAGATATTCATATCACAAAGGCGGAATAAGACATGAATATATCTCATGAAAGTGTACATCAAAATAGTGGTCATATAAGATCCACTACATCACAATGAATAGATACAAGTGCGAGACAAAAGAATAGTTATACATCAAGGAGTCCATATCTCAAATGTATAATAAAAAAACTACTAATCTAAAGTAGTTAGCCAAAAGAATCAGATGATAATCCCTGATAAGAAGTCAAGCAGGAGCACCTAAAATATCTCGGTCTGACCCAAGTATTATTTAAGAAGAAAATAATAAACGGATCAGTCTAGCTATAAATATCAGATAAAGGAATGAGATATAAGCAGAGATATAATAACAATGTATGATAACAATAATGTCATACTAGAACAAATATGATATAAAACAACAACAAAATCATACAATATATCGAAAATCTCAAAGAACCAAAAAGAATATCATATTCTTTATTTTATTCACCAAACTACAAATATTGACAAACATATTAATGCCAATCGCAAAAGTTGGTGAAACACAAATTCCAGAAGTCATCAATTAGAAATCCAGAAATCAAAAAGGGGAGGCCTATTATAAACGGGAGCGTGAAAACTCCCAACACGTGTATCACAAACGGAACGCTATTCCATGGTCGCTAACCATTGAGCCGGTGCAACGGCGTAGTACAATAACGGTACGCCCAACGGGCCAAAAACTCAAATATTTCAAAACAACGACGTAGTACAATAACGGTACGCCCGATGAACTCGAAACCATAAAAGAACATTGGTCGTTAGCCCATAAAAATGAGACGAAGCTCATTAGGACGAGGTATTGTCCCCCACGTGGACAAAGAAACATCGCACATTGCTAGTCTAAACCATAAAATGATCATCATCGATCATCAAGAAGTGTCGATTACACTAAGCTAGTAAATATAAGAGTTTAGCTTCATGTCCCATAACCACTAGCTTAACTTAAATATTTACGAACAAATTGTAGATTCCCACTCGAAAATTGTCACAAGATTTTCAATCGAACAAGTCCATAAATTAACCGGCAAAGTAAACGCAAGCGTTTCATACCACTTGTTTTGCTAAGCCTTTTAATTAGATTTTCTCATAAGAATGAGATAAAGGTTTGTATATACTAATAGGTTAGAAAACAGTTTTATAAACGAGCTTTGTATTAAAAATAGAGTTGAAATCATTTTAGTAAAAGAGTTTGAATATTTACTACTAGTATAAAAACCATTGTATTTTAAAGTGACAAAGCACAAAAATGATTGTAGAAACAATCAACCATCAAAAATTCACATACGAAGACATGAATCAAATCTAGAGAAATCGATACCGAATCCATCAAAAATGGATAGCCACAAAAATCCCGAAAAAGAAGTCATCAGAGTAGATAATAAATGATAACAACAAATCGGATAACCTTGAATCGATAAAAACTGGAAATCAAAAACAAGATAATTAATTTGGCTGAGACGATCAGGTCAGCCGACTGACCCAGATGGTCGGTCGACTGATACAGACCTAGGAAATTTCCTGGGTCTGGTTCAGTCGACTGAACCACTGGTTCGGTCGACTGAACCTGCTCCTGAGAAGTTCTGATGTTCTGGTTCAGTCGACTGAACCACTGGTTCAGTCGACTGAACCTGCTCCACAAGCACAATTTAGTCTAGCCCTCTTTGGGGCAAATCCGATAACACGGATGGAAGTGAACAAACGAGCAACTTCGACTGAGGATTTACGCCAAACGACAACCCAGCCTTGTATGGCCCTCCGAAATGCTTCACTAACGTGTTCAAACATCAAAGATTGGATTTTCACAAAATTGGATTCCAAAATCCAAAAATTGAACAATTCACCAATTCAATCCAAATTGAAAGCAAATGTACATGAATAAGTGTTAGGAATTCATACCCAACAACAACAATATCTATAGAAATAGATGTGAGTTCAAAAACTCACCTTTAAACTCAAAAATGACGAAGGAGAAGCTTGAAAACAATGGGGAATCAACTACTCTTCAATCTCAACTCTAGGAGCTTGAATCTAAGCTCAAAAGAAGAACATTTCCTAAGTTAGGTTTAGGAAATTTCTGAAATTAAAGAGAGAATGAGTTGGAGAAGAAGAATGAGATACCTACCAAAGCTTCACTTTGAATTTGGAGCAAGAATTTGGTTTTGCAATTGAAAACTAGGGCTTGAAGTTTCTAATTTCTCATTCCTCTCTCCATTTTCAGTTTTGCTTAAGTGTTTGAGAAAATAGAAATGAAGTGAAGAGGAGAGGAGGGCTGAACTAGGTTATAGAGAGAGTTGGGGTGAAACCCAAACCCAAAGCCCAATAGAAAATAGCAAAATTCGACTTACTCCAAATATATCGATATTTATACTTAAAAAAGTCGCAAACGCCATTTTGGACTCAATGGAAGTGGTCTCGAGTGCCAATTCGACTGTTTGCAAAAAGTAGCTTTTAGGACTTTCATCCGATTAACGATTCAACATTTAATAAAATATTTACATATTCAATCGTAAAATATGCGGGTTGTTACAGTTGCACTATAGTTTGACTAAGAAAAAGTTGCTGATTCCATTTAGCAATCAGAGAGCAAATAACATTCATGCATGCTCATGTTTTGATCAAATGGCAAAATGTGGATCATTTTCATGTACATGCGGGCTATATTGAATTGGCGCATGACTCAGTTTGGCAAATGACAAGAAAGTACTAACAAATAAATGATATGACTCGAAATTCATGATTATGTGTTCAATACACAAATTCCTGAAAGCTCTGCTAGTTGAAAACCTGCTTTCTGCACATGGTCGAATATGGTCCAAGTTTTTGAAACAAAGATTTCAGGCTTGTCTATATTTATACTTTGTTTGACAAATTAGCCGGTATTGTAAAAGGTGGATAAAAAAATATAGCATCTATTAGATGGTCATTCAAGTCAAATGTTGATATTTCTTTTATATGGATGGTAAGTAGGACTATCAATGGGTACCCGGAAAAATCGAAATCCGTCCGCATCCGTATTCGAAAAGCGGATAAATATCCGATATGCGAAAAAACGGATGCGGATACGAAGACATCCGCATTCGAAAATTATCCGTTCGGTTTTTGTCAAGATTATAGTTCAAATTTTGTGTATTTTAGTGCAGTGAAAGATATTCGTTTTTTATTTTATTAAGTTAGTAGTTTATATTATATGCACTTAATGCTTATTAACTACTCGAAACTATTTATCATTATCATATTTGTTAATTTTTAACACTTTTATAGTCAATGAGATTGAAAAGTATTTATGTTAAACTAAAATTTTATTTTTATATTTCTTGATTTATCGGTCGTTAGCGGATATGATAATTATCCGATATTTGTCCGTATCCGCAGATGCGGATATCCGATATCCAAAAATGATTTCGAATGGGGATGCAGATATGGCACTATCCACATCCGAATGCATTAGACCTACTCTAAGAGCATCTCCAACCCATTTCACAGATAATGTCATGTAAAGTCTATGTGTCAATAGATTGTAGGCAATGTTAATTCAATGTTTGGATAAATAACAATGACATTTACAATTTCTCTCCAGTGCAAAAGTGCAAAAAATGATCATTTTTTGCACACATGTCATTCAGTTATTCGTAGACAATTAAAATAATTTATATAATTTATTAATTATTACTTAAATCTAATACTTCACATTGTGATGTGCAATGTTTAAAACTAGACATTGCACTTCACAATATCATCTTAAAATTAGAAACTACATTAGCATTGGAGAAAGTATTTCACCAAAAGACATTTTTCAATGGCTGATGTGGCTTGACATTACATCAAAATTAATGCTGGGTTGAAGATGCTCTAAAGTGCTCGCTGTCACAGCTGTCACACCCCAGCACATTAAGCGTTAGTTATCCATAATAAAACCAGAGAGACTACACTAGTATAATTATATTGGCATGATTATATTACAGGAACATGGATTTAATTGTTTATTTTGTGACTCAACATGGAACCATGATTTACGATACAGTGATTAATCCAAGTATCCCGTGATACAATTTCAGTTCGACAAAACACAAAATAATGATACTTTGATACTATATATTACACTTTTTAAGAGCATCTCCAACCAATAGAGAGTATGTATACAAATTGCAAAATTTAATATGTAATCCCAAAACACGCTGTAAGAGAGTGTATATATATTGTAATTGGTTACAATTCAGCTCAATTGGTTCAGAAAAAGTAATTGTATTGGACGTTTATTGAACAAACGTCTAAACTTTAGGCACTTGTTTAATAAATGTTTGGGGTTTAAGCGTCTGTTCACTCCTATAATAACAAACATTCAAAAGTTTACGTTTAAACCCTAGGCGTCTGTTCAACAAATGGACAAACCTTAGTTGTCTGTTGAAGAGTCCAATTCTTTTTTTATTGAAACATTTGAGCAGCTGTATTTTCTAACCCCTTACAATGTAATATTTTGCCATGGAGATGCTCTAATGGCTACATACAGGTACCAAGACTTAGCTGAAGAAAGCATCAAAAGGGAAAACAACTAGGAAAGCCCGTATTTTCCAAAATGTGCCACATCGATCCTTTTTAGACTCCACCCTTTTCTGATTCTGCCCTTATCTTCTAAAAGATTGTCTCCCCTCCACCTTCTAAATCTATGTCCTGGTGCAAATATCGGCAGGGCCGGTCCAAATTAGTTGTTCCAGCCCAATAAGTAACAGTAGTGTAAAAAATAATGCAGCATGCCAAGAGTTGAACCTAGGTTGCTCCATTCAGCACATGATGATGTTACCACCAAAACACAAAGTAAATTAATAATGTCATGATACAAAACATTGTTATCATAATAAACTGCTAAATCCATCACCACCTCTAACCCATCTGTTAAATCATAATACTTAGTCATCCGACGCTGACTTGGCAGGCTTAGATAGATTGAAATCTTGTTGGGCAATATCATATTTTATCCACTTTTTAAATGATCCTCACGAAGCTTCTTCATCCACAACCCGTATATATTTTCCTCATATTCCACATTCAATCCAACTGCCAAATTATTTTCCTCCACTCATCCTATTTCCGTTCTCTATTGGTTTACTAAGAAAAGGAACCCCTAGTCTATAAGCATTTTGGGTTGAACTCCTTCAACCTGTCCTCCGCCTTCATTGTACAACCCCAAGCATCTTTGCTCCAGAGCACTTCTAACCTTAACAAAGGAATATGCATATAAATTCTCAAATAGTATTCACAATTATTAGCAACCAATACGCATGGTTCGCTCGGGTTCAAAATTCTACCATTGTCCAAAGACGATAAACAATCCACTAAGCATACCTTATGCTCAACTATCTTAGGTCATTACTTAGATGATTATTCATGCTGCCTTATAATATATCGAAGAGTCGTTCACCAAACTCTTGAAAAGTTGGCATAACATGGTATACAAATGTACTAAAGACAGTACGATGCACATGAACCATCCGTACACAATATTTGATCTGATCACTTACTCTATCATATAGATTTCATTTCCCAACTAGTATATATAACTTGGCCTCTCTAGTGTGGACTCTGATTTAGTTCCTTAATTAGAATCCTCCGTTCTCCATACATAGCCATATCTATGATAGAAAACATCGAGATCGTATTACGAACCCATATCAAGTGTAAACTCGACTTTATATTTTCAAAAACACTTAACTATAAGTTCTAAAACAACTCGGAAGTTCCCAGCTATCCAAAATCGTCGAAAATTCCATTTCGTTTTTAACTAATGAAAACTACCAACCAACATATCATAACATAATGCACATACCATGCTTTCCTAATGCATAAGCTATATGTGTCTATGAAATAACTTAACGGGAGAACTTTAGAACTAAACATCAGTTTTCATTTCAAATCATTTTGAAATAATATCTATACTATAAAGCAAAACCTTGGTCAAAGCGGTCAAAGTGAAGCCTTTTATTCACTTCCCGTATTGCCCACCGTTCAGAAAAACAAGACATCTGTGTACAAGGTCAATTCAGTCTTTTTGCACTCCCATCCCAGGTTGCCGACAGTATTACTCCCACGTCTCCTTTCCACCCTCTTTCTTTTCCTCTCCGTCTTTCACTTTCCTGTAAACCCACTTCCCCCTTTTGCGTAAAAAATGGCTGCCCCCCTCCTTCAAGTTCCCACCCGCCCCTCCTTCATCGACCTATCTTTCCTTCGACCCCTCCCACTCTGCTGCTACATCCACTGCTACCGCCAATACTCTTCCGCTTGTAGGAAGATCGACTGCCTCAGTATTCGCCTTTCGTCTAAGCTTCCTCCAGGCAAGGTACTTTTTGGGCATTATTTCTAATTTTTTAGAAATCGATAATTACGTTATCTTAGTTTCAGCAATGAAGATGTTCGTGGAAATTTAATTTCTAGGGTTTTGTTTTCATTGTTTTAGGATCGATTTTAGTTTGACGATTTTATATCTTGACTCCTTTAATTTCATTTCGCTCTCTTCCAATTTTCAATTTTGAATAACTAACTACAGATTTGGTTCAATTATTCTTATTGTTCCAAAGTGAATTTACTACAATGGCTGTAGCAGCACAAGCAGAGCCAGCTGAATTAACACAGATTTTTCCCCCAATTTTTTATTCGCTCCTCAATTTTCATGCCAAACAGAAGTGATCTTTTTCTCCTCTCCCAAAATCATTTCACAGAAGTGGTAGTTTGAAATCGAAGATGAGTCCAACTCCAATTTTAAAGTGTAATAAGGTTCTTGCTTTTAAAGAGTAATAAGTTTACTTTCAGAGGGTTTTGCATTTAATTATATTCCTGATTTGTGCACGGACTTAATCTTTAATTTGTTTTTTTTCTTTCGTAGAGCCGTATTGGACATTTTGAAAATGAATCGACTGCAGAATTTGTTAGGTGCTTTGGTATGAAAAACAGCAGAATTGTTTGCTTATGAAATATTTGTAGCATGTAGTATTCAAAAACTACTTTAGTTATAGACATTACTGATGATGCACAATGATGGTACTACTGGAACATATGTTCGATTATCATCTATTTCAAAATTTAATTATACTACAGTCCAATTGATGTTGTTGATACTGTACTTTTCTTTATTATATGATTAATTATATCTTTTCATTAACTGCCTGATGCAATTTTGAGAAGGACTACTACATTGACACCGTAACTCGTCGAGGACAACCATGCAAGCACACTGTGAAATCTATTAGCAATTTGGGGCAAGTTACACTCACATATTTTATGGTTAATTTCTATGCCTAAAAGTTTGATTAATAATTTCAATTATATTAATATTTAGATATTTTGATTTTCAGTAATATACTGACATTTGATTAATAGATAAGTTTATTTTTGTGTAAATGATAAGATCATCTCTTTATCTACTTTCCACATTTTAGTAGTTCCGTTTTACCAACTGTTAATTTTCAATTCTTCCTATTGGTCAAGCATAAATTATGTCTTCATCTATTTCAAACACCATGCTCGAGAATAATACTTTACGTTCTCATGTATTATAAGCATGCTTTATTAATTAGTAATCCAGTTAAACCATATGATAGTTAAATTTTTAATCATGAATAAGGAATGCTCCATGGAAGGTCAAAGTAAATTGATAGTAAACCATATTGAACATTTAAGGCTAAGGATTTCATATTATGTTTTGAGTTTACGAAATCTGAACATGTATTCAATAAAGGAGAATTGTTGAGCGAGTAGTTTATTTGTATTTGAGTAAACCCATACCTTTGTTTTTGCTAGCAGAAAAAGTCATCTGCGAAGAGTTATATTCAAAATTAGGTCTTCTAGGGTATTAGATTTGATTTTATAGCTTTCTGGATTTATGTTTTCTACTACAAATAATTTAATCTCAATGCATTCCTATTCTTGCTAACAATTTATACTTGACTAGCTCTCCTCTGTTTTTGATTGATGAGACAACTTATTTTCTTTCTTGGTGTCTTGAAATAAACTATATAAAGCTTTGCATCACTTGAATTTTGCATATGACAGTGCTGGATATTCTTAATTATATTACAGGAACTTTGCACGTTTTTGCGACTTGGAGCTTAAATTTTATGGACAACCAGGACAACTACTGAGCCACATACCCAAGTGTAAGATATTACCCATATTTTTCATTATTTTACATGCACATGTTCTTTAAGTTGTGTTCTTTATAAAGTTATTTTTTGTAAACTAACACTAAATAATATTTTTTTTACCTAAAGTAGTAACTTAATATGTTGAGGACATAGAGCATCTATTAAATGAGTTTCAAGATGAAAAACACATTTTTGACATTTTGAATTCTTAGAATTTTATCCTCGGCTTTGATATCAAACTGATATATTTATACTTTTATTCTCTGCAACTGTAACAGATCAGGAATACTCACCATCAACCTTCTCCTCCCCTTCAAATACTGAAATGAACGATCTTCTCAAATAATATTCCATTATTTTTCTCATATTTTCAAACTAATATTACGAAACTTAAAAATCAAGTGAACATGGCATCAATATAAAGTGGACAATACCAATTTGAACTTGAAACTTCAAAATTTAGTACTTTTAAAATGCACTTCTATGCTAAAGTTTATTTTAAATGATTAACATAGCATACTTTGTTTATAGACAATCTACATGCTTCTTTTATCTGCAATTTTTTCTTATAATAATTTGAAATTCTATTTTAATTCTTGATATAATTTATCTACAAATTGGTTGTTTACAAGCAGTAAAATATTTGGTTTAGAAAAACGCAGAATCTCAAAATCCTAGCGTAGGAAATAGATTTAGAATTTGACACAACATATCTCAAATAACATCTTAAAGATTCTTTACAAAGTAACCACTTCTGTTGTAAATAATTAACAAAATAAACTTTCTACTAACGATTAACCCCAAAATATGTACATAGGCTATTTATTTAATGTTATATGCATATGCATTTCAGATACAAATGTAAGTATCCAACCTACCCACTGTACTATATATAAGAGGCATGCATTATATAGTGTTATATATGTGAGAATCACTGTCACTTATCATGTCATGCAATTTAACCAAAATTTGTGTTAGGATATGACTTCTTTTCTCCTTTTCAATTAATTTCACATATAGTTTTTCTTCTTCCAAGGGTAATTGAATATGTGGATTTGTTGTACAATTACCGTTGATCCAAAAGTTCATGATGTTATTCCTTTGTATTTTCTTTTATTTATATGATATAGGCAAGTACAAAGCTTGGATTTATGTTTATATACAAGAATGGGTTAAGGAATTAAAAGAGGAATGAAAGAGGAAGAACGAATTTTTTTTTTGCGCAGCAATGATATTTCATGCTCAGTTTTTTTTACAACTGTCTACATGTTGAAGAAATATTTTCACCTTATTTTATTTTATATTTTAAATATTTTTGTAGAAAACCTAAAAGATGGTGAAATCACAGTACAAATTGTTATAATGATGTTAACTTGAATGTAAACATTTTTGTGTTATATGCAGTGACCCAAAATGATTCAAAGTAACCCAAATTTATTTACAGTAACCCAACTACTAGATAGTCAAAACACACAAAACTCACAAACAGTAAATATGCATGGCCAAATATTCACTAAATATATAGATTATTGATTTTGATTATCATACGTTTTGTGACAAATAATTCTCACCTGAAACTTGCTTTCTCTCGCCCTCCTCCATATACTATTGCCTTATTGCTAATTATGGCTTCTATGAAATCCCTTTCATACTGAAAACTAATGTGCTGTTGACACCGTTATAAGTACAACTACCTCCTTTATGCCACTTCCGCTTTTTTTTTTCCTCTGTGCATCTCCCCTGATTTTGTTATAGTTTTAGATTTATTACCGAACTTGATTATCATAGGTGCTGAATTTTACCTTCGTTTCTTATTGTTTTTACACTGTTCCAAATGACATCTACATACTATACTTTTATTGCAGATTATGCCTTCTATGAAAGCCCCCTCCAACTTCACCCTAAAAAGCAATGTGTTGTTAACACTGTTACATGCGATTGCAATCTTCCCCATCAGCTTCAACTCAGGTCTGCAGAGTCTTTTCAAATTTTTTTCCTACCATTTAATTTCTTTACTCCCCTATTGTACACTACAACTGATCGTTATTTTATTGAGTTGAATTTATTTAGGTGATATAATTATGGTAAAAATTAGATAATTTAGTTATAATATATTTGTTTTTTTATCGCTAAAACAAAACTATGTACCAGGTTTTGATAACCGATCCAAAATATGTGGCACTAGTTGTATATAAATATGTTCCATTTGATTTGTTGCCTAAAACGGCTACCCTCCCTTTCACCTGCTATCAGACGTGCAGTTGGAGGTGGGGGTGATCGTCGTGCCCAGCAATGGCTTCGATTAAAAACAATAGTATGCTCCTTTATACTGCTTAATTAGGTATTATTCTATGTTATTGAAGTAGAACTGCAACTGAAGTACAAATCGATTTCACGTTAATATTCTCTATGTTAATGTATTGAACTGATAAAATTGCTAATGTTAGTAAATGACATCAACGCTACCTAATTGCCACAATTCTCTCTATTGCATATGATGCACAAATCTTGCTTCGACTGAGATCAAATATCCTTCAAAACAAACAGACAACGAAAAATGCAATTTTGAAATTGAAGAGGTACCTCATTTATTTCCATTTACTGCTATACGCTGTTCATTTTTTTATTCGCAGTTTTACAGTGCTTATTGACTTTTTGTAATAGATACTTAAGTTTTTTATTCCACCTTATATGTTTTTCCCTTGATTTCTTCAGTAGTGGATAACAATAAAGTTCAACGTTTCTGCTCAATAGTTGTCGCTAATGAATATATGTTTAGTTGTTGCTCAAGTTACAACCTGATTTTATATATTAAAATTGAAGATTCAACATGGGTGTTTAGTAATCTAAATATGTGATGAAGTTCATTGTAAAATCTAATAAACTTATTTCCAACCAAGGGGAACATGTTAGGTGGCGTCATTTGTATTTAGAAGCAATGACCAAGCCTCAATTACCTGTGGATAAGACTTAAAATATGTTCTAATTGATTTGTTGCCCAAAACGGCTACCCTCCCTTTGACCGGCTACACACTAGCCGTTAACCCCACTATTTCAGCCATAATTACAGACCTATGACTCCTTCAACATCTTCCACATAATAATATGTTAGTTGCAAAATATCTAATCTACATGTTCCTATAAGTATGCATTTCCCACTATTCACTCACCCCACTTTTCACCTTTACTACTACGTACTATTCCACTTTCATTTCGTTAGCAATATTTTGGCATATCAGTTCAACTGCCCCACCCTCTTCACACCTTTCTTCCACCTAACTCATTTTTTCCACATCTCTATGGACCAGCAATAGAGGGAAAGACGACGTGTCACTCAACGTGCAAGGCGTCAACAAGCTAGACAGTCTGCCGTTGCAAGTAGAAGGACATCCGTTGCTGCAAACCAACAGCTGGCAAATTCGACAGGTACTTTTCCCCTCCCTGTCACGCTTACAACTCTTTCACATTTTAACATCTACGCTTCACTATAACCAAGTACAGTACACATATATGCACCATTTCTGCAATTAAGGCTGTTAACCACTTTTATACAATTATGCTTTCGACAAACATTTGTTTCTAACTCCCCAACATCAGTTTGCAACCTCAAATTTAAATGTACTATTTACCCTGACTTAGATTCATATACCATGCTTTCGGGTGGCAACCATTTTGTTTTACTACATTCTTATACGTATCCACACTTATAAATTAAGCCCTAGGCCAGCGATGAATATCACTGGAACTGAGTTTTCAAATAAAAAAACAAAAAATTGGGTAACCACCTGCAGCTGATAACTTATTCCTCTAAACAGAACATGTTTTTCGACATGCAATACTTCCAATTAAACTGCCAGACATACATTAACTTGCTGATTTTTTACTTTCACACTTTCATACATCATTCCTTCTTCATGTTTACTGTAACCTATGTTAATACTATACTACTGCAATTTCCAGCCTGCAGCAATTTTGCCCCTTTTTAATACAAAAAAATTATACACTTACCAACAGTCCACTGTGGAAAATGTCATGAATTACATAGACTTCCCTTTCGCCATAATTGCAGTTTTTCTTCCTGTATATGTGTACACTGTTAATATGCAAGAATTATAGGCGGTGCGTCTTCACGGCAGCTTAAAAAAAATACACAGACTCCACAATGGGTCATTGTCATTTTTTGCGATAATAACTTCATACTGAAATTGATGAATAAGAATCATATACACATCAACTACAAAATAGTGCCCAACTCTACTAATAATTATAGTCAGACTTCGATTCTTTTATTTTTGAAAAATGATATTCATTATGTTTGAGAATTGCTATTACATATACTATATTCAAAAAAATTCTAAAAACTTAGAGTTTGCTTTGATTATTTTATAGTTAGTTGAGTTTTCAAAGTTTGTGTTTAAATAAAAAATTGTTATGGAAATTTAGTTTTGTAAACAGTTAATTTTTTATACAAATTTTTTTATAAACATTTACATTCACTATATTGGAACAAAATCATTTCAACTTTGATTTTTTTATCTTAATTAATATTTATAGGTTTGTAAATCAACAGCAGTGGGTTTCCAAACCAAAAAAATTATAATCAGCTGATAACTTATTCCTCTAAACAGAACATGTTTTTCGACATGCAATACTTCTAATTAAACTGCCAGACATACATTAACTTGCTGATTTTTTACTTTCACACTTTCATAAATCATTCCTTCTTCATGTTTACTTTTACCTATGTTAATACTATACTACTGCAATTTCGAGCCTGCAGCAATTTTGCCCCTTTTTAATACAAAAAAATTATACACTTACCAACCGTCCACTGTGGAAAGTGTCATGAATTACTTAGATTTCCCTTTCTGCCACGATTGTAGTTTTTCTTCCTGTATATGCGTACACTATTAATATGCAAGAATTATAGGCGGTGCGTCTTCACGGCAGTTAAAATAAATACACAGACTCCACAATGGGTCATTGTCATTTTTTGCGATTATAACTTCATACTGAAATTGATGAATAAGAATCATATACACATCAACTACATAATAGTGCCCAACTCTACTAATAACTACAGTCAGACTTCGAATCTTTTATTTTTGAAAAATGATATTCATTATGTTTGAGAATTGCTATTACATATATTATACTGAAAAAAATTCTGAAAACTTAGTGTTTGCTTTGATTATTTCATAGTTAGTTGAGTTTTCAAAGTTTGTGTTTAAATAAAATATTGTTGTGGAAATTTAGTTATGTAAACAGTTAATTTTTTATATAAATTTTTTAATACAGATTTACATTCACTTTATTAGAACAGATTCATTTCAACTTTGATTTTTTTATCTTAATTAATATTTATAGGTTTGTAAATCAACAGCAGTGGGTTTCCAAATCAAAAAAATTATAACCAATTTGGTAACAGCCTGCACTTGATAATTTCTTCCTCTAATCAGAACATTGTTTACTACATACAGTACTTCCACTTAAATTGTCAGACATACATTAATTTGCTCATTTTTAACTTTAAACTTTTTACACGTCATTCCTTATTTACTTTTACTGTTAAATATATGTTACCACCACACTACTGCAAATTCTAGCCTTACGAAATTTTCTCCGTTTTATAGTAAAAAGTAAATATACAATTAAGTGCAAACATTAGTGTTTTATTTTTTTACTAATTCATACAGTTTACTTTTTATTTCTACTCAACCTACTACTGTTAACCAATTTTTTGTACGTATGCAGTACATACATTTTTTACCTTCACATGCGTTCATTCCTATTACAAGACACCTAATGGTAATTTTCAGTTCTTCCCCTTATACACTTCATTCATCACTTACTTTTTCTATCCAGCATGTTATTACCTTACTGCTTGAATTTATGTGTTAAGCAAATTTATATTCAATTCCCATCCCTTTTCAGGTAATAGTTTTTTAGTATTTTGAAACGTCAAATAACACTAAATTGTAAACTCATTAACCATTCAAACATAACAGTTGATACTGCTTCTATTCCACCAACAGCTATATATCCTCCCCAATAACTTCCGCATCAATCTGCTCTTCCTACCCATTATAACTGTGGTCGAAATTTTACTACTCCCCAACCTTTCCTCCGCCATATCCTACCTCAACCAACTCAGTGCCGACACTGTACTGCAAATTTATTTCCCCGTGAAACAAGTGGGAATTGTTGCTCAAGTGGTAAGGTTACCACTTCCTACCCTCCGCCACCTCCTAAACTTTTAGCTTTATTCACTGATGACAGTGACAGAGGTTTACATTTCCGGACTAACATTAGATCTTACAACAATGCTTTCGCATTCACCTCTATGAAGGCTAACATCGATCAACACTTGGCCTCCGGTCGGAACGGAATATACTCTTACCGTGCACAAGGCTCCATCTATCATAGCATTGGAAGTGTTCTGCCTCTGCCGGGTAGTAGACCTAGATACCTCCAAATGTACATCTACGATACTGATCATGAGATTGAAAATCGGCAACATGATAGTGCAATATTAAGACTAGACATCCTGCAAACATTGCAACAAATCTTAGATTTTTACAACCCTTATGTACATGTGCTGCGACAGTTAGGGCAACGTACTGATATAGAAAATTGCAGGCTGATATAAAAGAACTTATAGTTAATCATCATTTTCACCAACTACCTACTGCGTCACAAGTGGCAGGTATCATTGTTGGCGACGATTGCTCAAACAGTTCAAATTACAGAGAGATTATAGTTCAAACAAGATCAGGAACCTTGCAACGAGTTGCTGATACAGCTGGATTTTATGATCCACTGCAATATCGGCTTCTCCTCCCACGCGGTGAACAAGGATGGGATCTGAACATCCACAATACCGGTCATAACCAAATCAGCTGTAGAGCCTACTACTCTCACATGTTACAGGTTTGTACTCCCCTATGCTGAACGAAATATACAACTTTTGTACGCATACCTCAAATACATTAACTCTCCCATATATCCCCCACGCTTACCACTTTGTACACATCGTAGGTACGACCTACGGAGCAGCCTCTTCTGCTACTTGGTGGTCGCCTATTCCAACAATTTGTGGTTGATACTTTTGTCAAAATTGAAACTATGCGACTACGCTATCTTCGAGACCACCAAGGTACTATTCGAGCCGACTTATATCAGGTTTTACAAGACGCTCTAGCCAGTGGGGAGACAACTGCCGGTTCATACTTTCCATCCCATCCATTTTCCCCCATTCACAATATACATTACACACTTAAAATTTTGACACAACTCTGCTATTTGTAGGAAATGTTGGGGTTCGAAAAGTACTACCATCCTCCATACTGGTAGCCCACGAGACATGCATCAACGGTATCAGGATGCAATGGCAATTTTACGAAGGTATGGAAAGCCCAACTTATTTATTACTGTAACCTATAATCCTAATTGGATTGAGATTACACAAGAGCTATTTTTGTAACGACCCCTTATTTTGGACCATTCGCATCCATTATAAGTGTATAGGTAGACACTCATGCCGGAGTTGAATTGCTCAAAATACCGCGTTGTTAATTTAAATTTGGCAAAACTGAACATATACAGTAAATAAATAATCACAGACACAGAGTAATAATTGCAGCGGAAATAAAAGAGATAGTAGTTCATGAAGCTACTATAAGAATATATAAAATACATCAGAGTTTACAACAGAAGAGTAATACGATACATCAGAGTTAAACCAGATACAACGGAAGAGTAACACGATACATTAGATACAAATCAGAATACATCACTGGAATCATCGAATACTGAAAGCAGAATAGATGGCTGGATCTTCAAGCAAAGCTCCAACTCCAAAGGTGAGTCTCGAAAGCTAAACCACTCAGTCTGACCCGAGCGTAAAGCAAAACACAAGACACTCGAGTCAGGATTAACATTCTTATATTAATAAATCCAACTCAAGTGAAATAGCAATTGAAATACAAGTAACTCAAAGGATGTTTGGAATAACCATCCTTTAAGGATCCGTTAAACTATCTACTAGGTAGTAATGTACGATAAGTAGATAATGTCTATCAGTAATAATAAGATATCAAAATAGCGTTAAGTCATGGCCCATTCCACCCTTAACACATTTTTATTCCCAAAAGCATATACAAGACCGTAGTTTCCCCAAAACCGGAAGTCACCAGAGGGCAATCCATATACTAAAGGTACAAATCAAAATCGTAGTGGTCGCGCATAAATGGAATACGAGTATGACAAGGCACATGAGGCAATACCCAAGGTAGTGATACTACCGTTCGCCTGATCCGGACTGGTGAGAACGCAATGCCGCAGCGCCCGCAACACCGTGAAACAACACTCCCAAAATCAAGGGTGCACCAATCGACAACAAGTATAGGTAGTTCGAAGAAGTGTGTCCACTTGAGGTAGCTAATCCTCCATTGGCCCGGCACAGCTCCTGTTTTAGTCATTTCCAATTTGACACAAGTGTCAAGGCTATCCATCATCGTTCTCTTTCTTCAGTCATCACGTACATCATTCCAACCACTTCATTCTGGATCATCACTCCGCGTATAGTTATTAAAGTGGTTTCGGTTCAGATAGAGAGTATATCAATTACCGATCCTGGTCTCTTTAATAACTTTCGTAATTATTACACCGATTGGTCGTTTATATATTTCAAAAACCAAATCAATTTCAATTTCAAATAGAATTCGTAAATCAACATTTCATTGTCTTTCTAAAACAATTTCCAAAATTTACGTTTCAAAACTTCTAAATTCATAATTTCAAGATCTTACAATTCAATTTCAATTTATTTAAAACACTTCAAATATTGATTCAAGTTCATATATAAATTTCATTCCGAAATCATTTAAATTAATTTAATTTAACATTCAAATCAATTTAAACTCATTTATAGATTTCATTCAATATTCGTTAAGTTACTTTATCATTCAAAACAATTTCTATTAAATTTCCAATTCATTAAATCCATTATTTAAATTCAACTTATAAATTTGAATTAAATTAAATTCATCAAATCCAATTCTTTAAATTTCAAGTCTTACATTAATTTCAATAAATCACATTTTATTTCTTGTTAAAGAAATTCAATTTCAGTTATTTACATTCTTAAATAATTTTCCAAAAACTTACTTAATAAAGAAAACTCAATTTCAATTATTACGAAGTAAAATCCACTTATTCAAAAGTTCAATTTTTCTTATTAAAGAATTTCAATTCAATTTAATCATTAAATAATTCAATCTTATTTAATTATTAAATAATTCAAAACTTAATTATTAAATAATTTCAAAGTTTAATAATTTCAAACTTAATTATAATTTCAAACTTAATTATTAAATCATTTCAAACTTAATTCAATCATTTCTCAAAATAAACAACATTCTTTCATCAATTACATTGTTAATATTTTGTTTCATATTATTAAATATTAACATTTTCCTTTCATTAAAAATTCAAATTTCAACTTCATTTCAAAACCATATTATTTATTCAAATAAAATCTTCGTTTACTTTTAAATCAAATTATTGACCAATCGGGTTTTATTTAATTCTCTATCCTAGGTCAAAGTTTAATTTGGGTATTTATCATTTCAACCCGATTCCAATTCTATTCAAAATCAAAGTATAACAAAGGGAACTTGCAGTGTGATAACTGGGATGGTGTCAAAGTAAATAAACAAGCAATAACAACAAACAATAACAATCCAATAATCAATTCAAATAATCCCGAAATAACCGTATTAATTCGCATTGTTATTTGTACGAATTAATATAATTATTTCTAGAATCTACACTATCATTTCATGTAGATTAAAGATTATTACATTACGGTTCTTCACTTGTCATCTATTTACAATTTCATACATCATCAATTTAACAACATACATTCAGTGGTTCAAAGTGTAATTAAACAAATCCTACGTATCGATAAATTTAACAGTTAAAGGGGTCATATTATACAAATGTCAGTTAATCAAATTTAACATTTATATCAAATCTAACTATCCTACGTCAAATTTACTTGCATAATATTTATCACTTTATACATTACAATTTAGCATCCAATATAAACAATCAATAAATTTATCAACTAAACTGGATTATCATTGCATATATAACAGATATTGGTGTCAGGTGTCACGGGTGAACTAATACAGGTAATAACAGTGTAAATATCTATCAGCAGCATATTTCAATTGTCGTTTCAATTGAAATCAAATTTAATAAATAAACGTTAATCGTGAGTGAGTGCTCACCTTTCGAGGTTCGAGAGAACAGAAGATGGCACGGGTACGAACACAGAGAATGGGTTACTAATCCAAGCATGAATTCGAAGCAAAGCATGATGGACTCGAGTTCAACATACAAGCTGATAAATAGGAAGTGATAAAACGAATCAGAACCGTCGTGATATAACTGAAACAAAATATATATTATATTTATTTCAAAAATCTGTATTATATATATATTTTGAGAGTTGATTTAAATTCCATATATAATTTAAATTCAATATATATATATGTATAACTAGATATAAATATATATCCTACAGAACTTATGTAAGTCAATACAACTTCTTACACTAAGATATATGCAAATTGTAAAATCTGTATACCCTTATATAGACCGAGCTCATAAATTAAAGTCAATCGATTAAATATATAATATAGTATAGTATAATATAATATAATGTAATATAGTATGCATATAAAACTGCAAAAGGAGGCTCGGCTGGTTTCAATACATAAGGGCGAAAATTATTATTATTATTATTTTTTTACAGTAAATATATATATATAGAGTAATATATAAACCGAAACATAGAACTATATATAACATATAATAAATGTAGATCTAAAACTTGCTTTATCTCCAAATTCTACCGACTCACATGCAGTTACAAACTATATATATATATAAACTTATTGTAAACAGCCAAACCACTGAAAGAAACTATTAAAACACATCAGTAAAGTAAAATATCTCTATATACTATTTCTAAAAGAAACGGCAAAAGGAAATTCACCTTTCATACAATCGGACAGACTATAACATCTCTAACTTATAACACATAAATACTTATAACAAATCTATATATATAATATAATGCAAAACATTTTTTTTTCAAACCGATAAATATGCAACCTGACTCACGCATTCATATCTTCAAACCGAGTTTTGCAAACATATAAAGTCTATATGTACCCTTTGATAAAACATTATATTATATATATAAACTGTATGACCTTATACCCTATATAAATGACCTGATTTGTAAACAGCATACTCCTATATATATAACATGCGGATTTCATATTTTAAAACATGTATTAAAACAGAGCAACATATGGTCATCTATATATTTCAACTGATATATATGTAAACTATAGGTAATATACAAAATTTATGTACTGTCAATATATATAAACACCTAAAATATGTTACACCTTAATATATCAACACTATCAAATATGCATGCCGACCATTATACACATACCGTTATATATATAGACTTATGATAAATTATACAGCAATCAACTTTAAGTTAAACATATGACTGCAGATTACCTATGTCATAGGCGAGCTTATGGGAAGGCGGACATGAAGCAGCAGGCGGTGGAGTGGGAGGGGACAGGGTGGAAGACTCGGCAGTTGGGTTCAAGGCCGAGGTTGGTGGGTTGTGAGGCTGCTGTGCAAGCGAGGGGAAGGGGAGACCGAACTCAGGTGGTTGGTCGGAGCCCGCGTGGCAGGGGTACAAGGCCGAAGGGAAGGTCAGACGGGTTGTGGGATGTTTTGTGGCTGCAGCCTGCAGCTATGGTCTCGTTTGTTTTGAGAGGGTCGGCGAGGTGGAAGCCTGGTTATGGCCACGTGGTGATCAGGGCTCGGGTAACAGGGTGAGGCCGGATCTGACAATGAAAAGGTGGGTCGGGTTCAAGGTGGAAGAAAGGGAGGTTGTCAAGGCGAGCAGTCGGGATGGGAAGATGGGCTGAGGAGCGGGTGGGACAGTGGTGTCATGCAGGTCACGGGGCCAAAGATGAAAGCAAACTGATACTTTGCTTTGTATATTTTTTTTTAGCAAAACAAAGTAGGCAGAGGCCAGAGAGAACAGAGAGAAAATGGACAGCTCAGTGAATGCTGGGGCTCGGGCGCAAGCCAGACCGGAGCACGGTGGATGGTGGTTCTAGGCGCGAGCTACTGCACGGCTTTGGTTGGAGGTAGTGGACTGACGAGCTGATGTGAGGTAATGAAGAGCATGGGAAGAGATGGAATTGGTGAAATAAAAAAATGAACCAGATGCAAAACAGAAAGAGATAGATTGAAGTAGTTTTGAATGGAAAGGTCGGTAATTTAATTCTTGGAATATGAAACAAGTGGCCATTCAATTTCACCAGGTGGATATACGAATGGTCTTAGGAAGGTGAAAGGCTCAAAACACGGAACCGATACGGCAAACCGTTTGTCATTTTTCCCCCACATACCGAATACCAAATTACAAAAATGAATATTCTATGGAGATCAGCACGACGAGACGATCAAAACGGTATACAAATATCATTGGTACGAGTATCCGATCAAAAGTCGATATCGGTACCAATGCTGCTATTTCGCCGAGAATAAGATCGACGGAGCAATAACAGTCAAAATTTGAAAAACAAAAATTGACGCTTTGCTCAGAAGATGATTTAGAATTTTTCTATATAAAAATATTCAGGTTTCGAAACATTTTATTTTCATCGCTTTTTAACTAATTAAATTGAAGTGAATTTACGCGCGAAATAAACTTTCATATTTTCGGACGAAAATTTACCAGTTGCTATGTTTAACTAGACGTATTCCAAATATCAAATTTTTATGTCATAATTTTATCGTTTAAAATTTCACAAAATTTCAACTAATTACGTTATTAAAACCGTTGAAATTTACGGGTCGTTACACTCTCCCCCACTCAAAACTTTTCGTCCCCGAAAAGGAACGAGGTAGGAGAATAGAAACAACCAGAAAGAAAACAGATTTGAAATACAAAATAACAATTAATTTAAACCATATAAATTCAAATTTAAATTAATTGATATTCAATAATTGATTTAATCCATTTGATTTCACTAAAATCAATCTCGCTATTTCTAAATTCATTATCTTATTATCCCATTTTCTTCAATTTACAATTTCTAAAACCATAAATTTGAATAGTCTTTTATTATAATCATATTTTTCAGCAATTTTAAATTCTTCTTTATTCCAATTTACTGTTAAATTTATTATACTTAATATATCTTATCACATATATTTAACCCATATAAATTAATTTAAACCATAAAAGTTTCGATTTAAATTAATTTATATTTACTAATTGCTTTTAAATTCAAGGTATTTTCATAAGTTGATCAAATTTCAATTTATTAATTCTTTCAAAACAAATCTATTTTATTATTAACTGAGTTTACTTATTATCCTATCTAACTCTATTAACATCTTTATAATCAAAATTTAGTGTATAACATTTATTATAAACATTCAAATTTTATTTATAAATTCAATTTATCTTATATATTATCCAATTACATATTCAACTTCTGAATGATTTAGGTAAGTTGTATTAGAATGCAGTTGAACAATATACAAATAAAATTTTCCCAATTCAATTATTCAAGTTTAAATATTTATTCCAAATTTTGGTTTTATTTATAATTAAAATCATCCTTTAACAAAAATTAAGAATTAGATTTCCGATTAACTTTAAACAATTTAGAGATATATATAATATATTTATATCAAATCAAATTAAATTTTAAAATAAGATACTTATATATATAAATCAAATTATACTGAAGAAGTTTAAATCAAAATATTTTTCAAAACAAAACCGTAGCAAAGCTACCGAATGGTTTCTCCACTTCGAAACTCGAAAATGAATGTCGATGATGCGGCCGCCATCACCAAAATTATTTCCCAGCGACAAAGGGAAGAGCACTGATTTCAACATTTAAAATTCTTTGAAAACGGTTTCTATTTGAAATTTCTTTTATAATATACATTTTAAAATTTAAACCCAAAGTTTGAAACACCGGAAATTAAATTCTCAAATTTCTGAATTAAATTCATTTCAAATTTCAAATCAATTTATAACCAAGTTTATGAATTCATTTATTTATATTATGCAATAGTCAATGGTTTACAAAACAATAAATGAAAATCAAATATTATTATTTCAGACAACAAATTCATTAACAATTTAATTTCAGAAAACTTATATTTATATATAATCATTCAAAACTATTTTGTTTATCATATTTGAAAACGATATTGTGTCAGTTTGCTCTGCTCGAGTGTTTTGGAAATCCTATCGATAGCGCTGATCAGACGAATCGATCGAAAACCCAAATCAACATCAACAACTCAAACAACAAAATGCATATTAAAACATTTTATATATTAATTTACAAATACACTCTCTCGCTCGACGATACAATAATGGATTTCAAAGCAAGAATAGAGATTCAAATTTGATGGACTCAAATCAAAGAGAATTTTTAAATTCGAAGATTGATTGAAACAAAGCCAAGATGATTAAATAATCAAAATGGGAAGATGAATAAGTTTATTAAATCGCGGACAACCTTAACCGGGTCGACCGTGACTTCAAAAATAAGATCTATGCAGAATTCCGAGGCAAATCTACATTCGATTCCAAGAAATAGAATTCAGGTATAGCAGGAGATAGATAGCATCGTAACCGAGGATACAGAAATCTCCGGTAAATCGATGTCTATTGTAAAGGAGTTTACTCCTTTACGAATCATTCTAAGATTGGCAAGACCGCCGATCTATTATAGATATCATTCAAAATGGAGTTATGGGGTGCTCCAGAATTGAAAGAAGACGAATAGTGAGGGACACGAATGAATTTTTGGAACCGTGGAAAACGTTCCAAAATTCAAAGAAATCGAGTCGAAAGGAAGAGATTGAAACTCGAATGAGAGTGATTCTATAAATATATTTACCATATATGTTAAGTTCTGCCTGGAGCTACCAAAGCTCTGATACCAACTGTAACGACCCGTTATTTTGGACCATTCGCATCCATTATAAGTGTATAGGTAGACACTCATGCCGGAGTTGAATTGCTCAAAATACCGCGTTGTTAATTTAAATTTGGCAAAACTGAACATATATAGTAAATAAATAATCACAGATCACAGACACAGAGTAATAATTGCAGCGGAAATAAAAGAGATAGTAGTTCATGAAGCTACTATATGAATATATAAAATACTTTCCATCCCATCCATTTTCCCCCATTCACAATATACATTACACACTTAAAATTTTGACACAACTCTGCTATTTGTAGGAAATGTTGGGGTTCGAAAAGTACTACCATCCTCCATACTGGTAGCCCACGAGACATGCATCAACGGTATCAGGACGCAATGGCAATTTTACGAAGGTATGGAAAGCCCAACTTATTTATTACTGTAACCTATAATCCTAATTGGATTGAGATTACACAAGAGCTATTTCTGTAACGACCCGTTATTTTGGACCATTCGCATCCATTATAAGTGTATAGGTAGACACTCATGCCGGAGTTGAATTGCTCAAAATACCGCGTTGTTAATTTAAATTTGGAAAAACTGAACATATACAGTAAATAAATAATCACAGACACAGAGTAATAATTGCAGCGGAAATAAAAGAGATAGTAGTTCATGAAGCTACTATAAGAATATATAAAATACATCAGAGTTTACAACAGAAGAGTAATACGATACATCAGAGTTAAACCAGATACAACGGAAGAGTAACACGATACATTAGATACAAATCAGAATACATCACTGGAATCATCGAATACTGAAAGCAGAATAGATGGCTGGATCTTCAAGCAAAGCTCCAACTCCAAAGGTGAGTCTCGAAAGCTAAACCACTCAGTTTGACCCGAGCGTAAAGCAAAACACAAGACACTCGAGTCAGGATTAACATTCTTATATTAATAAATCCAACTCAAGTGAAATAGCAATTGAAATACAAGTAACTCAAAGGATGTTTGGAATAACCATCCTTTAAGGATCCGTTAAACTATCTACTAGGTAGTAATGTACGATAAGTAGATAATGTCTATCAGTAATAATAAGATATCAAAATAGCGTTAAGTCATGGCCCATTCCACCCTTAACACATTTTTATTCCCAAAAGCATATACAAGACCGTAGTTTCCCCAAAACCGGAAGTCACCAGAGGGCAATCCATATACTAAAGGTACAAATCAAAATCGTAGTGGTCGCGCATAAATGGAATACAAGTATGACAAGGCACATGAGGCAATACCCAAGGTAGTGATACTACCGTTCGCCTGATCCGGACTGGTGAGAACGCAATGCCGCAGCGCCCGCAACACCGTGAAACAACACTCCCAAAATCAAGGGTGCACCAATCGACAACAAGTATAAGTAGTTCGAAGAAGTGTGTCCACTTGAGGTAGCTAATCCTCCATTGGCCCAGCACAGCTCCTGTTTTAGTCATTTCCAATTTGACACAAGTGTCAAGGCTATCCATCATCGTTCTCTTTCTTTAGTCATCACGTACATCATTCCAACCACTTCATTCTGGATCATCACTCCGCGTATAGTTATTAAAGTGGTTTCGGTTCAGATAGAGAGTATATCCATTACCGATCCCGGTCTCTTTAATAACTTTCGTAATTATTACACCGATTGGTCGTTTATATATTTCAAAAACCAAATCAATTTCAATTTCAAATAGAATTCGTAAATCAACATTTCATTGTCTTTCTAAAACTATTTCCAAAATTTACGTTTCAAAACTTCCAAATTCATAATTTCAAGATCTTACAATTCAATTTCAATTTATTTAAAACACTTCAAATATTGATTCAAGTTCATATATAAATTTCATTCTGAAATCATTTAAATTAATTTAATTTAACATTCAAATCAATTTAAACTCATTTATCGATTTCATTCAATATTCGTTAAGTTACTTTATCATTCAAAACAATTTCTATTAAATTTCCAATTCATTAAATCCATTATTTAAATTCAACTTATAAATTTGAATTAAATTAAATTCATCAAATCCAATTCTTTAAATTTCAAGTCTTACATTAATTTCAATAAATCACATTTTATTTCTTGTTAAAGAAATTCAATTTCAATTATTTACTTTCTTAAATAATTTTCCAAAAACTTACTTAATAAAGAAAACCCAATTTCAATTATTATGAAGTAAAATCCACTTATTCAAAAGTTCAATTTTTCTTATTAAAGAATTTCAATTCAATTTAATCATTAAATAATTCAATCTTATTTAATTATTAAATAATTCAAAACTTAATTATTAAATAATTTCAAAGTTTAATAATTTCAAACTTAATTATAATTTCAAACTTAATTATTAAATCATTTCAAACTTAATTCAATCATTTCTCAAAATAAACAACATTCTTTCATCAATTACATTGTTAATATTTTGTTTCATATTATTAAATATTAACATTTTCCTTTCATTAAAAATTCAAATTTCAACTTCATTTCAAAACCATATTATTTATTCAAATAAAATCTTCGTTTACTTTTAAATCAAATTATTGGCCAATCGGGTTTTATTTAATTCTCTATCCTAGGTCAAAGTTTAATTTGGGTATTTATCATTTCAACCCGATTCCAATTCTATTCAAAATCAAAGTATAACAAAGGGAACTTGCAGTGTGATAACTGGGATGGTGTCAAAGTAAATAAACAAGCAATAACAACAAACAATAACAATCCAATAATCAATTCAAATAATCCCGAAATAACCATATTAATTCGCATTGTTATTTGTACGAATTAATATAATTATTTCTAGAATCTACACTATCATTTCATGTAGATTAAAGATTATTACATTACGGTTCTTCACTTGTCATCTATTTACAATTTCATACATCATCAATTTAACAACATACATTCAGTGGTTCAAAGTGTAATTAAACAAATCCTACGTATCGATAAATTTAACAGTTAAAGGGGTCATATTATACAAATGTCAGTTAATCAAATTTAACATTTATATCAAATCTAACTATCCTACGTCAAATTTACTTGCATAATATTTATCACTTTATACATTACAATTTAGCATCCAATATAAACAATCAAACAATCAATAAATTTATCAACTAAACTGATTATCATTGCATATATAACAGATATTGGTGTCAGGTGTCACGGGTGAACTGATACATGTAATAACAGTGTAAATATCTATCAGCAGCATATTTCAATTTTCGTTTCAAATGAAATCAAATTTAATAAATAAAAGAACGTTAATCGTGAGTGAGTGCTCACCTTTCGAGGCTCGAGAGAACAGAAGATGGCACGGGTACGAACACAGAGAATGGGTTACTAATCCAAGCACGAATTCGAAGCAAAGCATGATGGACTCGAGTTCAACATACAAGCTGATAAATAGGAAGTGATAAAACGAATCAGAACCGTCGTGATATAACTGAAACAAAATATATATTATATTTATTTCAAAAATCTGTATTATATATATATTTTGAGAGTCGATTTAAATTCCATATATAATTTAAATTCAATATATATATATATATATATATAACTAGATATAAATATATATCCTACAGAACTTATGTAAGTCAATACAACTTCTTACACTAAGATATATGCAAATTGTAAAATCTGTATACCCTTATATAGACCGAGCTCATAAATTAAAGTCAATCGATTAAATATATAATATAGTATAGTATAATATAATATAATGTAATATAGTATGCATATAAAACTGCAAAAGGAGGCTCGGCTGGTTTCAATACATAAGGGCGAAAATTATTATTATTATTATTATTTTTTTACAGTAAATATATATATAGAGTAATATATAAACCGAAACATAGAACTATATATAACATATAATAAACGTAGATCTAAAACTTTCTTTATCTCCAAATTCTATCGACTCACATGCAGTTACAAACTATATATATATATATAAACTTATTGTAAACAGCCAAACCACTGAAAGAAACTATTAAAACACATCAGTAAAGTAAAATATCTCTATATACTATTTCTAAAAGAAACGGCAAAAGGAAATTCACCTTTCATACAATCGGACAGACTATAACATCTCTAACTTATAACACATAAATACTTATAACACATAAATACTTATAACAAATCTATATATATAATATAATGCAAAACATTTTTTTTTCAAACCGATAAATATGCAACCTGACTCACGCATTCATATCTTCAAACCGAGTTTTGTCAAACATATAAAGTCTATATGTACCCTTTGATAAAACATTATATTATATATATAAACTGTATGACCTTATACCCTATATAAATGACCTGATTTGTAAACAGCATACTCCTATATATATAACATGCGGATTTCATATTTTAAAACATGTATTAAAACAGAGCAACATATGGTCATCTATATATTTCAACTGATATATATGTAAACTATAGGTAATATACAAAATTTATGTACTGTCAATATATATAAACACCAAAAATATGTTACACCTTAATATATCAACACTATCAAATATGCATGCCGACCATTATACACATACCGTTATATATATAGACTTATGATAAATTATACAGCAATCAACTTTAAGTTAAACATATGACTGCAGATTACCTATGTCATAGGCGAGCTTATGGGAAGGCGGACATGAAGCAGCAGGTGGTGGAGTGGGAGGGGACAGGGTGGAAGACTCGGCAGTTGGGTTCAAGGCCGAGGTTGGTGGGTTGTGAGGCTGCTGTGCCAGCGAGGGGAAGGGGAGACCGAACTCAGGTGGTTGGTCGGAGCCCGCGTGGCAGGGGTACAAGGCCGAAGGGAAGGTTAGACGGGTTGTGGGATGTTTTGTGGCTGCAGCCTGCAGCTATGGTCTCGGTTGTTTTGAGAGGGTCGACGAGGTGGAAGCCTGGTTATGGCCACGTGGTGATCTGGGCTCGGGTAACAGGGTGAGGCCGGATCTGACAATGAAAAGGTGGGTCGGGTTCAAGGTGGAAGAAAGGGAGGTTGTCAAGGCGAGTAGTCGGGATGGGAAGATGGGCTGAGGAGCGGGTGGGACAGTGGTGTCATGCAGGTCACGGGGCCAAAGATGAAAGCAAACTGATACTTTGCTTTGTATATTTTTTTTTAGCAAAACAAAGTCGGCAGAGGCCAGAGAGAACAGAGAGAAAATGGACAGCTCAGTGAATGCTGGGGCTCGGGCGCAAGCCAGACCGGAGCACGGTGGATGGTGGTTCTAGGCGCGAGCTGCTGCACGGCTTTGGTTGGAGGCAGTGGACTGACGAGTTGATGTGAGGTAATGAAGAGCATGGGAAGAGATGGAATTGGTGAAATAAAAAAATGAACCAGATGCAAAACAGAAAGAGATAGATTGAAGTAGTTTTGAATGGAAAGGTCGGTAATTTAATTCTTGGAATATGAAACAAGTGGCCATTTAATTTCACCAGGTGGATATACGAATGGTCTTAGGAAGGTGAAAGGCTCAAAACACGGAACCGATACGGCAAACCGTTTGTCATTTTTCCCCCGCATACCGAATACCAAATTACAAAAATGAATATTCTATGGAGATCAGCACGACGAGACGATCAAAACGGTATACAAATATCATTGGTACGAGTATTCGATCAAAAGTCGATATCGGTACCAATGCTGCTATTTCGCCGAGAATAAGATCGACGGAGCAATAACAGTCGAAATTTGAAAAACAAAAATTGACGCTTTGCTCAGAAGATGATTTAGAATTTTTCTATATAAAAATATTCAGGTTTCGAAACATTTTATTTTCATCGCTTTTTAACTGATTAAATTGAAGTGAATTTACGCGCGAAATAAACTTTCATATTTTCGGACGAAAATTTACCAGTTGCTATGTTTAACTAGACGTATTCCAAATATCAAATTTTTATTTCATAGTTTTATCGTTTAAAATTTCACAAAATTTCAACTAATTACGTTATTAAAACCGTTGAAATTTACGGGTCGTTACAATTTCCCTTTCAACAGCCATATGATCGTCCTGATTTGACAACTCGAGTTTTCCGTGCAAAATTAGAACAACTTAAAGCTAATTTATTTGATAAACATGTCCTAGGTAAAGTCATTGCACATGTTCATGTGATAGAGTTTTAGAAAAGGGGATTACCACATGCTCATATCTTACTTATTCTGGCAAACATTGATCAACTAAATACCGCCGAAGATTATGATACTATGGTTAGGGCAGAAATTCCAAACATTGAATTAGAACCAAATTTGTACATGTTAGTTATTAAACACATGATTCATCATCCATGCGGCAAGTTCAACCCCACTGTCGTATGCATGCGAGATGGGATATGTAAGAAGGGATTTCCTAAACCCTTCGCCGCATCAACTTTACAAGGAGTTGATTCGTATCCCATCTACATATGTCGTGACAGTGGAATACAGGGTCACACAAGTAATACCGCAGTTGACAATCATTGGGTCGTTCCTTATAACCCTTATTTGCTTCTAAAATATGACTGTCATATAAACGTTGAAATTTGTTCCCGTATTAAATCTGTCAAATATCTATATAAATACGTTTACAAAGGATCAGATTGCGTATCCATAAGCGTGTCTTCTTCATCATTCGCTATTGATGAAATTTCTCAATTCGTTAATGCCAGATGGATCTGCGCACCAAAGTCCGTTTGGAGGATATTTAAGTTCCAACTTAGTAGCATGTCTCAGTCAGTAATAGGACTACAAATACATTACCAAAAAAGCAACATATTCAATTTAACTCAGACGAAAGCTTACAATCTATTGTAGCTGATGAACAGAGAACAAAAACTATGCTTACCGAATTTTTTTACCAAAACTTAATAGATGAGGACGCACGCCAGTACCTTTACCACGAATTCCCTGGAAAGTATTGGTGGAACAATGAACAAAAACAATGGGTACGTAGACAAATACAGGGTAAAGTAATTGGTCGGCTATACACCGTACCACTAACCGAAGGTGATCGCTACTACTTATGACTATTATTGAATCATATTCATGACAACTTTCTTTCGAACACTTACGCACGGTCAATGAAACTGTTTACAGTACCTTCAAAGAGGCAGCCGAACACCAAGGATTGCTAGAAAACGATAACAGTATTAAGGATTGTTTAACTGATGCTTCGAACACCCATATGCCTCTTGCTTTAAGGCGATTATTTGTTACCATTTTAGTCTACTGCGAACCCTGTGCTGTACGTGACATATGGGATGAATTTTGGCTATTTCTAACTGAAGATTACCTACCCACTTCTTCTGCCTCACTTTCTGCTACATATTTAGTTGGTCGATGTCTTTTTGATCTTAACAACCTTCTAAAACAGTATAATAGAACCATATTTGATTATGATTTACCCCATAACTCCCTGCATTCAACTGACGAATACAACAATTCGACGCTTCTTTTGGAAGAACAGTCAATAGAATTAACATCGTCTAATTTACAAGCAATAAATAAGTTAACTACTGAACAAAAACAAGCTTTTGACACAATCATGGTTATGGTGGATTGGAAAAGCAGCTCAATTTATTTCATCGACAACCCTGGAGGGACGGTAAAAACTTTTCTATACAAAGCAATTTTAGCTCATCTACGAAACCGAGGTCTTATCGCAATTGCAACAGCTACTTCTGGAATCACTTCTATTGCGTTACCCGGTGGTAGAACAACACACTCACGATTTAAAATTCCTATTAACTTACACTCTTCGTCCACCTGTCATATTGCCAAACAGTCTGATACTGCAAAACTTCTATCCGCGGCAACCGTTCTACTATGGGACGAAGCAACCATGGCTCACCGTCACGCGTTCGAAGCTTTAGACAGAACATTATGAGACTTGACCAATGTCACGTACCGAAATTTTCGACTTTTGAAAATTCGACATCAATACTCACTTTATCGACTGCCGAGAAATCGAGTGCCGGAAACTCCAATAGTGAGGGTTTTAAATAGAAGAAAAGATAGAAGAAAAAGAGAAGAAGAAGAAGAAAGCAGAAGAAGAAAGAGAGAAAAGAGAAAGAAGAACAACAGAACAACATCAGATACAAAAACAATATCAGAATCTTACACATCGCAGCGGAACAATATATAATAGATAATCACTAGTCTTTTAAAACAAAGAACTATATTAGTTTATACATACATCAATCAGAGTCAATATACGACTCAATACAACACAACACATCAATGGACAGTTATATAAACTTGTCCTCATACAGAATACACAGCAGAATAAATACTATCAGATACAAATACTACGTCTCGTCATCCAGCTTATCTCCAAAGCTCCAGAATATCCTGATAACATAACTCTAGGCTGCCCGTGTGGAAATTGGTGGGCACCCAGAGTTTAGAAGGGAACAATAAACTCCGAGTCAGTCATGGTGACTGGTGTGAGATCGTAAAACAGTTATTTTTCACAAAGAAAATAAAACAAATTCGCAATGCTTTTGGAAAATGAAACTACCATAAGACCTCCCGCCACACACACAATGCAAACGCAGAATTGGAGGAGATTTCTTCTTATGATAGTCAAAGATGCTTACTACGCAAAATCAAATCATTTTTGATATTATTATTAGTGGATAGTGTAGAAATCATTTCGAAAGTATAATATTAATCTTAGCCAGCATAGGCATTCCGCACTTATGCCTACTATAGCTACTATGTTCAATAGCAGGTTACCGCCACATTCCATAGCAGGTAATACAACTAAAATCGTACAAGTCACGTATTGTTTCTTTGGATTTCCAACAAATGGTCAGGCCAAGGAACTTCCTATGCCACGATGGGTACGTCCCTGGAATAGACGACCCGAGAAATAACCTAACATTACGGTTAGATCTCTGCCAACACAAGGCCGGGTTACCTCTGCAAAAATAGGTAACTACTGACACGCGTATGTCATCCCCCGATCGTAACCGATCTTCCCGAGGATCCCTGATTTCCAACAAACCACATAGATAATAATGCAGCAACCACATAGGTTAAGTATCTGGGCTCCATACCATGATACCACCTCTATCCAGAAGGAATGACATACACTAAGGGGCGCTACTCCCTAGAACCTTGCTGCATCCTTCCTGTTTTGACCATTTCCGGGGTGTGAGGCTCGACGAAGTCTCGTCCACAAAGCTACGCTTTCTACAAAGCCATGCTTCGGGTCAAACAAATGATCAACCTATGATCACAAAGATATAAGATCAAACAAATGATCATATCGCAAATGATCAAACACTGATCATTTCACAGCAACACTCAGTATGCCACGTTACCAAATTGGGAGTATATCGCTGATAAATTTCAACTACATAACCTCTGAGCTCGTACGTCTCAAAGAAGGGTGTTAAGCTAAGAGAATAAATTCTCCGCCACCAACAGATATGTATTTGAAAGAAATCAGCTTTATATCTCAAATTGTAACGTTAGACATACAATCCATACAAGTCTGTTCCGGGATCGAACATAACCGAAGGCACTTCTCACGAAGCCCTTGCATATCCGGATAAATTTCTTGTAACGACCCGCCATTTTGGACCATTCGCGTCCATGATAAGTGTATAGGTAGACACTCATGCCGGAGTTGAATTGCTCAAAATACCGCGTTGTTAATTTAAATTTGGCAAAACTGAACATTTGTATAATATGACCCCTTTAACTGTTAAATTTATTGACACGTAGGATTTGTTTAATTACACTTTGAACCACTGACTGTATGTTGTTTAATTGATGATGGATGAAATTGTAATTGAATGACAAGTGAAAACCATAATGTAATAATCTTTAATCTACATGAAATGATAGTGTAGATTCTAGAAATAATTATATTAATTCGCACAAATAACAATGTGAATTAATACGGTTATTTCGGGATTATTTGAATTGATTTTGGATTGATATTGATTGATGTTATTGCTTGTTTATTTACTTTGACACACCCCAACTATCACACTGCAAGTTCCCTTTGTTATGCTTTGATTTTTTTATTGAATTGGAATCGGGTTGAAATGATAAATACCCAAATTAAACTTTGACCTTGGATATAGAAAATTAAATAAAAACCCAATTGGTCAACAATTTGATTTAAAAATAAAACGAAGATTTTATTTGAATAAATAATATGGTTTTGAAATGAAGTGAAATTTGAATTTTAATGAAAGGAAAATGTTAAATATTTAAAAATCTGAAACAAAATATTAACAATGTAATGGATGAAAGAATGTTGTTTAATTTGAGAAATTATAATTAAGTTGAAATTATAATTAAGTTGAATTTATTAAACTTTGAAATGATTTAATAATTAAGTTTGAAATTATCAACTTTGAAATTATTTAATAATTAAGTTTTGAATTATTTAATAATTAACTAAGATTGAATTTTTTAATGATTAAATTGAATTGAAATTCTTTAATAAATTAAATTGAACTTTTGAATAAGTGAAATTGAATTTCTTTAACAAGGAATAAAATGTGATTTATTGAAATTAATGTAGGATTTGAAATTGAAAGAATTGATTTGACGAATTTAATTTAATTCGAATTGTAAGTTTTGATTTAATGAAGTTGAACTTAAGAAATTGATTTAATGAATTGGAAATTGAATAGAAATTGTTTTGAATGACAAATTTACTTAACGAATATTAAATGAAATCGATAAATGAATTCAAATTGATTTGAATGTTAAAATTAAGTTAATTTAAATGATTTCGAAATGAAACCTTTGTACGAACTTGAATCATTATTTGAATGGTTTTAAATAGATATCGGAATTGAATTATAAGATTTTGAAATGGTAATTATGAAGTTTGAAACGTAAATATTTGAAATTGATTTAGAAAGACATATGAAATGTTGGTTTACGAATTGAAATTGAGATTGAATTTGATTTGGTTTTTGAAATAATAAATGACCATCGGTGTAATAATACGTAGTTATTAAAGAGACCGGGATCGGATATGGACATACTCTCTGTCGATACCGAAACCACTTTAATAACTAATATACGCGGAGTGTTGATCCAGAATGAAGTGGATGGTTTGGTGAACGCGTTGACTGAAGAAAGAGAACGATTTTGGATGACCCCTGACATGACTAAAACAGGAGCCGCGCCGGGCCATTGAGGATCGCCATCTCTAGCGGACACACTTCTTCGATACCATATCTATTACTTTTGTGATTCGATTTGGGTGCACCCCTTGATTTGGGAGTGTTGTTTCGCGGTGTTGGGATAGTAGCTGCTATGCCCAACATCAGTCCGGATCACGCAACTACTAGTATCCTAGTTGGTATCGCCTCATGTACCTTGTCATACTGATTATCCTATTCGCGACCACTACGATTTTGATTTGTACCTTTAGTATATGGATTGCCCTCTGGTGACTTCCGGTTTTGGGGAAACTACGGTCTTGTATATGCTTTTGGGAATAAACAGGTTAAGAGGTGTATGGGCCCTGCTTAACCCTAGTACCCTACTTTGATATCTTTATATTACTGATAGACATTATCTACTTAGCGTACATTACTACATAGTAGATAGTTTGACGGATCCTTAAAGGATGGTTATTCCAAACATCCTTTGAGTTACTTGTATTTCAATTGCTATTTCACTTGAGTTGGATTTATTAATATAAGAATGTTAATCCTGACTCGAGTGTTTTGTATTTTGCTTTACGCTCGGGTCAGACTGAGTGGTTCAGCTTTCGAGACTCACCTTTGGAGTTGGAGCTTTGCTTGAAGATCCAGCCATCTATTCTGCTTTCAGTATTCGATGATTCCAGTGATGTATTCTGATTTGTATCTGATGTATCGTATTACTCTTCTGTTGTAAACTCTGATGTATTTTATATATTCATATAGTAGCTTCATGAACTACTATCTCTTTTATTTCCGCTGCACTTATTACTCTGTGTCTGTGATCTGTGATTATATCTATTTACTGTATATGTTCAGTTTTTCCAAATTTAAATTAACAACGCGGTATTTTGAGCAATTTAACTCCGACATGAGTGTCTACCTATACACTTATAATGGATGCGAATGGTCCAAAATTCTGGGTCGTTACAGTTGGTATCAGAGCTTTGGTAGCTCTAGGCAAAACTTAACATATAGGGTAAATGTATTTACAGAATCACTCTCATTCGAGTTTCAATCTTTTCCTTTGACTCAATTCCTTTGAATTTTGGAACGTTCCCTCGGTTCCGAAATTCATTCGTGTCCTTCACTATTCATCTTCTTTCAATTTTGGAGCACCCCGTAACTCCATTTGAATGATATCTATAATTGATCGGCGGTCTCGCCAATCTTCGAATGATTCGTGAAGGAGCGAAACTCCTTTACAATAAGCATTGATTTACCTGAATTTCTGTATCCTCGGTTTACGATGCTATCTATCTCCTGCTATACCTGAATTCTATTTCTTGAGATCGAATGTCGATTTACCTCCGAATTCAGCATCGATCTTATTCTTGAAGTTACGGACGACCCGGTTAAGGTTGCTCGTGAATTAAATAAACTCATTCACCTCCTGATTGTGGTAATTGAATTATCTTATCTTCTGTTTCGAACTTATCTTCGAATCAAGAATTCTCTTTGATTTGATTTCTATCAAATTTGAATCTTTATCCATGCTTGAAATCCATTTTGTATCGTCGAGTGAAGAAATGTATTTGTAAACTTATATTTAAAATGTTTTAAAATATATTGTGTTGTTGAGTTGTTGATGTTGATTTGGGTTTTCGATCGATTCGTCTGATCAACGCTATCGATAGGATTTCCAAAACACTTGAGTAGAGCAAACTGACACAATATCGTTTTCAAATTTGGTAAATGGAATAAATTTGTATGAATATATTATCAATATATATAACTAAAATTTTCTGAAATTTAATAGGATAATTAAATTGTTTGTTTGAAATGATAATATTTGATTATCATTTATTGTTCTAAATAAATTTATAAATACGGTTTATAAATTGTTTGGAATTTGAAATGAATTTAATTCAGAAATTTGAGAATTTAGTTTCCGGTGATTTCGAACTTTGGTTTTAAATTTTTAAAGTATATATTATTATTGGAAGTATTTTTGAATAGAAATCGTTTCCAAAAAAATTTTAAAATGTTGAAACCAGTGTTCTTCTCTTTGTCGCTGGAAAATAATTTCGGTGATGGCGGCCGCATCATCGACGTTCATTTTCGAGTTTTGAAGTGGAGAAACCATTCTGTAGCTTTGCTACGGTTCTGTTTTGAAAAATATTTCAATTTGAATTTCTTCAGTATAATTTGATTTATATATATGTATAAGTACCTGATTTTAAAATTTTTAATTTGATTTGATATAAATATATATATATCTCTAAATTGTTTAAAGTTAATCGGAAATCTAATTCTTAAATTTTGTTAAAGGATGATTTTAATTATAAATAAAACCAAATTTGGAATAAATATTTAAACTTGAATAATTGAATTAGGAAAATTTTATTTGTATATTGTTCAACTACATTCTAATACAACTTACCTAAATCAATCAGAAGTTGAATATGTAATTGGATAATATATAAGATAAATTGAATTTATAAATAAAATTTGAGTGTTTATAATAAATGTTATACACTAAATTTTGATTATAAAGATGTTAATAGAGTTAGATAGGATAATAAGTAAAACTAAGTTAATAATGAAATAAATATGTTTTGAAAGAATTAATAAATTTGTTTTGAAAGAATCAATAAATTGAAATTTGATCAACATATGAAAATACCTTGAATTTAAAAGAAATTACTAGATGTAAATTAATTTAAATCGAAACTTTATGGTTTAAATTAATTTATATGGGTTAAATATATGTGATAAGATATAGTAAGTAGAAAAAAATTTAACAATAATTTGAATAAAGAAGAATTTAAATTGTTGAAAATAAAATATGATTATAATAAAAGACTATTCAAATTTATGGTTCTAGAAATTGTAAATTTAAGATAATTGGATAATAGGATAATGAATTTAGAAATAGTTGAGATTGATTTTAGTGAAATCAAATGGATTAAATCAATTATTAAATATCAATCAATTTAAATTTGAATTTATATGGTTTAAATTAATTGTTATTTTGTATTTCAAATCTGTTTTCTTTCGGGTTGTTTCTATTCTCCTACCTCGTTCCTTTTCGGGGACGAAAAGTTTTGAGTGGGGGAGAATGTAACGACCCGAAAATTTCAACTGTTTCAATAACGTTATTAGTTGAAATTTTGTGAAATTTTAAACGATAAAATTTTAAAATAAAAATTTAATATTTGGAATACGTCCAGTTAAACATAGCAACTGGTAAATTTTCGTCCGAAAATACGAAAGTTTATTTCGCACGTAAATTCACTTCAATTTAATCAGTTAAAAAGCAGTGAAAATAAAATGTTTCCGAAACTTAAATATTTTTACATAGAAAAATTCTAAACCATCTTCTGAGCAAGATTTCAGTTTGTCGTTTTTCCAAATTCGGACATCTTTGGCTCCGTCTTTCTTATTTTCTGCAAAATAGCAGTATTCTGGTACCGATATCGATTTTTATCGGATGATCGTACCACTGGTATCTTTATACCGTTGTGACCGTCTCGTCGGGCTGATCTTTACGGTATACTCATTTCTGTGTTTTGACGTCCGATGCACGACGGAATCGGTTAAACCGATTAATCGCATCGGTACCCGTCTTTTTGAGTCCTTTCATTTCTAAGACCTTTTGGTTTCCTCCGTCTATTCAATTTCCACGGTGCTAGCTATCAGCCACTAATTCAATATAAAAGTTCATTTGAAAAAGAGGTTGGGAAATGAGAAGTCATATCTATATGTTCATTCCAAATGCACACGTTTCTTTTATACTTTCATTCTTCTATTTTTGGTCTGTCACCTCCTTCCTCATTTCACATTTTTCTTCCCTTCTCCTTTCATTTTCTTCTGCAAATAAAAAAATATACAGTAACCTAAAAAAAAAAAAAGGAAGAAAAATTCCCCTTCACCCATTCCATTCCCACTCTTCACAACCGCATGCAAGCCCGACCTCACCCACGTCCCCCTCCATGCAGCAGCTTCTGCTCGACCTGACTCCCTCACGGCTTCCCAAACCTTTATCCACCTACAGCCATGCCACCACACTTCTCTGCCATAGTTCACTAAAAAAAAAACCCACGCAGTCCTCCTTCGCCACGCAACCGACCCAGCGAACAACCACCAAGCCTCCTTTATCTTTTCCCGCTCGCACAATAGCCTTCTCCCGTTCGTGCCTCGCTCCACCAACCTACATCACCGCTTTGCGCCATGCCGAAGAGCCCATCGCTGAACTCGCGACTCAAGCCCAGCCTTGCCGCCTTACATCTCCTCCTTGTTATCTGTGTTCGGCAAAAGAAAAAAAAAGAAAGGTATATAAACATATATATATATTCATATTCTAGTAAATTCTTCCGTCTATCTTCTACTGCCTCGTCATTTCTTTTGGGAACCTGATCTTTGGTTATACTATACATCAGTTACATAGGATTATGGATATGTATATAGTGTATTTTTTTTTTCAGTCTTGCTTAGTATATATATACAAAAATTTTATTCTACACCAAGTCTTCATTTTTCTATTCCTTGTCTTGTTTTAAACCGTGTAGTTTGTATACCATATTTAGTTACATAATTGATTTACTGATTTATAAAACATGAGTTCTGTTTACTTTACATAACAGTTTATATAATGCATGTATGAGTCTGTTAGTTCACTAGTTATAAGGTATATTATATATTTTATTATGAAGGTTGACCGTTACTTTATTCTTGTTTATAATAAGTATATAAAGTTGTTCATGTTTTAGGCCTTATAGAATAAGTATGTTTGTATCTGCCACGCGTGTGCAGCAGTAGCTCTTCTAATGTATATTATTGTATAAGTTGCTGTTTATTTTATTAGTCTTTGATTTAAAAGATATGTTACGTGCATATATACTTGTTGCGTGCATATACATTGATAGTTGTACATATGGTTATAGGTGGCTGCTATTATATTTGTACAAAAGTTATGCAATTGGTTTAAAATATAGGTATATTTTTTTTTGTAAGATCTGCTGGGTCGGTTTTGATGTGTACGCATATAATATGCTCGGTTACTTTTGAGTTATATTTAAAATTTTGAAATAGGCTTTGTAAAACGTGTTTATATATATGTAAATGGTTATAAAATATTAGCTCATCAGTGTATTAATGTCACAAAATTTCAAACTGTCCTTTCTATTTTATGTATATACTAACTTATATATATGGTATTGTATATTTATATAAAATTTTAAACAGTTGCATACAGTAGATTATGTCCGGATTCTTGGTTAGTTTATATATATATTATATACGTAAGTATATACAGCTGTTTGTTTATTTATGGTTAATTGTTAATAATATGTATATAAACTATGTACGTTTTAAAAGTATTGATATCTATTATAGATTACAATATCTGATCTGGAACGAAGACTCACGTATAGTAATATATATTAAAATAAACTGCTTATATTGCTTTTGGGTTGAAATTAAATATATATTTCATTTTAGCTATATGATAAATTGATTGTTGAGAATTTATATACATATATTCTAAATTTATTTTGGGTTCTTGTATAAAATGAATTATTTTAATAAGAGTAAATATTTTACTTTAAGATTCGATATCCTGTTCTGATCGGTTCCTATCTATCAGCTTCGCTCGTCAAATTCGTACCAGTCTAGCTTTGTTTTGGGATTCGTGCCTGGATTCGTAACTCATCTCATTCTCCTTCGTCTCTAACCTCAAAAGGTGAGCCATCACTCACGATTAACGTTCTTTTATTTATTAGATTTGATTTCAATTGAAACGACAATTGAAATATGCAACTGTTAGTTAATTACACTGTTATATATGCTATTACCTGTATCAGTTCACCTGTGACATTTGACACCATTATCTGTTAATTATTTATGCGATGATAATACAGTTTGGCTGATAATTGATTGATTGTCGATGTTTATATTGGACGTTAAATTGTTAAGGTTAAAATGATATATAGTATGAAATTGAACTTGATATAGGATAATTAAATGTTAAATTTGATTAACTGACATTTGTATAATATGACCCCTTTAACTGTTAAATTTATTGACACGTAGGATTTGTTTAATTACACTTTGAACCACTGACTGTATGTTGTTTAATTGATGATGGATGAAATTGTAATTGAATGACAAGTGAAAACCGTAATGTAATAATCTTTAATCTACATGAAATGATAGTGTAGATTCTAGAAATAATTATATTAATTCGCACAAATAACAATGTGAATTAATACGGTTATTTCGGGATTATTTGAATTGATTTTGGATTGATATTGATTGATGTTATTGCTTGTTTATTTACTTTGACACACCCCAGCTATCACACTGCAAGTTCCCTTTGTTATGCTTTGATTTTTTTATTGAATTGGAATCGGGTTGAAATGATAAATACCCAAATTAAACTTTGACCTTGGATATAGAAAATTAAATAAAAACCCGATTGGTCAACAATTTGATTTAAAAATAAAACGAAGATTTTATTTGAATAAATAATATGGTTTTGAAATGAAGTGAAATTTGAATTTTAATGAAAGGAAAATGTTAAATATTTAAAAATCTGAAACAAAATATTAACAATGTAATGGATGAAAGAATGTTGTTTAATTTGAGAAATTATAATTAAGTTGAAATTATAATTAAGTTGAATTTATTAAACTTTGAAATGATTTAATAATTAAGTTTGAAATTATCAACTTTGAAATTATTTAATAATTAAGTTTTGAATTATTTAATAATTAACTAAGATTGAATTTTTTAATGATTAAATTGAATTGAAATTCTTTAATAAATTAAATTGAACTTTTGAATAAGTGAAATTGAATTTCTTTAACAAGGAATAAAATGTGATTTATTGAAATTAATGTAGGATTTGAAATTGAAAGAATTGATTTGACGAATTTAATTTAATTCGAATTGTAAGTTTTGATTTAATGAAGTTGAACTTAAGAAATTGATTTAATGAATTGGAAATTGAATAGAAATTGTTTTGAATGACAAATTTACTTAACGAATATTAAATGAAATCGATAAATGAATTCAAATTGATTTGAATGTTAAAATTAAGTTAATTTAAATGATTTCGAAATGAAACCTTTGTACGAACTTGAATCATTATTTGAATGGTTTTAAATAGATATCGGAATTGAATTATAAGATTTTGAAATGGTAATTATGAAGTTTGAAACGTAAATATTTGAAATTGATTTAGAAAGACATATGAAATGTTGGTTTACGAATTGAAATTGAGATTGAATTTGATTTGGTTTTTGAAATAATAAATGACCATCGGTGTAATAATACGTAGTTATTAAAGAGACCGGGATCGGATATGGACATACTCTCTGTCGATACCGAAACCACTTTAATAACTAATATACGCGGAGTGTTGATCCAGAATGAAGTGGATGGTTTGGTGAACGCGTTGACTGAAGAAAGAGAACGATTTTGGATGACCCCTGACATGACTAAAACAGGAGCCGCGCCGGGCCATTGAGGATCGCCATCTCTAGCGGACACACTTCTTCGATACCATATCTATTACTTTTGTGATTCGATTTGGGTGCACCCCTTGATTTGGGAGTGTTGTTTCGCGGTGTTGGGATAGTATCTGCTATGCCCAACATCAGTCCGGATCACGCAACTACTAGTATCCTAGTTGGTATCGCCTCATGTACCTTGTCATACTGATTATCCTATTCGCGACCACTACGATTTTGATTTGTACCTTTAGTATATGGATTGCCCTCTGGTGACTTCCGGTTTTGGGGAAACTACGGTCTTGTATATGCTTTTGGGAATAAACAGGTTAAGAGGTGTATGGGCCCTGCTTAACCCTAGTACCCTACTTTGATATCTTTATATTACTGATAGACATTATCTACTTAGCGTACATTACTACATAGTAGATAGTTTGACGGATCCTTAAAGGATGGTTATTCCAAACATCCTTTGAGTTACTTGTATTTCAATTGCTATTTCACTTGAGTTGGATTTATTAATATAAGAATGTTAATCCTGACTCGAGTGTTTTGTATTTTGCTTTACGCTCGGGTCAGACTGAGTGGTTCAGCTTTCGAGACTCACCTTTGGAGTTGGAGCTTTGCTTGAAGATCCAGCCATCTATTCTGCTTTCAGTATTCGATGATTCCAGTGATGTATTCTGATTTGTATCTGATGTATCGTATTACTCTTCTGTTGTAAACTCTGATGTATTTTATATATTCATATAGTAGCTTCATGAACTACTATCTCTTTTATTTCCGCTGCACTTATTACTCTGTGTCTGTGATCTGTGATTATATCTATTTACTGTATATGTTCAGTTTTGCCAAATTTAAATTAACAACGCGGTATTTTGAGCAATTTAACTCCGGCATGAGTGTCTACCTATACACTTATAATGAATGCGAATGGTCCAAAATTCTGGGTCGTTACATTTCTAATCACGTCCGGACTTCCCGTCACTAAGGGTGATAAAACCTCTAAATCGGAGATCAGCCGATGTAGAGTAACTCGACGGTAATCCTTCCGTTTTCAAAAATATCCGGTCTTCAACACCGGTCTTCAAATGCGATTCATAACGACGTATCACATATTCGGAATGGGTTATACGACCCCATGGTCCTTTCCCGGTTAACCCGAATAGTGAGCGCTTATTTAAAAATAAGTGTGGCATTCAAATTCATCCAATCACAACAAATACCATTCAAGGTAATTATTGATAGTCGGTTATTTAACTATCAATAAAGATGCGCAACATCATCAGATTCCAAATAATTTTCCCAATTATTTTATCTTCCAAAATATCTTTTACTAGATATAAAATTTCCACACTTAATCATTTGAAAACAATTTCAAATCAATTTCCACATTTCATTTTATCTTTGAAGATAAAATCTCAAAACAGTTCATTTCATATTGGAAAAGCATTTCCATACTTATTTAAAAATAAGTATTTCACAAATCTATTTATTTTCAGAATTTGAAAATATTCGATATACTTAAATCAATATTAAGTATATATTCATTCTCTAAGGAAATCATAAATTTTAACATCTATTTGAGTCAAAAACGAATGTTGCGTAAAACATCGTTACGACGACTCGAAATCACTAGTATAGGGATTCGGGTTTTAAGATAGGTATATATAAATCCCAATACTACATAAAACATTTTCTTTTGAAAATCATATACTATAACAACAGTGTTATAGTCCATCGTTTCCTTATTTCTCGAAAATGTCTATTTCAACAATGAATGTTGAAATCTATGTATTCGATACTTAACACGTTTTAAAACATCTTTTAAAACAATTAACTTCATTTTATAATATCGCTTTCCCAAAACCATATCCATTTTACTTAAAAATATGTTCACTGTCCAAAATCGTGAATATACTTCACTAACCACATTTCAATCTTTTCTACACATTTATTTCAAGAATTATCCACTATCCAAAATCGTGGATAAAATTTCCTTTAACAACCTTCTATATTTAATTTATCAAATCCAATTGATTTCGAGTTTATAAAACAACGTTTATAAATTCTATTTCTATTTTCTAACAACTTCAATTTATAAATCTTCTTTAACGACCCATTCAATTTATAACTCAATGTATATACCAAAGGTCCATCTTATAAGTTAATATAACTTATAGTTCATTTATTTTAAAAGAAATCGTTCTTTTAAACTTCACAAAATTTAAAACTTTCAGATTTCATTAACTTATGAAATCCCATTTATACTTCATTTTAACACTTATAGAAACTTGTCTTATAATTCCAATATTTCAAATTTATAAATATCCATTTTTGTACATCTTTTAAATAAACCGTTTATAATACTAGAAATCCCAATTTACCCCATTTCATAAATTTCTTAACTTTTATTTCAAAAATCACACTTTGATTTTATTCCACAAAAATCTTAACTTTTATAACTTTAAAATTTTAGACGTTTATTTATTTAAAATAAATCAATTCAACAATCCAATAAAACGTCTACTTTCAAAAATCACTTTAAAAACCCTTTTAAAGTAAAAGATGTTATTTTTAAACTTCAAAACTGAATCCGATGATGCAACAGCATCAATTAGTCAATCATAACAACAAACATCATATATCAACATATGATAACAGAATATACATCAATATCTGTAAATAAATAAATACTGGTGAGGAATCCAGTTGGATCCCTCCAACCTGTTTCCCTGCATCCACAGACGTTAGCACAATACCAATTCCACTTCGAGGTGGAATATCGCGGTATATGGGTTTTATAAAAATATCCGCTTACTAACGGCACAATAGGGTCTCATCCGCTATACGAGGCGGGAAATCATCAATCCAATATATACATATGCCAATATGTATATATTGCTATATATAGATATATCCTATTATATCTAATATCACATCCAATAGCAATCAATTAAATCAAAAATAACTGCAATTCATTTTGAGTGAGAAAAATCTCACCTTTGATTTTAATTCTGATTTCAGCGTTTATTTCGAATAAAATTAAACACGCGTTTAATTTTACCCGAAATTCAAACTAGCTCCAAATGGCTCCAATTCAAGTCCATAGCGAAGTACACGTCGAGACGATTCCAACGCATTTTGTTTCATCGAAATCTGATAACGTATGACCAAGATACAACATTTTAAACATTACACGATTTAAATGTTATAATTTACAATTCTATTTAAATTTTCTTTTAACATTTTTCACAACCTTTAATCCTGGCCATTCATTCTGGAGATGAAATCAAAACCGTGTGCGAGTGTTCTTCCTTCCCGCTCGTTACCAGGTAATTCACGTATTCGAACCCATGATTGCCGCCCCAAAACCCTAAAGCTCGAGGCCACTACACTCGCCTATATCATGATCGGAGACCCTCATCTCGAAGCCCACGTCGAGCTCCACCCTCACCCTCCGACCGGTCACGCACGGTGGTGCCAGGCACCACGAAAACCGTGCCCTAACGCTTGCGAACGCGGGCCCGTAGCTCCACCTCTGGTCGACTAAACAACCTCTCGCCCGTATGGATTTAAAGCTCACTCGATGCTCTTCACTTTACTAGTTGATAACCTTTCGAAATAATGCTTAGATTTGAAGGAATTTGAGGAAGAACAACGTGAATCACTGGCCATTGAAATAGGGGAGGCGGCTGATGTATAAAATTAGGGTTAGGGTTAACTTTTTCTCAAATTTGTGAATGAAGATGGTCTATTTATAGAAAATCGAAGGAACACTATTCACTTCGAATTTCCGAACTCCGATTTACTCGCAGTTTCTGGCGTTCGTGGGGTTTACCCCGCGTTCCGGACACAATGAAATAGGTTTCGCAAGCTAATTCGATCGTATGTGCGAGATACGAAGAAAACGATCAATTTAAATTAAACCGATTTAAATCGATTTCGAGGCGTTTTGGCTTGCCCCGGACAAATGGTAAATCCAAAAATTACGAAATTTGAAACCATGCAATAATATCACATTACGGATCCGATGAAACTGGTTTCGTCGAAATCCGAGACCTTTTGAAAAATGACTATTTTTAACCCGACGATTTAAAATTAAAACGATATCGACGCGTTTCGAGCTACCACGGTCAAACGACAACTCCGATGGATACGAAAATTGAAATCCGATAATAACTAACTATTACGGATCAAATGGAATTAGTTTCGTCCAATTCTGAGACTATTCGAAAATTGGCTATTTTTCAGTCGATAATTAAATATTAAAATATTCAATTTTCACAATTTAACTTTCAATTCAATTTTAAAAGTTCTATAACCTTTCTATAACTCCAGTATGATTAAATAAAATTTTACAAATCATTTTCAATCATTTTAAACTCGATTTTCAATTATCTTTGGAATTCCACTATTTAATTTATTTATCGATTTAATTATCAAATTAAATCCAATATTCGAAAAATAAATCATTCGACTTCTAAATTCCATTTATTAATATTTAAAATCAATTAAATATTCGAATTTTAATTATCAAAAATTCTGGGTCGTTACAAACTTCCCCCCTTAAAAGAATTTCGTCCTCGAAATTACCAAGTAAGAAAAATGGTCCTTAACTCGTCTACTATTTTTCACAATCTAATAGTTTTATCAATTTATCAAAACAAATCTTCCTACTAAAGATTCATTATTATCTCAACTAACTTTCCAACTTCAATTATAAGTTTCAAACAGCATTGTTTTCTTAACAATTCAAATTTAAATTCAAATTCAAATTTAGACTTTCAAAATTTTCTCAAAAAATTTTCTAACACTCGAAATTTTCGAAAAATTTCGCCAGCGTCTCCTTTGCGCGGCTAATACGGCACGACTACAAAACGTCCCTACGGACTCTCAAATCTCAAAAAGAAAAGAAAAAGCCAAGCGGCTAGAGAAGAAATCATCAAATCTCATATTGAAATTCAAATACTTACCTTTTGTCGAGCAATTCAAATTTATCTTTGCAATTCAAAATCCCAATTCATTTACACCTGTATATCCTACTAGCCATAATATCTAGTTACAACATTCAAACCATTTTGCAAATTCTATTACAAAATTTCGATACTTACTTCTTATATCATTTTTAAATTCACTAATGAAGTTACATATTCAGTTTCTTTCAATTTTGCATTTAACGTTCTCATTTAAATTCAATTTACAATTTCAATCTAATTTGGATTCAGTTTACAATTTCAATTCTATTTGAATTCAATTTTATCTTCTATTCTGAATATTGAATTTCATCAATTACCTTTCATTCATAACTGCACCATTTAAATTAGTTTCAGTTACTAATCCATTTCAAATTCTAATCCACTTATTCAAATTTGTTTATTCATTCTGAAACTCATTCACTAATTCTTTCATTTCCAATTCGAATCTGATTTCCAAATCAAATTTCGAATATTCTATAAGTCTTCGACTTACTTACATTTCGATTTATAAGATCATTGATACATTCACCTTACTAATTTCATTCCATTAGAATTCTATTTTCAATTATAAATTCATTTACAATTTGAATTTCATTCCAATCAAATCTCAATATTTTATAAGTTATCAATTTCATAATATTTCATAAATATTTTTATATAGTATTCCAGAGTCTTTTCAACCTTTTAAAGCCATTTTGAAAACAATTCAAATTATCCTTTTGAATTTCCAAAACAAAACCCAAATTTTTCCAAACAATTTCCATTTAAAACAACTTGGCAGCAATTTCTCTTTTGGAAACCCGAAAATGAACACCGGTGATGTCGCGATCATCATCAGAATTATTTTCCAGCGACCGAAAAGAGTTTAGAGCTTTCATCCCTTCAGAACATTTTTCAAAACCTTTGAAATTCATCTTTAAATCAAAAAGATTTAAACTTTCCAAATCTCCAAAATTTTCAAATTCTTTTCAAAACATTTCCAAAAACTTCTCTGGAATTCTGCTTCCAATTATAAGTCACATTTCTAATTTACATTCTTAAATTTCATTTATATATGGATTTATTTCTTAACTTTGGAGTTATGATTTCAATTTCTTATCCGATTTCATATAATAATGATAACATTTCAACATTATCACTTTCCTAACATCCATGCAACCATATACTGTAATAATTTACAGAAAATCATTTCTTTTGTATACAAAAATAGTTTTGGGCAAAATTATTTCATTTACCCTATTTAAAACAATACTGTGTCGGTTTATCTTGTTTAGAGTTTAGAAACCCCTATCGATTACAGTTAGCTAGACCGCACCGACCAGAATCTATAAACAATCAACCGATAAGTCAACACAATACAAAACAATTTCATATTCACTAACAAATACGCGCTCATATCTATTATTACACTCACACTCATTCTAGAGTACTGCTGACTCTATCTCTAATGAGTAACACCCAACAGAGCAGGGTTGTCGCTTAACCATATGCTCTGATACCACGCTGTCACGTACCGAAATTTTCGACTTTCGAAAATTCGACATCAATACTCACTTTATCGACTGCCGAGAAATCGAGTGCTGGAAACTCCAATAGTGAGGGTTTTAAATAGAAGAAAAGATAGAAGAAAAAGAGAAGAAGAAGAAAGCAGAAGAAGAAAGAGAGAAAAGAGAAAGAAGAACAACAGAACAACATCAGATACAGAAACAATATCAGAATCTTACACATCGCAGCGGAACAATATATAATAGATAATCACTAGTCTTTTAAAACAAAGAACTATATTAGTTTATACATACATCAATCAGAGTCAATATACGACTCAATACAACACAGCACATCAATGGACAGTTATATAAACTTGTCCTCATACAGAATACACAGCGGAATAAATACTATCAGATACAAATACTACGTCTCGTCATCCAGCTTATCTCCAAAGCTCCAGAATATCCTGATAACATAACTCTAGGCTGCCCGTGTGGAAATTGGTGGGCACCCAGAGTTTAGAAGGGAACAATAAACTCCGAGTCAGTCATGGTGACTGGTGTGAGATCGTAAAACAGTTATTTTTCACAAAGAAAATAAAACAAATTCGCAATGCTTTTGGAAAATGAAACTACCATAAGACCTCCCGCCACACACACAATGCAAACGCAGAATTGGAGGAGATTTCTTCTTATGATAGTCAAAGATGCTTACTACGCAAAATCAAATCATTTTTGATATTATTATTAGTGCATAGTGTAGAAATCATTTCGAAAGTATAATATTAATCTTAGCCAGCATAGGCATTCCGCACTTATGCCTACTATAGCTACTATGTTCAATAGCAGGTTACCGCCACATTCCATAGCAGGTAATACAACTAAAATCGTACAAGTCACGTATTGTTTCTTTGGATTTCCAACAAATGGTCAGGCCAAGGAACTTCCTATGCCACGATGGATACGTCCCTGGAATAGACGACCCGAGAAATAACCTAACATTACGGTTAGATCTCTGCCAACACAAGGCCAGGTTACCTCTGCAAAAATAGGTAACTACTGACACGCGTATGTCATCCCCCGATCGTAACCGATCTTCCCGAGGATCCCTGATTTCCAACAAACCACATAGATAATAATGCAGCAACCACATAGGTTAAGTATCTGGGCTCCATACCATGGTACCACCTCTATCCAGAAGGAATGACATACACTAAGGGGCGCTACTCCCTAGAAACTTGCTGCATCCTTCCTGTTTTGACCATTTCCGGGGTGTGAGGCTCGACGAAGTCTCATCCACAAAGCTACGCTTTCTACAAAGCCATGCTTCGGGTCAAACAAATGATCAACCTATGATCACAAAGATATAAGATCAAACAAATGATCATATCGCAAATGATCAAACACTGATCATTTCACAGCAACACTCAGTATGCCACGTTACCAAATTGGGAGTATATCGCTGATAAATTTCAACTACATAACCTCTGAGCTCGTACGTCTCAGAGAAGGGTGTTAAGCTAAGAGAATAAATTCTCCGCCACCAACAGATATGTATTTGAAAGAAATCAGCTTTATATCTCAAATTGTAACGTCAGACATACAATCCATACAAGTCTGTTCCGGGATCGAACAGAACTGAAGGCACTTCTCACGAAGCCCTTGCATATCCGGATAAATTTCTAATCACGTCCGGACTTCCCGTCACTAAGGGTGATAAAACCTCTAAATCGGAGATCAGCCGATGTAGAGTAACTCGACGGTAATCCTTCCGTTTTCAAAAATATCAGGTCTTCAACACCGGTCTTCAAATGCGATTCATAACGACGTATCACATATTCGGAATGGGTTATACGACCCCATGGTCCTTTCCCGGTTAACCCGAATAGTGAGCGCTTATTTAAAAATAAGTGTGGCATTCAAATTCATCCAATCACAACAAATACCATTCAAGGTAATTATTGATAGTCGGTTATTTAACTATCAATAAAGATGCGCAACATCATCAGATTCCAAATAATTTTCCCAATTATTTTATCTTCCAAAATATCTTTTACTAGATATAAAATTTCCACACTTAATCATTTGAAAACAATTTCAAATCAATTTCCACATTTCATTTTATCTATGAAGATAAAATCTCAAAACAGTTCATTTCATATTGGAAAAGCATTTCCATACTTATTTAAAAATAAGTATTTCACAAATCTATTTATTTTCAAAATTTGAAAATATTCGATATACTTAAATCAATATTAAGTATATATTCATTCTTTAAGGAAATCATAAATTTTAACATCTATTTGAGTCAAAAACGAATGTTGCGTAAAACATCGTTACGACGACTCGAAATCACTAGTATAGGGATTCGGGTTTTAAGATAGGTATATATAAATCCCAATACTACATAAAACATTTTCTTTCGAAAATCATATACTATAACAACAGTGTTATAGTCCATCATTTCCTTATTTCTTGAAAACGTCTATTTCAACAATGAATGTTGAAATCTATGTATTCGATACTTAACACGTTTTAAAACATCTTTTAAAACAATTAACTTCATTTTATAATATCGCTTTCCCAAAACCATATCCATTTTACTTAAAAATATGTTCACTGTCCAAAATCGTGAATATACTTCACTAACCACATTTCAATCTTTTCTACACATTTATTTCAAGAATTATCCACTATCCAAAATCGTGGATAAAATTTCCTTTAACAACCTTCTATATTTAATTTATCAAATCCAATTGATTTCGAGTTTATAAAACAACGTTTATAAATTCTATTTCTATTTTCTAACAACTTCAATTTATAAATCTTCTTTAACGACCCATTCAATTTATAACTCAATGTATATACCAAAGGTCCATCTTATAAGTTAATATAACTTATAGTTCATTTATTTTAAAAGAAATCGTTCTTTTAAACTTCACAAAATTTAAAACTTTCATATTTCATTAACTTATGAAATCCCATTTATACTTCATTTTAACACTTATAGAAACTTGTCTTATAATTCCAATATTTCAAATTTATAAATATCCATTTTTGTACATCTTTTAAATAAACCGTTTATAATACTAGAAATCCCAATTTACCCCATTTCATAAATTTCTTAACTTTTATTTCAAAAATCACACTTTGATTTTATTCCACAAAAATCTTAACTTTTATAACTTTAAAATTTTAGACGTTTATTTATTTAAAATAAATCAATTCAACAATCCAATAAAACGTCTACTTTCAAAAATCACTTTAAAAACCCTTTTAAAGTAAAAGATGTTATTTTTAAACTTCAAAACTGAATCCGATGATGCAACAGCATCAATTAGTCAATCATAACAACAAACATCATATATCAACATATGATAACAGAATATACATCAATATCTGTAAATAAATAAATACTGGTGAGGAATCCAGTTGGATCCCTCCAACCTGTTTCCCTGCATCCACAGACGTTAGCACAATACCAATTCCACTTCGAGGTGGAATATCGCGGTATATGGGTTTTATAAAAATATCCGCTTACTAACGGCGCAATAGGGTCTCATCCGCTATACGAGGCGGGAAATCATCAATCCAATATATACATATGCCAATATGTATATATTGCTATATATAGATATATCCTATTATATCTAATATCACATCCAATAGCAATCAATCAAATCAAAAATAACTGCAATTCATTTTGAGTGAGAAAAATCTCACCTTTGATTTTAATTCTGATTTCAGCGTTTATTTCGAATAAAATTAAACACGCGTTTAATTTTACCCGAAATTCAAACTAGCTCCAAATGGCTCCAATTCAGTTCCATAGCGCAGTACACGTCGAGACGATTCCAACGCATTTTGTTTCATCGAAATCTGATAACGTATGACCAAGATACAACATTTTAAACATTACACGATTTAAATGTTATAATTTACAATTCTATTTAAATTTTCTTTTAACATTTTTCACAACCTTTAATCCTGGCCATTCGTTCTGGAGATGAAATCAAAACCGTGTGTGCGTGTTCTTCCTTCCCGCTCGTTACCAGGTAATTCACGTATTCGAACCCATGATTGCCGCCCCAAAACCCTAAAGCTCGAGGCCACTACACTCGCCTATATCATGATCGGAGACCCTCATCTCGAAGCCCACGTCGAGCTCCACCCTCACCCTCCGACCGGTCACGCGCGGTGGTGCCAGGCACCACGAAAACCGTGCCCTAACGCATGCGAACGCGGGCCCGTAGCTCCACCTCTGGTCGACTAAACAACCTCTCGCCCGTATGGATTTAAAGCTCACTCGATGCTCTTCACTTTACTAGTTGATAACTTTTCGAAATAATGCTTAGATTTGAAGGAATTTGAGGAAGAACGACGTGAATCACTGGCCATTGAAATAGGGGAGGCGGCTGATGTATAAAATTAGGGTTAGGGTTAACTTTTTCTCAAATTTGTGAATGAAGATGGTCTATTTATAGAAAATCGAAGGAACACTATTCACTTCGAATTTCCGAACTCCGATTTACGCGCAGTGACTGGCGTTCCTGGGATTTACCCCGTGTTCCAGACACAATGAAATAGGTTTTGCAAGCTAATTCGATCGTATGTGTGAGATACGAAGAAAACGATCAATTTAAATTAAACCGATTTAAATCGATTTCGAGGCGTTTTGGCTTGCCCCGGACAAATGGTAAATCCAAAAATTACGAAATTTGAAACCATGCAATAATATCACATTACGGATCCGATGAAACTGGTTTCGTCGAAATCCGAGACCTTTTGAAAAATGACTATTTTTAACCCGACGATTTAAAATTAAAACGATATCGACGCGTTTCGAGCTGCCACGGTCAAACGACAACTCCGATGGATACGAAAATTGAAATCCGATAATAACTAACTATTACGGATCAAAGGGAACTAGTTTCGTCCAATTCTCTGTTCGAAAATTGGCTATTTTTCAGTCGATAATTAAATATTAAAATATTCAATTTTCACAATTTAACTTTCAATTCAATTTTAAAAGTTCTATAACCTTTCTATAACTCCAGTATGATTAAATAAAATTTTACAAATCATTTTCAATCATTTTAAACTCGATTTTCAATTATCTCTGGAATTCCACTATTTAATTTATTTATCGATTTAATTATCAAATTAAATCCAATATTTGAAAAATAAATCATTCGACTTCTAAATTCCATTTATTATTATTTAAAATCAATTAAATATTCGAATTTTAATTATCAAAAATTCTGGGTCGTTACAACCAATGCCGATGCTCCATTTGGAGGTAAAATTATGATATTAGGCGGTGATTTTCATCAAGTTTTACCAGTTGTTCCAGGGGGTACTAGTGCTCAAACATCTGATGCATGTATAGTTCGTTCATATTTATGGTCAACTTTTAAAGCATTTCAACTAACAAAAAATATGAGGGCACGAGCTGACCAATGTTACGCTGACTTTGTTCTGCGCATAGGAAATGGTACTGAACCCACCGTACACGACGACATGATCAAACTACCATCGCATATTGTCGTGCGATGGGACGGTCCAACTTCGTTACACTGTTTGGTTAACGAAATCTTCCCCGCATTAAATGATAATTTTAGCAATACAAAGTACATGCTGAGTAGAGCGATATTATCACCAACAAATGAAACTGCGGATGAAGTTAATAATTTGATAATAAATCAATTTCCTGGAGAACAACACATTTACTACTCTTTTGACAAAATAGAAGACAACCCGTCAAACTTATATCAAAATGAGTTCTTGAACTCACTTAACCCAGGTGGTATGCCACCTCATAAGTTGACTCTTAAGCAAGGATGTCCAATAATATTACTACGAAACCTTGATCCCCGAATTGGACTATGCAATGGAATGAGACTAATCTGCAGTGTCTTCCATCGAAACCTTATAGACGCTGAAATTTCTTTCGGTCAATTCCGGGGTACACGGGTATTTATTCCCCGTATACCGTTAAAGCCTTCTGAAAACATAAAGCTACCATTCAACCTTACCCGTAAACAATTCCCAGTTAGGCTTGCCTTTGCATTAACAATAAACAAATCTCAGGGGCAAACCATCCCACATGTTGGAATTTATCTTCCCAACCATGTTTTCAGTCATGGCCAACTTTACGTCGCTTAATCCCGTGGGATTTCAGGTAGCACAACAAAATTTTTGGTCCGAAACGGAGACCTTCGATGGAGTACTGCAACACATACTCGAAATGTTGTTTACCACGATGTCTTGCAAACGTGCTCTCAAATTATGAATGTCCCCTGAGAACATCTTACCGACTCCACTTTTCAACCACCTGTCCATACACTCCTAACTTCACCCTCCCCACCTCTTCCAACCCCGCTGCTGCACTTACTACGTCCTAACTTACAGTCCATCTATTATTTTCCAAACAATAACCTCCATTGTTTACCATGCATTTACATTCCAACAGCAAATAATACACAAACATTGTAATAAAACGACACATCGTTCTTCTCATCATACCCCCTCACACCATTTGTTCTTCGTATAAATACTGTTCTCAGCCTTTGCATTTAACATATGACTTTCCAACCGTTGCACTGTTCTGCTTTTCTACCTACTACCAAATTTCGTTTGCTCTTTCCTTCATAACAACTGCTGCTGAATTACTTGGCAACTGCAATTTGGGTTAAATCTTCGAGCTCGAGCGAGGGGGGTAAGTACTCAACCCAATATATCACCAGGAGTACAGAGATACAGACTTCACCGAACAATCCTGCTACACCAATGCTGTTTTCCACCCTAAAATTTCACTCACTCCTCCCAACTGAGCTGAATTACACAAAATGTAAGTGGTCAAACTGTAAGCTTGCAAATTTTACACATTATACACATCGTTCATCTAACACAATGTTCTATTTTTATTTCCTCTGCAAGCATGATTTAATTGGTCTTCTACAAGGACAAAGCATAAAGATGGTACAAATGTATTTTCCGCCCCTGAAAACTAATTGGTATGCATCCACTTAACTACCGTATCATCCTCCATTTCGCTGATAATTTACTAATCTCATTTCACTAAAATTGTCTACAACAATTAAACATAGTAATAGCAAGCCTTATTTCATTTCTTAAGTTATCACTTTCTTTATTTCAGTGCAACAATAAATTTTGATCAATCGCTATTTCATATGCTGCAATTGCTGTCAATTTTTTTTCTTCTAACACAGTTTTCTGTCTTTTGTTTCTTCTGCAGGGATGACTTACTTTATCTTCTACATGGACAACGCATAAAGATGAACAAAATGTCTTCTAGGCCCCTGAAAAGATCATGGTATGGATCCATTTAACTACCACACCTGCACCCAATACACTGATACTTTAGTTGTATTATTTACCCACTATTCTGCACAATAAGTTAAGACAGTAAAACCAACACTTTTTCAATTTATGAGGTTACCACTTTATTTACTTGCTTGGAACAATAAATTTTGGTTAATCACTATTTCATAAAGTGTACTTCCTTTCAAAATTTCGCGTCCCAAACTGGCACATACGTCCTTCCGAATGAATAGTTCAAACATATTGCTTTTTTTTCCCCTGATGCCGCCTTCAATTTAATTCCACTTACCTCCTCAACTACTCCATGAATATGATTTTCCTACTCACACTGTATACGCTACACTCACTCCACCTGTACAAAAAAGCTACCTGAACTAACAGTAGTCAACTTGAACTGTTTTTGGCCTCTTGCATTTATTCGCACTTTTATCAATGACTGCAATTGTACTATATGTTCGTCATACACAGGTAACTACCAAAAAACAATATACTCACATGCAAATGGACAGAGTGGGCATGACTGTGCACTGAATTTGTTCTGCCTGTGCAAGTTGTGGAACTTATTGGTCTTTTCAGGTTCAATCATTATCTACTCCCAGCGACAAACTCCTCAACAATATAATCATTAATCACCTTACCAATATTGTTTCAGACATTCAAGTGAAAGACCCGTAAGGTGCCCAGCTGAATGGAGAACATATGAAAAGGTGGTAACGTTGGATGATCTGATCATTCCATTCAACATTTAGCCGTTTCATTTATATTCCAGCTGTTCAGCCCGATGAAAGCAGATTACCGTTGCCAAGACTGAAGTTGAATTATAGTCTACGTCATTTGTACTCGGTTCTTCCTTATGGTAGTTATTTACATGTAAAACTTTTTAATATTTTAACATACCCATATCATTACCACGCTCTGTGCTCTGTTTTACATATACGACTTCAACTACCATACGAACACGTCCGACCGAATTACTGACTGTTTAATATTCACCTATTACATTAATATATTGCACAGTTCTGTTTGCTTTTTCATTACCATACTGTCGCATCGTGTTTTCAATTTCCCATTCTCAACTTCCTATTTTCTGCAACATATTCATACTAACCTACATTCATGCCATATACATGCATATTAAAATAGTTAACAGCAACCACATTCTTTTGTTCACAACATAATCTTTAATTCACGTGCTCAATGGACAGTTTGTACTGGCACACTTTTTCATACCCACACCTATCAACTTAGGACTGAAGTTGCTGCATCAAACTAAAAAAACTACAGTACTCACTTACGAAGCATTCGTATATATATAGATACACTGTAAAATACATAGCATATGTTTCCCATATTTCTATTACGTGGGAAACTGTCCTCCAACAAAAGTACAGAAAAAATGAAGATTACGGAATCAATGGACAGATGGACAACTTAATTTCACTATAAACATGTTTAATTTCGTACATTGATATGTTTTATCCATATGTTTTGAGTTCTGCAGTACCAAGATAATGCACTTCACATTCACAATGTCCTATTGTACTACTTCTGCAATTTTTTGACAGCCTGCCAATGTTAACTATTTAACATGCTTGCAATAAAGTTTCCTTCCACTGTACGTGGTACCCATTCACAGCATATGGTTCACTACACAGTTTGTATACACAGTCAAACTTAATAAAATACTATTTTACAACAATTTTTTTCCACTGACCTATAATTACACTGCACTATGCACACTATGCTACAGATTGCTTTATTAAAGACGGACAACTTTACTCTTCATGCACGCAAGTATTTATACAGCACCTTGCTGTGTTTTCCACGCAAGTATTTATACAGCACCTTGCACGCAAGTACTGCCATGCACACATAGACATGTAACGTCCTGTTCTACAGCAATTTTTTCCCCTATCATACAGCAGTTTCCATTTCCTACCCACTTACGTGTTTTCCTCACATCCATTTCACCATAATCCCAATGAGACCAAGTTACCCCATTTGCCGAATAATACTGATTCAACTCTTCCAGCAACTACCACATTCCCTCATATGTTGTCCTCTTCCACTTACCGCCTCACATCCCCACAAACTTATAAACTCCTCAACTCCCTACACTTTTACTGTCTGCTTAATACAATCTGCTCCTTTAATGACAAAGGTAACACCGTCCGCCTTTTTCAAATTCAGCTATTCACTGTTATTGCACTACTTTTTTCGTATTTTGTTTCCTTCTAACTCACTACCGACTTCCTCCAATGCAGACCAAATGTTCAACATCCACTCAAGAGAGTGCAGTAAACCTTTCCACAGAAAGGATTAAACTCAAATGCACACGTTCAACAAAGCTTCTTCAAACTCTTCCTACTGAAATAACTGCTTCTTCTGCTTCCTTACCACCGCCTCCTGCTCAACAGCACGATTCAGACAATGGTACCAATGCAAAATGACTACAACATCTTCAACCGTACGTACCAACAAAAAAGAGTTCGCAGAAACAAATGGACTTGAAGGAAGCGTCTGCATTTTCGGATCAACTACGAATCCCTACCGACCATCATCCCCATGCACCTTACCCGACAGATGGTAATTGGGATGATTTCTTCACTCCCGAAGTGGTATGCTACACATACTAACCTACACTTCAACACATCCGCATATTTGTGCATACATATATCAATCGTCTAACTTTCAACCCCTTTAACCTTCTCCTGCAGATCGAAGAGTGTGATCAAGCCGTTGAGCGCTATCTTGCAGAACGTTCGCAGAACTGATTACTCTATGTATAACTACAACAGTTAATCAATTCCATGTTATGCTGAATATTTTCTCCATCTGTACTTTGCCAATAAAATAGCTTTTACAACTGCTTTGCCTTATGCAGTATACTTATATACATAATTTGATTTCCATCTACACGTTTCTCTAACTTTACGACTCTTTATTTTCTGTTGTACGTACACCAAAAAGTAATTTGCTACTACAATAACAAATGTTTTTTCCCTACAACACATCACCACCAACTGCATCTAAATAACACATTCTCAAACACAAAAAATATGCTGACCTGATCTCCTCCTACTACGTCAACCAACTAACATTTCGTTTACTAATTTCAACCCCACTGCATTCCAGCATACCAGATTACTACACTTTTGCTACTACAACGCAACTTCTAACTTCACACATATATAATTCCTCCTCTATACTACCGAACCTATCCCACTGCCAACTTACTTTCGCGCACACACTTTTTTCGGTCACGTGCAGAGTACATGCATGCATACTTTATATGTTAAACACTTTTATTTGACATTGACGCTAAGAGTTTTCTTCCTCTCCAGGTATCATTTTATATCTTAAACAATGATGAGTTTTACTTTTTGTTTTATAGGTTATAATATGATAATAGTTTGATCCTGTACAAAATGGTTCTACTGTATTCACATAACTAAATATTGCATGTGAATACCCCAGTACTATAATGGTCCAAGTACATGATGCTTGGTACAACTCTTAAGATCATCAACTTAAGATCAATGCATGTACAAATAGCATTCCTCACTGAATCAGACTTGACTATCTGAATTGTCAACTAAAGATTAATGCATGTACAGTATAATTCCTTATGAAATCATTTCTTGAAATGCTCGGCTTTTCGGATGATGCTAAATTTTGAATGGCGGAGCCATAACTATTGTATATATCATATAACTCTCCTTTTATATACAAAATACCAACATTAATGTAAAAAAAAATTTGTGCATGTACGCACATAAAAATGCAACATCACATACAATGTCATTTCGTAAGGTGACAAAAAAACTAACAAACAATGTTTCATAATACCATTTCCTCCTACACACGTGCACGTGCATCGCACGTGCCAAAGAACTCCTACAAAGGTGCTTCATCATTATCGGGTTTACCTATCGTCTTTCTTACAACACCTTATTTCTGTTTATTTGTCATATCCTCTTCCTCTTTTTTCCCATAATTAACAAAAACATTACTATAATCTCTCACAATATCATAATTGTAACAAAGACAAAATACGTCACTTCCTTCTTCACACACGTCCAACGGACGTGCCACCATACTTGTATACATATAACCTTTGTATATCAAACCATACTTTGGGATTAAATCAAAATCTGTTTTATCGAAACAACATTATAGCATTCCATACTTAAAAACCCGAAAATGAATGTCGATGATGCTGCAGTCATCCTCGAAATTACTTTCAAACGACAAAAGCGAGTTCAGTACATCCAAACCATACCTGTGGTATTTAACCAAGATCATTTCAAAGCGGTATCAAATACTTCATATAATACTACTAAGTATCATGATCTCAATTTCCTAAAACAATTTCTCAAATATTTACTTTCAAATAATACTATAATTACTTTCTCAAAAATCCTAAAAACATTTTCAAAGACACCGAGATTTAAGTTCTCAAATTCATTGTTTAAATTCTTTTCGTTTAAAAATCGCATTTTATCAAGTTACTTATATAAATCACCTTCTTATATTAATTTTTTCACAAATATTTATTTTCGAAATATTTTATCTTTCATTTTAATTAGAAACATCCTTTTACTTAATTTAACTTCAAACATATATTATTATCAAAGTCTTATAGTCAAACCGTGAAACTTAATTCACAAGATGTTCGTTCAAATTACCCACAATTACTATCTGCCCATCCCATATTGTAGAAAGGTAAAGCTACTTATAAATTGGTTGAACACAAATCAATAACATACAATACCCAATGTTCCTAACATGCCGAGCATGACTAAACAATCAAGGTTACGGGTTATTAACGATGAGAAGTACTAATATCTAACCAAACACGAACAGGTAAACAATAAACATATAGTATACCCTCAAGAATCCACTTTCCTTTCTTAGTTGCAAAAATAGCAAAAACCCTAGGCTGCTCCCCACTTTTGAGCATAGGACAATTTCTAACGAAATAGCCAGGCTGATAGCAACCGTAACAACCTTTTGGTGCAAACTACGCCTCAAGCTTTGGAAACTTCTCGATAGGTGTTTCCACTATCTGTGCTTTAGCCATCCGCCCTTCTTTCCCTGAATTACAACTCCAAGCAAAGTGTCCCTTCTTCCTAAACTTATAGAAAACCACACAAGAAATATCTCTCAGGGGCTGAAACTTCCACTCGTTGTCTCCAACTGGTAGAAAAAGACAACTTCAGAGTTAAGCTCTAAAACCTCATAGTCATTTTCACCAAACCAACAAAAGATCCCATGACGTGATTAGTCATATCACGGTTGTAACGACTCGGATTTTTCGCGTTCGAAAATCGACATCCGTACTTCACATTGTACTAGAATGCCACAGATTCGACCGTTCAAATCCGATTCGCCGGAGCTTATAACTCAGTAAGTATAACAACACAACGAAAGAAAGAAAACAATGATATCATATACAATCCAATGAATACAATATCCAGAATGATATACAACAATGATATCAATATGATACAACAATATCAGAGATAAATAATGATACAGCGGAAATAACAGAACAGAAGAGATCACTCCAAATGATCTACAAAAGAGAATGACTCCAACAACTCCAACGTCAAGCTCGAACCACAAGGAGAAGCAAGTGCAGTCCTGAACTCCAAGAACTGAACCAGCTCCAGATAATCTACTAAACCTGAATATCTGAAAAACCCAACTCTAGACTGCCCGTGTGGAAAATAGTGGGCACCCAGAGTTTAGGAAGGAAACAATAAACTCCGGATCAGTCATGGGACTGGTGTGAGCAACAAAAACAGTTTATCTTTAAACAAACACAAAAGGCTTTTAAACATTGAAATCCGCAATGTTTTTGGAAAATGAAACTACCATAAGACCTCCCACCACACACACAATGCAAACACAGAATTGGAGGAGATTTCTTCTTATGATAGTCAAAAATGCTTACTACGCAAAAATCATTCGATATTATTATCATTAGTGCATAGTGTAGAAAAACATTTCAAAAATATAATATCAATCTTAGCCAACATACAAATATTGTTGTATGTCTACTATAACTACTACGTTCAGTAGCAGGTTACCGCCACATTCCATAGCAGGTAATACAACTAAAACCGTACAGGGTTCGTATTGTTTCTTTGGATTTCCAACAAATGATCAGGCTAAGGAACTTCCTTACCGAAATAGAAACGCCTCTGGAAAGACGCCCCGGATCCTAACCGGATCTCTGCAAACAAAAGGCCGACGCTACCTCACGCTGTACAGCTGTAACTAGGTAACTAACACACTGACGCTACCTCACGCTGTACAGCTGTAACTAGGTAACTAACACACGAGCTATGTCATCCCCCGGTCGTTACCGACCTTTATCCGCGGGGCCCCTCAACCAACAAAGCAACATCACAAAGTGATAAATGTAAAGTGTCCACACGAGTTAAGTATCTGGGCTCCATACCATGATACCACCCTTTATCCAGAAGGAAATGACATACCCTAGGGGCGCTACCCCTACAAACCTTTGTCGCAACATTCCTGTTTCGACCATTACCGGGTTGTGAGGCTCGACGAAGTCTCGTCCACAAAGCCACGCTTTTTCACAAAGCCACGCTTTGATCAATAATTGATCATCAGCACTTCGTATGCCACATTACCAAATTGGGAATGTATCACTAGTAACCATCAACTACATAACCTCTGAGCTCGTACGTCTCAGAGAAGGGTGTTAAGCTAAGAGAATAAATTCTCCGCCACCAACAGAAATGTATTTGATAGAAACCAGCTTTACATCTCAAAGTGTAACGTCAGACACACATCCATACAAGTCTGTTCCGGGTTCGAACAGAACCGAAGGCACTTCCAAAGAAGCCCTTGCAAATCCGGGTATTCACAATCCTGATCGGACTTCCCATCACTTAGGAAATCTCTATACTGTAGCTACTCAGTGCAGAGACAATCGATAGGTCATCCTATCGCTCTCGCAAATACCCGGTCTTCACCACCGGTCTTCAAATGCTATCCATATCGTCGTATCACTATTCGGAATGGGTTATATGACACAAAGGTCCTTTCCCGGCTAAACCGAATAACGAGCGCAATTAAAAATCATATGGATACTGGGGTCTCAGTTAAATCACAGCTTAAAACCCAAAACTTTTCATTCGAATGGTAAAACAAATTACCATTTCCAATCTTTTAAATAAAAGATTTATTTCAAAAACCTTCAATGGTTTAAACGATTTTCCACACTTTTAATCTTTTAAACAAAAGATTTAATTCACAAAGTTAACCCCATTCACAAAGATTCATTCACAGATTTCAAAACAATTTCCATTTTAATTCGATTAACTCGTTAAATCTTTAAATCAAGATTTAACTTATAGCTTTCAAAACTCGTTTCCAAAGATTCATTCATAGTCTTTCAGAATCAATTCCATTTCAAGTTAGATTAACTCATCCGGTCTTTGAAATCAAAGACTCATTTCATATTTTTCAAAACATTTCAATTCCATTTCAAACTTGAAATTCTTTCAACACAATTTTGAAGTTCATTACTTTTGTGAAAGCTTTTACTATTTGAAAACAAATAGTTTCATTTCAGAAAAATCCAGTTATATTTACACGAGTTAAAACCCTTGAATTAAATTCAAATTCCCAATCAATACCTTTAAAATGGTTTAACCCATATATAACTTGTACAGCATCTTTAATCCCTAGTTTAAAATCATAGAATTCAATTTAAAACTTGAATTCAAATTTAAATCAAATTATTTAAATTTCCAAACTCGATTAAGTTATTTAAAATAACTTTTATCTTTGAAATTCTATTTCAAAAGCTTTCCACTTTAAACCCAAATTTCCAATTTCAAGATCAATTGAAATTAAAATTTCAAGTTCAAAACATCAAATTTAAATTATCTGTGACTTAACCGATTTCCACGTGAAATCCATATTTGTGTGTGTGGTGTAGTCCAGGGGTTTCACACAATAGTGCAACATCAATCATCACAGATATATCGATAAGCGGTATAATCGGTAACGCTTATCTTCATTCACAGATTCATAGATAAAATAAATTTATCAGTCACAAAGATTCACTATTACAATTCGATGTGGGTTTCGGATAACCAACTGGAATCCGACTCCCTGTCGCATCGAAATTCAAATGTCGTTTTCGGGTCAAAGGTTTCATATTAACATAGTAATATATCACAGAAACAGATATATATATATATCGCAGATAAGTAAATTACCGATCGCTTCATAAATTAGGGTATATCACAAAGCATCATATATCAGGGATATCAATCAATAGAAAGCACTCAATAGAATTCAAATATTCATAAGTAAGATCAATTAGTTATCTGATAAATTTAAATTAGATTAATTACCCATGAATTCAATTACTAATCTTGGTTAATCAAGATATAAATTTATCTTAATTAATTCCCATTTATATTAATTATCTATGATTACTTATATATTATTAACTCTTAATTATGATTTTATTTTAATTAGTTAATTATAAGACACCGCTTTCAATCTTGCATTTCCCAAAACTGTTTATATTACAATCCTAAACAACTAGCAGGTAACTAGAACCCGAACCAAACTTCCCAGAACCCGAGTCTCTCCCTGAGTCTTCCTCCATTTTCCCCGAGTCATTCCCCAACTCCCCTTTTCCTTTATTCTTTGACTTTATTTAGGTAAGTGTTTAAACTGTCAATTACTACCCTCTGCGAACTCGAATAGAAACCCGCGTTTCTTCCCAGTCCCCCGAGTTTCTTTTCCCACTGCTCCTTCTCTTTCACACTTCTCCTTCTTCTATTTTCTTTCCAGGAGCCCGCGTACTCGAGTATGACCCCGAGGAAATCATCATTCTTACTCGAGAATCAACTCGAGTTATTCACACCTGAACACCTCCTGACACATCGCCAGGCCGTGCACGTGCACCGATGCGCCATCCTCCTCCGACCATTTTTCTGGTCTCCGACAAGTCGGAAACAACCTCGACATCATCCACGACCATCCAGATATCACGATCCCATCTCGATTCAAAGTTTAGTCCTCAGGTCGAAAACTATAAACACGACCATCAATTTAAAACGCCTCGCGATCGCCGCATAGACCACTAGGGAAGCCCAAAATTCATCCACACCTCGACAACACGACAAGCTTCCACCCTCCAGAATCGCGCGAAGCTCGACGCCCCCGAGGTGATGAAATCACCTCATTTCTTACTCACTGCAAACCTTGAGCTTAAACCCTAGTTTGGGTTCCATCAACAAATTCACGCATTCGAAAATTTTTCCGACAATTTTCTCATCACCACCGAAGCTCAAACAAGCTTCAATCCAAATTTCAACGTTTATAATTGAATCGTTCATCAGAAATTAAGAAAACTGAAATTTTTTGTTAAATTCAAACTGCTCTTAAACCACTTAAGAAAAGGTCATCATATTGTTTTTGAAAATCATAACCTGGCATGTTTATTCAAGTCATGTGATCAAAGCAATGATTTAAAATAGTTGAATTTATCATATGATACTTCTTTTCACGGTAAACCAAGTTACAGAGTCCATATATTTTTGTTCCCTTCAACTTGAAACAGGATTTCCTCATAAAGATGTTTCAAACTAAACTATTTGTTAGAGATAAAAATCTATCAAAGATTAGGGAAGTGAGATTTAAGGTTTTTCTTTCTTTCTTTTAAACTGTAGTTTGAACAGAGCATTGATATGTATATATATAAACATGCACAGGTAAATCTATATATACATACGCAGGCATTCATACAATAGATTTCACAACAACTTGAACTATTCAACACAAATCATCAGATATATATAAACAGGTTCAAGTTTTGAAGGTTTGCTCACAGTGTTGTTGAAGAAGGAACAGAGCTTCAAGTTGAAATCTTTTTAACTTTGCAAAGTTGAAAACTTGAATTTTTTTTTTGAACTTGATACTGGAATGGCTTCAGAGATTTCTAGTGAAAGATGCTTTATTTTTCTTTAAAAACTGAAATGCCTTGCTCAGGCTTTTGAAAATGGTTTACAGGGTTGTTGTTTTGCTTTGTATTGTTTTTATGAATCGAAATGAAAAGGGAAACTTGATAATAAAGAAGACAAGTGTGCAGAGGCTAGAAAATGCTGGTACAAGATTATTATATTTAGATCAGAGATCTTTTCTTGTATGAAGGCTGAAATGGAAACATTTGGGTACAAGCATTAATGAAGTTGTCATACATATCCTCTTTAGTTCAATTCGTATGTACTTAGGATAGTTTTATATATTTTCTTTGCCTTGCATATATTTTATAATACTTGACTGCAAATATATGTCTTCTACCTTAAGCTTCTACAAAGTTATATTCTAGAGTTTACCTTATGTTTATAAATACTTATATATATTACTTTATTTTGTTTGCCTGCAAATCTCAATTGCCATAGTACAGATATTTCTTTTGCTTTGTACATCTTGTATGAATTTTATTTTGTGTTTAGACTTATTCCTTTGCATATACATAAGGTTATAGTATGTATGTTTCTTGCCTGCGAATCTATATGCTTACAAAACATATATAAATTTTAACTTGTACACTTGGATATATCTTATTTTACTTTGACTTATGTTTATTTTTGTTACATGAAGATTACGTTTTGGTTTAGCCTTGTTACTTAGGAATATAAATGAAATTCTATATTTTAATATGTTGTTAAATTTCTTCTAATTTATTTCTATTTATACTCTATTATTTATTTTCCTTGTTTTATACCTACTTGTCTCATAACTTTAATCAATTTATTTCACAATTTTAATTCAAAAATTAAATTAATATCATTTTAAATTTATATAAAATCCCGGGTCGTTACAGACTTCCCCCCTTAAAAGAATTTCGTCCTCGAAATTCACAGGCATGAAAACAAAGACGGATGAAGAATGTTTCATCAATTCAAACTGAACATCTATTCTGCATTTGGCTCACCAAATCAGAATATCAATAATAGATACAAAAACGAATCTGTTTAACACTTCACAAAATACTCGGGTTATCTAGATCTACGAAATATGCAGTGACATCGGTCAGTTCGAAGAGATAACTAACCATTCGTAGAATATATTGGGATCCAAAGAATAGATAGATATATAGATACAATTTCAAAGCTTTTAGTTTAGAAACTAAATTATACCTATCAACCATAGCAACCAAAGCAAACAAGGCAACCAATACATCCAAACAAACAATTTTGGTCCATCCGGAGTTTATGTCCCATATTGATATATCGAATCTCTTTCTGGATCGACCAGAAACTATCGAAGAATTGAGAAGAGATGACGAACAAAATAGATTGATAGAGAAAAGATTGTTTCCGCTATTGTTACAGAGTATTGACCGATTATAGTCATATTCCCCTGTCCCCTATCTCATCCTCTTCTCGCACTCATACTCACTATCAGTGGATAGCAAGAGAATTTACTGAGGCGTTCGGACGGATATCTGAGAATTACTCATTCTAGGGTATACTTCACCCTATCTCTAATGAGCTACTTAATGTGTTACACTCCTGAGCTAAAGTTCAACCTTAGCTCTGATACCACATGTAACGACTCGAGACAGTGGGCACCGGTAGGCTTTGCAACCATCCCAGCCCCACCGTGGCTTACACTGGCACCTCGCATTTACTTTTACGGCCAGCCTCTCGACTGTCACGGCCTCCGCCTAACCAACCCATCCCTCTCAGGGACATGTAGGGGTAAGAGTCTCCCGTTCGCCACCAAACCGCGAAGCGAGAACCCCCTATCATGCTGTAATATAGCAAATGCGATCCATATCGTCGTATCACTATTCAGAATGGGTTATATGACACAAAGGTCCTTTCCCGGCTAAACCGAATAACGAGCGCAATTAAAAATCATATGGATACTGGGGTCTTAGTTAAATCACAGCTTAAAACCCAAAACTTTTCATTTGAATGGTAAAACAAATTACCATTTCCAATCTTTTAAATAAAAGATTTATTTCAAAAACCTTCAATGGTTTAAACGATTTTCCACACTTTTAATCTTTTAAACAAAAGATTTAATTCACAAAGTTAACCCCATTCACAAAGATTCATTCACAGATTTCAAAACAATTTCCATTTTAATTCGATTAACTCGTTAAATCTTTAAATCAAGATTTAACTTATAGCTTTCAAAACTCGTTTCCAAAGATTCATTCATAGTCTTTCAGAATCAATTCCATTTCAAGTTAGATTAACTCATCCGGTCTTTGAAATCAAAGACTTATTTCATATTTTTCAAAACATTTCAATTCCATTTCAAACTTGAAATTCTTTCAACACAATTTTGAAGTTCATTACTTTTGTGAAAGCTTTTACTATTTGAAAACAAATAGTTTCATTTCAGAAAAATCCAGTTATATTTACACGAGTTAAAACCCTTGAATTAAATTCAAATTCCCAATCAATACCTTTAAAATGGTTTAACCCATATATAACTTGTACAGCATCTTTAATCCCTAGTTTCAAATCATAGAATTCAATTTAAAACTTGAATTCAAATTTAAATCAAATTATTTAAATTTCCAAACTCGATTAAGTTATTCAAAATAACTTTTATCTTTGAAATTCTATTTCAAAAGCTTTCCACTTTAAACCCAAATTTCCAATTTCAAGATCAATTGAAATTAAAATTTCAAGTTCAAAACATCAAATTTAAATTATCTGTGACTTAACCGATTTCCACGTGAAATCCATATTTGTGTGTGTGGTGTAGTCCAGGGGTTTCACACAATAGTGCAACATCAATCATCATAGATATATCGATAAGCGGTATAATCGGTAACGCTTATCTTCATTCACAGATTCATAGATAAAATAAATTTATCAGTCACAAAGATTCACTATTACAATTCGATGTGGGTTTCGGATAACCAACTGGAATCCGACTCCCTGTCGCATCGAAATTCAAATGTCGTTTTCGGGTCAAAGGTTTCATATTCACATAGTAATATATCACAGAAACAGATATATATATATCGCAGATAAGTAAATTACCGATCGCATCATAAATTAGGGTATATCACAAAGCATCATATATCAGGGATATCAATCAATAGAAAGCACTCAATAGAATTCAAATATTCATAAGTAAGATCAATTAGTTATCTGATAAATTTAAATTAAATTAATTACCCATGAATTCAATTACTAATCTTGGTTAATCAAGATATAAATTTATCTTAATTAATTCCCATTTATATTAATTATCTATGATTACTTATATATTATTAACTCTTAATTATGATTTTATTTTAATTAGTTAATTATAAGACACCGCTTTCAATCTTGCATTTCCCAAAACTGTTTATATTACAATCCTAAACAACTAGCAGGTAACTAGAACCCGAACCAAACTTCCCAGAACCCGAGTCTCTCCCTGAGTCTTCCTCCATTTTCCCCGAGTCATTCCCCAACTCCCCTTTTCCTTTATTCTTTGACTTTATTTAGGTAAGTGTTTAAACTGTCAATTACTACCCTCTGCGAACTCGAATAGAAACCCGCGTTTCTTCCCAGTCCCCCGAGTTTCTTTTCCCACTGCTCCTTCTCTTTCACACTTCTCCTTCTTCTATTTTCTTTCCAGGAGCCCGCGTACTCGAGTATGACCCCGAGGAAATCATCATTCTTACTCGAGAATCAACTCGAGTTATTCACACCTGAACACCTCCTGACACATCGCCAGGCCGTGCACGTGCACCGATGCGCCATCCTCCTCCGACCATTTTTCTGGTCTCCGACAAGTCGGAAACAACCTCGACATCATCCACGACCATCCAGATATCACGATCCCATCTCGATTCAAAATTTAGTCCTTAGGTCGAAAACTATAAACACGACCATCAATTTAAAACGCCTCGCGATCGCCGCATAGACCACCAGGGAAGCCCAAAATTCATCCACACCTCGACAACACGACAAGCTTCCACCCTCCAGAATCGTGCGAAGCTCGACGCCCCCGAGGTGATGAAATCACCTCATTTCTTACTCACTGCAAACCTTGAGCTTAAACCCTAGTTTGGGTTCCATCAACAAATTCACGCATTCGAAAATTTTTCCGACAATTTTCTCATCACCACCGAAGCTCAAACAAGCTTCAATCCAAATTTCAACGTTTATAATTGAATCGTTCATCAGAAATTAAGAAAACTGAAATTTTGTGTTAAATTCAAACTGCTCTTAAACCACTTAAGAAAAGGTCATCATATTGTTTTTGAAAATCAAAACCTGGCATGTTTATTCAAGTCATGTGATCAAAGCAATGATTTAAAATAGTTGAATTTATCATATGATACTTCTTTTCACGGTAAACCAAGTTACATAGTCCATATATTTTTGTTCCCTTCAACTTGAAACAGGATTTCCTCATAAAGATGTTTCAAACTAAACTATTTGTTAGAGATAAAAATCTATCAAAGATTAGGGAAGTGAGATTTAAGGTTTTTCTTTCTTTCTTTTAAACTGTAGTTTGAACAGAGCATTGATATGTATATATATAAACATGCACAGGTAAATCTATATATACATACGTAGGCATTCATACAACAGATTTCACAACAACTTGAACTATTCAACACAAATCATCAGATATATATAAACAGGTTCAAGTTTTGAAGGTTTGCTCACAGTGTTGTTGAAGAAGGAACAGAGCTTCAAGTTGAAATCTTTTTAACTTTGCAAAGTTGAAAACTTGATTTTTTTTTTGAACTTGATATTGGAATGGCTTCAGAGATTTCTAGTGAAAGATGCTTTATTTTTCTTTAAAAACTGAAATGCCTTGCTCAGGCTTTTGAAAATGGTTTACAGGGTTGTTGTTTTGCTTTGTATTGTTTTTATGAATCGAAATGAAAAGGGAAACTTGATAATAAAGAAGACAAGTGTGGAGAGGCTAGAAAATGCTGGTACAAGATTATTATATTTAGATCAGAGATCTTTTCTTGTATGAAGGCTGAAATGGAAACATTTGGGTACAAGCATTAATGAAGTTGTCATACATATCCTCTTTAGTTCAATTCGTATGTACTTAGGATAGTTTTATATATTTTCTTTGCCTTGCATATATTTTATAATACTTGACTGCAAATATATGTCTTCTACCTTAAGCTTCTACAAAGTTATATTCTAGAGTTTACCTTATGTTTATAAATACTTATATATATTACTTTATTTTGTTTGCCTGCAAATCTCAATTGCCATAGTACAGATATTTCTTTTGCTTTGTACATCTTGTATGAATTTTATTTTGTGTTTAGACATTCCTTTGCATATACATAAGGTTATAGTATGTATGTTTCTTGCCTGCGAATCTATATGCTTACAATACATATATAAATTTTAACTTGTACACTTGGATATATCTTATTTTACTTTGACTTATGTTTATTTTTGTTACATGAAGATTACGTTTTGGTTTAGCCTTGTTACTTAGGAATATAAATGAAATTCTATATTTTAATATGTTGTTAAATTTCTTCTAATTTATTTCTATTTATACTCTATTATTTATTTTCCTTGTTTTATACCTACTTGTCTCATCACTTTAATCAATTTATTTCACAATTTTAATTCAAAAATTAAATTAATATCATTTTAAATTTATATAAAATCCCGGGTCGTTACAACGGTGGAACTCAGGGCGCATACCCACAATGAACATCTTGTTCTTCTTCAGTGGTATATCAACTAATCCTAACCCGAACCGAGACAATGCAACGAACCTGTTCTCATTCTCCTCACGGTCATGGCCCCCTGCTTCAAATCCAAGAAGCTCCTAAATAACAAATGTGGAATATGCATGTATATGCCTTTTGTTTGATGATAATAAACATATATACATTCATTTAAATGTATTTGATATTGTACTATTTTATTTTTCACAGATTAAATAGATATTTGAATTCAAACGAATATTTTATTCAAACAAATATTTATTACATTTTTGATAGTACAATTTCAAGCTCTCACTATATACATCATTTTTTATCACAATACAATTACATCACGATTTCATAGTTACATCATTTCCTCACTACATATCACTCACACTCGTATTTATCTTCAACTTCATTCCAATGTGAATCCAGCATCTGAGCAATCTGCAGAAATATACATTGACGCAGTAAAATTGAAAATGAAATGTTTTTGCAGTATAAAACAAAAATGTGTTTTTGAAAATATTATTTGCCTCAGTTATTTGGGTTGTTCGTCATCATTTATATTTGAATTCATCACATACGAACATTGTGACATGCACAGTGTATCACTGTACATGCCACAAGGCCGTGCACACCGATATATGTATATACACTTGATATATTTACAGGGACAGTAGAGCACAGGCCAAACCCAGATTATCGGATTCAACTCAGGTGCAATAAAACAATGTCACAACAATCAGTACAAGGTCAAACCCAAGTTTAAAACTGGATTCAACTCAAGTGAGACTCAATATGTACAGCATGAATCAAAGGCGAACCAGATCCACAGCTAACATGACTCAAATGAAACAAAGATCATCAATCAGACTATATGCAAGCAAGATGATGATCAATGTGCAGTACAATGAAGTCAAGACAAGCAAGTGCATCACTAAACCACCAGATCTAACCTTCAAGTTCAAATCATCCAAGTACAAAGGCAAGGCAGTTCAATAATGAAGTGTAACTATCAAAGGCATCAAGTGAGACCAGAAGTGTAACCAGACATGAACCAACCAAACAAAGGAACTAGACTTCAAGTCTGACGTGAGCCAAGTACAACTGGAAACCCAAAACTGCACAACAATAAAGACTACAGCAAAAACAGAGTCGACACAAAGTGTGGACAACAAACAAGTCAATGACAACATGAATACATATACATTTCAATCAACACAGACAAGATGTCGACGTGATAATATAAATTGATCAAGCCGAAGAAGTCAAGTGAATGAAACGGCAGTTTCATATCAAGTCAAAGTCGAAGTCAACCAAGTCAGTTAAATCACCATCGATCAAAAGAGTAGGTTGAACAAGTTGTTGACGAGGTTAATACTCAATGAAAATGCACAGGTATAGGAAGAAACAAAACCAAGTCAGAAAATATCGCAAGTTCAAATTCAATACCGTGATTATCAAGGAATCGAGATATATACAAATATCAAAGCCGTGTCAACCAAGCATAATCAAATATACGAAACTGAAAAGGTCAGAATTCATCATCAACATCCAAACGAAAATCAGCGGCCAGAGAAAAGAATTTGACAAATTCAAATATATATTTATACGAACGAAAATTATGGAGTTCGACTCCTATATAAACCCTAACAATCATCATTGGCAAAATCATCGAATTCAAGTATTAAATCCAGTAAGCCAAAGGTTCAAATTACATACCAAAGTCAGGTGACGAATTCGATCACAATCGAGGAGCAGCCGAGTGCGAAACAAAGAACAAATCGATCGACAAAGTATCGAAGTTCGAAATCAAATTCGATCGACCAGTATAAAGACGGCATCTTCGAATACAAGCTCATAATTCCAGAATCGCCACAAACGAAGCCGAAGTCAAATTCGCAAGAGCTACTGAGAATCGACTTTGCCAGAGACCCAAAGTCCTAGTTCAGAAGTCATTATCAGAAAAGGGGATCGGGCCAGAGATACAAGAAAGGGAAACGAGAAGCCCTAATTTTAATTCACCATTTTTATTTCTCAAAGGAACGGGCCAGAGTAAAAAAGAAAGGAGATCGACTAAAAAAAAAGGAGAAGCGGGCCGACATTATTTTTTATTGAGATAAATAGGAAGTAGGCCGGGCTATTTATCAAATTAGGATTTTAATTTAGTTTAAATTTGGACCAGGTTTTATTAATCTATTTTTAGGCCAAGTTCATTTGAGGGCAAAAGTTTTTTAAACTGTCGATTTATATTTTGCCCTGGGGTTCAAACTGTATTTTGTGTTTTTCAGTCTGTATTTTTCAAAGTCTAGTCAGAGTGAATCACCACCTAGGGTTTAGGTTTTGTCAGATTGTCTAGTTAGAATTAGTTCAGTGAGCAGGGGGGCTGCGAGTTTGCAAAGCTCTATAGGCGGGAGCAGAGTTTGCGAGTAAACGAAACTCTATAGGCGGAGCAGGGTGTGCGAGTCTGTAGGAGTGTTTGTGAGCGGGAGCGAGTGTCTGCGAGTCTGTCAGAGTGTTTGTAAGAGGGATACTGTTTAATTCTAATAGAAATCTGGGAATGCAGCAGTAGGCAGGGGTTGCCGAAGCTGGGTAAATTCTGTGTGTGATTTACTTTTCTGCATATTTATTTATCTGCATTTTGATTACGTGTTTAATTCGAGAAAATTTGCGATAACCCTATTCACCCCCCCCCCCCCCTCTAGGGTTAATCTAGATCCTACAAGTGGTATCAGAGCCTGGTATTTTTACTTTAACTCTAGAGTCATGAATTCATCGAATAATGCTTTTTCTGAGGGGCAATCTATTGCTAGGCCACCGATGTTTAATGGTAATGATTATGCTTACTGGAAAGTTAGGATGAGTATCTATCTTAGTTCTGTTGATTACGATGTTTGGGATATTATTGAAACTGGCTATAGAGCTCCCACTATAACTGTTGGTGATATTGAGATTCTTAAACCTAAGGATAGGTGGGACGCTAATGATAAGAAGTTAAAAACTACTAATGCTAAAGCTATGAATGCTTTGATCTGTGCTCTTGATAAGAATGAATTTAATAGAATTTCTCATTATACAACTGCGCAGGAAATCTGGCATACTTTGGAGGTGACACACGAAGGAACTTCTCAAGTCAAGGAGTCTCGTCTAGCCCTGTTCAGCAATGAATACGAGAACTTTGTGATGGACAAAGGCGAGAGCATAAAGGATATGTTTGGACGCTTCTCAACCTTGGTGTACAATGCTAGAGCGCTTGGAAAGGTATTCTCTGAAGTAGAGCTGGTGAGGAAGATTCTACGAGTCTTACCAATGAACTTTGAGGCAAAAGTCACGGCAATACAAGAATCAAAAGATTTGAGTAAACTACGCATGGAGGATTTGATCGGAAATTTGATGACGTATGAGCTTGAGTTGAAAGCAAAGGAGGAACGCATCAATTCCGAACCAAAGAAGAAGACGATTGCCTTAAAGAGCAGAGAAGAGAGCGATGAAGAAGAAGTTGATCCAATTGAAGGACTTGCAGTGGCTGTCAATAATTTCAAAAGGTGGTCGAAATACAAGCCACGAAAGAAGAAGACCAGTAGTAATACATCTAAAGATTCTGACAACTCTGAAAACGAACTAATCTGTTATAACTGCAACAAGCCTGGTCACTTCAAACAAAACTGTCCACTTCTCAAAAACAACAAAGGAAAGAAAAAGAAGAAAAAGGCCTTCGCAGCAACTTGGGATGATGAGGAAGGAGAGGAAGTGTCGAATGATAGCTCAGAGGAGGCTAACTTGTGTCTTACGGCAAGATCAGATTCAAAAGCAAGCTCAGAGAATTCAAGATCAGATTCAGAAGCAAGCTCAGAGGAATCTAGTAAGGTAAAAAACTATTCTTATAAAGAACTTGTCTTTTTGTGCCTTGATCTTACTAAAACAGTTGATGCCCTAGATTCTAAAATTGAAAAACTGAAATCTGATAGGAGAGAACTTGCCCGTGAAAATTTTAGGTTAGAAACTGAACTTGAAAATATTCAAAACCTAGATTGTAAAAACTGTAAAACTTTAGATTCAGAATTATCAAAACTGAAGAATAGCTTGGAGAATCTTGAAAAAGAAAACTTGAATCTTAAGGAAACCATTGACACTAGGAGAAAAGATTTTATAAATAGATGCACCTCACTTGTGACTGAAAACACGACACTAAACACCAAAGTCCAAGATCTTGAGAAATCACTGAGTAACTTTTCTAGAGGAGAAAAATCATTCAATATGTTATTGGGAAATCAATTGTTTGCTAACAATAGAAAAGGACTAGGTTTTGGAAAAACACAAGTTGATAGTGCTAAAGGAAAAAGTGTCTTTGCTAGATGTGAAATAATTGATCATCGTGTTGAAAATTGTAGTCATAGGAACAAGAACACAAAATTTATACAAGTTTGGGTTCCTAAAAATTCTACAAATAAATTTCATGTCTATTGGAACAAGAATAAAAGGACAAAACAAATTTGGGTTCCAAAGGGATTGTTTATTCACAATTATTCTGCCACTAACAACCATGGACCTATAAAAACAAATAGGTCACATAAATCTTTAACTGTGTAGGTGTGGTGGCAGGCTAAGGAACAACATTAGTGTTATCTGGATTTTGGCTGTTCCAGATATACAATAGGCGACAAATCAATGTTCCTTAGCCTAGTATAAAGGTGACAGATTCACAATGGGCAAACAACGAAAGATTATCGTTCAGGTAAAACAGGTAATTGTATTTATTTTCAAACGATAGATAAAATGTGAAAATCTGCACCATAGTCTAAATCAGCCAGTTATGTGAAATGATTGATGATGTTAATTCTGATTTTTTTTAATCAATCATCTTCAAACAGAATTACTCGAAGTAATCATGATAGTTGACAGATTCTGACTAACTTGATATGATGACTTGTTCTTATTTATGACTGTGATTTGTGCTTAAAAATTGGCCAACCATTTTTTCATTGAACTTAATCTGTTTTGGTCAAATTATGATTGATTACTGATTTCTCAAAAGATTTTTTTTTTTTGAAACTGTTGAAACTTTATTAGTGAAACTTCAAGAAGTTGTTTTTGAAATAATGATGATTGTTTAATGACTGTTGATCCTATGGTTTCTTAATCTGACACTGAGATATTTTTTTGATGGTTAACACGACTTCAATTTAAAGTCAAGTTTGTTGAAATTTCACAATCGGGTCTATAACATCCAACGAGTGATATTGAGTCAGATGCAGATTACACTGTTAATATAGTTGATAGATAAATTACTAGTGGAACGTGATTATATTTCGAGACATTCATTTGCTGCATCATTTTTCAAAAAAAAAATATCTGCATATCTTTCACTTGAAATATTTTTCATTTTAGCAGAATTTTTCTTAAAAACCCCTTCTAGAAAATAATTTCTTTTGACCTTGTATCAGATTTGTTATTTAAGAAAACTTGATTTTATTGAAATTGATTAACTGATCTGACCCCCTAATAATTATCTAAAAAGATAAATAGTAATTGAAAATAAGATGAGTGTTGATATTAATCATATATTATAACTTGAGAAAGTATATTTAGAAAATTTCTTTAGAAATTTAAACAAGAGTTATAAAAACTTTTTGTTGATAACTATTCCATGATCATTTCTATTTCTATCATCCGTCTATCGACCATCACTCATCAAAAATCAATATAGTATGTTAATTTGTGGTAGTTTAAACAGGGAATCATTTGTGCTTCAATTTTATTATATTTCTAACAATAAAATCCAAAATATTCACTCTCATTTAAAAGTCCTCACGGTTATGCATGGGTGAATTACTTGGATTTTTGATTTTGTGCTTCCATGCTCATTTAAAAGTCCTCACGGTTATGCATGTATGGAACGCATATCAAAATTAATTGATTAAATAGACAAGTTGATTCTAATCCCATTTAAAAGTCCTCACGGTTATGCGTGGTTAGAAGATACTTTAATTCATTTTTTAAAAATTTGGAATACTACTAATCTCATTTAAAAGTCCTAACGGTTATGCATGGTTAGTAGATATTCAAATCTCCTGAAATAAATATACCACAAATAGACACAACTATATGGTTTTATTTGATGAAATCATTAATATCATTCTAAAGTGGAATATGCATCAATTAAAGTATTTATGATTTTTTGTTTGATTTTCTTATTGAAATTAATATTTATACTCGATTGAGCTTTAATATTGTATTAATGTCTACCACTATATCTCTACTTTTCTATTACTATTATTCTTTTGCTGATAACAAAAGGGGGAGAGAAAAGTTAAGATTTTGAAGATAAAGGTCAAAGATTTTCTAATTGCATTAAGGCTCATTTGAATTCTTTATTCTCATGCATATATGTAGGGGGAGTATTGTGTAGAAAGAGAGCATTCAAATAGGGGGAGCAAACTGAATAATCAAATACATTTAATGTAGTCAAAATCTTAAATATATGTTTGTTATCACCAAAAGGGGGAGATTGTGGAATATGCATGTATATGCCTTTTGTTTGATGATAATAAACATATATACATTCATTTAAATGTATTTGATATTGTACTATTTTATTTTTCACAGATTAAATAGATATTTGAATTCAAACGAATATTTTATTCAAACAAATATTTATTACATTTTTGATAGTACAATTTCAAGCTCTCACTATATACATCATTTTTTATCACAATACAATTACATCATGATTTCATAGTTACATCATTTCCTCACTACATATCACTCACACTCGTATTTATCTTCAACTTCATTCCAATGTGAATCCAGCATCTGAGCAATCTGCAGAAATATACATTGACGCAGTAAAATTGAAAATGAAATGTTTTTGCAGTATAAAACAAAAATGTGTTTTTGAAAATATTATTTGCCTCAGTTATTTGGGTTGTTCGTCATCATTTATATTTGAATTCATCACATACGAACATTGTGACATGCACAGTGTATCACTGTACATGCCACAAGGCCGTGCACACCGATATATGTATATACACTTGATATATTTACAGGGACAGTAGAGCACAGGCCAAACCCAGATTATCGGATTCAACTCAGGTGCAATAAAACAATGTCACAACAATCAGTACAAGGTCAAACCCAAGTTTAAAACTGGATTCAACTCAAGTGAGACTCAATATGTACAGCATGAATCAAAGGCGAACCAGATCCACAGCTAACATGACTCAAATGAAACAAAGATCATCAATCAGACTATATGCAAGCAAGATGATGATCAATGTGCAGTACAATGAAGTCAAGACAAGCAAGTGCATCACTAAACCACCAGATCTAACCTTCAAGTTCAAATCATCCAAGTACAAAGGCAAGGCAGTTCAATAATGAAGTGTAACTATCAAAGGCATCAAGTGAGACCAGAAGTGTAACCAGACATGAACCAACCAAACAAAGGAACTAGACTTCAAGTCTGACGTGAGCCAAGTACAACTGGAAACCCAAAACTGCACAACAATAAAGACTACAGCAAAAACAGAGTCGACACAAAGTGTGGACAACAAACAAGTCAATGACAACATGAATACATATACATTTCAATCAACACAGACAAGATGTCAACGTGATAATATAAATTGATCAAGCCGAAGAAGTCAAGTGAATGAAACGGCAGTTTCATATCAAGTCAAAGTCGAAGTCAACCAAGTCAGTTAAATCACCATCGATCAAAAGAGTAGGTTGAACAAGTTGTTGACGAGGTTAATACTCAATGAAAATGCACAGGTATAGGAAGAAACAAAACCAAGTCAGAAAATATCGCAAGTTCAAATTCAATACCGTGATTATCAAGGAATCGAGATATATACAAATATCAAAGCCGTGTCAACCAAGCATAATCAAATATACGAAACTGAAAAGGTCAGAATTCATCATCAACATCCAAACGAAAATCAGCGGCCAGAGAAAAGAATTTGACAAATTCAAATATATATTTATACGAACGAAAATTATGGAGTTCGACTCCTATATAAACCCTAACAATCATCATTGGCAAAATCATCGAATTCAAGTATTAAATCCAGTAAGCCAAAGGTTCAAATTACATACCAAAGTCAGGTGACGAATTCGATCACAATCGAGGAGCAGCCGAGTGCGAAACAAAGAACAAATCGATCGACAAAGTATCGAAGTTCGAAATCAAATTCGATCGACCAGTATAAAGACGGCATCTTCGAATACAAGCTCATAATTCCAGAATCGCCACAAACGAAGCCGAAGTCAAATTCGCAAGAGCTACTGAGAATCGACTTTGCCAGAGACCCAAAGTCCTAGTTCAGAAGTCATTATCAGAAAAGGGGATCGGGCCAGAGATACAAGAAAGGGAAACGAGAAGCCCTAATTTTAATTCACCATTTTTATTTCTCAAAGGAACGGGCCAGAGTAAAAAAGAAAGGAGATCGACTAAAAAAAAAGGAGAAGCGGGCCGACATTATTTTTTATTGAGATAAATAGGAAGTAGGCCGGGCTATTTATCAAATTAGGATTTTAATTTAGTTTAAATTTGGACCAGGTTTTATTAATCTATTTTTAGGCCAAGTTCATTTGAGGGCAAAAGTTTTTTAAACTGTCGATTTATATTTTGCCCTGGGGTTCAAACTGTATTTTGTGTTTTTCAGTCTGTATTTTTCAAAGTCTAGTCAGAGTGAATCACCACCTAGGGTTTAGGTGTTGTCAGATTGTCTAGTTAGAATTAGTTCAGTGAGCAGGGGGGCTGCGAGTTTGCAAAGCTCTATAGGCGGGAGCAGAGTTTGCGAGTAAACGAAACTCTATAGGCGGAGCAGGGTGTGCGAGTCTGTAGGAGTGTTTGTGAGCGGGAGCGAGTGTCTGCGAGTCTGTCAGAGTGTTTGTAAGCGGGATACTGTTTAATTCTAATAGAAATCTGGGAATACAGCAGTAGGCAGGGGTTGCCGAAGCTGGGTAAATTCTGTGTGTGATTTACTTTTCTGCATATTTATTTATCTGCATTTTGATTACGTGTTTAATTCGAGAAAATTTGCGATAACCCTATTCACCCCCCCCCCTCTAGGGTTAATCTAGATCCTACAACAAAGTCTCTCTAGCTTACGAAAAAAACTTCATCTCAAACTCATTTCTGAATTAGGCCTAAGAGAAGTCGTTCTCTTGGACATCTGAAGTGATAGAACTCCACCATTCCATGGCCGCATCCGTCAAATATCGCAATGTCAATCTACGCTTCATTGCATTATCTAGCTCCATATCTCCAAATATCCAATCACACAATTTGATCCATGTCTGGACTTCTATGATTGTCTCCATGCCACTAAAACTCATACATTATAGCCTCTCATAATCATAGAAAAGTGAAGCAACACTCGTCTGAGGTCTGATCTGCACGACCTCCCCTACGACATTCCTCTTTGGTTCCTCAATTGGAGCAATATTCCTTGGTGCTCAATTCCCACCGTTCGTGAGTACTACTCCCACCACCTCTAGCATTGGCAGCTTTGATACTCATAGTTCTTACTACCTAATCATAGCAAAACTTCTTTTAGGACACAAAAGGATAGAATTATTTCAAGTAAAGGATTCCTAAGAAAAAGATATTCTTAAAGAATAATTTTAATTCAAAATACAAATATGCTCTCATATGTATAATACACTCGACTCATTCTAGGGTGTCGCTTACTCTCTCTCTCTCTCTGATGAACCATATCCAACCAATGCCAAGTTGTTCACTCAACCTTGCACTCTTGTACCATTAATTCTAGAAAAATTTCTGCTTCACTATAAAAATATTTTAAGATGAATTTCACTATACTATAAAAATATTTTGTCATTCACAGATACAAATAGAAAAATTTCTACTTCACTATAAAAATATTTTAATATTGGAAAGGGTGAATCTGTGAATGACAAAATACAAATACATCTTAAAATATTCTTAAAATGACCAGGCTGAAGGCAGACATGACAAAGATTGTTCCTGGTAACCTGAGGTGGAGGAACATCGGTACTAACCGAAGTAGGGCAACTATTAGCATAGTGTCCCTTCTGGTCACATTTGAAGCAGGTAATGGTAGATAAATCAATAGGGTGCCTCTGAGAAGGAGAAGATGATGAAGATCCTAAGCCCGGATTCTTGAGCCAATTCTTCTTCTGCTGATGGAAATTAGGCTTTCTCTTCTTAGAATTTGCAAAGGAAGACTGAGATGCAGGAGCACCAGAAGTAGTAGGACCCTTGGAAGTAGGGTTCTCATAACGAATAGCCATATCCATAAGCTCATATGAGTGGAAGTTATTCTGATATTTCTGTGTTTTTGATTCTGTAAATGATTTTATTTGCTCCAAATTTTATTACAATCTGTTATTTTGCTTTACTCAAGTCTGACATGTGTGGATTATTGTCGATTTGAATGGTCCAAAATAGTGGGTCGCTACATTTGGTATCAGAGCCAGGTTTTAGGCAAACCTTAGCCTATGGAGCAAAAACTCATTAGAGATAGGGTAGAAATACCCTAGAATTAGTGAAATCAACCTCAGAATCATTTCTTTGTGAGTGAACGTATTTTCCAAGTATAAAACGATTTTTAAATGATTTTAAATGATATTTCAAATGAGTTTTCAAAGATTATTTTGATATAAAATTTTCTTGTTTTAAAAGAATTTTTTTTGTAAAATTCCTTCTTTTAGTATCTACCTTATTAGAAATTTTTGTTATTAGGATATTCATCCAAGTTATTTTATCTTGTCTTGTCTTAGCTTATCTTTGTCTTCTTTGTACCTTTGTCCTAAATTCATTTTTGATATTTTCAGGATAAATCATGGAAATGCTAGAGGTAGGGGTCATGGTACTGCCCCAGCTCCTTAACCTGCTGCACCTGTTAGGTTTACTGTTCTCTGTAAGGAATTCTCTCATCTCGGTGGGACTAAGTTCACCAGTTCAGAGAGTATTATCGAAGCCCATAAATGGTTAAGGAGTTTAGAGAGGATCTTTACTGGTCTTGAGATTGCTGATGCCCAGAAGCGTTAGTTAGCAGCTTGGCAGCTGCAAGAGTCAGCCTTAGAATGGTGGGAGTCTGCTACAGCTCACACTAACGAAGGTGATCTTTCGTGGGAGCAGTTCAGGTATCCTTTGAGTTATCTTGAATTTTTCCCCATTTTCTTTTCTTTTGAATCTATCTTAAGTTTTGTTTCTGTATCTTTTTTCCAGGGAGGCTTTTGTGGCAAAATAGATGCCCGAAGCCGGGAATTCTCAGCTTTATCGTGAATTCATGGATCTTAAGCAGGGTACCATGTCTTTTTCAGAGTATGAGCGGAAGTTCAATGAACTTTCCAAGTTTGGTCCTGGTCTTATTGACACTCGGCTTAAGAAAAATGAGAAGTTCATAGTTGGAGCCCGCCCAGAGTTCTACGATCGTCTCATTTCACATGTTCATGGCACTTTTACTGAGCTTATGGATATGGCTATTCGTTATGAGAACCCTACTTCCAAGGGTCCTGCTGCTTCTGGTGCTCCTTCATCTCAGTCTTCCTCTGCAAATTCTAAGAAGAGAAAGCCTAATTTCCATCAGCAGAAGAAGAATTGGCTCAAGAATCCGGGCTTGGGATGTTCATCATCTTCTCCTTCTCAGAGGCACCCTATTGATTTATCTACCATTACCTGCTTCAAATGTGACCAGAAGGGACACTATGCTAATAGTTTCCCTACTTCGATTAGTACTGCTGTTCCTCCACCTCAGGACAATCTTTGTCATGTCTGCCTTCAGCCTGGTCATTTTAAGAATGACTGCCCATTGTATCAAAAGGGCAAGCCATCTGGTGTATTTGCTATTACATCTGCTTCTTCTCCTGCTGCTCCTAGTGATGATCAAGGTACTCTTCGGGGCACCTTTACTTTATTTCATCATCATGTTCGTGTTTTATTTGATACTGGAGCTTCGCATAGTTTTATTTCTGTTGATTTGTGTGATAATTTTGAGCATCTTCTTTCTCCTGAGTTTGCTGTTGAATCTTTGTGTGTTAAAAGTCCTATTGGTGGTCCCGCAAATCTTGATAAGATTTGTAGGCAAGTGAGACTCTTCTATTCTGGCCATAAATTTTCTGGTGATTTCTTTGTTCTTGGTTTTGATGCTTTTGATTTGTTGCTTGGAGGTGATTGGCTTGATAGGCATGATGCCCATATCTCTTGTAAATCCCGAATTGTTTCTCTTAAGGATGATCGGGGTAATTCTTTGGTTATTCAGGGTCGTATGCCCCATTATTATGCTGGTAGCTTTATCTTTTCTCTGGATGCTTCTCCTGTTGATCTTCAGTCGACTCGTGTAGTCAAACTCTATCCCGATGTATTTGGTGAAGTTACTGCTTTAGCTCCTAAGCGGGAAATTGATTTCTGCATTGATCTTATTCCTGGAGCTCGACCTATAGTTCTTCCTCCTAGAAGAATGGCACCCCGCGAGAAGGTTGAGTTATGGAAGCAAATTGAGGATCTGTCTTCCAAGGGTCTGATCAGACCTAGCTATTCTGAATGGGGAGCAGCGGTGGTTTTTGTTACCAAGTCCGATGGTTCTCTCCGGATGTGTGTTGATTATAGGGAGCTGAACAAGCTCACTATGAAAAACAGATATCCAATGCCTTGCATCAATGATATGTTTGATCAGCTTTATGGTGCTACTATTTTCTCTCAGCTTGATCTTTCCACAGGTTTTCACCAGCTCAGAGTTGCTGAGGAAAGTATTCCCAAGACTGCTTTCCGTACTGAGAATGGATTCTTTGAATGGTTAGTCATGCCTTTCGGTTTGACTAATGCTCCTGCTTTCTTTGTTGATTTGATGAATCGTGTTTTTCATGATATGCTTAATAAATTTGTTCTAGTCTTTGTTGATTATATCCTTGTTTTCTCTAAGTCCAAGGAAGAGCATGAGTCACATTTGAAATCTGTTCTTGAAACCCTTAGGAATCATCAGTTGAAGGCTAAATTTTCTAAATGCCATTTCTGGAAGGATGAAGTCCGATTCCTCGGGCATATTTTTTCTAGTAATGGAGTTTCTGTTGATCCAGTCAAGATCGCTACGATCAATGTAAGTCTTTCTTTCCTTCTCTTTCCTTATTCATTAAATTTATTATATCTTTCTTGTTGTCCTTATCTATCCCTAATCTATACAGGATTGGGAAACTCCTAAGACTCCAACTGATATCCGTAGTTTTCTGGGCCTTGCCGGTTATTACCGGAGAGTCATTGAGAATTTTTCTCGGATTGCTGCACCTCTCACCGCTTTGACTCGGAAGAATGCTAAGTTTATTTGGAGTGATGAGTGTAAGGCCGCATTCAGTGAGTTGAAGCACAAGCTTACTTCCATACCAGTTCTTACCGTTCCAAATGGAAATGAGGGATTAACGGTATACACTGATGCTTGTCGAGAAGGTTTGGGAGCTGTTTTGATGCAGGAAGGTAAGGTGATTGCTTATGCTAGTCGTCAGTTGAAGACCCATGAAGCAAATTATGCTGCCCATGATTTAGAGTTGCTTGCCGTTGTTTTTGCTTTGAAGCTTCGGAGACATCATCTTTTGGGTGCTAAGTTTGAGCTTTTCACAGATCATTAGTCTTTGAGGTATATTTTCTCTCAGAAGGATTTGAACCAGAGACAGGTTAGGTGGTTAGAGTTTCTTGCGTCTTATGACCTCGACATCAACTATACCCTTGGGAAAGCTAATGTTGTGGCGGATGCTTTGAGTCGGAAGAAGGCTTTGTTGTGTCAGCTTGTTGTTTCTTCTTTTCCTGTGGATCGTATCATGGCTAAGCAGGATGAGGATGAGATGCTTAGATTAATAATAGGATTTGTGTCACGAATGTTGATGGATTGAGACAAGAGTTACTTCGGGAGAATCATCAGTCCAGACTTTCTATTCATCTAGGTGTGACCAAGATGTATCAGGATATGAAGAAGTTGTATTGGTGGAGAGGTATGAGGCGAGATATCTCCATTTTTGTTAATAGATGTGTGACTTGTTAGCAAGTCAAGGCAGATCATTAGAAGACCCCTATTTTGTTGCAGCCTCTTGAGATTGCCAATTGGAAGTGGGAACAAGTTTCTATGGATTTCATTGATGGATTACCGAGGACTAGGAAGGGTAATGAGAGTATCTGGGTTATTGTGGATAGATTGACCAAATCGGGTCATTTCATTCCGGTCAAGTCTACCCGTTCTGCTTCTAGTTTGTCTGAGATTTACATGAGGGAGATTGTTCGTCTCCATGGTGTTCCTCTCAGTATTGTTTGTGATCGTGATCCTATCTTTACTAGTAGGTTTTGGAAAGCCTTTCAGGATTCTTTGGGTACTCGTCTGAATCTGAGCACTGCTTATCATCCACAGACCGACGGTCAAACGGAAAGGGTGAATCAGATTCTAGAAGATCTTCTTCGTGCTTGTGTGCTTGATTATGGAGGATCTTGGGAAGATCATCTCCATCTTGTCAAATTCACCTATAACAATAGTTATCAAGTATAATTTCTATCTTCTGTTTTAATCTTATCTTAATCTTATCCTATTATTAAGAAGGGACCTCTAAAAAGGGGAAATCTTGTCCTACTTGGGTGCTACCCACTTAACCTTGCTGCACCTCTCCTATTTTAGCCATTCCCAGTTGATGAGGCTTGAGGCTACGATTACCTTATCAGAACACATCACTTAGAATGCTCATCGTCCACTTGACGATGTTCTGAAAACATTCAATCCATACAAGTTCGTTCCGGGTTCGAACGAAACCGAAGGCATTACCTCGTTACACTCATTTTGGAATCACCCTCAGAGTTAACTACAATAACCCTTGCACTCTGAATCTTCCTCTTCACTTGAGATTCATGACCTATCGTTTAACTTGGATCGATGTGGTTTTTGGATAATCAAATTTGATACCTGATCCCGGTCTCATCGAAATCCAAACGTATCTTAAAGGCGAAGTTATTTTAAAGTTAAAACAATTCAATTCTATTATCTATATTCACATAGATAGATAATTCACAATATCTCAATAGATAACTCATATCATTAAAATTCAACCAAAGCATCTCAATATCACAGATCAATACATATCTCATATCAAAGATATCAAACCAATTAAGGCAATCAATGTCATCCAACCATACATAAGCAAAGATATATTAATCACACCATCTTTAATTAATTTAAATTGAATTAAAATAATTACTTCATCTCTAATCAATTTAAAATAAATTAAATTAATTTCTTTCAAAATTAAGTATACCAGAAAAGATATATTAATCACACCATCTCCATTTTTGTTAATAGATGTGTGACTTGTTAGCAAGTCAAGGCAGATCATTAGAAGACCCCTATTTTGTTGCAGCCTCTTGAGATTGCCAATTGGAAGTGGGAACAAGTTTCTATGGATTTCATTGATGGATTACCGAGGACTAGGAAGGGTAATGAGAGTATCTGGGTTATTGTGGATAGATTGACCAAATCGGGTCATTTCATTCCGGTCAAGTCTACCCGTTCTGCTTCTAGTTTGTCTGAGATTTACATGAGGGAGATTGTTCGTCTCCATGGTGTTCCTCTCAGTATTGTTTGTGATCGTGATCCTATCTTTACTAGTAGGTTTTGGAAAGCCTTTCAGGATTCTTTGGGTACTCGTCTGAATCTGAGCACTGCTTATCATCCACAGAACGACGGTCAAACGGAAAGGGTGAATCAGATTCTAGAAGATCTTCTTCATGCTTGTGTGCTTGATTATGGAGGATCTTGGGAAGATCATCTCCATGTAACATCCCGTATTTTTAAGCCATTGAATTTGAACATTTAATTCATTTTAAATGTTTAATATGGGTTTAAGATTTATTTTGAACTAAAAAGAATTGGTTTAAACTGAAACAACAAGTGATAATTTCTAATGTGAAGGTTTAATCTAAGATTGGATAATAAATAATTAAATATTCGGGATTGGGATAAAAAGGTGGATTTGGGTGTAAATAGTAATAAAATGATATTTAAATGTATTTTTAGGTTCGAATGGTTATAAATAATATTATGGGATTTTAGATGAATTTAAAAGGCGATAAATTATTATTTGGAATTTTATATTAATTTAAAAATGAATTTAATATTATTAAAATGCAATTTAATCAGATTTTGGTCTAGAATGAGCCAGAATGATTTTTAATGTGTTTATAAATTTTATATGATTTATTGTTAAGTTATTAAAATTTTAAAAGTGAAATTTTAAGCGTTTTCGACAAATTCGAAAATCGCCCGATTTAATAGACGAGTTAAAATAGCCTTCCGGGACACAGTCTCGGAATTCGACGAAACCAGTTCCATTGGATCCGAAATAGTTAGTTATTATCGGATTTCAATTTTCGTAGCGATCGGAGTTGTTGTTTGACCGTGGTGGCTCGAAACGCATCAGAATCGATTTAACCGATTTAATTTTAAATTGATCGTTTAATTCCGTATCTCGCGCATATGATCAAATTATCTTACGAAACCTGTTCCATTGTGTCCGGAACGCGGAAAAACCCCAGGATAGCCTGTCGGAACGTGAGAATTGGATGTCGTTTGCATAAACTGTTAATTTGAGAAATTATATTAATTAAATAATATTAAAACTATTATATATATATAATCTCTCGTAAACCCTAGGAAAAAGAACAGCCGCCGTTCGTTTTTATCAATGGCCGATATCTCCTAGTTTTCTCCCTCAAAAATCTCGAAATCCAAGCAACGATTTCAGAAATTTTCAACTGGAAATATGAAGAGGATGGCGAGTTCTTCGAGGTGAACGGTTGAGATCGAGTTTCGTGGAGAATAGAGGGGAAGAGGCAGGCGCGTTCGTGGGGCGTGTGATGTGCTGCTGCGTCGCCTAGGGGTGGCCGAGTGCCACTGCCTTCTGGGTGATGGTGGAGTTCGTCGTGGCGTACGCGGGGATGTTGTTTGATCGAACTCGAAGTAGACGTGGAGGGAGCGGTTCGAAACCCTAATCGATGATGATGGGTTTACTTTCGTTCGTTTTGTTCCTGTACGTGCTCGCGTGAGGAAGGAGTAGAGGGACGGCTTCGATCTTGCTTTCTGGATCGTGCGGCCTTGATTATTTTGGTAGTTAAATTAAAAGAAAATTTGTTTTTAAATATTGTTCGAACTTTGTAAAATCATAACAAATTCATACGTTATCAGAATTTAACGAAACTGGAACCGTTGGAATCGCAGAGAAGAATACTTCGTGATGGTGCAGATCCGGAGTCATTCCGGGCAAGTAGGAATTTGGGTTAAATCGAACGTTGTTCGGTTTAATTTAAATTTCGAACGCTCGCCGAAACTCAAGGTGAGTTTTTCTCACTCACATCTGGATGCTAGACATTATAAATAATTGATATTTAAATATCTGTGTGGATGGCTGAATATAATTGTTATTATCAGTCTGGATTGATATTTATATTGTGATGTGCTAATATTTGTGGATGCAGGGAGAAACAGGTTGGAGGGATCCAACTGGATTCCTCACAATTGTAGCAATTATTTTATAATTGATAGTGATACCTGTTTATATGATGTGATTGATAAATCTGGAAATTTAGTTGTTCTGTGACATTGTGGTATAAATTGTAATCACAGAATTAAATTAAATGGATAAATAGTGTTTTTACGAAATAAAATGAATTGTTAAATTTAGAATTTCAAAGAATAAAATTTGAAATCGGATTTGAAAAGAAAAATGTAAATTGGGTCAAATTGGGATTTTGAATATAATGGGAAGTTTATGGAATGGGTAAATGGAAAGTATAGTTTTCTGGAAATTAAATTTTTGAAATTATAAATTGTTTAAAATAACGATGTTTATTTTAATAACGACTAATGTTATCCGGAAATTAAAAATATGTTAAAATGAAGTTTCCGACTATAAATTAACAAGTTCAAATGAATGTTTTGAAATGCCGTATTTCATTGGAATTTAATTAAGTGAATTGGAAATTTGGCTTCCATTGGAAATTCACCAAAATGTTTAATTTAAAATGTTTTAAACTATGATTTAAAAATGAATTTCCGGATATGGGAAATTGGGTGTGAACTTCGGATGAAGTCATAGTTAAATTTGGGATTTGGGATTTATGTTGTAAAACATAATTGACTTGAAATAAATCAGTGGATTTATATGAAAGAGTACTTTGAAATGTTTGAAACGGGGAAGTGTTTCCCTGGGAAAACCAAGTAAATGTTTATAAAAAGGTTTTATTTAACTAAGGTTAAGTTTTAAATCGTTTTAAAAGTATTTTTAAGAAATCGTTATTTTTAAAGGAATAAATTAATAATTTTTAATACCGTAATAATTTGGGAGTATATTAGCAATTATTTTTACAAATGGATTTATTTAAAAGTTGGTTTTAGCCTAGGTTGTTAAAATTAGTATTTTTCTTCTTATAACGCTATTTTGAATTTAGTTAAACTAAAACCCTTATTTTTAAAAATCAAAGTTTATGGTGTTAATAACTAGTTTTCTTCACATATTTTAAATTTATATTTTGAGTAAATAGATAGAAGTAATTTTCATATTTTAAAGTATATTTCAGTATAAGTATTTTAACTGTTTTAAATGCAAATTGTTTTATACTTGGTTATTCCCGATGGGAATAAAGGGTAAGAGATTTACCTTGTAAAGGAAGAGTTTTGGAAAATTGTTTTCAAACGAGTTTTGAAAATGTGAAAATATATCTTTGAAAGATATTAGAGGCAAATAAATAATATGGAGATTATTTATTGTGTGATGGATGTGTATGGATGTTTGTGAACATTAATTGATAGTTAAATCACCGACTATCAATATTGGCCAAATGCGCGATCGTTTCGAAGAGACCGGGATCGAGTTTCCGTATACCGGGATTCTAGGTCTGGAGACTCGAAAACCACTTCGATTCGGTTTGTACGTTTCGTGTAACGTGTTCGAAGTCGAAGATGGAGCAGTGAAGTGCAAGGGCTAGTCGCTACTAATCCTGAGGATATTTCCAAAATGGATGTAGTAGGGGTAGTGCCTTCGGTTCCGTTCGAACCCGGGACGGACTTATATGGACGAATGCTTTCGTGACATCGTCAGGTGGACGATGGGCATTCTAAGGGATATGTGCTATAAAGGTATCGTTTAGCCTCAAGCCTCATCAACCGGGAATGACTGAAAATCAGGGGTTATGCAGCAAGGCTTCGTGGGTAGCCCCCACTTGAGAGTAAGGTCATCCCTGTCTAGATGTCCCTTTTATTTCGGCTTAGTGGTGCGGTTGCTGATCCCAACCGTGGGGTGATTTTACTTGGAATTATCCAGTAAGGGATGATTCCGGTCTTGTGTTGCAGGGGAGCGGGCGTACTCCTCGGTACTGTGATCTAGGCCACGTACTGTGACAGGTGGTACCCCAGTGCCTAGTCATTCGTTGGAAATCCATTCTCCCTACGTGCCTTGTACGAGTTTTGTTTGTATTACCCACGTTGTGGCTAGTATGCCGGAATTTAATAGATGTAACAATTTCGGCTATTTTATAAGTATTTGTAAATAGACACTATTATAATATCAGAGGATTTTTATAAAAAGTGTTTTAGCTATCGTAAGGTAAAAACCCGACATGTTTATTGGTGGCGTGGTCTTACGAGATGCTTTTGTTTTCAAAGGATTTTTGAAACTTTAATAATCAATTGGGTGTATTTAAGATGCGCTGGTATTCCAGACTGACTCGGGTGTTATTTTATTATAATGCTCGGGTCAGACCGAGTATATTACAGGATAGGTTGCTATGGAGCAGAAGAGGAGCTGGAGTCGAGGCGTATTATTCGTACTTGTTTATATTCCGCTGCTATGATTGTTGTTAGTCATGTATCTCATTATGGTTGGTTGTATTGATATACTCTGATGATGATGTATTGTATATAAACAGATATAGTTTTGATTTGTGTAAAGTTCTGTTCTATATATTATATTTTATTCCGCTGCGACTGTGAGGTTTTGATGTTGTTTAGTTCTTCTTCTTCTTCTTCTACCTTCTTTCTTTTCCTACAATCTGTCTTTTCCGGCGTTCAATCGTCGGCATATTATACTGTTGAGTATTTCGTGTCGATTTTCGAGGGCCGAGAAGGGCGGGTCGTCATAGTTGGTATCAGAGCATAGGTTGGCGACAACCTAGGCTTTGGTGGGAAAATTTCTCGTTAACTAGAGTCAGGAGTACTCTATAATGAGTTGAGTGTAATAATAGCTATGAGAGCGTACTTGTTAGTGGATATAAAATTGTTTCTGTACTGTGTTGACTTATCGGTTGAGTGTTTATGAATTCTGGTCGGTGCGGGAAGTACAACCGTATCGATAGGGGTTTCTAAACTCTTAAACAAGATAAACCGACATAGTATTGTTTTTAAAGCGGGTAAATGAAATAATTTTACCCAAAATTATATTTTGATATAAAAGGAAATAATTTTCTAAATTATTATATGTATTGGATGCTTGTTTGGTTATTTCTTCTATAATCAAATAAGAAATTAAAACATGATCTAAAATTTGAAATGATATATATAAGAAAATAAGAAGTTAAAATATTAAAATGGTTTATAACCAAATGGAATTGACTGGATATGTTTTAAATAAGAAAAGTAAAAAAATTAAAATTTGATTTAAACTAGAATTTTGACCCCGGAAATTTTGAAAGGGATTTCAAATGGAATTAAACAAAGTTTTGGGAGTTTGACTTTGTGGAAATGTTAGAAATGTTTTCAAAAGCATTTGTAAGAATGGAGTATATTCTGGGGAAATATTTTTGAATAGAAATTGTTTTGAAGTGAATTTTGGAAGTGGAAAGCATTGAACTCACTTCAGTCGCTGGAAAATAATCCTGATGATGCTGGCCACATCATTAGAATTCATTTTCGAGTTTCTTAAGTGATGGATTGCTACCAAAATAGTTGGTTATGACATTGTTTGGACTTGTTTGGGGGAACAAGTGATTTTGGAATTTTCAAAAGGAAAATTGTTTGGTAAAAGCAGTTTGTTTTGGAATTTGGTATTTGATTTGAATATCAAAGAGAAATGTGTTGATTTTTATTTCGAATTGGTTTTGAAATAAATCCGGGTAAATTGAATTCTGGAAATTCTATTTTAAAATAAAAATGTGAAAGTTGAAATGATTCAACTATATAACTTATAAGGGAAAGTTGATTTAAAAAGAAGAATTGAGTATATATGGAATGTAAATTTACTTTGAATAAATGAAGGTGGATGGAATATATCTGGATTTAACTTATGATAAGTTAAATAAAATTAAGAATTTGAATTTGAATTAAATCTAAATGAATTGGAATTAAAAGGAAGTTGAGATAACGGTGAAATGTAAATGCTTATGATTGTGCAAATGAATTCATATTCTTAAGTTATTAAGTGTTAAAATTTGACATTGTGATTATAAAAATGTGGATTGGTTTGAAATGAGCAATATAAACTTACAAGTAAATAGTTGGAGAACTTGAGAATGGAAAATTTGATTTTAACTCAAGTAAAATGGAATTATAATCACAAATAAAAATGGTTAAGTGGAATGGTGAATTCGAACTTAATTTTAAATGGAATGCAAAGTAAGGTGAAACAATTATAAAATATAAAAGAGGTAAGTGAACTGAAGTTAGTAAATAAGTTGAACTTGGATATGGAGAATTAAGATTAAATTGAATTTGGTCTAACTTCGACTAAGATGGAATTAAGCTGAATATTAAAATTCAGTTGTGTTATGAATAAAAATGGATATAATTAAATTCTTATTTAAGGTAGTAAAGGAAATGGTTTAAATTCAGGTGGGCTAAATAAAATTTAGATGAACTTGAATTAATTCTGGAAAGGAATTAAATTGAAAATGCATATATAATCTAGTTAACCTTGAATTAAATTTGGATAAGAATTTAATCAAATGGAAATTTGATTTAGTTGAAGTGATGTTGAATGAAGTAAATGCTTACTCAATTAAATCCAAAATGATTGTTTGGAAATAAATCTTGTGTAAGCTAAATTAAAGGGAATTTGTATTGCAATAAATAGGATTTTGATAGTTGGTCAAAGTTTGAAAGGTAAATAAAATCCAGTTGTTGAATGAAATTTAAGTTTGGTAATAAATGTTGGAAGTGAGAATGAATAATGTATTTAGCTTATGATAGTGATGGTTTGAATTGTAAATAAAATTCAAATGAGTGAAATAATTTAAATGGTCTCTTTGTTGATAAAATAAATCTAAAATGGATTGGATAAATAAACAAAGAGCATTAAAGTTGTAAAGGAATTGAAATTTGATTTGAATGAGAATCAAATGAAAATAAAATAAATTTGATATAAGAAGATGATGGAAATTTTGTGAAAGAACTTGAATAACTTGGAAGTAATTCCGAATGAAATTTGTTAGGAAATTGTGATATCCCGGAATTTCAGGGAATTTAAAATGTGATAATCTTGTAAGTTAATTATTTAAAATTGGTAAAATTGTTATTTTCAAACAATTAAATAATGAGTTGTTTTTAAATATAAATATAAATAGATTTTTAATAGACTTATTATTTTCAAATTTAATAAGTGTTGTTAAAAATATATGTATATATGTGTATTTAAATTGATTTTAGATAGAATAATTATTTAGTATTAATAATGTGCTTGTTAAAATTTAATATATATATATGTATTTATTTTGATTTGGATTTTTAAATTAACTTTGAATTTGGATTTAAGAATTGAATTTAAAGAAATATATATATCTTAAAATAAAAATAATAACATAGTTTGGATTTAAATACATAAATAAGTTTTTATTTAAAATAAGATTTGTCTTATATTATTTTCCTTAAAGAGTTTTATTTATATAAATTAAGATAGTGTTTATTAAATAGTAATAAATACAAAAGTTTTATATTATCATTTAAAATTTGGATTAAATATACTATATATGATTTAGTTAAAAGCTAATTGGTTTTTTTTATTTTATTTTCTTTTAAAAAGTTTTATTTTTATAAATTAAGAAAAGCATTTATAAGTTAGGATATGTATTTATTAATTAGGAAAATTTAATAATAAAAGCTTTTAAATCCATTTAAAAGAATATTAATTTAATTATGCATGTAAAGTTATAGGTGTTAGCTTATAAATCCTCCTAAGTAACATGTGTTAAGAAATTAGATAAGATAAGGGGCAAGTGTCATCTTTTTATTTTTTTCATTTTCTTTAATTCTAATAAATCCTAAATTTACACTATATAAACTCCTATCTTCCTTTCCATTTTCTTTTGCTATCTCCTCATTTTCTAAACTCAAGAGAACAAATCCGTACAACTTTCCTCTAACCAGAAATTCCAGCAAAGTAAACAACTCCCTGTAATTCATCTCCTCATCTTAAATCAAAATCAAGATTTGCAAACCATTTTTCAAATGAGAGCCTGCATTCTTCAAGCCTGAAATCATTCCTCAAAACAAACTCTCAAACTTAAATGCAAAAGCCTGTAGTCTGAAACCCAAAGCCAAAACCTGTAAACCAAGATCAAAAGCCTGTAGCAAAGATTTCATCTTCAAATTACAACCTGGAATCAAGTCTCGAATCATCTCAGTCAACAAAGCCTTTCAGTTTTTAAAGAAATCAAGGCATTTACTTCTGCAAATCCAAGTTTCAAGTTCGATCTGTTTGCAAGCCTTCCTGTTTTCAAAAACTTCTCTGCTCATCATTTAAAAAGGTGAGTAAACACTTTAATTAAAAGTTAAGTAGGTAATCATCTGATTGCATGTGAATCTGTGATGATAATTATGTACGTATATAATTAAGCCTTTGTATATATATGCTTATCTGTTGATTTAGATGACTCTGTTCTAGCTTTCCAGTGAGTAAACTCACTTGAATCTGTCTATATATTTTGATGTATGTGGTTGACATTTGATGTATGTTATAAATAAAAATGCTTGATTAGTTGTTAAACATGCCTGCATGTTTGTGTATATATGTAAAGATGTGTGTGTATGCCTATATAGAAAAAATCACTCCTCTGTTCAAAAGTTAACAGGCTAAATCAAAGTTCAAGAAAATTCAAATTCTTCTTCTTCAATCTATTTTAGGATATGATCCCTAAATGAAAAATGATAGAATTAACCAGATTTAATTTTTAAAAATAGTTTCAAATGAATATACTGAGTATTTATTTCAAAAATAAAATTTAACAGTAAAGATCATTTATAAGTAAGAAAATCGAATGTCTAAATTTCTCACTTTGATTATGTAAATTGATTCATACTTGAAAATGGTGATTTTTGATAATAGATTCAAGATTTTTAAGTTTATGATTGTCGTGATATAGTAAGTTGAACGGAAATCACTTTTTCGTCGATTTCTGGCAATCATGGAAGAAATGATCATCGAGATCATTGCTGGAGGAGGCTGGTGCGATAGAGACCCTAGGAAAAATACTCGGTGGATTTATTGACCATCGTGGGGGCGGCACGACGATGATGTAGGGTTTACGATCAGTTTTGGAATGGTTGGGTTCTCGTAGTTGCTGCGTGGCCGTGGAGTAACCGGAGGTGACCGGTATGAGTTAGATCGAAGTGTCGTGGTGTGGCGAAGCTTTGGTTAGGGTGGCGTGTGTTCAGGTGAACGGAGGCGATGGTCAGAGGGGATTCTGTCGATCAAGTTCAAGTTTCTATTTTCGTCGAAGTAACTCGTTTTTGATTTCAGGCCTGTTCGAAGGAGTTGGGTGGTCGTGGTGATCGGAGAGGTTGTCGATGATGTCTCGAAGACCACGGCGATAGTCGGAGGCGTTCTGATCGGTGTGCACGTGCACTTGTGTACTGTGGTGTCACAGGAATTGTGGCATGAGAAAGGAAGGATTTTTCTCGAAGGAGAGACGAGTTTTGTAGGAGATGACCCGGGAGGAAACTCGAGTAGTTGTGTAGTTTTAATCCTGTTAACAGTTTAGAAGGTTACAGGTTTTTAAATTTGAATTAAATTTAACTTTTGAGAATTTAAGAAAGGAAATGGAACTTGGAATGACTCGAGTGATTCTCGGGTTCAAAATGAAGCAGGTAATTAAAAGAAATTTTCAAAATTTAAAAGTTTTTATAAAACAAGTTTTAAATTTAAATAAAGAAGTTTTAGATTTTAAAATGAAATCTTATTTTTGAATTCTATTCTTTATAAAATAGATGTTTTCTTTAACATTTTATTAAGAAGTTTTGAACTTTTGTTTAATTTAAAATTTGTTAAATAAAGTTAAGTTATTTTGAAACCGTAAGTAGAAATAAAATTTAGATATTTTATAAAGCAAGCTATTTAATTTAAATTGAAAATAGAACTATTACTTTATAATATTTTAAAGCATTTAAAAGTAGGTTGTGATCTGTAACTTTTAATTTATCATGTTGAATGAGTATTTTGAACTTAATTAATGATTTAATTAAGTAAGTTAATATTTTTAAAATAATGTTTTAATGATAAATAAGGCATAAATAAGATAAGGTTTTATCTTAAGATAATTATGGTTTTAATGATTTGAAATTACTTAATAATGATTAAGGATTAGTTAAGAAATTAATTAAGAGCAATTAATTTATTTAATTAACTCAATGATTAAGATTGATTTAATTAATGTCTAAAGATTAATTAATTTGTAATTAATTAATTAAGTAATTAGAGGTTGATTAATTTGTAATTAAGGAATACTTAATTAAGTTTTATTAATTGATAATTAAGGTTTATTAATTAATAATTAAAAGAATAATTAATCTGAAATTAAAGATTAATTAATTGGTTTAAAGAGTAATTAAGGAATAAATTACTCAAGTGTAATTCATAAATGAATGTGATTAATTTAAGTTAATTAATTTGTAAATTAATTAAAGATAATCACTTAATAAAGGATTAAGTATGAATACTTAATAAGATTTATAAGTGTAATTACTTAGAGTAAGTAATTAATAAATAAATTACAAGATGTAATAAATTAAAGGGAATTACTTAATGGGTAGTAATTGAAGTATAATTACTTTGTAAGAGTAATTAAGGATTAATTATTTGGTAATTAATTAAAGGATTAAAGTAATTAATTAAGAAGTTAATTAATTAAGGTAATAAATCATAGGATGATAATTACTGTATATGATTAATTAAGATGGATTAATAAAAGTAATTAATTAAAGTTTAATTAATTAAAGTAATTAATTAAGTATAATTAATTAATTAATGGAAATAATTAATTAAGGATAATTAATCAATACAATTAATAAAAGTAATTAAAGGTTAATTACTGTTAATGATTAAGAATAATTAATTTGTGAAATTAATTAAAAGATAATTACTTTATGTAATTAATGAATGATTAATCAAGGATGATTAATATTTAATGAGTAATTAATTAATTAAAGATTGTAATTAATTAATGTTGATTAAGCAAAGAATATGAATTAATTCTTAAGTAATTAATTTAATTTAAGTTGATTAAATTAATTATAATAGAGATTAATAAATGGTTGCTTATGAATGATGGTTGAGTAGAATGTCTGATTTGGTTGATATCTATTAAATGATATGCTATGATATTCTGTGATATGATATTGGATATATCTGTGATAAATGTGATATTTATCTGTGTTAAATGCTGTGTAAATTCAAGTATTGAATTAAATTAAATTGTTTAAACCTTTAAACAACTTGACCTTAAAAGATACGTTTTGGATTTCGATGAGACCGGGATCGGGTTTCCGTATACCGGATTTCCAGGTCTGGAGACCCGAATACCACATCGATCCAAATTAACGATAGGTCGTGAATCTCAAGTGAAGATGAAGATTCAGAGTGCAAGGGTTATTGTCGTTAACTCTGAGGGTGATTCCAAAACGAGTGTAACGAGATAATGCCTTCGGTTTCGTTCGAACCCGGAACGAACTTGTATGGATTGAATGCTTTCAGCACATCGTCAGGTGGACGATGAGCATTCTAAGTGATGTGTTTTGATTTAAAGGTAATCGTAGCCTCAAGCCTCATCAAACCGGGAATGGCTAAAACAGGGGAGGTGCAGCAAGGTTAGTGGGTAGCACCCAAGTAGTATGAGATTCCCCTGTCTAGAGGTCCCTTCTTTTATTCGGCTGAGTGGGCGGTTGAATAGCTACAACCGCTGGGGTTTCTTATGCGGGAATTATCCAGTAAGGGATGTTCCGGCCTTGTGTTGCAGGGGATTGGGAGTGATCCTCGGTACGTTGATCTAGGCCACGTACTGTGACGGGCGGTACCCCGGTAGCCCTGCCATTGTATGGAATCCAAAATCCAATAAGTGCCGTACGTTTTAGTTGTGCCCAACTATGTTGGAACGTGAGATGTAAGCATTCCAGCTACTTCTATATTTTACTTGAAAACCCTAGACCATATTATAATATAACTCGATTTCCTATCAAGTTTTGGTTAGCGTAAGGTAAAAACTTTTCCATGTTTATGTGTGGGAAGTCTTACGTGATACTTTTGTTTTCAAAAGGCTTTGAAGTTAAACAACTTTAACCCGTTTACTCACACCAGACCCATGTCTGACCCAAGTGTTTATTTCTGTTTTATAAACTCTTGGGTACTCAAATTTTTACGAGTAGCCAAGGGATTCAGGTTAGCTTTGACGAGTTATCTGGAGGAGCAATGGAGCAGGAGGCTTCAGCGTTCGTAGATATAGTGTTCCGCTGTGTTAGTTTCTCTGAGTCATTTGTTGAGTTGTATTTGAGTTGTAATAACTAGACAGGTATTTATAACTGTCTAGTATGTGTTGTATAAGCTGTGTATCTCTGATGTATATGATACAATGTAATATCTTATTTGATTAATGTAATTTATTCGTTCCGCTGTTTAGATTCTGATGTGTTTCTTTCTTTCTTCTCTATCTTTTCTCTTTTCTATCTCTTTCTTTCTTCAAGATGATACGACTTTTTGTGGAGAAAAAGCCGGGTCGTCACAGTTGGTATCAGAGCATTAGGTTGAGTGAATACCTAGGCTCTGGAGTGGTGTCTATCCTGAGAGAGCGTATTTGTAATTTTTATATAACTATAAATACATATTTCTACCTATCTATTGGGTTACCTGTTCGGGTTTTCCAATATGAGTTATAAAGGTAGATATGGTGGTGGTGTGTGAAACACGACTACCAATGGTTGGAGTTTGAATGTTGAGGTTGGAAGTCTATCTGACGAGACTGTAGACCTAATACCGTCTCGAGTAAGTTTGCTGTAGTGTAAGGATTTCATTGATCTCTGAAGGAAACCTGTAAAGGTTCAGAGTCCATCTTTGAGTAGAGTTTGAATCTGTCGGATGAGCAGAAGCGAGTAATGATATCTTGGCAATCTCAGGAAGCAGTAGTTGCGTGATGAGACGCAGTGACTGGATGTTTCTGAAGATGTTTTTTTTTGAAACAAATTAAGGAAGTGTGTCTGCTTCAGTATTGGGGCTGAGTTCAGCATAATGTTTCTGTTTGGTTTGGAGTCCGAGTTTCTCGAAGAAGCTTTGGATAGGAAGTCTTGGCACCTGGGTCAACAGTGCAGCTCAGAGTGTTTCGTGTGCCGGCAAGAAGATCTTTTGGCTTTACAATTTTCTAGAGGTGGAGTTCAGAAGCAGCAGAGTGGATCTAGTTCTTCGATGGATTGGTTAGTCAATCATAAGCATGAACTGTTCTGATTGGTAGAGAGAGAACAGTTTATTTGGAATTAGGCTGGGTAAATCGCAAAAGTGACTTGCGATAGTGAGTGTTCTCTTGAGTTATCAGAAGATTTTTCTGGATGTCTTCAGCGAAGTCAGAAGTTTGTCTGCATTTGAGATTGAGTTCTGTATCGACTTGATTTCAGGATTGCTACTGGAAGTTCAGCTAGGTCGAAGAATGTCTCCTAGAGAAAGGATTTGGTGAAACAGCCCGGTATTTCATAGAACTTCTGAGTTTTATTTTTATGGATCTGTTGAACCTTATCTCCAGAATGTGTTGTCTAGTCTGTGCTTGAGTTCATCGACGGCATTCTCATCTTCTCTAGATCAGAGTGGTGCAGCGGAAGCAAGATGACAGCTGTTCTAGAATGGAAGAACTTGAAAGTTGCAGTGTTTGGATTAAGAGTTTCTACGGGAAATTTTCTGGATTTAAGTCCAGATTGGTTAGTGCATCTATTTTGTCTTTTCCAGATAGGAGAAGTAAGATGTAATCTTCTGATATTGAGGAGTAGAGTTTGTGTTTCTTGATTCTAGTTAATCTTGAGGAGATCATTTGATGGATTGTTTTTGGTCCTGTTTGTTTCGAGAAGCATCGGCAAAGGATGAGCTGATCAAGAAGGATGTAGGCAGCCCAGAATTGTCAGAAGAGTTCTGAAGATTAGAGACGGAGGAATTTGGAATTCGAAGTTGGAGACGTCGTTGTTATTGAGATTTTCTCCGGTAAAAGGGAGCTATAAGATTGGGTAAGTCTGTGAAGTCAGCTCCGAGTTGTTTTGGATCTCTTCTGTATTCTGATTTGGATAAGTGTTTGATCTACAGGATTAAATTGCCAGTTTGGATAACTGAGATTCAGAGTATATCGCGTATCTTTGAGGAAGTACGTGTTTGATCTATCTCTGGTTTTGGAACCAGTAGTTCGGGAAGGATTTGGTTGTTGAGTCAGACTTGTCTGTAGTCTGATATCCTGTTTAGTTTTGTAGATCTAGATGAGTAGGAGCTCTGTAGCTTCGTAGTTTAGATTGTCTGTAGAACGAGTATCCCGGTATATATATATACTTGGGGAAACTCGTGGAAATTTAGGAAGCTTATCCGGATCTGTGTCCGGATAACGAATATTGATTGTTAGATTTGAATTGTTTGTTTGGATAAAATTGGTTGTTTATTTGTGTTGGCTGATAGGTATGCTTAGATTGGTTGAAATAAAATAAAACTTGGGATTATCTTTTGTTTTAAATTTCGAGGACGAAATTCTTTTAAGGGGGAAGGAATGTGATATCCCGGAATTTCAGGGAATTTAAAATGTGATAATCTTGTAAGTTAATTATTTAAAATTGGTAAAATTGTTATTTTCAAACAATTAAATAATGAGTTGTTTTTAAATATAAATATAAATAGATTTTTAATAGACTTATTATTTTCAAATTTAATAAGTGTTGTTAAAAATATATGTATATATGTGTATTTAAATTGATTTTAGATAGAATAATTATTTAGTATTAATAATGTGCTTGTTAAAATTTAATATATATATATGTATTTATTTTGATTTGGATTTTTAAATTAACTTTGAATTTGGATTTAAGAATTGAATTTAAAGAAATATATATATCTTAAAATAAAAATAATAACATAGTTTGGATTTAAATACATAAATAAGTTTTTATTTAAAATAAGATTTGTCTTATATTATTTTCCTTAAAGAGTTTTATTTATATAAATTAAGATAGTGTTTATTAAATAGTAATAAATACAAAAGTTTTATATTATCATTTAAAATTTGGATTAAATATACTATATATGATTTAGTTAAAAGCTAATTGGTTTTTTTTATTTTATTTTCTTTTAAAAAGTTTTATTTTTATAAATTAAGAAAAGCATTTATAAGTTAGGATATGTATTTATTAATTAGGAAAATTTAATAATAAAAGCTTTTAAATCCATTTAAAAGAATATTAATTTAATTATGCATGTAAAGTTATAGGTGTTAGCTTATAAATCCTCCTAAGTAACATGTGTTAAGAAATTAGATAAGATAAGGGGCAAGTGTCATCTTTTTATTTTTTTCATTTTCTTTAATTCTAATAAATCCTAAATTTACACTATATAAACTCCTATCTTCCTTTCCATTTTCTTTTGCTATCTCCTCATTTTCTAAACTCAAGAGAACAAATCCGTACAACTTTCCTCTAACCAGAAATTCCAGCAAAGTAAACAACTCCCTGTAATTCATCTCCTCATCTTAAATCAAAATCAAGATTTGCAAACCATTTTTCAAATGAGAGCCTGCATTCTTCAAGCCTGAAATCATTCCTCAAAACAAACTCTCAAACTTAAATGCAAAAGCCTGTAGTCTGAAACCCAAAGCCAAAACCTGTAAACCAAGATCAAAAGCCTGTAGCAAAGATTTCATCTTCAAATTACAACCTGGAATCAAGTCTCGAATCATCTCAGTCAACAAAGCCTTTCAGTTTTTAAAGAAATCAAGGCATTTACTTCTGCAAATCCAAGTTTCAAGTTCGATCTGTTTGCAAGCCTTCCTGTTTTCAAAAACTTCTCTGCTCATCATTTAAAAAGGTGAGTAAACACTTTAATTAAAAGTTAAGTAGGTAATCATCTGATTGCATGTGAATCTGTGATGATAATTATGTACGTATATAATTAAGCCTTTGTATATATATGCTTATCTGTTGATTTAGATGACTCTGTTCTAGCTTTCCAGTGAGTAAACTCACTTGAATCTGTCTATATATTTTGATGTATGTGGTTGACATTTGATGTATGTTATAAATAAAAATGCTTGATTAGTTGTTAAACATGCCTGCATGTTTGTGTATATATGTAAAGATGTGTGTGTATGCCTATATAGAAAAAATCACTCCTCTGTTCAAAAGTTAACAGGCTAAATCAAAGTTCAAGAAAATTCAAATTCTTCTTCTTCAATCTATTTTAGGATATGATCCCTAAATGAAAAATGATAGAATTAACCAGATTTAATTTTTAAAAATAGTTTCAAATGAATATACTGAGTATTTATTTCAAAAATAAAATTTAACAGTAAAGATCATTTATAAGTAAGAAAATCGAATGTCTAAATTTCTCACTTTGATTATGTAAATTGATTCATACTTGAAAATGGTGATTTTTGATAATAGATTCAAGATTTTTAAGTTTATGATTGTCGTGATATAGTAAGTTGAACGGAAATCACTTTTTCGTCGATTTCTGGCAATCATGGAAGAAATGATCATCGAGATCATTGCTGGAGGAGGCTGGTGCGATAGAGACCCTAGGAAAAATACTCGGTGGATTTATTGACCATCGTGGGGGCGGCACGACGATGATGTAGGGTTTACGATCAGTTTTGGAATGGTTGGGTTCTCGTAGTTGCTGCGTGGCCGTGGAGTAACCGGAGGTGACCGGTATGAGTTAGATCGAAGTGTCGTGGTGTGGCGAAGCTTTGGTTAGGGTGGCGTGTGTTCAGGTGAACGGAGGCGATGGTCAGAGGGGATTCTGTCGATCAAGTTCAAGTTTCTATTTTCGTCGAAGTAACTCGTTTTTGATTTCAGGCCTGTTCGAAGGAGTTGGGTGGTCGTGGTGATCGGAGAGGTTGTCGATGATGTCTCGAAGACCACGGCGATAGTCGGAGGCGTTCTGATCGGTGTGCACGTGCACTTGTGTACTGTGGTGTCACAGGAATTGTGGCATGAGAAAGGAAGGATTTTTCTCGAAGGAGAGACGAGTTTTGTAGGAGATGACCCGGGAGGAAACTCGAGTAGTTGTGTAGTTTTAATCCTGTTAACAGTTTAGAAGGTTACAGGTTTTTAAATTTGAATTAAATTTAACTTTTGAGAATTTAAGAAAGGAAATGGAACTTGGAATGACTCGAGTGATTCTCGGGTTCAAAATGAAGCAGGTAATTAAAAGAAATTTTCAAAATTTAAAAGTTTTTATAAAACAAGTTTTAAATTTAAATAAAGAAGTTTTAGATTTTAAAATGAAATCTTATTTTTGAATTCTATTCTTTATAAAATAGATGTTTTCTTTAACATTTTATTAAGAAGTTTTGAACTTTTGTTTAATTTAAAATTTGTTAAATAAAGTTAAGTTATTTTGAAACCGTAAGTAGAAATAAAATTTAGATATTTTATAAAGCAAGCTATTTAATTTAAATTGAAAATAGAACTATTACTTTATAATATTTTAAAGCATTTAAAAGTAGGTTGTGATCTGTAACTTTTAATTTATCATGTTGAATGAGTATTTTGAACTTAATTAATGATTTAATTAAGTAAGTTAATATTTTTAAAATAATGTTTTAATGATAAATAAGGCATAAATAAGATAAGGTTTTATCTTAAGATAATTATGGTTTTAATGATTTGAAATTACTTAATAATGATTAAGGATTAGTTAAGAAATTAATTAAGAGCAATTAATTTATTTAATTAACTCAATGATTAAGATTGATTTAATTAATGTCTAAAGATTAATTAATTTGTAATTAATTAATTAAGTAATTAGAGGTTGATTAATTTGTAATTAAGGAATACTTAATTAAGTTTTATTAATTGATAATTAAGGTTTATTAATTAATAATTAAAAGAATAATTAATCTGAAATTAAAGATTAATTAATTGGTTTAAAGAGTAATTAAGGAATAAATTACTCAAGTGTAATTCATAAATGAATGTGATTAATTTAAGTTAATTAATTTGTAAATTAATTAAAGATAATCACTTAATAAAGGATTAAGTATGAATACTTAATAAGATTTATAAGTGTAATTACTTAGAGTAAGTAATTAATAAATAAATTACAAGATGTAATAAATTAAAGGGAATTACTTAATGGGTAGTAATTGAAGTATAATTACTTTGTAAGAGTAATTAAGGATTAATTATTTGGTAATTAATTAAAGGATTAAAGTAATTAATTAAGAAGTTAATTAATTAAGGTAATAAATCATAGGATGATAATTACTGTATATGATTAATTAAGATGGATTAATAAAAGTAATTAATTAAAGTTTAATTAATTAAAGTAATTAATTAAGGATAATTAATTAATTAATGGAAATAATTAATTAAGGATAATTAATCAATACAATTAATAAAAGTAATTAAAGGTTAATTACTGTTAATGATTAAGAATAATTAATTTGTGAAATTAATTAAAAGATAATTACTTTATGTAATTAATGAATGATTAATCAAGGATGATTAATATTTAATGAGTAATTAATTAATTAAAGATTGTAATTAATTAATGTTGATTAAGCAAAGAATATGAATTAATTCTTAAGTAATTAATTTAATTTAAGTTGATTAAATTAATTATAATAGAGATTAATAAATGGTTGCTTATGAATGATGGTTGAGTAGAATGTCTGATTTGGTTGATATCTATTAAATGATATGCTATGATATTCTGTGATATGATATTGGATATATCTGTGATAAATGTGATATTTATCTGTGTTAAATGCTGTGTAAATTCAAGTATTGAATTAAATTAAATTGTTTAAACCTTTAAACAACTTGACCTTAAAAGATACGTTTTGGATTTCGATGAGACCGGGATCGGGTTTCCGTATACCGGATTTCCAGGTCTGGAGACCCGAATACCACATCGATCCAAATTAACGATAGGTCGTGAATCTCAAGTGAAGATGAAGATTCAGAGTGCAAGGGTTATTGTCGTTAACTCTGAGGGTGATTCCAAAACGAGTGTAACGAGATAATGCCTTCGGTTTCGTTCGAACCCGGAACGAACTTGTATGGATTGAATGCTTTCAGCACATCGTCAGGTGGACGATGAGCATTCTAAGTGATGTGTTTTGATTTAAAGGTAATCGTAGCCTCAAGCCTCATCAAACCGGGAATGGCTAAAACAGGGGAGGTGCAGCAAGGTTAGTGGGTAGCACCCAAGTAGTATGAGATTCCCCTGTCTAGAGGTCCCTTCTTTTATTCGGCTGAGTGGGCGGTTGAATAGCTACAACCGCTGGGGTTTCTTATGCGGGAATTATCCAGTAAGGGATGTTCCGGCCTTGTGTTGCAGGGGATTGGGAGTGATCCTCGGTACGTTGATCTAGGCCACGTACTGTGACGGGCGGTACCCCGGTAGCCCTGCCATTGTATGGAATCCAAAATCCAATAAGTGCCGTACGTTTTAGTTGTGCCCAACTATGTTGGAACGTGAGATGTAAGCATTCCAGCTACTTCTATATTTTACTTGAAAACCCTAGACCCTATTATAATATAACTCGATTTCCTATCAAGTTTTGGTTAGCGTAAGGTAAAAACTTTTCCATGTTTATGTGTGGGAAGTCTTACGTGATACTTTTGTTTTCAAAAGGCTTTGAAGTTAAACAACTTTAACCCGTTTACTCACACCAGACCCATGTCTGACCCAAGTGTTTATTTCTGTTTTATAAACTCTTGGGTACTCAAATTTTTACGAGTAGCCAAGGGATTCAGGTTAGCTTTGACGAGTTATCTGGAGGAGCAATGGAGCAGGAGGCTTCAGCGTTCGTAGATATAGTGTTCCGCTGTGTTAGTTTCTCTGAGTCATTTGTTGAGTTGTATTTGAGTTGTAATAACTAGACAGGTATTTATAACTGTCTAGTATGTGTTGTATAAGCTGTGTATCTCTGATGTATATGATACAATGTAATATCTTATTTGATTAATGTAATTTATTCGTTCCGCTGTTTAGATTCTGATGTGTTTCTTTCTTTCTTCTCTATCTTTTCTCTTTTCTATCTCTTTCTTTCTTCAAGATGATACGACTTTTTGTGGAGAAAAAGCCGGGTCGTCACAGAAATAAACTGAAATGCAAGTGAAGTGAGTTTTAAATTAATTAATGTGATGAGTTAAAAATAAGAGTTGTAAATAACTCAGGAATGAATGATATTAATATAAACTTGAATTTGGTTAATGGAAATAAAGATGTAAGGAAAATGTAATTTAACAATTACATTGGAAAGAGAAAATATTTGGTTTGTGAACCATGCAAATGGGATAAAATTTATATGAATCTAAGTTGGAAATTAATTTTAATGTTTATAAGTTTAAGTGGTGATTATTTTGCTTGAATGAAATGAAATTGGCATGTATTTGGAATTGAATTGTGTAACCAACAATTGAAATTGATTTTTGGATAAATTGATATGGATTGGAATCTAATTTAAAGAGTTTGTAAATGAATGCAAGTAAATTGATTTAAAGTAGCAAATGGAATGGATTTTAAATCAACTGGAATGAGTTGATATTTTATTAAGTAATTTTGTATATGGATAGAAATGCAAATGATTCAAGTTTAAAATAAAATTTGATTGCAAATCAAATTGGGAATGTAAGTTAAAATAAAGAAAATGTAAGTATATCAAATTTAAGAATAAGAATTTGATTGTGAATCAATTTGTAATTGAATTGAAGTAAATTGATGCAAGTGATACGCATGTAATCAAACTGATGTAAATATGAATTGAGAATATTAAACTTGAATGCAAGTCATTCAAGAGAAAAAGAATGAAGTTTGGACTTGAATAAGAAATTGGAAAGGTGATTTAAATCTTTGAATTGTTGGTAAATATGGTTGATATTGTTAAACTATGAAGTTTGGGTTTGTAAAGAGGCTTTAAAATGATGTCGGAATTGTGAAATTGATAATTAAGGTGGTTAACATTGTTAAATTATGAAGTTGCTTGGTTTGGTTATGAAATGGATATGTTTGGTTTGCATTTGTTTTGGAAATGTTGTTAAAATGCTCATATCTTTGAAAACTGATGAGTTGTTGAGTATAGTACAGGTGCGGGAGGCGTTCGAGAGAGTTGGAGCGCGTATGTGCGTTATATTAGCCGCTTGCTAGTAAAAATTTGCTAAGAGGTACGCCTACGCAAATATAATTGGGAAAATGATATATATATTGTGATATATTTTGGTTTCCGGCCATGTGAGCCGATGTATATATATTTGTGTATCCTGCGATATCGCAGAAGCTCCTCCGTGCAAAGGAGACTCCGCCAAAATTTTCCAAAAATTTTGGGAGTTAGAAATTTTTGGGGTTTTTGGGAAAATTTATTAATAAGTAAAGTTATTTTGAAAGCGAGTGTTAAAATAAAGGCTTTAGAGTAAAGAAAGCAAATGGTTTTGAATTGGAGCTGAAACTTTTTGGGAAAGTGAATATAAGCTTTTAACTAAGCAAATTGGATAAGTAAATAATTTTGAGAGTATATTTCTACCCTAGCAAATTTCGGGGACGAAATTTTTATAAGGGGGGAGGAATGTAACATCCCGTATTTTTAAGCCATTGAATTTGAACATTTAATTCATTTTAAATGTTTAATATGGGTTTAAGATTTATTTTGAACTAAAAAGAATTGGTTTAAACTGAAACAACAAGTGATAATTTCTAATGTGAAGGTTTAATCTAAGATTGGATAATAAATAATTAAATATTCGGGATTGGGATAAAAAGGTGGATTTGGGTGTAAATAGTAATAAAATGATATTTAAATGTATTTTTAGGTTCGAATGGTTATAAATAATATTATGGGATTTTAGATGAATTTAAAAGGCGATAAATTATTATTTGGAATTTTATATTAATTTAAAAATGAATTTAATATTATTAAAATGCAATTTAATCAGATTTTGGTCTAGAATGAGCCAGAATGATTTTTAATGTGTTTATAAATTTTATATGATTTATTGTTAAGTTATTAAAATTTTAAAAGTGAAATTTTAAGCGTTTTCGACAAATTCGAAAATCGCCCGATTTAATAGACGAGTTAAAATAGCCTTCCGGGACACAGTCTCGGAATTCGACGAAACCAGTTCCATTGGATCCGAAATAGTTAGTTATTATCGGATTTCAATTTTCGTAGCGATCGGAGTTGTTGTTTGACCGTGGTGGCTCGAAACGCATCAGAATCGATTTAACCGATTTAATTTTAAATTGATCGTTTAATTCCGTATCTCGCGCATATGATCAAATTAGCTTACGAAACCTGTTCCATTGTGTCCGGAACGCGGAAAAACCCCAGGATAGCCTGTCGGAACGTGAGAATTGGATGTCGTTTGCATAAACTGTTAATTTGAGAAATTATATTACTTAAATAATATTAAAACTATTATATATATATAATCTCTCGTAAACCCTAGGAAAAAGAACAGCCGCCGTTCGTTTTTATCAATGGCCGATATCTCCTAGTTTTCTCCCTCAAAAATCTCGAAATCCAAGCAACGATTTCAGAAATTTTCAACTGGAAATATGAAGAGGATGGCGAGTTCTTCGAGGTGAACGGTTGAGATCGAGTTTCGTGGAGAATAGAGGGGAAGAGGCAGGCGCGTTCGTGGGGCGTGTGATGTGCTGCTGCGTCGCCTAGGGGTGGCCGAGTGCCACTGCCTTCTGGGTGATGGTGGAGTTCGTCGTGGCGTACGCGGGGATGTTGTTTGATCGAACTCGAAGTAGACGTGGAGGGAGCGGTTCGAAACCCTAATCGATGATGATGGGTTTGCTTTCGTTCGTTTTGTTCCTGTACGTGCTCGCGTGAGGAAGGAGTAGAGGGACGGCTTCGATCTTGCTTTCTGGATCGTGCGGCCTTGATTATTTTGGTAGTTAAATTAAAAGAAAATTTGTTTTTAAATATTGTTCGAACTTTGTAAAATCATAACAAATTCATACGTTATCAGAATTTAACGAAACTGGAACCGTTGGAATCGCAGAGAAGAATACTTCGTGATGGTGCAGATCCGGAGTCATTCCGGGCAAGTAGGAATTTGGGTTAAATCGAACGTTGTTCGGTTTAATTTAAATTTCGAACGCTCGCCGAAACTCAAGGTGAGTTTTTCTCACTCACATCTGGATGCTAGACATTATAAATAATTGATATTTAAATATCTGTGTGGATGGCTGAATATAATTGTTATTATCAGTCTGGATTGATATTTATATTGTGATGTGCTAATATTTGTGGATGCAGGGAGAAACAGGTTGGAGGGATCCAACTGGATTCCTCACAATTGTAGCAATTATTTTATAATTGATAGTGATACCTGTTTATATGATGTGATTGATAAATCTGGAAATTTAGTTGTTCTGTGACATTGTGGTATAAATTGTAATCACAGAATTAAATTAAATGGATAAATAGTGTTTTTACGAAATAAAATGAATTGTTAAATTTAGAATTTCAAAGAATAAAATTTGAAATCGGATTTGAAAAGAAAAATGTAAATTGGGTCAAATTGGGATTTTGAATATAATGGGAAGTTTATGGAATGGGTAAATGGAAAGTATAGTTTTCTGGAAATTAAATTTTTGAAATTATAAATTGTTTAAAATAACGATGTTTATTTTAATAACGACTAATGTTATCCGGAAATTAAAAATATGTTAAAATGAAGTTTCCGACTATAAATTAACAAGTTCAAATGAATGTTTTGAAATGCCGTATTTCATTGGAATTTAATTAAGTGAATTGGAAATTTGGCTTCCATTGGAAATTCACCAAAATGTTTAATTTAAAATGTTTTAAACTATGATTTAAAAATGAATTTCCGGATATGGGAAATTGGGTGTGAACTTCGGATGAAGTCATAGTTAAATTTGGGATTTGGGATTTATGTTGTAAAACATAATTGACTTGAAATAAATCAGTGGATTTATATGAAAGAGTACTTTGAAATGTTTGAAACGGGGAAGTGTTTCCCTGGGAAAACCAAGTAAATGTTTATAAAAAGGTTTTATTTAACTAAGGTTAAGTTTTAAATCGTTTTAAAAGTATTTTTAAGAAATCGTTATTTTTAAAGGAATAAATTAATAATTTTTAATACCGTAATAATTTGGGAGTATATTAGCAATTATTTTTACAAATGGATTTATTTAAAAGTTGGTTTTAGCCTAGGTTGTTAAAATTAGTATTTTTCTTCTTATAACGCTATTTTGAATTTAGTTAAACTAAAACCCTTATTTTTAAAAATCAAAGTTTATGGTGTTAATAACTAGTTTTCTTCACATATTTTAAATTTATATTTTGAGTAAATAGATAGAAGTAATTTTCATATTTTAAAGTATATTTCAGTATAAGTATTTTAACTGTTTTAAATGCAAATTGTTTTATACTTGGTTATTCCCGATGGGAATAAAGGGTAAGAGATTTACCTTGTAAAGGAAGAGTTTTGGAAAATTGTTTTCAAACGAGTTTTGAAAATGTGAAAATATATCTTTGAAAGATATTAGAGGCAAATAAATAATATGGAGATTATTTATTGTGTGATGGATGTGTATGGATGTTTGTGAACATTAATTGATAGTTAAATCACCGACTATCAATATTGGCCAAATGCGCGATCGTTTCGAAGAGACCGGGATCGAGTTTCCGTATACCGGGATTCTAGGTCTGGAGACTCGAAAACCACTTCGATTCGGTTTGTACGTTTCGTGTAACGTGTTCGAAGTCGAAGATGGAGCAGTGAAGTGCAAGGGCTAGTCGCTACTAATCCTGAGGATATTTCCAAAATGGATGTAGTAGGGGTAGTGCCTTCGGTTCCGTTCGAACCCGGGACGGACTTATATGGACGAATGCTTTCGTGACATCGTCAGGTGGACGATGGGCATTCTAAGGGATATGTGCTATAAAGGTATCGTTTAGCCTCAAGCCTCATCAACCGGGAATGACTGAAAATCAGGGGTTATGCAGCAAGGCTTCGTGGGTAGCCCCCACTTGAGAGTAAGGTCATCCCTGTCTAGATGTCCCTTTTATTTCGGCTTAGTGGTGCGGTTGCTGATCCCAACCGTGGGGTGATTTTACTTGGAATTATCCAGTAAGGGATGATTCCGGTCTTGTGTTGCAGGGGAGCGGGCGTACTCCTCGGTACTGTGATCTAGGCCACGTACTGTGACAGGTGGTACCCCAGTGCCTAGTCATTCGTTGGAAATCCATTCTCCCTACGTGCCTTGTACGAGTTTTGTTTGTATTACCCACGTTGTGGCTAGTATGCCGGAATTTAATAGATGTAACAATTTCGGCTATTTTATAAGTATTTGTAAATAGACACTATTATAATATCAGAGGATTTTTATAAAAAGTGTTTTAGCTATCGTAAGGTAAAAACCCGACATGTTTATTGGTGGCGTGGTCTTACGAGATGCTTTTGTTTTCAAAGGATTTTTGAAACTTTAATAATCAATTGGGTGTATTTAAGATGCGCTGGTATTCCAGACTGACTCGGGTGTTATTTTATTATAATGCTCGGGTCAGACCGAGTATATTACAGGATAGGTTGCTATGGAGCAGAAGAGGAGCTGGAGTCGAGGCGTATTATTCGTACTTGTTTATATTCCGCTGCTATGATTGTTGTTAGTCATGTATCTCATTATGGTTGGTTGTATTGATATACTCTGATGATGATGTATTGTATATAAACAGATATAGTTTTGATTTGTGTAAAGTTCTGTTCTATATATTATATTTTATTCCGCTGCGACTGTGAGGTTTTGATGTTGTTTAGTTCTTCTTCTTCTTCTTCTACCTTCTTTCTTTTCCTACAATCTGTCTTTTCCGGCGTTCGATCGTCGGCATATTATACTGTTGAGTATTTCGTGTCGATTTTCGAGGGCCGAGAAGGGCGGGTCGTCACACTCCATCTTGTCGAATTCACCTATAACAATAGTTATCAAGTATAATTTTTATCTTCTGTTTTAATCTTATCTTAATCTTTTATCTATCTCATTTCTATCTTTGAATTCAGGCCAGTATTAAGACGTCTCCGTTTTCTGCTCTTTACGGATGACCTTGTAGATCTCCTTCTTGCTGGATTGAATCCTGTAATCGTTTGGTTCTTGGTCCTGAGATGATTTTAGAGGCTTCTGAGAGAGTTAAGGAGATTAGGTGGAAGATGAGGATTGCTCTGGATAGGCAGAAGAAGTATGCTGATAGGCGTAGGCGGACTTTAGAGTTTGTTGTTGGTGATTTGGTTTTCCTTAAGGTCTCTCCCTTAAGGAATGTTATTCACTTTGGTCGTAGAGGGAAGCTTTCTCCTAGATTTGTTGGTCCTTTCCGCATTGTGGAAAGAATTGGTTCCTTGGCTTATCGTCTGGATTTGCCCGAGAAGTTCTCTGGAGTGCATAATGTATTCCACGTTTCTCATCTTCGTCGCTATCTACATGATCCATCTCTTATTGTCCAGCATTCTACTTTTGATAGTTTGGATATTGAGCCTAATCTGACTGTTGAGAGGAAGCCACTTCGTATTGTCGATAGAGGTACGAAGCAGCTAAGAAGGAAATCTGTTAATCTGGTCAAAGTAAAATGGAGTATTGATGATCGTGATTGTACTTGGGAGACGGAGGAAAGCATTCGTGCTTCGAATCCGGAATTGTTCGTTCCAGGTACTATTTGCTTTCTATCTTGTTTTTCTTAATTTCTTTGTTTCCGTTCTTTTCGAGGACGAAAAGGTTTGAGTGGGGAGAGAATGTAACAACCCAATATTTTGGAAATTATTTTTAATTTGAATTTATTTCATCTTAAAATATTTTTATAGTGAAGTAGAAAATTTTCTAGAATTAATGGTATTTTGTTGTAATTTTTATGTTCTGTTTTCTATTTTTAAACAATTTCTTTAGTTCTTCTACTATTTTCCCTGAATTTAATTATTTATTTCACTTTGAAAATGTTTTAAAAATCATTTTTATTTCAAATTTTGTTTTATAATATTTTTAAAATGAAGTAAATAATTTTTCAAAGTCAATGGTGATTTATTTGTAATTTCTGGACATTGTTTGCATTTTTAAGCTATTTTCTTAATTTAAATTCTATTTAATTAAAATTTAATTATTTATTTTTTTTATTTACTTTATTTCTGAGATTATTTATCTTTATTATCAGCCTTTTTAATATATATAAGTTAAAAAGAAATAAAAAGAAATTTGAAAGGTTTTAAACTCTTGAAATTCCAAAGTCTTTTTATCTCCCAACCTTTCATTTCTCAACCTCCTCTTCAATGCTTTGGCCGTGCATTACCTCCATTCTTTCAGCCGACTCCTTCTCATTTTTTTCATGCAACAAATATTCTTTCTCAAACAAAAACTCACGGCCATCTCCATTGTTGAAAGTTTGGTAAAAATCTTCTCTTCTCTCTTGTTTTTTTTTTGTTTTCCATTGAAATTTTGTACTTGTTCTATACTTCATGGCTCCACTTCTCCTCCTCCAGGTTTAGGCCGACCTCCACCACCTTGTATTCTGATCAACCACTCCCCTAGTACCCCACCATGGCCAGGCCGAACCATCTAGGCTAGAGATCACCACCAAAAATCCAATAAAACCATCACAACCTATGCAAACCAAGCCTAGAATTGCAACATCATCTTCTATCACCTTTAGCCGCCACTACCTCCACCACCACCACCTCTGACCTACCTCCACCCTCTTCCACATCAACCACCACCACCTAGAGCCACTGGTGCTGCCCCATAGCTTCTGGCCGAGCCTATATTTTGCCTACAAATGATGTTGTTGCCTTGTGTGTAGTAGTTTATGCACCTAGATCTTCACCACCTTGTTAACCCATGTAGGCCGACCCATATGGAACCCAAACCAGACCGTTTTTCCACCCTAGGCCGAGCTTAATCACTGTCTAACTGAAGGACATGAAGTTGAGAACAAGTACAATGCAAATGGATATTGTTTTGGGTATTGTTTCTAATGTTAATTGATGTTTAAATCGTGTTGAACTTATGTATACTTGTATTGTTTTGTGTAATGTTTTCAAGGGGTATAGCTTTGACTCTCCCAATCTCAAATCATATTCGTGTTGTCGTGCTTTCGAAGTTTGTTGTTTTGTATTTTGGTCTATCATCTCCAGCTTAAACAAGTGAGTAAATTCTCACCAGACGATTTGTACTTATATAACTAGTAAACTGACACCACTTGAATTTGTAAAACCATATCACATGCTATATCTGCTAAATTATGATCATATGATGCTTACCCCTGTTATTACACATGTTATATTATCTGTTACTGCTATATGATGTTATTTTGTTCATTTTTATCAGTTTATCACACCGCAAGTTCCCAGTAGATTAGGTTCACTATGGGTTGAAATGATACATACCCGAACAGACTTTAGAATAGGGAAAGATCGTTATGGGCTGAAATGATAAGCCTGAGCGACTTTTAAATAAATTTTTATTAACTTGGGATTGCGGGTTTGAAATGATAAAACCCGGATTTTCTTGGTAAACTATGGATTGAAATGATATATTATCCGTATCACTTGACTTAGGCTAGAAAATATTATACAGACCCGTGGTTATTTTATATATTTTTCTGGAAATTTTTAAGTATTTTAAAATGAAAAAATATGATAAATTGATTTAAATTGAATTTTTAAAAGATTTATTAAATTGGAAATGTTTTTCTATGTTTTTAAATGTAAAATAAATGGATAGAAAATGGTGATTTTAAAGTGTAACTTAAATTGGAAATTTGACTGATTTTTTTTAAAATGGAAATTTAAGTTAATTAAATTTAAAATGAAAATTAAGTTTTAAATGGTGAAAATGGAGATTTAAATTTAAGTGTTGAAATAAATTGTTAAAAATGAAAATGGGAATTGACACACTTGAATTAAATAAGTGAACTTTGAAAATTTTGATTTTTAATTGTAAAATTTTTCTTTATAAAAATCATAAGTTAAAGGATTTAAGTGAACACTTTTAATGTGGAAAAGTATGATTTTTATATGTTTAAATGATTTAAATTGAAGTTTATTTATGGCTGGAATTGTACTTAAAACCTGGAAATTCAATTTATAGCATTTCAGAAATGCTATCATTTCTGCAAATGAACTAATTCTGAACTAAGTAGAATCTGCAGCACTTGGTAAGTGCTGTGGTTGTAAATATGAACTTAAAGACTAAAATGAACTAAAGCTATGACATTACTTGGTAAGTCCTGTAGTGGAAGGAACTAAATTTAAAACTGAAACTAATGAAGGGGCTATTGTAGCACTTGTTAAGTGCTGCATTAGGCTGAAATATGATTTTTATTTATAACTGAACTTTTACAACAGTTTTAAAACACTGTCTTTGCTGAATTGAATTAAAGCCTTTAATTTGAATCCTGAACTATTACACCAGTTCTGTAAATGCTGTCTTTTCTGAATTGAACTTTTTCTTTAAAACTGAACTTTTACAGTAGTTTATAAATGTTGTCTTTATTGAATTGAATTGTTTTCAAATATAACTTACCGCAGCAGTTTTTAAATGCTGTGAAAGCTGGAATTTTAATGTTTTAATGTTTTTAAGTGTATAAATGAACTCAAAAAAGGCTAAAAATTTGGGAATTGAATATTTGATTTAAAGGGATAATGAATTTGTTTTTAAATGGTTTAAATGAAGTATTTTGATTTGAAATATAAACTGTTTTTAAATTTATAACCACGGGTTATAATAACGATTGGTTGTTAAAGAGACCGGGATCAGATATGGACATACTCTCTGTCGATAACGAAAACCACTTTGACAACTGTGTACGCGGTGGAGTTTCCAGAATGAAGTAGGATGGTGGTGACGATCCTAAGGTATATACGTGGACCCAACTCCCGTGAGTTGGCATAAGGTGGCTAAAACAGGAGCGATTGACGGACCAGTGAGGTAGCACCTTTGATCAGACACACTTCTTCGATACCATTCTATTACTTGTGATTGATTTGGTGTGCACCCTTGATTTGGGAGTGTTGTTCGAGGTGGGCGGTAGTGGCTGCTATGCATCACCATCAGTCCAGATGTGTAATTGGTATATCTACCCTGGCATTGCCTAGTTGTGCCGTGTCACCTACCATATCGAGCTTTACTACGAGTTGTGATTTCTCCCGTAGCCTGTGGAGTATCGAGGATAGCCCCCATTTTGGGAGTATGCTAATACTGGATAGACTACTGGGACTATTATGTGTTAAGGGTAATATTGGGTCACTCCTAATGCTATTTAAAAGTATGTTTATTTTATATTAGACATTACTGTAATAGCGAATCTTACTCATAGTAGATAGTTTAACGGATCCTTAAAGAATGGGCGATCCCAAGCATTCTTTAAGTTACTTGTACCTTTATTACAGTTCACTTGAGTTGGCTTACATTATATAAGTATCTATGTCCTGACTCGAGTGTTTGTGTTTTATGTACGCTCGGGTCAACCTGAGTATTCACAGCTTTGGATTTCACTTTTCTGGAGCTAGGAATCGCTGGGGTTTCTGCTTATCTAGTTATCTATCTATTTCTGTTTCAGTTGTTCTATTTTCAGCTTTTGTATTAGAGGCTTATGTATTTGGGATTTTTTATTTTACTTGTTTCAGAACTGTATTGGTTTTCAGACTATGTATTTGCTTTTGAGACTCTGTATTGTAGTGGCTTCATGAACCACTATTTATTTTATTTCCGCTACGAGTTATTCTGATATTTCTGTGTCTGTGATTCTGTGAATGATTTTATTTGCTCCAAATTTTATTACAATCTGTTATTTTGCATTATTCAAGTCTGGCATGTGTGGATTATTGTCCATTTGAATGGTCCAAAATAGTGGGTCTTTATAATAACACCCGGATCAGTCTGGCAAACTAGCGTGAGAAACTCAAGAAATATGCAATAAGTAATAGTAACCATTGAGACCGTACGGATTCCATAATGTCATTCCCCTTAAAGAACCATTTGTTAAGTTTAACATACAGTGATATGATAGATAATGTCTAGAGTGTAGCACATAAATCATGTCAAATAGTTGCTATGAGAACACCACAACAATAATAGGTATACAATCAATACTGCTAAGGCGCATTCATATAGTGGATTTTCCATAGAGATCTCCTCGGATCTAGCCGAATCCGAACCCCTGCACAAGAATTAGAGATATCCTTCTGAGCGGCGTACATCTCTAGGGAATGTACCATAAGAAATACATAACTAAGCCACATCCAGACAATTGTGGTTTCGAATGCATCGTTCCCGCATGTATGTCCGTAAGTAATACTAGATGGAGTTGTCTACACCTTTGTGATTGCTAAGATGCAACGTTTCTCTTGGCAATGCATCCTATCTTTGGTTTTAGTCATTTTCGGTGTCGAGGCTTCGTTCCGCATCTCTCATTCGTGCCTTCATCACTCTAACAGAATACGAATCCCAAATGGATTCACAAATCTCAAATAGATCACGAATCACTAGATGGATTCGAGCATCTTGAACAGATCTGGAACCTCCACATAGGTTCCCTGCATATGTCTTTTGACGAATGCTAATGTTGTTCTCTCTCTTGGAATACTCCTGAAGATAGACAGTCCCACACGATAGCATCATTTGAAATGTTAAGGCTGACCTCTCCCTTGGACTTAACATTAGGACTGATAGTTCAAATCTATAACATTTCAGTTCACAACCACTTCCAAAACATTGAACTCATATACTAGTATTGAACTGGTATTCGATAAGTAAAACACTTATCAATCCAGTCTCTTTAAAACTAAATCGATGAATTTTCGGCTAACTCAATTACAGTTGTTTCAAAAGTAAGCGAAAGCTAAAGACGTTTCGTACCAATGGCCCTCCCCAGGGGTTCTCATTGACATGAAATCGCGAAGCCTTTCGATTACTTCCTAAGTCAATATTTGTTCAAGTTCGATAATCGACTAATCGATTATCTTGTCAACACAATTGCTTATACAAATCATGATTCGTACGCTTAACTCATTTCTGACATTCCAACTTAACTATTCCTCGCCCAAGAGTGAAGCCAGGTAAGTTTGACTATTGGTTGCATCAAGCCTTGCCTAGACACTTTACTCTTGAATCTCAAAAATAGATAAGCCTACCTTATTGGCTTTTAGTGTTAAGTATAATATTAATGATTTCCATAAACAATAAGAAATCAACACGATTAATGCGTTTCCGACATTTTTTGACTTACCATTCCTTGGTCAAGAAGGAAGCCCGGTAGGTTAGAGCTCTATTGCTTTGTCCATACTGAACATTAATCTTAACTCTTACAAATATATAAGACTTATTCGTCTACTTTTTGTGTTAAACATAGTTAATTACTTTTCAAACAAGTAATTTAACCATCAACCATTTGACCATTTAGCAATTCTAACACCTTTTCTAAACCTTTTGTCTATACTTTTAAATTACTTAAAAATACTTATAATAGGTTTTGAATCATTTATCCAAAATATTACTTGAAAATAACAAATTTATAAAAATCCCTAAAAAACTTGAAAAAGACATGTCTTTAACAATATGTTTTTTCTTTGAAAATTCATAACTAATTCTTAAATATCTATAAACATCTCAAACTACTTTTAAAATACTATATTAATAGTTAGCAAACACTTCTAAAAGTAATGAAACAAAATACTTAAACTTAAATATCTTTGCAAACCTTGTAAAGTCCAAAAAATCAAGACTAAATGGGTAGTTTTGCATAAGTGAAGTTTTGGCTACTTTTCAAGATGTTACTTAACATTTTACTATTCAAGCTTTTAATAGCAACAACATACATATAAGACATTATAAATATGATGAGAAACCTTCAAGGATCTCTTTACAAAGTTCCATAGAAATTTCCAAAATCAAGGCAATTCACAACTACACCTATAGCGACTGTCGCTATAAGTGCACTTTCAAGTCTGAGTCCGATCTAAACCAAAGTTCATCTATAACCTATGTGCTTTATTCAAGGTCTTTTCATATGTCATACAAGTCCATTCAAGTACATTTCAAGTTTGTTCAAGTCTATATACATGGATCGCATATGTTGTTTACTTTAAAGTAAAAATTCAAACCAATGTTTTAACATAAGTTGACAACAATTCAATCAACATAAACACAATCAACAAAACATATATGTTATATATTTTTATTTAAAGTGAGGTGTTATGTAACGACCCACCTTTTTGGACAGTTTAAATTGACAATCAAACACTCTTGTCAACTCAAACCATTCAAAAGGGAGGATTGTTAATGGGGTAAATAAGAAAAGAAGAGAAAAGAAACAAGAAACAATCACAGAATCTCGCAGCGGAAAGAAAAAAATATAATAATCAAATAAACAGTTCATGAAGTTGTTTAATATACTTTTGATTATCATTTATACAACATTCATCAGAGTTATACATATACAACAGAACAAATAAATAATGCAGCAGACAGCATGATGCAAGGGTAATAATAGTAATAGTATACCAAATCTTCGTCTTCGTCCTCCAGAATAAATCTTCAATAAGCTGAAAAACTCAGGACTGACCCGAGCGTAATGGAAAGACAAAACACTCGAGTCAGGACTAAAATATCCTTATGTAAGTTAAATCAATCGTAAATAAATATGAATGTAACAGCGTCAGAGATGTTTACGGGGTTTGACATCTCTTATCCAGTGTCGACGTGCGTGCAATAACTCAAGAGATGTTACGGGATTTTCCATCTCTTAAGGATCCGTTAAACTATCTACTATGTAGTACAATACGCTATTATAATATGTCTATAGTAAAATAAACTATTAAAATAGCGTTAAGGCGTTACCCATATCCCCCTTAACACATTTATATATATATATTCCCGTAGTCTATACAATGCCGTACGCTCCTCCGAGAGGTTTACACAGAGGACACCACATAGGTACGGTACAAAACAAATTCGTAGAAGGCACGCTAGGGCATGTGAACACGGCACACGAGGAAATGCCAGGGTAGATATACCAATTGCACTCCCGGACTGGTGGTGACGCATAGCAGCTACTACCGCCCACCTCGGACACACTCCCAAACAATCGACGGGTGGCCACCAAATCGAATCACAAAAGCAATATAATGGTATCGAAGAAATATGTCCGATAAGAGGAATGACCTCACATTAGCCCGGTATAGCTCCTGATTTTAGTCACATCTAAGCTGACTCACGGGAGTCAGGGTCACGTCATACCATATAGAATCGTCGCCAAACCATCCTACTTCATTTCTGGAATCTCCACCACGTACACAGTTGTTAAAGTGGTTTTCGGTATCGACAGAGAGTATGCCCATATCCGATCCCGGTCTCTTTAACAACCAAACGCTTATTACACACCGGATGGTTCTTTTACATTTTCAAAATCAATTCATAATTGATATCAAAATATCAAGTTCGCTTCAAAAATCAAATCCATTTCAAATCATCGTATCTACGCAAAATATACGATTTCATTTCAAAAATCATTTCGCCCAATATCTCATTTCAATTTCAAAATCGTCACATTTCAATTTAGGTTGTAACTTCATTTAACCCACTTCGTATTTAAATCTAAGATTTAAATATAAACATTTCACCTTATTGACCAGTTGGAAATTTTGGAAAATAGTTTTGAATAGTTTAAAGTAGCTTAAATAATTGAAAATAGTTGAAATACTCTAAATACTAAAGATAGATTTCAAAATAGTTTTAAATTGATTTAATATAGTTAAATAGATTTAAAATAGATTTAATATAATTAAAAATAAATTAAATAAGTTAATTATTTTAAAAGAAATTAAATTAAATTAAGTAGATTTAAAATAGATTAAAATAAGTTAATATGTTTAAATAAGTTAAAATAACTTAATATAATTAATATAGGTTAAAATAGTTTAGTATAAAATAGTTTAAGTATTTAAAATAGTTTATATAGCAGAATAACTTCAAAAAACCAAATTTGAAATAGCTTCAAAGTCAACCATTTTAATTTCCAACTTACCAATTCTGAATCACATTAAAATTCCATTCAGTCGATTCAAATCTCAATTTCAGTTTAATCGATTTCGATTTCAAATTAATTCAATTCTATCAAAAATCCAATTTTCTCAAATTTCAAAATGTTGTCTTTATCACACTTTTACTTAATAATATTCAAAGTCCGAATAAAAATTGAATCCTTTAAAAATCAAATCAATTTACGAAAATTCAATCATATCACAATTTTAATTTCAAAGTCTTAACTTCAATTATTAACCAATTTGTTTAACAAAATTTTATTTCAACATCTCAACATCAAATTCGCGATGAATTCAATTTCTATAAAATTTGATTTTAAATTCCTTTAAATCAGACCATTTAAAATAATTCCAAATCATAGATTTTTAAAAATTATTTAATTTAACCAATCCGGTGCCCGTATATAATTTTCTACCCTATGGCCAAGTGATCAGTTATTTCAATTAAATTTCAGGAATAAATATATATCATTTCGATTCGAATTATAGTGTCATAGGTATATATCATTTCAACCTATTTCTCAATTTTATTCAAAATGAATCAATCTGCAGTTGTAATTTATAAAAAGGGTGATGACAGGATATCGACAACCAAATATACCTCCAAACATTTCAAACATCAATCAATATCATCCATCGCAACCAATCATCCAAACAGACAATATAAATCACGGAAATTTCATAGTTATAAATGTTCAGTAATTTAATTGCGATTAAATTTCAATTCTAATCTGACTGTCGATTTCAATTTCTAACATTAAATTCGATGACAATCTAGATGACCGTCAAATTTTATCCAAACGACTAATAAAAATTATATCACTTCACAATATTAAATTTAACTAGCATCAGAATATTCTAGTACATTGTGAGTGTTATAAAACACTCACCTTGAGTTTACGTTGCCAATCGTTCAAATTTCAAATTAAATCGAGCGCGTTCGATTTAACCAAAAAATTTAACGAGTTCGAAACAATCTCGGATCTGCACTGTAGCGTAGCTCTCGTCTCTGCGATTCCGGCGTCGCCGGTTTCGTTTGATTCTGATAACGAATGAAGGAGATACGACTTGTTAAAGATTTCATATATATATTTTTATAATTAAAACAAATTCTTTTTATTAATTTTATAACCTATCAGCAAATAGGCCATTAGATCTGAGCCAAAGAAAATCTCAACCGCAAATCCTATCCCTCTTCCCCTTCGTTCTTCCAGGGTTTAAATCGAACCCATGCCGCCACTACAACATCGAATAGCCGCGCCTCCTCCCCCATCGACTACACGATCAGCCACCACCCTTGTCTTCGCTTACCAATGCCGCCCCCACACCATCAACTAAGTGAAGCTCGGTGCCCTAACTTGCTCGAAAAACGCGATCGAATGGTGACGCTTCAGGCTTCGATCCCTCCTTCCTCGTGGCGCCGCGTCTCAGTCCACCTATGGATCTGGTAGATCTCGCTGAGATCTACAATTTCCTAGTTGGAAATTTTTACTAAAAGTTGATGGATTTCGATTTATTAAGGGAGAAAGTCTCGAGTGATATCGGCCTTGAAATGAATAGAGGCGGCCACGAAAGAAAATAGCTAGGGTTACGGGAATGAATGCGTATATACGCGTATAACTAATTATTTTAATATTATTATCCACAATAACATGATTTTCGAACGAACTCCAATTTAGACGTGCCGACAGGCGTTCGTAAGGTTTTACCCGCATTCCGAACACAATGGAACGTGTTTCGGAAGCCAATTTGATCGTCTGTGCGAGTTATAGAAATAAACGATCGATTTTAAATTAAACCAATTAAATGAATTTCTAAGCGTTTTCAGCTGCCACGGTCAAATGGCAACTCCGATTGCTCCGAAATTTGAAATCCGATAATAATAAACTATTACGGATCCAATGGAACTGGTTTCATCGAATTCCGAGACTGTGCCTCGGAAGGCTATTTTACTCGTCGATTAAATCGACGGCCTTTCAAAATTTACAGAATTTCTAAAAATTCAAATTTTAAATGTTAACAAATTCATTGTTGTTTAAATAAAATTTTATATCAATCTTCGATATCATTTTCAATCATATTATATTCAAAACTCAATTATTCAAATATTTGCAATTTAAATTTTAAACAATTTTGATTATCCGAAATTCATTATCCTGAAAAAAATTGAAAATGAACTTATAAAATTTTCTTTAAAACGAATTCAAATTATGGAACAATTATTTCCGTTATACAATTATTCAATTCCCGTTATTAAATTTTATTCAATTATTCAATTAATTTCCAATATTAAATTTAAACAATTTAATTGTTCAATATTCAACAAATTCCAATATTACATTTTAAATGAATTCTCGTTATCAATCAATTACTTTATTTACATCCATTAAATTCAACATTATTATTTGGTCCAACTATTAATCGTAAACTCATTCAATAAGTAGCATTTATATTTCAATATTGGATTTTTAAATAAATTTCCGTTATTAGTCAGTTACCTTATTCACATCTAGTGCATCCAACATTTGTTATTCAACTTCAGTTATTGATTGTAAACCCAGTTAATATATAAAATTTCATTTCATTTACAATTGGTTTTCAAATTCAATTCAACTGACAGATAAATCGGTAACTTATAATAATTATCACCATTAACTTTAAATCACAGTTACAAATATATTATTCCAAATAAGAGTCACAATTACCTATACAATACTAATTAGATTTCATTACCATTGACTATATATATTATTATTTCATTAGTTAACCCAAAATTTTCATTTGTTTTCTTATATTCCCTTTATAACCAAGTTATAATTTTTAAGTCATTTCAATTGATTGGAATATCATTTAATTCATTAATAATTAACTTAGATAAATATTGTTGTAATTCATTCTAGTTATTATTATAAATAAATAAATTACAAATTTTTAATTCTTCCAACATTAAACCATGAAATCTTATTAAATTAACTAATTTAATTATCGAAAATTTACGGGTTGTTACACTCTCCCCTACTCAAAACTTTTCGTCCTCGAAAAGGAAAAAGAAGGGAAAAGGAACTAAGTAAAGAATTCAACATTTGAAATATTTATTCAAAGTTATCAACTTATAAAACAATGAAATTTCACTTATAAAGTCGTTACTACACTTCCACTACGCTACTCCGATTGGCTTACGAAATTTTAAAGTTGGTTATCCAAATGAGTTATAAAATTTTAAAACCTGAAAAATTTTCTAACACCCGGATTTACGGAAAATTCCGGCAGCGTCTCCTTTGCGCGGCTCGATCGGTACAGCTACAAAACGCCTCTACGGGCCCCAAACCAATAAAAGAAAACAAAAGCCAAGTGGCTCCATCCAAAAACCATCAAATCCAATGACAAAATAAACACGTACCTTTTTGTCGGGCAATCCAAATTTCTTGATTTTAAATACCTGCATCTTATTTATCAATGATATCAAATCATATAATTTAAAATCAATTTAAAATTTTCATTTTAAATTTTCAATATTAGTTTTACTTAAACCTGTACGAAGTACATATATCATCCGTACGCAATATCAAATCTGATCATTCATTCGATCACAAAATTTCACTTCCAAACTAGTATCGTTCACCTGACTCTCTAGTGCGGACTCAGATTTGGTTCCTTGATCGGAAACTGTTATTCTCCTTGCATAGCCATATACTATGATAGAGAATTCCAGAATCAAATCAAAAATCTATATCCAGGGTTCGCCGTTAAGAATCGAGTGAAAAATCCTAACTTGGATCGATATAAATTATCTCGAAATTCCGTGCTCGAGTTCGGATCAAATTGTTATACGAATAAAACAATATACGTACAACTTACGTATTACCTTCCAATAGATTCCTATACAATTTGTCTATATTCAATTTATTTACTTACCATCATTTCATTTACAATTAATTATACACAATGCGTTATTCATTCCTTAATTACTTAGCATATCCATTTCTTTACATAGCATACTCTTTAATACTATTATTTCTTATTCATCATTTCATATTATACATAAGTATATAACATTCTTATCACAATCAAATTTCCATTTATACACATTTTAATCACTTTTAAGTTTTGCTTACTTGTATAATATCCCATTACAAATCTAAAACATCATTTTAACTTTTTGCCTTTGGTAAGTCATTCTATATGTTATTAGAATGCAATTTGATACAATACAAATTTTATAGGACTCATTTTACTAAATTAGAATGTTTACAATTTTTACCTGTTTAAATTTTCTTTACCCCCCCCTTTTTTATACCTTTCAATTTTAAGAGTTACACTTCAATTCTAAAGTTTCTCAAAACATTTAGCTTAGAGTCTTTTTTTTCTTATTATATAAGTTCTAATTATTCACATTTTATTCAGTCAATTTGAAAAATATTAATTAACAGAACTTAGAAATTTAAATGCCCGGTTCATTTCAAATCATTAAAATAAATATATACATTTATATCTTGTATATACATATCAAATCATACTTTTGGAGTTTAAACCAAAATGCATTTTTTTTCAAAACAGTTTCGAAGCAAAGCTTCGCAGAAGTCTCCTCCACTTTGAGACTCGAAAATGAACGTCGATGATGCTGCGCAGTCATCACCGAAATTATTTTCCAGCGACATAAGGGAGGATTTCTGAATTTATTCCTTAAAGTCCTTTCAAAGATATTTCCCATAAATATTTTTCAACTAACATCACTACATATTTTCTTCAAAGTTTTGAAAACCATTTCAAAATCCCCGGGTCTTAAATTCAATATTTCACAATTTAAATCTATCTTGATTTATAAGTCACATTTATAAATTATTCTTACAAAATTTTTACCTTCTTAAAACATTCCACAAGTTGTTTTATCATTATTTATTTTGTACTAAACCTTATTTATTAAAACACAATATCCAATTTATGATAACCATCCATATTATCATTTCTAACAATCAAACAAACTGGATGAATCATAATAATTTCTAAAAATTATTTCTTTTATATGTAAAATATAATTAGGGCAAATTATTTCATTTCCCCAATTTCAAAACAATACTATGTCGAATTGTTCTGTTCAAGTGTTTAGAGATCCCTATCAATGACGTTAATTACTCGTATTGACCAGAATCCATATGCCACTCAACAAATCAACCAACACAATATAAAACAATTTTATATCACTAACAAATATGCTCTCTCATACATATGCACTCAGCGACTCATCATAGGGTATTACTACCCTATTTATAAAGAGTCTGACCCCACAAAGCTAAGGTTATCGCTAAACCAAAGTTCTGATACCAACTGTAACGACCCACCTTTTTGGACAGTTTAAATTGACAATCAAACACTCTTGTCAACTCAAACCATTCAAAAGGGAGGATTGTTAATGGGGTAAATAAGAAAAGAAGAGAAAAGAAACAAGAAACAATCACAGAATCTCGCAGCGGAAAGAAAAAAATATAATAATCAAATAAACAGTTCATGAAGTTGTTTAATATACTTTTGATTATCATTTATACAACATTCATCAGAGTTATACATATACAACAGAACAAATAAATAATGCAGCAGACAGCATGATGCAAGGGTAATAATAGTAATAGTATACCAAATCTTCGTCTTCGTCCTCCAGAATAAATCTTCAATAAGCTGAAAAACTCAGGACTGACCCGAGCGTAATGGAAAGACAAAACACTCGAGTCAGGACTAAAATATCCTTATGTAAGTTAAATCAATCGTAAATAAATATGAATGTAACAGCGTCAGAGATGTTTACGGGGTTTGACATCTCTTATCCAGTGTCGACGTGCGTGCAATAACTCAAGAGATGTTACGGGATTTTCCATCTCTTAAGGATCCGTTAAACTATCTACTATGTAGTACAATACGCTATTATAATATGTCTATAGTAAAATAAACTATTAAAATAGCGTTAAGGCGTTACCCATATCCCCCTTAACACATTTATATATATATTCCCGTAGTCTATACAATGCCGTACGCTCCTCCGAGAGGTTTACACAGAGGACACCACATAGGTACGGTACAAAACAAATTCGTAGAAGGCACGCTAGGGCATGTGAACACGGCACACGAGGAAATGCCAGGGTAGATATACCAATTGCACTCCCGGACTGGTGGTGACGCATAGCAGCTACTACCGCCCACCTCGGACACACTCCCAAACAATCGACGGGTGGCCACCAAATCGAATCACAAAAGCAATATAATGGTATCGAAGAAATATGTCCGATAAGAGGAATGACCTCACATTAGCCCGGTATAGCTCCTGATTTTAGTCACATCTAAGCTGACTCACGGGAGTCAGGGTCACGTCATACCATATAGAATCGTCGCCAAACCATCCTACTTCATTTCTGGAATCTCCACCACGTACACAGTTGTTAAAGTGGTTTTCGGTATCGACAGAGAGTATGCCCATATCCGATCCCGGTCTCTTTAACAACCAAACGCTTATTACACACCGGATGGTTCTTTTACATTTTCAAAATCAATTCATAATTGATATCAAAATATCAAGTTCGCTTCAAAAATCAAATCCATTTCAAATCATCGTATCTACGCAAAATATACGATTTCATTTCAAAAATCATTTCGCCCAATATCTCATTTCAATTTCAAAATCGTCACATTTCAATTTAGGTTGTAACTTCATTTAACCCACTTCGTATTTAAATCTAAGATTTAAATATAAACATTTCACCTTATTGACCAGTTGGAAATTTTGGAAAATAGTTTTGAATAGTTTAAAGTAGCTTAAATAATTGAAAATAGTTGAAATACTCTAAATACTAAAGATAGATTTCAAAATAGTTTTAAATTGATTTAATATAGTTAAATAGATTTAAAATAGATTTAATATAATTAAAAATAAATTAAATAAGTTAATTATTTTAAAAGAAATTAAATTAAATTAAGTAGATTTAAAATAGATTAAAATAAGTTAATATGTTTAAATAAGTTAAAATAACTTAATATAATTAATATAGGTTAAAATAGTTTAGTATAAAATAGTTTAAGTATTTAAAATAGTTTATATAGCAGAATAACTTCAAAAAACCAAATTTGAAATAGCTTCAAAGTCAACCATTTTAATTTCCAACTTACCAATTCTGAATCACATTAAAATTCCATTCAGTCGATTCAAATCTCAATTTCAGTTTAATCGATTTCGATTTCAAATTAATTCAATTCTATCAAAAATCCAATTTTCTCAAATTTCAAAATGTTGTCTTTATCACACTTTTACTTAATAATATTCAAAGTCCGAATAAAAATTGAATCCTTTAAAAATCAAATCAATTTACGAAAATTCAATCATATCACAATTTTAATTTCAAAGTCTTAACTTCAATTATTAACCAATTTGTTTAACAAAATTTTATTTCAACATCTCAACATCAAATTCGCGATGAATTCAATTTCTATAAAATTTGATTTTAAATTCCTTTAAATCAGACCATTTAAAATAATTCCAAATCATAGATTTTTAAAAATTATTTAATTTAACCAATCCGGTGCCCGTATATAATTTTCTACCCTATGGCCAAGTGATCAGTTATTTCAATTAAATTTCAGGAATAAATATATATCATTTCGATTCGAATTATAGTGTCATAGGTATATATCATTTCAACCTATTTCTCAATTTTATTCAAAATGAATCAATCTGCAGTTGTAATTTATAAAAAGGGTGATGACAGGATATCGACAACCAAATATACCTCCAAACATTTCAAACATCAATCAATATCATCCATCGCAACCAATCATCCAAACAGACAATATAAATCACGGAAATTTCATAGTTATAAATGTTCAGTAATTTAATTGCGATTAAATTTCAATTCTAATCTGACTGTCGATTTCAATTTCTAACATTAAATTCGATGACAATCTAGATGACCGTCAAATTTTATCCAAACGACTAATAAAAATTATATCACTTCACAATATTAAATTTAACTAGCATCAGAATATTCTAGTACATTGTGAGTGTTATAAAACACTCACCTTGAGTTTACGTTGCCAATCGTTCAAATTTCAAATTAAATCGAGCGCGTTCGATTTAACCAAAAAATTTAACGAGTTCGAAACAATCTCGGATCTGCACTGTAGCGTAGCTCTCGTCTCTGCGATTCCGGCGTCGCCGGTTTCGTTTGATTCTGATAACGAATGAAGGAGATACGACTTGTTAAAGATTTCATATATATATTTTTATAATTAAAACAAATTCTTTTTATTAATTTTATAACCTATCAGCAAATAGGCCATTAGATCTGAGCCAAAGAAAATCTCAACCGCAAATCCTATCCCTCTTCCCCTTCGTTCTTCCAGGGTTTAAATCGAACCCATGCCGCCACTACAACATCGAATAGCCGCGCCTCCTCCCCCATCGACTACACGATCAGCCACCACCCTTGTCTTCGCTTACCAATGCCGCCCCCACACCATCAACTAAGTGAAGCTCGGTGCCCTAACTTGCTCGAAAAACGCGATCGAATGGTGACGCTTCAGGCTTCGATCCCTCCTTCCTCGTGGCGCCGCGTCTCAGTCCACCTATGGATCTGGTAGATCTCGCTGAGATCTACAATTTCCTAGTTGGAAATTTTTACTAAAAGTTGATGGATTTCGATTTATTAAGGGAGAAAGTCTCGAGTGATATCGGCCTTGAAATGAATAGAGGCGGCCACGAAAGAAAATAGCTAGGGTTACGGGAATGAATGCGTATATACGCGTATAACTAATTATTTTAATATTATTATCCACAATAACATGATTTTCGAACGAACTCCAATTTAGACGTGCCGACAGGCGTTCGTAAGGTTTTACCCGCATTCCGAACACAATGGAACGTGTTTCGGAAGCCAATTTGATCGTCTGTGCGAGTTATAGAAATAAACGATCGATTTTAAATTAAACCGATTAAATGAATTTCTAAGCGTTTTCAGCTGCCACGGTCAAATGGCAACTCCGATTGCTCCGAAATTTGAAATCCGATAATAATAAACTATTACGGATCCAATGGAACTGGTTTCATCGAATTCCGAGACTGTGCCTCGGAAGGCTATTTTACTCGTCGATTAAATCGACGGCCTTTCAAAATTTACAGAATTTCTAAAAATTCAAATTTTAAATGTTAACAAATTCATTGTTGTTTAAATAAAATTTTATATCAATCTTCGATATCATTTTCAATCATATTATATTCAAAACTCAATTATTCAAATATTTGCAATTTAAATTTTAAACAATTTTGATTATCCGAAATTCATTATCCTGAAAAAAATTGAAAATGAACTTATAAAATTTTCTTTAAAACGAATTCAAATTATGGAACAATTATTTCCGTTATACAATTATTCAATTCCCGTTATTAAATTTTATTCAATTATTCAATTAATTTCCAATATTAAATTTAAACAATTTAATTGTTCAATATTCAACAAATTCCAATATTACATTTTAAATGAATTCTCGTTATCAATCAATTACTTTATTTACATCCATTAAATTCAACATTATTATTTGGTCCAACTATTAATCGTAAACTCATTCAATAAGTAGCATTTATATTTCAATATTGGATTTTTAAATAAATTTCCGTTATTAGTCAGTTACCTTATTCACATCCAGTGCATCCAACATTTGTTATTCAACTTCAGTTATTGATTGTAAACCCAGTTAATATATAAAATTTCATTTCATTTACAATTGGTTTTCAAATTCAATTCAACTGACAGATAAATCGGTAACTTATAATAATTATCACCATTAACTTTAAATCACAGTTACAAATATATTATTCCAAATAAGAGTCACAATTACCTATACAATACTAATTAGATTTCATTACCATTGACTATATATATTATTATTTCATTAGTTAACCCAAAATTTTCATTTGTTTTCTTATATTCCCTTTATAACCAAGTTATAATTTTTAAGTCATTTCAATTGATTGGAATATCATTTAATTCATTAATAATTAACTTAGATAAATATTGTTGTAATTCATTCTAGTTATTATTATAAATAAATAAATTACAAATTTTTAATTCTTCCAACATTAAACCATGAAATCTTATTAAATTAACTAATTTAATTATCGAAAATTTACGGGTTGTTACATGTTAACTCACCTATTATCCAAAAAATAACTAAGATCTAAGAACCAAAATCCAAACCCCACCTTGTTACCTCCTTTCCTTCCCTTTCTATCTTGCTTCACCTTGCTCCAAGCCTTCCCACAACCTCACAATGCTCACGGCCTATGGGTAATGGAAGAGTATGGCTTTGCCTTTTCAACTTCTAACTAGATAGAAGGTTTTGTTATGTTGTAATAAGGTCTAATTTGAGATGATTTGGAATTGATTTGCAAATAATTTTCTTTAGGAATTTTAAGATGAAGAAAAAGATGATGACATTGATTTTGAATTCTAAGCTTTGTAAACATTTGTGATTATTTCATAAGGATGCACCCCTCCTTATATAGGCTTAGGAATGTGATAGGGAAAGACAAAAACCCCTTAAAACCCTCCTAACATTAATTACTTCTATCATGTCTACTTTACACCACATAGCTTAACTTTTAAGTATTTCATATTTGCTCATTTCCTAAATATCTAAGACGACATCACCTACGGCATACTCCATAAAGTTTATTTCCATAAATGGGAAAAAAATTATTTCATTAAATTGATTTCCTTAGGAAATAAGTGTATGGAAAAAAATCTAAACAACTTCTGACAATTAAAAACCTGTTTATCGATAAAACAATTTTTAGTCACATTATCCATATTTTTCCAAAGAATATATTTCTGTAAACAATTTTTAAAAACAAGTTTCTTATCATTTTATATTAATTAAATGATGCTTAACAAGGATATAAAATCATATTTATAACACTTAATTATATTTCTAAACGTTACGATATTTGAAGACGAAATACTCAAATTTTTGGGTTGTTGTAATAAAAAGGATTTATTTAAAGGAGATCTACAAATGATATATTGTAAAAGTAGACTAATAAATGATATTTTTTAAAGGAGTTTTATAAGTGATATTTTGTAAGAGTGATTTATAAATGATAATTTATAAATAAAAGAGAGATTTATAAATGGTAATTTATAAACAAAGGAATGGACTTTTAAGTGATGTTATAAAGAAAACGTGGATTGTGTTATATATATATATGTATATATATACACGTGTATATATATATATGTATATATATATACGTGTATATATATTCATGTATATATATATATATGATTTATAAAAATAGGTTTTGGATTTATAAAAGGATTCTTATTAAGAGTTGTATAAAAGATTTGTATAAAGGAGTTTATAAAGGGGGATTTATAAAAGAATTTTATAAATAGAAAAGAGTATTATTAATAGAAAAGGGTTTTATAAATAGAAGAGATTTATAAATCATTTTAGAGATTTATAAAAGGAGTTCTATAAATTAATTTGGAGATTTATAAAAGGATTTGAAAATATGAAATGGGCTTATAGAAGAGGGAATTTTATAAAAGTAATGATATTTGATTTGGATAATAATTTCTTCTTAATTATGGTGGTATGGAAGCATTTTTTGCATACTTAAAACTAAAGGGAAAGTGGCTTGGGCTTTAGAGTAAGAAATGTTTTAAATAATAATTTTTTTTGGCCCATTAAATATGATTTTGGAAAAGAGAAAATCTGTCTTAAGTTTTTGTTAATATACTTATACTATTGAGATAAGTATATGTATATTTTCTAAGTATTGAGAATATAATGGTTTGTAATATACTTATACCGATAAGATAAGTATATGAATGTTTTCCCAAGTATTGAAAGGAGTATAAGGGTTTTGTGAAAATATCTTTTGTGAAGATATTTTAAATCAAATAATCAGAAAGAGATTTAATTAATGAAAGATTAATTAATAGAGGCCTAGTGGATCCCACGTGGCATTTAATCTATATTTGATTGTTTGTTTATTTGATAGTTAAATAATCAACTGCCAAAATCTTGGTCAAACTATAACTCTGGAAATATCTAGGAGAAACACGTGAGTTATATGGCACAGTCATCTTCGACGATGCTGTATTGTGAGTATAAATCTCGTTTTGTTCTTCTAGGAGAATTGATATGGATATTCGTCCACTTAAACGGTTAAGAGGTGCGCTCTTATGTATTGTTTGTTTATTTCCAAAAGAAACGGTGTTGAGTTTACCAAAAATATAGATTGGTTTTGGAGTGACTGGTAAGTGGGGAAGTGTACTTATATGAGATAAATCGAAACCGTAACCACTCCAAAACCATATACGTATTCGATGCTTTTGAAGATATCTTGAAGATAGTGGAATCGAAGACGGAGTTCTTTGAAGTGCGAGGGCTACTTGCTACTAATCCTGAGGGTGATTCCAAAATGGATGTAGTAGAAGTAGTGCCTTTGGTTTGTTCATATCCTGAACAACTTGTATGGATGAATGCTGGTATTGCATTGTTGCTTGAAAGGCAGTGTTAGCATTCCAAGTGGGATTTGCTACAAACCTCAGAACTTGGTAATGACTAAAATAAGGAATATGCAATAGAGCTATATGGTTCGCTACCATTAGGAGCATCATTTCTCGATGTAGATTCCATTTTTATGGATTTTGGTATGAGCTCACTTGAAATTAGGGTCGTGGCTGGTGCACATGTTTTGTAGCCTTGGTTCCCGGGGAATGATGTAATCTGGTATGCCATGTTAAAGGGGCAACCGGCCTTATGTAGCAGAGGTGCAAGGTTTTAACGACCCAGAATTTTGAACAAATTAAATTGAAAATATTTAATTAATTTTAAATATTTGAACGATGATTTAATTTGAATCCCCAATATAACTTTGAATTTGGCGATTAAATTATAAAGTTTAATCTATTGTAAGTTGAATAAAAATTTGAATCTTCAATTTTAAGCTGAAGAAAAATATTTCAAAAGCTTTTAAAATTCATATTGATAATACTGAAGATAACAGAAGCTTCAGAATTGAGTTTGAAAACGATTTGTTCAGTTTTGAAATTATATCATTTGAATCGATATTTAAAAATAGTCATTTTTCGCACAGTATTGGAATTCGACGAAACCAGTTTCATTGGATCCGTAATATTGTTTTATTTTCGGATTTCAATTTTCGTAGTAATTGGAGTTGTTGTGTGAGCGTACGATCATAAAACACGCTGAAATTTATATCGAGACGATTTAAATTTGAATTGAATTTAATATAGGTATATTCACATACTAATCGCCATCAGCTGAAATTATATCAACATCAACCTACTTTTATCTCCCATCGCAGTTTTCTTTCCTTTCATTTGTCAGTGAAGTTAATTGTCTGAGTGTAATATCCCGGAAATTTTAACAATATCAATTTAATAATCTGTTGAATAATTAAATGGATATGGATAATCTTTGATAATAAGATTTGAATTTAATTTAATAATCTGATTAAATTAGTATTAATTGATGATTTTATCTTTTAAAAAAAATTAATAAGATATTTTCTATTTGAATATATACATATTTATTTGTATATATTGTAAATAGAAGCTTTGGTAAATTGGAAATTTATATTTAATTTAATCTGGACTTTTCAAAGATATTTAAATAAGTAATTATATGGTTTTAAAAATACTTAAGGTAAATATTTAATTACTTAAATTTATTTTAGCTTAAGTTTAAAATAAAAAATTAATTAACAAAAAGGTTTGCTTTATTTTATTTTTGAATATAGCTTAATAAATATGATTTGTAAATAGATATGAAAGTTTAAAATACAATTAGTATATGAAACATTAATCCATTCAAGTAACAAGTAATTTATAATCTCTTTTATAAATTATATAAAATTGTCAAAGATGTTATTTTCAAATAATGGATATATGTATTGTTTTTATTTATGAATGTACTTTGTTTTATTTCTTTAAAATTAGCTATATATATAACTAAGTATTTATAAACTAATTAATTAAGTTAAAAAGCTTTTATTTACATTTAAACTAAAAGGAAATTACTTAAATGACATGTGTTAAGTTAATAAACAAGGAATTTGACAAATGTTGTAATATTAGACAAGTGGCATTTTTAAATTTTGTCTTTCTTTTATTTTTATTAAAAATCATTTCAGCCTATATATAACTATTTGTTCTCTTCCCTTCATTCTTTTTCTATCATCTTCTTTTTCAAAAGATAAAAGCAAATCTGAAATAAATTCTTCCACAGACTAGAAACCTGTACATTTTCAACATCCTCCTCAAACCAGAAATCAATTCAAAAGCCTGAACTAAATTCTTCAACTTATAATTCATTTCAAAAGAAAATGTAACCAAAGCCTGTATCTCATTTCAAAGACCAATTTTGCAAATCATAATCAAGTCTGCAAGCCTGCATTTTTTTCAAATTTGGAAGTCATGCCTGCTTGCAACTGCAGTTTTAAATCAAGCCTGTTTCTTTTCAAACCTGGAAATTAAGGAAGTCTGCATCTTTTCAAACAAGCATGCATGCAGTTTTCAAAAGCAAAAGCATATCAAGTTTAAAAGCTGTTTCAAAAAGGAGAGGCTCTGTTCATCATCTTTTTACTATGAGTAAACATCTAAATTTAAAAACAGTTTTAAAAATCTGTGATGTGGTTTAAATGTTTGTGACAAATTTCTATAGATGATGGTTACATGTGTGTATGTATGTAGAGGCATGTGTAGATAGTAGTATTAAATCTGTAGATATGAATGCATTTGGATCTGCATGTCTGATATTTGTGCTTCTCTGATTACAGAGGTTTAAAAATAAACAAAAAATTCAAAACTTCCCATCTAAACACTTTGAAGCTTTAGGTTTAAAACAAATTAGTCGAGTTTAAACTCCATCTAGATTATGGAAACAAGATTAAGTAATTTAAGTTTAGAAATTTCCTGTAAACTGGAAAATGCAGTGGGAACTAGAATAATGTAATAAATCAAATGTTGTGTTATATTAATTCATGTATATATCTCGAATCATCATTGAAAATTATGATTTTTAAAATAAAGATCTTGATTTTTAGTTTGGTTTTGGGTAGTAAATTTGATGATGGTCTAATGACTGTTTTTGGGAAAAATCTGACGACTGGGTAGGTTCTAGAGGTCGTGCTTTGGGTCGGAGTTGTAATGGTGATGGATGAATCTATGAAAAATAGTGGGAAAGTTAATCAATCATCGAGGAATTAGAAATTGGGAAACTAGGGTTTTACTCAGGGTTTTGGGTCGCGTTCGAAATGGAGTGACTGGAAATTATTGGATGGATCGAGTTGCGAAAGTTTTTGGGGATAGTTGCGTGGAGGAATTGCGGTGATGTGGCCGAAGTTTCGTGGTGAAAGACGGTCGAGGTTGATGGGTTCGGTGGATTTACTGATGAAGGGGTTGTTCCAGAGATGGTGCAAACTACTTCGATTTTGATTGAAGTCGCGTGATGGCTAGTCAAGGATCGGAGTCGAGTCAGTGGACGATGTGGAGTTTGCGTGTGGTGATGCTGGTGGTGGCGGCGGAGTTGGCGCGACGTACACGTGCACGGTGATTGATCTGTGCATATGAAGTTTTGTGGGTTTGGGTTGTTGTTTTGCTCGGGACGTCTTCGTGTTGGTTACGAGAAAGACTCGGGGAAGAAGCACGCGAGGGCTGCTTGGTGTTTGTCTCGGGGATTTTGTGGTTTGGCTCGGGGTTTGTTAGTATTTTGCTCGGGTTGTTTTAATTAAATAACCAGGTTTTAAAATGTGAATTTAGTTTCCAAAATAAATTTATTTGAAATAAGTTTTTAACAAGTTTTCAAAAATTTAAAATGTTAAGTAAATGTTTATAATTGTTTGATTAAAAGTAATTATATATTAGGTTATTATATAATTAATTTCTAAATATTTTCAAATGGAATTTGATAATGAAATTAAGAAAATTAATTAAGGTAATTAATTAAAGGATATTTAATTATAGTGTTTTATTTAAGGTAAATGGTTTATCTTAATTAATTAAGGTCTTATTAAGTAATTAAAGTATAGTTACTTAATTGATTGAAGATAGCTAATTAATGTAATTAAATAATTACTTTGGTTTAATCAAGGATAATCACTTTGGAAATTGATTAAGTATAATTATTGAATGTAATTAATGAAAGAATAATTAGTTAATGAAAGAAATTAGAGGTTAATTAATAAAAGGTTAATTACTTTATGGAAGAAATTAAGGAAAGTAAGTAAGGGTTAATTACTTAGATAATTAATTAAGGTTAATCAATTAATTTAGAGTTAATTAATGAATGTAATTAATTAAGGTTAATTAATTAATGTGATTAATTTAAGTTAATTAATAATTAAAGATAATCATTTTATGATTGATTAAGTATAATTACTTAGTGTAATTAATAAAGTGTGATTACTTAGTGTAAGTAATTTATGGATAATTACTGGACGTAATTATTTAAAGATGATTTAAAAATGGAAGTGATTTGGGTTAATTATTTTGTATAATTAATCAAGGGATAAATTAAAATATAATTAATTAAGGAGTAATTAATTAATTAATGTAAGTAATTAAGGGAAGTTAATTACTGAATGAGATTAATCAAAGGTGATTAATAAATGTGACTAATTAAAGATTAATTATTAAATGTAATTAATTTAAATGGAGTAATTAATTAAAGAAGTAATTAAGGATTATTAATTAATATAATTAATGATATAATTAAGGGTTGATTAATTAAAACTAATTAATCAATAATAAGTAATTAAAAAGTAATTAATTAATGTAATTAATTAAGGATTAATGTAATTAATTATAGTTAATTAGTTTATGAAGTAATTAAAGGTTAATTACTATAATGGTTAAGGATAATTAATTTATATAATTAATTAAGAATTAATTACTTAAAGTAATTAAAAGATAATTAATCAAGGATGATTAATTGAAATGTATAATTAGAGGATAATTAATTAACTTATTTATATTGGTTAAGTAAGCAGGATTTATAGAATGAAGTAATTAATTTAATTTATGTTAAATTAATTAGAGATGGTATGGTTGTTTTATCTTGCTATGGATGGCTGAATAATATTGAATGCTTTGCATTGATTGATATCTCTGATGAGATATATGCTGTGTGATATGGATGTTTAGTTGAATTGTGATGATAATATGGATTATCTGATAATGTTGATTATCTATTGTGAATTATCCTTCTATGTGTATAAAGATAATTGAATTGAATTGTTTTAACCTTAAAACAACTTGGCCTTAAAAGATACGCTTTGGATTTCGATGAGACCGGGATCGGGTTTCCGTATACCGGATTTCCAGGTCTGGAGACCCGAATACCACATCGATCCAAATTAACGATAGGTCGTGAATCAAGTGAAGATGAAGATTCAGAGTGCAAGGGTTATTGTCGTTAACTCTGAGGGTGATTCCAAAACGAGTGTAACGAGATAATGCCTTCGGTTTCGTTCGAACCCGGAACGAACTTGTATGGATTGAATGCTTTCAGAACATCGTCAGGTGGACGATGAGCATTCTAAGTGATGTGTTCTTTTCTAAGGTAATCGTGACCTCAAGCCTCACAAACCGGGAATGGCTAAAACAGGGGAGGTGCAGCAAGGTTAGTGGGTAGCACCCAAGTAGGACAAGGTTACCTCTGTCTAGATGTCCCTTTTTATTTCGGCTTAGTGGTGCGGTTGCTGATCCCAACCGTGAGGTATCTTGTGCGGGAATTATCCAGTAAGGGATGTTCCGACCTTGTGTTGCAGGGGATTGGGAGTGATCCTCGATACGGTGATCTAGGCCACGTACTGTGACGGGCGGTACCCCGGTAGCCCTGCCATTGTATGGAATCCAAACTCCAATAAGTGCCGTACGTATTAGTTGTGCCCAACTATGTTGAAATGTGAGATGTAAGCATTTCAGCTATTTCTGTATTTTACTTGAAAACCCTAGACCCTATTATAATATAACTGGATTTCCTATCAAATGTTTTGGTTAGCGTAAGGTAAAAACTTTTCCATGTTTATGTGTGGGAAGTCTTACGTGATACCTTTGTTTTCAAAAAGGTTTTGAAGTTAAACAATTTTAACCCGTTTACTCACACCAGACCCATGTCTGACCCAAGTTGTTTATTTCTGTTTTATAAACTCTTGGGTACTCAAATTTTTACGAGTAGCCAAGGGATTCAGGTTTAGCTTTGACGAGTAATCTGGAGGAGCAATGGAGCAGGAGGCTTCAGCGTTGTAGATATAGATAGTTGTTCCGCTGTGTTTGTATCTCTGTTTTGTATTGAGATGTAATAACTAGACAGATGTTTATAACTGTCTAGTATGTGGTGTGTAATCTGTGTAACTCTGATAAATGTTGTATATGATACTATGTAATATTTATGTGATATAATATATTTTGTTCGTTTCCGCTGTGAGTATTTGTGTTTGTTTCTTTTCTCTTCTTTTCTTTTCTACTTCTCACCCCTTTCTTTCTTACTGTCGATGCGATTTTCCGGGAGTGGAAACTCGGGTCGTCACACGTGGTATCAGAGCGGTAGGTTGAGTGAATACCTAGGCTCGGAAGTGGTGTCTATCTTGAGAGCGCGTAATTGTTAGTTATATAAAAATGATTTTATATTGTGTTAATTGATCGGTTGAGTGGTATATGGATTCTGGTCAATACGAGTAGCTAACGTTATTGATAGGGATCTCTAAACACTTGAACCAGGCCAACGGACACAATATTGTTTTAAAGAGGTAGATGAAATAATTTTACCCAGAAATAATTTCTATATAAAAAAAAATATATATCATTTTAAATATATATATTTATGTATTTCTACCTATTTATTGGGTTACCTGTTCGGGTTTTCCAATATAAGTTATAAAGGTAGATAAGGTGGTAGTGTGTGTAACACAATTACCAATAGTTGGAGTTTGAATGTTGAGGTTGGAAGTGTATCTGTCGAGACTGTAGACCTAATACTGTCTCGAGTAAGCTTTGCTGTGGTGAAGGATTTCATCGATCTCCGAAGGAAACTGTAATGGTTCGGAGTTTATCTTTGAAGTGTGGATGAGTAGAGTTGGATCTGTCGGTTGAACAGAAGCGAGTGATGGTACCTTGATACCTCAGGTAATAGTAGCTGTATGATGAGATACAATGACGATGAATGTTCCCGAAGATGTTTTCTTTGGAACAAGATTAAGGAAGTGTGAATGTTTCGGTGTTGTGGCTGAGTTCAGCACGGTGTTTCTGTTTGGTTTGGAGTTCGAGTTTCTCGAAGATCTTTGGAATAGGAAGTCCCTGGCATCAGTGTCAGCAGTGCAGCTCGGAGTGTTCTGTGATGGCAAGAAGTTTTCTAGCTGAGCAGTTTTTCTGGAAGTGAAGTTCAGAAGCAGCAGAGTGGATCCATTTCTTCGATAAATTGGATAAATAAGTGTAAGCTGTTCTGATTGGTAAAGAGAGAACAGTCTGTTTGGAATTAGGATGGGTTGATCGCAAAAGTGACTTGCGATTGTCTGAGTGTTCTCTTGGGTTGTCAGAGTTTTTCTGGATGTCTTCAGAGAAGTCAGGAGTTGTCCGCATCTGAAGGTTGAGTTTTCTTATCGACTGGATTCCAGGAGTGATACCGGTGGTTCAGTCTAGTGGAAGGATGTTTCCTAGAGATGGAGTTGGTGAAGCAGCTCAAGTTTTGCTGGAGTATCTGAGTTTTCTTTATGGATCAGTGAACCTTATTTCTGGAATGAGTTGTCCAGTCTGTGCTTGTGTCCTACCTCATATCAGAGTTGAGCAGCGAAAGCAGTTTGGAGTGTATCTCTGGATGGGAGAAGTAAGTTTGGATCTCTTCTGTGTTCTGACCTGGATAAGTATTTGGTCTTCTGAATTGAATTGTCAGTTTGGATAACTGGAATTCATTGTGTTTTACGTATCTCTGAGGGAGTACGTATTTGATCTATCTCTGGTTTTAGAATCTGCAGTTTGGGAAGTTTGGTAGTTGAGTCAGACTCGTCTGTAGTCTGATATTCTGTTTAGTTCTGTAGATCTAGATGTGTAGGAGATCTATAGCTTAATAGTTTAGATTGTTTGTAGAGCGAGTATCCCGGTATATATATATATACTTGGGGAAACTCGAGGAATTTTATCTAGAATTTAGTCTAGATAGTTAGAATTGTTTGATTGGATGATTTGGTTGCTATGGTTGCTAACATATGGATGATAGTAGATGCTTGTGTTTTGAATTTAAATCTTTAATAAGATTATTAAATTACCTTTGTTTAAATTTCGGGGACGAAATTATTTTAAGGGGGGAAGAATGTAATATCCCAGAAATTTTAACAATATCAATTTAATAATCTGTTGAATAATTAAATGGATATGGATAATCTTTGATAATAAGATTTGAATTTAATTTAATAATCTGATTAAATTAGTATTAATTGATGATTTTATCTTTTAAAAAAAATTAATAAGATATTTTCTATTTGAATATATACATATTTATTTGTATATATTGTAAATAGAAGCTTTGGTAAATTGGAAATTTATATTTAATTTAATCTGGACTTTTCAAAGATATTTAAATAAGTAATTATATGGTTTTAAAAATACTTAAGGTAAATATTTAATTACTTAAATTTATTTTAGCTTAAGTTTAAAATAAAAAATTAATTAACAAAAAGGTTTGCTTTATTTTATTTTTGAATATAGCTTAATAAATATGATTTGTAAATAGATATGAAAGTTTAAAATACAATTAGTATATGAAACATTAATCCATTCAAGTAACAAGTAATTTATAATCTCTTTTATAAATTATATAAAATTGTCAAAGATGTTATTTTCAAATAATGGATATATGTATTGTTTTTATTTATGAATGTACTTTGTTTTATTTCTTTAAAATTAGCTATATATATAACTAAGTATTTATAAACTAATTAATTAAGTTAAAAAGCTTTTATTTACATTTAGACTAAAAGGAAATTACTTAAATGACATGTGTTAAGTTAATAAACAAGGAATTTGACAAATGTTGTAATATTAGACAAGTGGCATTTTTAAATTTTGTCTTTCTTTTATTTTTATTAAAAACCATTTCAGCCTATATATAACTATTTGTTCTCTTCCCTTCATTCTTTTTCTATCATCTTCTTTTTCAAAAGATAAAAGCAAATCTGAAATAAATTCTTCCACAGACTAGAAACCTGTACATTTTCAACATCCTCCTCAAACCAGAAATCAATTCAAAAGCCTGAACTAAATTCTTCAACTTATAATTCATTTCAAAAGAAAATGTAACCAAAGCCTGTAGCTCATTTCAAAGACCAATTTTGCAAATCATAATCAAGTCTGCAAGCCTGCATTTTTTTCAAATCTGGAAGTCATGCCTGCTTGCAACTGCAGTTTTAAATCAAGCCTGTTTCTTTTCAAACCTGGAAATTAAGGAAGTCTGCATCTTTTCAAACAAGCATGCATGCAGTTTTCAAAAGCAAAAGCATATCAAGTTTAAAAGCTGTTTCAAAAAGGAGAGGCTCTGTTCATCATCTTTTTACTATGAGTAAACATCTAAATTTAAAAACAGTTTTAAAAATCTGTGATGTGGTTTAAATGTTTGTGACAAATTTCTATAGATGATGGTTACATGTGTGTATGTATGTAGAGGCATGTGTAGATAGTAGTATTAAATCTGTAGATATGAATGCATTTGGATCTGCATGTCTGATATCTGTGCTTCTCTGATTACAGAGGTTTAAAAATAAACAAAAAATTCAAAACTTCCCATCTAAACACTTTGAAGCTTTAGGTTTAAAACAAATTAGTCGAGTTTAAACTCCATCTAGATTATGGAAACAAGATTAAGTAATTTAAGTTTAGAAATTTCCTGTAAACTGGAAAATGCAGTGGGAACTAGAATAATGTAATAAATCAAATGTTGTGTTATATTAATTCATGTATATATCTCGAATCATAATTGAAAATTATGATTTTTAAAATAAAGATCTTGATTTTTAGTTTGGTTTTGGGTAGTAAATTTGATGATGGTCTAATGACTGTTTTTGGGAAAAATCTGACGACTGGGTAGGTTCTAGAGGTCGTGCTTTGGGTCGGAGTTGTAATGGTGATGGATGAATCTATGAAAAATAGTGGGAAAGTTAATCAATCATCGAGGAATTAGAAATTGGGAAACTAGGGATTTACTCAGGGTTTTGGGTCGCGTTCGAAATGGAGTGACTGGAAATTATTGGATGGATCGAGTTGCGAAAGTTTTTAGGGATAGTTGCGTGGAGGAATTGCGGTGATGTGGCCGAAGTTTCGTGGTGAAAGACGGTCGAGGTTGATGGGTTCGGTGGATTTACTGATGAAGGGGTTGTTCCAGAGATGGTGCAAACTACTTCGATTTTGATTGAAGTCGCGTGATGGCTAGTCAAGGATCGGAGTCGAGTCAGTGGACGATGTGGAGTTTGCGTGTGGTGATGCTGGTGGTGGCGGCGGAGTTGGCGCGACGTACACGTGCACGGTGATTGATCTGTGCATATGAAGTTTTGTGGGTTTGGGTTGTTGTTTTGCTCGGGACGTCTTCGTGTTGGTTACGAGAAAGACTCGGGGAAGAAGCACGCGAGGGCTGCTTGGTGTTTGTCTCGGGGATTTTGTGGTTTGGCTCGGGGTTTGTTAGTATTTTGCTCGGGTTGTTTTAATTAAATAACCAGGTTTTAAAATGTGAATTTAGTTTCCAAAATAAATTTATTTGAAATAAGTTTTTAACAAGTTTTCAAAAATTTAAAATGTTAAGTAAATGTTTATAATTGTTTGATTAAAAGTAATTATATATTAGGTTATTATATAATTAATTTCTAAATATTTTCAAATGGAATTTGATAATGAAATTAAGAAAATTAATTAAGGTAATTAATTAAAGGATATTTAATTATAGTGTTTTATTTAAGGTAAATGGTTTATCTTAATTAATTAAGGTCTTATTAAGTAATTAAAGTATAGTTACTTAATTGAGTGAAGATAGCTAATTAATGTAATTAAATAATTACTTTGGTTTAATCAAGGATAATCACTTTGGAAATTGATTAAGTATAATTATTGAATGTAATTAATGAAAGAATAATTAGTTAATGAAAGAAATTAGAGGTTAATTAATAAAAGGTTAATTACTTTATGGAAGAAATTAAGGAAAGTAATTAAGGGTTAATTACTTAGATAATTAATTAAGGTTAATCAATTAATTTAGAGTTAATTAATGAATGTAATTAATTAAGGTTAATTAATTAATGTGATTAATTTAAGTTAATTAATAATTAAAGATAATCATTTTATGATTGATTAAGTATAATTACTTAGTGTAATTAATAAAGTGTGATTACTTAGTGTAAGTAATTTATGGATAATTACTGGACGTAATTATTTAAAGATGATTTAAAAATGGAAGTGATTTGGGTTAATTATTTTGTATAATTAATCAAGGGATAAATTAAAATATAATTAATTAAGGAGTAATTAATTAATTAATGTAAGTAATTAAGGGAAGTTAATTACTGAATGAGATTAATCAAAGGTGATTAATAAATGTGACTAATTAAAGATTAATTATTAAATGTAATTAATTTAAATGGAGTAATTAATTAAAGAAGTAATTAAGGATTATTAATTAATATAATTAATGATATAATTAAGGGTTGATTAATTAAAACTAATTAATCAATAATAAGTAATTAAAAAGTAATTAATTAATGTAATTAATTAAGGATTAATGTAATTAATTATAGTTAATTAGTTTATGAAGTAATTAAAGGTTAATTACTATAATGGTTAAGGATAATTAATTTATATAATTAATTAAGAATTAATTACTTAAAGTAATTAAAAGATAATTAATCAAGGATGATTAATTGAAATGTATAATTAGAGGATAATTAATTAACTTATTTATATTGGTTAAGTAAGCAGGATTTATAGAATGAAGTAATTAATTTAATTTATGTTAAATTAATTAGAGATGGTATGGTTGTTTTATCTTGCTATGGATGGCTGAATAATATTGAATGCTTTGCATTGATTAATATCTCTGATGAGATATATGCTGTGTGATATGGATGTTTAGTTGAATTGTGATGATAATATGGATTATCTGATAATGTTGATTATCTATTGTGAATTATCCTTCTATGTGTATAAAGATAATTGAATTGAATTGTTTTAACCTTAAAACAACTTGGCCTTAAAAGATACGCTTTGGATTTCGATGAGACCGGGATCGGGTTTCCGTATACCGGATTTCCAGGTCTGGAGACCCGAATACCACATCGATCCAAATTAACGATAGGTCGTGAATCAAGTGAAGATGAAGATTCAGAGTGCAAGGGTTATTGTCGTTAACTCTGAGGGTGATTCCAAAACGAGTGTAACGAGATAATGCCTTCGGTTTCGTTCGAACCCGGAACGAACTTGTATGGATTGAATGCTTTCAGAACATCGTCAGGTGGACGATGAGCATTCTAAGTGATGTGTTCTTTTCTAAGGTAATCGTGACCTCAAGCCTCACAAACCGGGAATGGCTAAAACAGGGGAGGTGCAGCAAGGTTAGTGGGTAGCACCCAAGTAGGACAAGGTTACCTCTGTCTAGATGTCCCTTTTTATTTCGGCTTAGTGGTGCGGTTGCTGATCCCAACCGTGAGGTATCTTGTGCGGGAATTATCCAGTAAGGGATGTTCCGACCTTGTGTTGCAGGGGATTGGGAGTGATCCTCGGTACGGTGATCTAGGCCACGTACTGTGACGGGCGGTACCCCGGTAGCCCTGCCATTGTATGGAATCCAAACTCCAATAAGTGCCGTACGTATTAGTTGTGCCCAACTATGTTGAAATGTGAGATGTAAGCATTTCAGCTATTTCTGTATTTTACTTGAAAACCCTAGACCCTATTATAATATAACTGGATTTCCTATCAAATGTTTTGGTTAGCGTAAGGTAAAAACTTTTCCATGTTTATGTGTGGGAAGTCTTACGTGATACCTTTGTTTTCAAAAAGGTTTTGAAGTTAAACAATTTTAACCCGTTTACTCACACCAGACCCATGTCTGACCCAAGTTGTTTATTTCTGTTTTATAAACTCTTGGGTACTCAAATTTTTACGAGTAGCCAAGGGATTCAGGTTTAGCTTTGACGAGTAATCTGGAGGAGCAATGGAGCAGGAGGCTTCAGCGTTGTAGATATAGATAGTTGTTCCGCTGTGTTTGTATCTCTGTTTTGTATTGAGATGTAATAACTAGACAGATGTTTATAACTGTCTAGTATGTGGTGTGTAATCTGTGTAACTCTGATAAATGTTGTATATGATACTATGTAATATTTATGTGATATAATATATTTTGTTCGTTTCCGCTGTGAGTATTTGTGTTTGTTTCTTTTCTCTTCTTTTCTTTTCTACTTCTCACCCCTTTCTTTCTTACTGTCGATGCGATTTTCCGGGAGTGGAAACTCGGGTCGTCACACTGAGGCACGCAACTTTTCTCTTCATTTTCTTTAAGGGGTCGAGACTTTTCCCTTTTCACTATCTTCAAATCAAAACGAAAAAAATATATGTCTCAGCAAAGAAATAAAATGGTGGAACGAAAACGTAAATCCAAATCTACTTCGTTCTTAATTTCACGCGAGCCTCCCTTTCTCCTTCGTCTTCACTTCAGAATTTCCATGCCGATGTCTAGGAGAATGGGAAGTTCCTCGATCTAATTCGAACTCAGTTCGATTGAGGATGGGGATACACGCTCGCGTTCGCGCTTCGTTGATTCGAGGCCGACTGTTCGACGCTTCTAGGATTGCCTGGGGTTGATTGTTTAGGCATGATAGCCGCGTTCGTTTGGGGTAATGGCGATTTGCCTGGAGCTCGCAAGCGACTGTGGGTGTTGCCGATGGTTACGGTGTGGATGGCGACGACGCGTTGGGTCGTGGGGCGCATCTTGGTTTTGGTATCAGTTATCTCATTTTAATTTTACTGAAGTACAATTTATTTAGGATTTATACCAATAATATTCCAATAAAATTGATTATAGCTTAATTTACACATATATATAGGTTGGGAATTGTTTACAGTGAAGGAAATGATTAAAACTGAATGGAAAAAAATGTACTTTAAAAATCAGAATTGTATTTTACAAGTAAATATGAGAGGTGGAAAGTTTCACAAACTTACTGCTTTGGATAATTGACAGAAAAGAGTATATACGTATAAATGTAAGAATATACATGCATATTTTATTTTAATTTTATATAAGTAAATAAGAGGTCATTATAGATTTGGAAATACAGGGATTTAAATAAAAGATTAGATTTTTAAATCTATTTGGATTTTTTTAAGTATATATGGAGTTTAAAATAAAATAAAAACAAATAATAATAAAATAACATTAAAATGGATCTACACATTAATAAATAGTGAATGTATATATACAGAAAAGATTTTTGAAAATAGAAATTATTAGTTAAAAAGTTGGTTAGGTAAATTTATTAAAATGGTAATTGATTGTTTGATTTATTTCAAGTGTTAATAAAACCGTATAAATTGTTTATACAAGGTTAAAAATCAAGAAAATCGAGTCAAGCTGGAATAAAATGGGATTGCAAAATAAAAGCTAAGGTGAGATTTTCTCACTCAAATGAAATTGGATTTTACAGTTATTGATTTGATTGATTCACTATTTGGATTTGTGATATTAGATATAGTAGGATATATCTATATATATATATAGCAATATATACATATTGGCATATCTATATATTGGATTGATTGATTTCCCGCACTGTATAGCGGATGAGACCCTATTGCGCCGTTAGTAAGCGGATGATATATTTTATAAATCCTATATACCGCGATATTCCACCTCGAAGTGGAATTGGTATTGTGCTAACATCTGTGGATGCAGGGAAACAGGTTGGAGGGATCCAACTAGATTCCTCACCAGTAGTTTATTTGATTATAGATATTGTGATATTTGTTGATTATCATATCGATATATGATATTGAATGTTATGATTGACAAATTTGTGTGTTGCATCATCGGATTCATTTTTTAAGTTTAAAAATAACGATGTTGATTTTAGATTGAGATTTTTAAAGTGATCTTTGAAAAATATACGTTTTATTAAATTTTTGAAGTGATTTATTTTAAATAAATAAACGTTCAAAATTTTAAAGTTATAAAAGTTAAGATTTTTGTGAAATATAACCAACGTGATATTTTTGAAATAGAAGTTGATTTATTTATAAAATGGTTTAAGTTGGGATTTTTGAATAACTATAAACGGTCTATATAAAAGATTTATAAAATTGATATTTATAAATTTAAAATGTTGGGATTATAAGACGAATTTTTATAAGTGTTAAAATGAAGTATAAATGGGATTTCATAAGTTAATGAAATCTGAAAGTTTTAAATTTTGTGAAGTTTAAAAGAACGATTTCTTTTAAAATAAATGAATTATAAGTTATTAACTTATAATATGGAATTGTGTATATATATTGAGTTATAAATTGAATTTGTTAATAAAGGAGATTTATAGATCAAAGTTGTTATGAAATATAAAGGTGAATTTATAAACGTTGTTTTATAAATCCGAAACCAATTGAATTTGGTAATTTAAACGTAGAAGTTATTAAAGGAGATATATTGGTGATTTTGGTTAGCGAATTATCCTTTAAGTTAAATGTTGTAAATAATAAGAGTTGGTTGGGAATTTTATCCACGATTTTGGATAGTGGATAATTCTTGAAATAAAATGTGTAGAAAATATTGAAATTTGGTTAGTGAAGTATATTCACGATTTTGGACAGTGAATATATTGTTAAGTAAAATGGATATTGTTTTGGGAAAGTGACATTAAAAATGAAGTTAATTGTTTTAACGATGTTTTAAAATGTATTAACTATCGAAACCATAGATTTCAACATTCATTGTTGAAATAGACGTTTTCGAGAAATAAGGAAATGGTGGACTATAACACTGTTGTTATAGTAAATGGTTTCCGAAAGGAAATATTTTGTGCAGTATTGGGATTTATATATCTATCTAAATTCTAAATCCCTATACTAGTGATTTTGAGTCGTCATAATGATGTTTTACATAACATTCGTTTTGACTCAAATAAATGTTGTTATAGTAAATGATTTCCTTAAAGAATGAAATATATACTAAATTTTGATTTAAGTATATCGAATATTTTCAAACGTTGAAAATAAATAAGCTTTGTGAATTACTTATTATTATTAAATAAGTATGGAAATGTTTTCCAATATGAAATGAAATGTTTTTGAGAATTTATCTTTGTAAAGATAAATTGAAAGTGAATATTTGAAATCGATTGAAAATCATATATCAGTACATATTTTGTAAATATAAATTCACTATGGAATTTATAAAGGAAAAGGAAATTGTTTAGAAAATTAAACGTTGATTTATTTTTAAAGTGTGGAAATTATATATCTAGTAAAGATATTATGTAAATTAAATAATTTGGAAAATTATTTGGAATCTGATGATGTTGCGCATCTTTATTGATAGTTAAATAACCGACTATCAATAATTACCTCGAATGGGTATTTGTTGTGAATTGGATGAATTTGAATGCCACACTTATTTTCGAATAAGCGCTCACTATTCGGGTAAGCCGGGAAAGGACCATGGGGTCGTATAACCCATTCCGAATATGTGATACGTCATTATGAATTGCATTTGATGACCGGTGTTGAAGACCGGATATTTTTGAAAACGGAAGGATTACTGTCGAGTTACTCTACATCAGCTGATCTCCGATATAGTGGTTTTATCACCCTTAGTGATGGGAAGTCCGGACGTGATTAGAAAATTATCCGGATTTGCAAGGGCTTCGTGAGAAGTGCCTTCGGTTCTGTTCGATACCGGAACAGACTTCTATGGATGTGTGTCTTACATTACACTTTGAGATGTAAAGCTGGTTTCTATCAAATACATTTATGTTGGTGGCGGAGAATTTATTCTCTTAGCTTAACACCCTTCTCTGAGACGTACGAGCTCAGAGGTTACGTAGTTGATGGTTACTAGTGATACATTCCCAATTTGGTAATGTGGCATACGAAGTGCGGTTGATCAATTGTTGATCAAAGTGTGGCTTTGTGAAAAAGCGTGGCTTTGTGAAAAAGCGTGGCTTTGTGAAAAAGCGTGGCTTTGTGGACGAGACTTCATCGAGCCTCACACCCCGGAAATGGTCAAAACAGGAAAGATGCAGCAAGGTTATTAGGGGGCAGCGCCCCTTTAGTGTATGTCATTCCTTCTGGATAGAGGTGGTATCATGGTATGGAGCCCAGATACTTAACCTATGTGGTTGCTGCAAATTTATTACTTCGTGGTTGTTGGAATCGAGGATCCTCGGATATAGATCGGTTACGATCGGGGGAAGACATATTCGTGTCAGTAGTTACCCAGTTAGGGGTAACCCGGCCTTGTGTTGGCAGAGATCTAACCGTAATGTTAGGTTATTTCTCGGAACGTCATTCCAGAGGCGTTTCCATGTGGCAATAGGAAGTTCCTTGGCCTGACCATTTGTTGGAAATCCAAACTCCAATACGCACCCTGTACGGTATTAGTTGTAAAACCTGCCATCTAATATGGTAGCTATAGTAGGCATACTATATGGTACATATGCTGGCTAAGATTTATACTCTACTTTCGAAATGTTTTCTACACTATGCACTAATAATAATATCAAAAAGGATTTGATTTTGCGTAGTAAGCATTTTTGACTATCATAAGAAGAAATCTCCTCCAATTCTGCGTTTGCATTGTGTGTGTGGCGGGAGGTCTTATGGTAGTTTCATTTTCCAAAAGCATTGCGAATCTGTTTATTTTCTTTATGAAAAATAACTGTTTTATGATCTCACACCAGTCACCATGACTGACTCGGAGTTTATTGTTTCCCTTCTAAACTCTGGGTGCCCGAAATTTTCCACACGGGCAGCCTAGAGTTATATTATCAGGATATTCTGGAGCTTTGGAAGCAAGCTAGATGGCGAAACGTACATCCGTATTTATTTATTTATTCCGCTGTGTATTCTGTATGAGGACAAGTATATATAACTGTCCATTGTTGTATTGAGTTGTATATTGACTCTGATTGATGTATGTATAAACTGATATAGTTCTTTGTTTTAAAAGACTAGTGATTATCTATTATATGTTGTTCCGCTGCGATATGTGAGATTCTGATATTGTTTCTGTTTCTGATGTTGTTCTGTTGTTCTTCTTTCTTTTTCTTCTATCTTTTCTTCTACCTCTTCTTTTAAACCCTAAGAATTCGGTTTTTCGGCATTCGATGGCTCGACAGTTCATACAGTGGACGTATCGATGTCGATTTTCGAAAGTCGAAGAATTGGGTCCTTACAAAGGTCTTCTTATTGACCTCTGTACATTTAATCTAGTAGTGAATTGTGATGGACGGTACCTCAGTAGCCCAGTCATTAATGGAAACCCAATCTCCAAAAGGTGCCCCACGTATTTAGTTGTATATCTATTATGCTGGAATGTAATTAATGTATCCATTTCGACTATGATTAATATTTGTTTTAAACCATAGAAATTATTATAATATCACACAAGATTTCCTATAAAATAGTTTGATTATCATAAAGTAAAAAATCATCCGTGTTTATATGTGGCATGGTCTCAAGAGAAACCTTTATTTGAATAGTTTTTTAAAGATAAAATTCATTTAATCTGTGTTTCTCATGCTGGTTCATCAGACTGATCCGAGGGTTATTTTCTTATAATGCTCGGGTTAGCTCGAGCATATTTTCTAGATGTATCTGGACACTTTGGAGCTTTTAGAGATGAGATGGATCCTCTAAGACATATTGCCGTATTTTATCTTCCGTTGTTTTGTTCTTATTGTATTTATCAGCATTTGTTTGGACAGGTTATAACTTTCTAGGCTTATGATAGGTCAGTTTTCTCTGATGATATTATGTATGTTAAAGTTCCTTTCTTTTTACAAAGACCTATCGTATATTATATATTACTCGTCACATTATGAGAATTTGTTCTGTATTTTCTGAAACGACCCGCCTTTCTCTCCACAGAAAGACGCATCATTTTTAAGAAAGAAAGGGATAGAAAAGAGAAAAGATAGAGAAGAAAGAACTAACAACATCAGAATCTCATAGCGGAACGAATAAATTATATTAATCACATAAGCTATTACATAATATACAGCATCTATCAGAGTTGCACAGCTTATACATCACATACTAGATAGTTATAACATCTGTCTAGACATTACAACTTAAATACAACACAGAGATACCAAAACAGCGGAAAACTATATATCTACAAACGCTGAAGCCTCCTGCTCCATACCTCCTTCAGAATTCGACACAGCTAACCTGAATCCCTTGGCTACTCGTAAAAATTTGAGTACCCAAGAGTTTAAGAAAAACAGAAAATAAACTCCGGGTCAGACATGGGTCTGGTGTGAGTAACAGGTTAAAGTTGCTTAACTTTGAAAAACCTTTGAAAACAAAAGGTATCTCGTAAGACTTCCCGCACATAAACACGAAAAAGTTTTTACCTTACGATAACCAAAACATTTGATAGGAAATCCAGCGATATTATAATAGGGTCTAGGATTCTCAAATAAATATTCACATAGCTGAAATTGTTACATGATTAAATTATAGCATACTAGCCACAAAGTGGGTTATACAATCAAGTCCGCGATCACTTATTGGAGTTTGGATTCCATACAATGGCAGGGCTACTGGGGTACCGCCCGTCACAGTACGTGGCCTAGATCACCGTACCGAGGATCACACCCAATCCCCTGCAACACAAAGCCGGAACCATCCCTTACTGGATAATCCCGAACAAGACAACCCCAGCAGTTGTTGCAATCAACTGCCCACACAGCCAAAATAATAAGAAGGGACCACTAGAAAGGGGAAATCTTGTCCTACTTGGGTGCTACCCATTTAACCTTGCTGCACCTCCCCTGTTTTAGCCATTCCCGATTGATGAGGCTTGAGGCTACGATTACCTTATCAGAACACATCACTTAGAATGCTCATCGTCCACCTGATAATGTTCTGAAAACATTCAATCCATACAAGTTCGTTCCGGGTTCGAACGAAACCGAAGGCATTACCTCGTTACACTCATTTTGGAATCACCCTCAGAGTTAACTACAATAACCCTTGCACTCTGAATCTTCCTCTTCACTTGAGATTCATGACCTATCGTTTAACTTGGATCGATGTGGTTTTTGGATAATCAAATTTGATACCTGATCCCGGTCTCATCGAAATCCAAACGTATCTTAAAGGCGAAGTTATTTTAAAGTTAAAACAATTCAATTCTATTATCTATATTCACACAGATAGATAATTCACAATATCTCAATAGATAACTCATATCATTACAATTTAACCAAAGCATCTCAATATCACAGATCAATACATATCTCATATCAAAGATATCAAACCATTTAAGGCAATCAATGTCATCCAACCATACATAAGAAAAGATATATTAATCACACCATCTTTAATTAATTTAAAATGAATTAAAATAATTACTTCATCTCTAATCAATTTAAAATAAAATTAATTAATTTCTTTCATCACATAAATCTTGCTTACTTAATCATTAATTAAACCATTTAATTAATCATACTCTAAGTACCCATCTTAATTAATCATCCTTGATTAATTATCCTTTAATTACTTTAAGTAATTAATCCTTAATTAATTATATAAATTAATTATTCTTAACCATTACAGTAATTAACCTTTAATTACTTCATTAATTAATTAATTATAATTAATTACATTAATCCTTAATTAATTACATTAATTAATTACTTTATAATCACTTATCATTGATTAATTAATCTTAATTAATCAACCTTTGATTATATCATTAATTACATTAATTAATGATCCTTTAATCACTTCTTAATTAATTATTAATAATTAATCTTTAATTAATCTTTATTCATTAATCAACCTTGATAAATCACATTCTGTAATTAACTACTCTTAATTACTTCATTAAATAAATTAATTACTACTTAATTAATTATCTTTAATTAATCCCTTGATTAATTACAAAAAGTAATTAAACTTAAATTACTTCCATTAAATAATCACCCTTCAATTAATTACATCTAGTAATTACCCATTAATTACTTCATTAAGTAAATACACTTATTAGTTACATTAAGTAATTACACTTATCAAATCATCAAGTGATTATCTTATATTAATTAAACTTAATTAATTAACTTAAACTAATCTCATTAAACTTAATTAATTACAATGAGTAATTAATCCCTTAATTACTTTCATTAAGTAATTATACTTAAACAATTCCATAAATGATTATCCTTAATTAATTAATCTAATTAATTATCAAAATTTATTCACATTAATTAATTATTTATTAATCCTAAGTTGATAATCTTCATTAACTATTAACAATTATTTAATTACTTTTCTTAAGTAATTAAACTTTAATTAACCATTATTAGTTACAAATTAATAAATTCTTAATTACCAAGTTAAACAACTTAACCGTTTTCTTAGCCTATAACCCACAAAACCCCGAGCCAAAACTCACAAATCTTCGAGCATCTCACGCGACTGACTCGAGAAAAACTCGAGTACCCTTCTTCTCTGATCCCAAACTTCACCAGATACAAAAATGCACTGTGCACATGCACGGTGGCTCCGACCACCTCTGGTCAACGTCGCGACATTCCCAAAGTCGGCGACCACATCCTCTGATCATCCAACCCCAACTTCTTCGATCCTCACTCAAAATCGAATTCGAGCATCATAGCACAAAACTGGAACCAAACCATAACCTTGGAAAACCCCTCGAACTCACGCCTCTGATCACCGGAATGCCTGAGCCTCCATCCACGACCTCGCCAACTCCCCCGCTACCATTTCCCAAAGTCTGGTGGAACTCGATCCACCAGAGACGTCGATGTCTAAACTTCCGACCATCCCATAAACTAGGGTTACATACTATTTCGACCACCAGCCGCCGCCACATTGATTTGCTCACCCATCTGATAATTTTCCACACATCTCCGATCACTCCACTACCACCAGTGAAGACCCCGACCATTCCGTCCCCTCAGATCATCAGAAACTACCCAGAACACCAAATCTAAACAAACTAGAACTGCTCCCTCAATTCAATGTTAAAAATTATGATTCCACTTTTAAAAATCAAGTTTTAGTTTAGGGATTCAGATCATATACCTGAATCATTGAATTAGGATGTTTAAATTTTTGACATAACTAATACTAGCCTGTTCTTTTGGTTTCCAAAGGCAATCAAAATTCATTTCAACTTATTTATAATTTTTAAACATAAATTTATACTGAAACAAACAACTTTTGTTTAAGACTTAAGTCCAAACAGTGATTGGTTCAAGAGAATTTGAATTTTGTTTAAAAATCTTAGTTTGAAAACAAAGAACAGAGGGATCTCAGAAAACAGACATGCACACATATCCATACATCCATATATACAGAGAAAATCCACTTATATATATATACACAAAGCATACTTATTTCCAGTATTCACATGCATCCAGATATTCATATACTTAAGCTTTTAAAAAAAATGTTACTCACCAGAAATTAGTTGAACAGAGCTTTAAACTGAGATGTTTTGAAAACTTGAATTGCTCTAGATTTTGAAACTTGAATGCTGATCTTTCGAAAATTGAAGCTTGATGATATAAGTTGAAGATTTGATAAACTGTTGTTTACTTTGCTTCAGATCAGGTATGATTGCTTTGGAATTTGTGGTTGAAGAAAAGTTACAGGCTTTTGTTCTTAATTTTGAAAATGGTTTACAGGTTATTGATTTTGATTAATCTCTGGTTTGAGGAATGTTTGATTATCAGATTTGTTTTGAGAATTTGTTACAACTGAAGTTTCTTGTATTAGAATTGAAGAATAGAAAAGAAAATAGAAGAGAAGGAGAGCATGTTTTTATATAGGCTAAATTAGATTTATTAAAAATAAAAGAAAACTAAATTTAAAAATGACACTTGTTAAGCAAACTCAACATTTGTCATTACACTAGTTTATTAATTAACACTTGTTGCTTGTAATACCCCAAGATTATGGGGAAAATTCTTTTAAATAAATGATTAAAATTCTGGGGGAAAATCAGAATTATTATATAGGTGGGATTTTCAGTGGTGCAAGGTTGTGTGCATGTGTGTACGTGCACACTAGTTATGGCACTAAGAGAAAATCCAGAATTCCTGAATAATAAAACAAGGAAGGAAAACATTTAGATAGAATGTTTTAAATAAAGGAAATATAGGCCTAGGCATGAATATTAAAATTCCTGAGGATGTGTGTATATATATATATATTTATATATATATATGCATATATATTACTTATCTGAAAATTAAGACAGAAGAGAACATTGATTTACAATGAATAAGTGGAATTTTATTTGAATAATAGGTGTGTAGAAATGCACATAAGTATGCACATGTTTTCTGCAAATAAAAGGTTAAAGTTAAATTAACACCCATAGTTGTATAAATGTATATATATATATATATATCCAGATATTATTTGAGCAGAAAATTAATAAAGGAATCACTAAAATAGTAAGAACCAAAGTGCAAGAAAGCAAATGTACATAGGCAGAAAATAGAAAGTCACACCATTATCATGTTTGAGGTAAGTATAATAAAAATACTTAAAGTAATCACTTTCTGGAAAGAAAAGAAAATGGGCACAATTTAGCCTTGTTTTAAAATATTGGCCGGGACATTAAGGGTTAGTAGGGAGGGAATATGCAATGCCAAATGCATGATTCTGGTCTAGGCTAAAATAGGGATTTTGCATCACCCAAAACCCTAGATAGAACCTTTATTTAAACCAAGAGCCTAACCAGAAAACTGCTCTCTCACTAATTAATCAACCTAAGGAAGAAGAGGAAGAAAAGGCTAAAGATTTGAGGGGTTTTCTGGATTAAGCTTGTGTAAGCATTTAGGTGAGTATCCTCACTCATACACATGGCATTAAGACCTGGGATTAGGCAGCCAAGCTTTTATATGCTATATTTTGCATGTTTTGATTTACAAACTATGTTGGCTACTGATGGTTTCATGAATGCTTGATGAGATATGATCTGCTATGCTGGATGTATAACTTTGTTGTTCTATTTTCATCTCTGTATGTTATACCAAAACCTTAAAGAACATATAATAGAGTATTTGTAACTAGTCTGAATCATGGCTTAAGACAAAGAATGAAAAATAAACTATGAGCTGCATATACATTGGTATGGTGCTGAGGCTTGAAATAATTGGTTAAGGGTGCAATGGAGTCTTTCTCTATAAGTGCTGAGCCATAAACCAAACAGAAACTTACAAGCCTAAAAACTATGTTTGAACAAGATTAAAAATCTGGCAAAACATAGTTGCTTGCAAAATCAAAATAAACCCAATAGAGCCATGCATTTATTCTCAGTTGCAAACATTCTGGTATATGCTTGAATAGGGTGTTTATATGCTAAATAATGTGAGATGGAATGACTGGGGTGTTATACCTCCAGAAAGTAACCTTTAACTTGCTTGCAATATTATGTCTGCAAGGTAACTAGTATGCTTCATGTGTACAGGTGGTTTGTACACCTAGCTATCATTGATAGAATGAACATAAATACACTTAGTAATATAACTAAGGATTTTGTGCCAAGAAGGCTGCTGGAATGCTTGTCCTATTTGAAGTAGACAAGTTGGCACATGGCTTGTTTAAGTCCTGAGATCTTTGTGCCATGATGTTAATTAGTTCATGGCAATGTGTCCCTTTGATTCCTTATAGCAGATGAGGCCAGGAATTTATAAGAAGAAGATAAAGGCAACCTTAGTAGTTCCAGATGAAAGTTGTTTTAATGCACATGTTTGCTCTTATGTTTTGTATATGATAATACCTGTCAAGTATGCAAAGTATATTTATGCTGTATCCTTAGCTTAATATCATGGATATGTTAGAAATGCTCACACCAGATCATAGATCTGACCCTTATTGCTCATGGCACATGGGGGTGTCTCATTTATAATGGGGCAGCCACTAATGCTTTTGCAGGTTGTGATGGAGCTAAGTAAGCAAGATTAAAAAGATATGGAATAGAGGATGCTAAGATAATTAGAAATAAAAGCTAGAATGTGTTAATTCATGCATGTATTCCCTGATTGATATGGCTATCTAAATGTATTAAGTAGGAAGAACTTGTAAGAGACATATGCTATGTTGTTTCTGGTTATTTCTGATTTGGTATGTATTAAGGATATTGATGTTAAACTGATTTGAAAACCTATTTGCTAAAGTTGTTTTGATTTAGGGGAAAAATCTGGATTTTATAAGCATAATCATTTTATGATGATTTCAGTTAATCCTGAGTCCTTTCAAAAAAAAAGAATATAGATATATAGAAAATTATATTGGGAAAACCCAGAAAAGAATTAAACTGCTATATTTTCAATTTATGATATTGATATATGTCCAAATGCAAGAAAAAGTGTTTATACCCTGAAGATGTATTTTTTTTAAAAGAGAATTATGGTTAGGAAGAATGATATATATCTGATCACAAGGTGTCTGATTCATACAAATATATAAGAACATGCTTTTGAAAAGGAGAGGTACCAATGTTTGTGTATATTCTGGGTTGTAAAATGCAAACAAGAGAATGGTCAGATTAACCACATGGTTAGACCATAGGTTAGGCCAAATGATTCACTTCAAACCAATGAAGCAAGGGAACATTTGAGCTCAGTTTTCTGGAAAATGAGCCAAGACATTGACATGTACATGTATATCTGTGTACATGTTGATATTTGGGCAAAAACATAATTATAAATTCCTAGAACAGTTGTAGGAAAGGATTTCAAAAATAATGAAGCAAGAAATATTGTTTTGCATGATAGATTATAAGTAAAAATTGAGTATATATGGGCAGATATAGGTAGGTATCAGATTCCAAACCATACAGGAGAAAATAAAAAGAAAAACAAAAATTGTGTTTGAACCGACCAGCATAGTACTCGAACTCGTGACCTCTCATGTATAAGTTAGGCGCGTTTCCATTACGCCTAGATGTTGCTTGTGTTCACTTATGATCCACTTTCTTTTAACCTGAGTTGGATACTATCCAGACTTTAAGACAATCATCTATATTATAAGCTTGCTTTGCACTGATTATTGCTTGATCATTTCTTAGTTATAATAACAGCCTAAAGTACATATTTCCAGTGGACACTATAGTCAAAAATCAGGATACAATAAGTAATCTTTTAAAAAGGGAATTTATCACATTTTAATAGATTTAAAAAGTATTTCTACTTAATATCATGCTCTGATTCAAGTAGAATATAACATAGATATCTTCATATATGTATGTTAAGAATGATTTAGAATTAAAACAATATTTTTATATTGTGAAAGATCCTGGATATATTTTGTTTATTAGAGAAAGAAAATGACCCTGGGAAATATATTTGTAATGGATGATATATCTATATATCATCTCGAAAAAAAAAAAATCACTAATGAAATTAGTGTGTAAATAGGAGGGTCTTTTCATTTGGTATCAGAGCTATGTTTTAATTAACATAGCAAAATGTTTGTATGCTTATGTTTATACTAGGTTTGTTTGTATATTTGACTGTTTATAAGTATTCCCTGAATGTATGTATGTGTGTGCATGTGACATACACAATGATTAAATAGGAAAGATACAACCAATTTAAAATTAAAGCTAAGTGTTATAAACTAATAAGATGAAATACATATACTTTTAGAAATATGGTAGGAAGAGGGTCTCATCATCAAGGAGGATCTAGCACACCACAAATGCTTGACATGCAGGAATTTGTGAGAGTTTTGAGAGATGGAATTGGGCACAGACCTGAGAACCCATATGAGGAGCTCTCCAAGTTAGTGAAGACTTATACCAACTTGGGAGGCAAGAGCTTTGAAGGAACTGAAAGTGTAATGGAGATTCAAGCATGGCTGAGGACATTAGAGAGGATCTTCACTGATATGCAACTAGATGACCAAAGGAAGAGGCAAGTGGCCTCATGGCAATTAAAAGGTGCAGCTTTGAGTTGGTGGGAGGTGATCATAGCTGGCCGGAATGAAAATGATATTAATTGGAATCAATTTAAGGAGATGTTAGAGGCAAGGTTTGTTCCAGCCTCAGCAAAAACCACTTTACTTGAGGAGTTCATCAAACTTAGACAGGGGACTATGAATGTCACAGAATACACCCAGAAGTTTGAGGGATTGTCAACCTATGGGGCAATGTTAGTAGCTGATGAAGCATCCAAAAATGATAGATACATCAAGGGATTGAACCCAGGGCTTAGCAGGGCTATATTACCTTATGCTGACAGAACTTTTGATCAAGTGATAGATTTGGCTCTGAAGATTGAGCAGCATGACAAGGAAAGAGATAAGTTTAGGAGCTTCAAAAACAATAGCAACAAGAAGAACAAAGGGAAGTACCATCCTTATGATAAGAAGAAAGGAGAGGCAGATGGTAAGAAGGCAGTAGATGCAAAGCCCAATGAAGCCAAAAGAAAAATAGTTTGCAACCATTGTGGGAAAGAAGGCCATATTAAGCCAAGATGCCCAGAGCTTAAAGGGGGAGCTTTCAAATGCTTTCTATGTGGGAAGGAAGGGCATATGAAAAGAAATTGCCCAGAATACAAGCAACAAGGGAAAGTGGCAAACCTGGAAGGTAGGGGCAAGGCCATAATTGAGGCTAATGTTGAAAACCATGGGCAAGTGGAAGGTACACTATTTATTTGTACCATACCTTTAGCTGTAATATATGATACCGGGGCAACCCACTCACTCATTTCCCATGAAATAGTTAAAAGGTTGAAAATGAACTGCAATTTGGCTGAAATACCTCTGTTAATACAAAGCCCTTTAGGAAGTTCTAGTGTATTAGATATGGTTTGTGTGGATGTGAATTTGAACATAGGGGGAAACACATTTGTTTCCAATTTATATGTTCTAAATTTCCCAAATATAGGAGTTATATTAGGGGCAGATTGGCTAAGACAATTCAAAGCCATAATTGACCTAGATGCATCCACCATCTCACTACAAAATTCTAAAGGCCAAAGGGTTACAATTCTATGTGAACCTATCAAAGAAAACAGTCTAAATCATTTAATTGAATTAGAAAATAATCCCAAGGAAATAGCTATTAATGAAATCCCCATAGTTAAAGAATACTTGGATGTATTTGGGGAAGTAAAAGGTGTCCCACACCATAGACCTGTTGAGTTCCAGATTGACCTTATGCCTGGGGCTAGCCCAGTTATCAAAAAGCCTACAAGGATGGGGCCAAGTGAATTAAAGGAGCTAAAGAACCAACTGGAAGAATTAGAAGCCAAGGGGTTTATAAGGCCAAGTAATTCATGCTGGGGTGCTCCTGTAGTATTTGTTAAAAAGCATGATGGTACTTTAAGAATGTGTATAGATTATAGAGAATTAAACAAAGTAACCATCAAAAACAAATACCCATTACCCAGGATAGATGATCTCTTTGATCAACTCAGTGGAGCTAAAGTGTTTTCTAGGCTAGACTTGGCATCTGGATTTCATCAGATGAAGGTTGAGGAATCAAGTGTTAAATATACAGCATTCAACACAAGATATGGTTTGTATGAGTTTCTGGTTATGCCATTTGGGCTAACAAATGCCCCTTCTTACTTTGTAGACCTAATGAATAGGATATTCAAAGATTACTTGGACAAGTTTGTTCTGATTTTTATAGATGATATTCTAATCTACTCTAAAACAATAGAGGAACATGAGAACCACTTACATTTGGTCTTATCTAGATTAAGAGAAAAAGATTTGAAAGCAAAGTTCTCTAAGTGTGTGTTCTGGCAAGAGGAAGTACACTTTCTTGGACATGTTGTCTCTGCTAGAGGAATTTCTGTAAACCCCAATAAGATAGTAGCAATCCAAGCATGGAAGAAGCCTAACAATGTTAGTGAAGTTAGGTCATTCATGGGGATGGAAGGATACTATAGGAGGTTCATACAAGGATTTTCTAAAATAGCAATGCCACTCACTAACCTGACTAGGAAGAACCAAAAGTTTATATGGACTGATAAGTGTGAACAAGCTTTCACCCAGATCAAGGAGGCTTTGGTAAAATCACCAGTGTTGAGAGTACCAGAAGGCAATGAGGGATTAGTTGTATATACAGATGCATGTGGGTCAGGGCTAGGGGCTGTGTTGATGCAGCAAGATCAGGTCATAGCCTATGCATCTAGACAACTAAAACCCCATGAAACTAGATATGCAACTCATGATCTTGAGTTGGTAGCAGTAGTTTATGCCTTGAAGCTTTGGAGGCATTACTTATTAGGTGCAAAGTTCATTTTATACACTGATCACAAGGCCTTAAAGTATCTCTTTTCACAGAAAGATTTAAATATGAGACAACACAGATGGGTCGAATTTCTTGCTGCTTATGACTTAGATATACTTTATACACCAGGCAAGGCTAATAAAGTGGCAGATGCATTGAGTAGGCAGCATGCAAAAGTGGCCATGTTGATGATGGAGGAGTTTAGAGACTTGACCATGCTCACTGATTTGGAAATAGATGAGAGCAGTGGGATAAGTATGGAGATAATTGAGGAAGAAAGGAGTAAAGGAAGGTTAAGTTTAATTACTTTACAATCAAATTTGGCCTTGAAGGTGGCAAAGATGCAAGAAGAAGATCAAGACTTAGCAGAAAAGAGGTCTCTCCTATTAAAGAAGGAGGAAGTGAAGGATTATCACATTGATGTAAAAGGATACTTAAGGTACAAGGGTAGGATATGTGTCCCAAACATCATAGAATTGAAAGAAGAAATCCTTAATGAGTACCATAGGAGCAAATATTCCATACATCCAGGCAGCACCAAGATGTACCAAAACTTAAAAAGGGACTATTGGTGGAAGGGAATGAAGTCTAATGAAGCTAGATATGTTGCTAAGTGCATGGTTTGTCAACAAATAAAAGCTGAGACCCAAAGACCTTCAGGGTTGTTGCAGCCACTTAGTATACCACAGTGGAAGTGGGAAGACATATCTATGGATTTTATAGATGGTCTTCCTAGATCCAAGAGGGGAAATACAAGTATTTGGGTGATTGTAGATAGGCTGACTAAAGTAGCCCACTTCATACCAGTAAAAGCAGACAGAAATGCACCTAGGCTAGCCCAAACTTTTATGAGAGAAGTGGTAAAATTGCATGGTGTTCCTAAAACTATAGTGAGTGATAGGGATACAATCTTCACTTCAAGATTCTGGAAGAGCTTCCAAGAAGCTATGGGGAGTGAATTGTGCCTAAGCACTGCTTATCACCCCCAATCAGATGGGCAAACAGAAGTGGTAAACAAGATTTTAGAGGATTTGCTTAGAGCATGTGTGTTAGACTTTGGAGGAAATTGGGAGGACCACCTCCATTTGGCTGAGTTCACATACAATAATAGCCACCAAAGTACAATTGGAATGGCACCCTTTGAAGCCCTATATGGAAAGCCATGTCTATCACCTATGTGTTGGGCTGAGGCAGGAGAGAAAGCTATCCTAGGGCCAGAATATGTCAAGGACATCACAGAGAAAATAGGACTGGTGAGAAAGAGGATGGCAGTAGCTCAAGATAGGCAAAAGAAGTATGCTGATGCAAAGAGGAAGTCAGTGGAATTCAAAGTAGGTGATTATGTCTTCATTAAGGTTTCACCAATGAAGAAAGTCTTGAGATTTGGCAAGCAGGGGAAACTCAGACCCAGATATGTTGGACCATACAAGATTTTGGAGAGGATAGGCTCACTAGCCTATAAGCTGGAGCTTCCAGAGAAGATGAGTGCAATGCACAATGTGTTTCATGTGTCACAACTAAGGAGATGGGTACATGACAAGGAGGAAATCTTAGAAAAGCCTACTGAAGTTCAGATTAATCCAGATCTAATCTATGAGAAAGAGCCAGTGGGAATTGTGGCAAGGGAAGAAAAGAAATTAAGAAACAAAACATTGAAGCTTGTAAAGATTCAATGGAGTATAGATCCTAGTGATTGTACTTGGGAGCTAGAGGATAAAATCAGGATGGATTACCCTAGGCTCTTTGCAAATTTAAAAGGTAAATTCTTAGATTACTAAGAAAGTTTAATATGTATGATAGATAGTGAATAATTGATTTGCTCATGCATATTTGAATAATTTTTCCCTAAGAAAGTAGAAGTACTCAAAGAATATGTTGCAAATTGTGAGGGCACAATTCCTAAAAGAAGGGGTGATTGTAATACCCCAAGATTATGGGGAAAATTCTTTTAAATAAATGATTAAAATTCTGGGGGAAAATCAGAATTATTACATAGGTGTGATTTTCAGTGGTGCAAGGTTGTGTGCATGTGTGTACGTGCACACTAGTTATGGCACTAAGAGAAAATCCAGAATTCCTGAATAATAAAACAAGGAAGGAAAACATTTAGATAGAATGTTTTAAATAAAGGAAATATAGGCCTAGGCATGAATATTAAAATTCCTGAGGATGTGTGTATATATATATATTTATATATATATGCATATATATTACTTATCTGAAAATTAAGACAGAAGAGAACATTGATTTACAATGAATAAGTGGAATTTTATTTGAATAATAGGTGTGTAGAAATGCACATAAGTATGCACATGTTTTCTGCAAATAAAAGGTTAAAGTTAAATTAACACCCATAGTTGTATAAATGTATATATATATATATATATATATCCAGATATTATTTGAGCAGAAAATTAATAAAGGAATCACTAAAATAGTAAGAACCAAAGTGCAAGAAAGCAAATGTACATAGGCAAAAAATAGAAAGTCACACCATTATCATGTTTGAGGTAAGTATAATAAAAATACTTAAAGTAATCACTTTCTGGAAAGAAAAGAAAATGGGCACAATTTAGCCTTGTTTTAAAATATTGGCCGGGACATTAAGGGTTAGTAGGGAGGGAATATGCAATGCCAAATGCATGATTCTGGTCTGGGCTAAAATAGGGATTTTGCATCACCCAAAACCCTAGATAGAACCTTTATTTAAACCAAGAGCCTAACCAGAAAACTGCTCTCTCACTAATTAATCAACCTAAGGAAGAAGAGGAAGAAAAGGCTAAAGATTTGAGGGGTTTTCTGGATTAAGCTTGTGTAAGCATTTAGGTGAGTATCCTCACTCATACACATGGCATTAAGACCTGGGATTAGGCAGCCAAGCTTTTATATACTATATTTTGCATGTTTTGATTTACAAACTATGTTGGCTACTGATGGTTTCATGAATGCTTGATGAGATATGATCTGCTATGCTGGATGTATAACTTTGTTGTTCTATTTTCATCTCTGTATGTTATACCAAAACCTTAAAGAACATATAATAGAGTATTTGTAACTAGTCTGAATCATGGCTTAAGACAAAGAATGAAAAAAAAAACTATGAGCTGCATATACATTGGTATGGTGCTGAGGCTTGAAATAATTGGTTAAGGGTGCAATGGAGTCTTTCTCTATAAGTGCTGAGCCCTAAACCAAACAGAAACTTACAAGCCTAAAAACTATGTTTGAACAAGATTAAAAATCTGGCAAAACATAGTTGCTTGCAAAATCAAAATAAACCCAATAGAGCCATGCATTTATTCTCAGTTGCAAACATTCTGGTATATGCTTGAATAGGGTGTTTATATGCTAAATAATGTGAGATGTAATGACTGGGGTGTTATACCTCCAGAAAGTAACCTTTAACTTGCTTGCAATATTATGTCTGCAAGGTACCTAGTATGCTTCATGTGTACAGGTGGTTTGTACACCTAGCTATCATTGATAGAATGAACATAAATACACTTAGTAATATAACTAAGGATTTTGTGCCAAGAAGGCTGCTGGAATGCTTGTCCTATTTGAAGTAGACAAGTTGGCACATGGCTTGTTTAAGTCCTGAGATCTTTGTGCCATGATGTTAATTAGTTCATGGCAATGTGTCCCTTTGATTCCTTATAGTAGATGAGGCCAGGAATTTATAAGAAGAAGAAAAAGGCAACCTTAGTAGTTCCAGATGAAAGTTGTTTTAATGCACATGTTTGCTCTTATGTTTTGTATATGATAATACCTGTCAAGTATGCAAAGTATATTTATGCTGTATCCTTAGCTTAATATCATGGATATGTTAGAAATGCTCACACCAGATCATAGATCTGACCCTTATTGCTCATGGCACATGGGGGTGTCTCATTTATAATGGGGCAGCCACTAATGCTTTTGCAGGTTGTGATGGAGCTAAGTAAGCAAGATTAAAAAGATATGGAATAGAGGATGCTAAGATAATTAGAAATAAAAGCTAGAATGTGTTAATTCATGCATGTATTCCCTGATTGATATGGCTATCTAAATGTATTAAGTAGGAAGAACTTGTAAGAGACATATGCTATGTTGTTTCTGGTTATTTCTGATTTGGTATGTATTAAGGATATTGATGTTAAACTGATTTGAAAACCTATTTGCTAAAGTTGTTTTGATTTAGGGGAAAAATCTGGATTTTATAAGCATAATCATTTTATGATGATTTCAGTTAATCCTGAGTCCTTTCAAAAAAAAAAGAATATAGATATATAGAAAATTATATTGGGAAAACCCAGAAAAGAATTAAACTGCTATATTTTCAATTTATGATATTGATATATGTCCAAATGCAAGAAAAAGTGTTTATACCCTGAAGATGTATTTTTTTTTAAAAGAGAATTATGGTTAGGAAGAATGATATATATCTGATCACAAGGTGTCTGATTCATACAAATATATAAGAACATGCTTTTGAAAAGGAGAGGTACCAATGTTTGTGTATATTCTGGGTTGTAAAATGCAAACAAGAGAATGGTCAGATTAACCACATGGTTAGACCATAGGTTAGGCCAAATGATTCACTTCAAACCAATGAAGCAAGGGAACATTTGAGCTCAGTTTTCTGGAAAATGAGCCAAGACATTGACATGTACATGTATATCTGTGTACATGTTGATATTTGGGCAAAAACATAATTATAAATTCCTAGAACAGTTGTAGGAAAGGATTTCAAAAATAATGAAGCAAGAAATATTGTTTTGCATGATAGATTATAAGTAAAAATTGAGTATATATGGGCAGATATAGGTAGGTATCAGATTCCAAACCATACAGGAGAAAATAAAAAGAAAAACAAAAATTGTGTTTGAACCGACCAGCATAGTACTCGAACTCGTGACCTCTCATGTATAAGTTAGGCGCGTTTCCATTACGCCTAGATGTTGCTTGTGTTCACTTATGATCCACTTTCTTTTAACCTGAGTTGGATACTATCCAGACTTTAAGACAATCATCTATATTATAAGCTTGCTTTGCACTGATTATTGCTTGATCATTTCTTAGTTATAATAACAGCCTAAAGTACATATTTCCAGTGGACACTATAGTCAAAAATCAGGATACAATAAGTAATCTTTTAAAAAGGGAATTTATCACATTTTAATAGATTTAAAAAGGATTTCTACTTAATATCATGCTCTGATTCAAGTAGAATATAACATAGATATCTTCATATATGTATGTTAAGAATGATTTAGAATTAAAACAATATTTTTATATTGTGAAAGATCCTGGATATATTTTGTTTATTAGAGAAAGAAAATGACCCTGGGAAATATATTTGTAATGGATGATATATCTATATATCATCTCGAAAAAAAAAAAATCACTAATGAAATTAGTGTGTAAATAGGAGGGTCTTTTCATTGCTATTAAGCCTTAGAGATTTACACGTGTCCTTTAAGTAATCTTTATTTATTTTAAATGTTAATATAAAGCCTTTTATACTTAATTTACTAATAAATAAATACTTATCTAAATATACATATACAAACTTCTTAAAGAAAATATTATAAAACAAATTATATACAAATAAAATCTTATACCTATATTTTTAAATCCAAAATATTTTAAAATATCTATCCTTTGAATTTCAAAATTAAATCCAAATTCAAATTAAATTTAAAAATCCAATTTAAAGTCAACTTATATATATACATATATAATAACACATTCAATATGAAAATAACAATTCTATTATTCTTTAAAATCTATTTATATCTATATATAAAAATAACTCATTATTATTGTTTGAAAATAACAATTTTGCCATTTTTAAATAGCTTTGAAAAATATTAAATTAAATTTAAACATAACTTCCAAATTACCAAAATATATATATTAGAATTTGAAAACATGTTTTTATTTGTTAAATGCAAACCAAAGCTTTTCTATTTACAATATATATACATTATAAATAGAAAACATTTTATTAGCTTTAAAAGGTAAATTTTACCAATTGAATATTTATAAAAGAAGATTATTAAATCAATTTAAATACTTATTAATAAAGATTATCAAATTGTTATTGCCCAAAATCTCGGGTCATCACATTCCTCCTCCCTTAAAAGAATTTCGTCCCCGAAATTTAAAAGCAAAGATAATTTAATTATCCAACAAAGGTTTTTATTTCCAAACAACAAAGCATACATATCAACCCTATACTAACAACCATAGCAACCAATTCATTCAAACAAACAAATCTAACTAACTATCCTAAAACAATGTCGCAAAGCTCACTCAAGGCAGTATTGGGTTTACAGCCTCAATAGATACTCTTCCATTAGCGGTAGTCGTGCTACACACACCACTGCCCCTTCTACTTCTAGAACTCATGTTGGCAACCCGAACAGGTAACCCAACAAATAGGTAGAAATATATATATATATATATATATATATATATATATCAAAATTACAAGTACGCTCTCTCAAGAAAGAAGTCACTCCAAAGCCTAGGTATTCACTCAACCTAGAGCTCTGATACTAACTGAAACGACCCGCCTTTCTCTCCATAGAAAGACACATCATTTTTAAGAAAGAAAGGGATAGAAAAGAGAAAAGATAGAGAAGAAAGAACTAACAACATCAGAATCTCACAGCGGAACGAATAAATTATATTAATCACATAAGCTATTACATAATATACAACATCTATCAGAGTTACACAGCTTATACATCACATACTAGACAGTTATAACATCTGTCTAGACATTACAACTTAAATACAACACAGAGATACCAACACAGCGGAAAACTATATATCTACAAACGCTGAAGCCTCCTGCTCCATACCTCCTTCAGAATTCGTCAAAGCTAACCTGAATCCCTTGGCTACTCGTAAAAATTTGAGTACCCAAGAGTTTAAGAAAAACAGAAAATAAACTCCGGGTCAGACATGGGTCTGGTGTGAGTAACAGGTTAAAGTTGCTTAATTTTGAAAAACCTTTGAAAACAAAAGGTATCTCGTAAGACTTCCCGCACATAAACACAGAAAAGTTTTTACCTTACGATAACCAAAACATTTGATAGGAAATCCAGCGATATTATAATAGGGTCTAGGATTCTCAAATAAATATTAGCATAGCTAAAATTGTTACATGATTAAATTCCAACATACTAGCCACAAAGTGGATTATACAATCAAGTCCGCGATCACTTATTGGAGTTTCGATTCCATACAATGGCAGGGCTACTGGGGTACCTCCCGTCACAGTACGTGGCCAAGATCACCGTACCGAGAATCACTCCCAATCCCCTGCAACACAAAGCCGGAACCATCCCTTACCGGATAATCCCGAACAAGACAACCACATCAGTTTTTGCAATCAACTGCCCACACAGCCGAAATAATAAGAAGGGACCTCTAGAACGGGGAAATCTTGTCCTACTTGGGTGCTACCCACTTAACCTTGCAGCACCTCCCCTGTTTTAGCCATTCCCGGTTGATGAGGCTTGAGGCTACGATTACCTTATCAAAACACATCACTTAGAATGCTCATCATCCACCTAACGATGTTCAGAAAACATTCAATCCATACAAGTTCGTTCCGGGTTCGAACGAAACCGAAGGCATTACCTCGTTACACTCATTTTGGAATCACCCTCACAGTTAACGACAATAACCCTTGCACTCTGAATCTTCCTCTTCACTTGAGATTCAAGACCTATCGTTTAACTTGGATCGATGTGGTTTTCGGATAATCAAATTTGATACCCGATCCCGGTCTCATCGAAATCCAAACTTATCTTAAAGGCCAAGTTATTTTAATGTTAAAACAATTCAATTCTATTATCTATATTCACACAAATAGATAATTCACAATATCTCAATAGATAACTCATATCATTACAATTCAACCAAAGCATCTCAATATCACAGATCAATACATATCTTATATCAAAGATATCAAACCATTTAAGGCAATCAATGTCATCCAACCATACATAAGCAAAGATATATTAATCACACCATCTTTAATTAATTTAAAATGAATTAAAATAATTACTTCATCCCTAATTAATTTAAAATAAGTTAAATTAATTTCTTTCATCGCATAAATCTTGCTTACTTAATCATTAATTAAACCAATTAATTAATCATACTCTAAGTACCCATCTTAATTAATCATCCTTGATTAATTATCCTTTAATTACTTTAAGTAATTAATCCTTAATTAATTATATAAATTAATTATTCTTAACCATTACAGTAATTAACCTTTAATTACTTCATTAATTAATTAATTATAATTAATTACATTAATCCTTAATTAATTACATTAATTAATTACTTTATAATCACTTATCATTGATTAATTAATCTTAATTAATCAACCTTTAATTATATCATTAATTACATTAATTAATGATCCTTTAATCACTTCTTAATTAATTATTAATAATTAATCTTTAATTAATCTTTATTCATTAATCAACCTTGATAAATCACATTCTGTAATTAACTACTCTTAATTACTTCATTAAATAAATTAATTACTCCTTAATTAATTATCTTTAATTAATCCCTTGATTAATTACAAAAAGTAATTAAAATTAAATTAATTCCATTAAATAATCACCCTTCAATTAATTACATCCAGTAATTACCCATTAATTACTCCACTAAGTAATTACACTTATTAGTTACATTAAGTAATTACACTTATCAAATCATCAAGTGATTATCTTATATTAATTAAACTTAATTAATTAACTTAAACTAATCTCATTAAAATTAATTAATTACAATGAGTAATTAATCCCTTAATTACTTTCATTAATTAATTATACTTAAACAATTCCACAAATGATTATCCTTAATTGATTAATCTAATTAATTATCAAAATTTATTCACATTAATTATTTATTTATTAATCCCAAGTTGATGATCTTCATTAACTATTAACAATTCTTTAATTACTTTTCTTAAGTAATTAAACTTTAATTAACCATTATTAATTACAAATTAATAAATTCTAAATTACCAAGTTAAACAACTTAACCGTTTTTCTTAGCCCATAACCCATAAAACCCCGAGCCAAAACTCACAAATCTTCGAGCATCTCACGCGAATGACTCGAGAAAAACTCGAGTACCCTTCTTCTCTGATCCCAAACTTCACCAGATAAAAAAATGCACCGTGCACATGCACGGTGGCTCCGACCACCTCTAGTCAACGTCGTGACATTCCCAAAGTCGGTGACCACATCCTCTGATGATCCAACCCCAACTTCTTCGATCCTCACTCAAAATCGAATTCGAGCATCATAGAATAAACCTGGAACCAAACCATAACCTGGGAAAATCACTCGAACTCACGCCTCTGATCACCGAAATGCCTGAGCCTCCGTCCACGACCTCGCCAACTCCCCCGCTACCGTTTCCCAAAGTCTGGTGGAACTGGATCCACCAGAGACTTCGAGATGGCTAAACTTCCGACCATCCCATAAACTAGGGTTACATACTATTTCGACCACCAGCCGCCGCCACATTGATTTGCTCACCCATCTGATAATTTTCCACACATCTCCGATCACTCCACTACCACCAGTGAAGACCCCGACCATTCCGTCCCCTTAGATCATCAGAAACTACCCAGAACACCAAATCTAAACAAACTCGAACTGCTCCCTCAATTCAATGTTAAAAATTATGATTCCACTTTTAAAAATCAAGTTTTAGTTTAGGGATTCAGATCATATACCTGAATCATTGAATTAGGATGTTTAAATTTTTGACATAACTAATACTAGCCTGTTCTTTTGGTTTCCAGAGGCATTCAAAATTTATTTTGTGACAACCCAGATTTTTAACGATTGTTAATTGGTAATTAACCGAATTAGATCATTGAAATATTAGTTTTGATTAGTCGAACAAATAAAATTCTGACAATTAAAGATATCTGGAATATATATATATATATCGATTTAAAAGCTATTTTAGATATTGGATTATAAATCTCTGGATATGACAAATCCCATAGAAAATAAATAATAAACTCGTCATTTAAATTGGAATAAAATATCCTTTAATATATGTATAAATAAATATATACAACCTTGTGATGTTGAAAATATATACATATATAAGTATATACGTATACAAGAATATAAATGTATGTATATACCTATGTGGAATGAAATATAGGAAAAGTTTGTATGAATGTGAATATATATATATATAATAAAGCAATGTGTATATGAGAATATGTATATAAAATGACAATATATACAAAAAGCAATGCGTATGAATGTATATACATGTATATATATGCTCATATGAAATGAAATATAGAAAAGTATATAAATATGCAAGTATGTGAGTGTATGCCATATGAAGTAATATATATGCAAAATAGTACAAATGTGAGTATATATATATATATATGTATACATATAGCGATAAAATATACATAAGAAATGTATATTAAAATTGGTATACGTATAAGTGTGTATATGACTTGTAAGCAAATAAATAAGGAGGCATATAGATATATGCAGCTATATACATATAAGCATAGGAACATGTAGGAGATGAAAGATATATGTACACATAAACGAAAATATATGTATAAACAAAAGGAAACACTGAATAAATGCACATCATTTCAAGCTCACAAAACATACAATCAAAGTCAAGCATAAAATCATTTCAACCTCTACAAGAAAAAAATCTCTGACCAAAGAAAAATTTTGTACCAGTAAATACCTACCCCTGTAAAACCTTTTCTACATATATATCCTTCTTGTTCCATTTTCGTTCACAAAACTAAGTATACTAGAAAATAAGTAGGCACTACCATCTTACAAACTTAAACAACAACTCAACAAAGCAAACAAGAAGATCAAAACAAACCAAGACCAAAGGCAGTTAGTAGCTTCCAGGTATTGGTTCTCTGTTCAACAAATTAGGTGAGTAAACACCTCTTTCTATCAAGTTTAATCTGTTTAACTTAATGCATGTGATAAATATTTAAAGTAAATTTGTATAAATATCTGAAATGGATGTAGAAATAAATTTTTGGTTTGAATTACTGTGGTATATCCATGTGCATGTCTGTGTTATGTAAAATCATACTCTGTTCTTAAAACACAGGTTAAACTAAATCAAAGTAAATTAATACCATTTCATCTATACAATTTTTGGTTATGATCTATAAAGAAAAGACATTTGTATGGATGTTATTTTATTTTTAAAAATGGTTTCTGGTGTATATATTGGGTAAAATCTCTAAAAGATGAAATTAAAGTGATAATCATTTTTAAGACAGAAAATCAAATGTCTAAATTCTTCGTTTTGATTATGTAATCTGATTAGTACTTGACAATTGTGATTTTTGATTTTAGTTTCAAGGTTTTTACGTTTGTGGATGTCGAAATATCGAGAGTTGATCGGAAATCGTTTGTTCAACAATTTCTAGAGATCAGGGGGAAAATGAGCGTCGCGATTGACGATGAAGGTAGCTCGTGTGGAGGGGATCAATGGAAAAATAGCTAGAGAGTTTCTATTTCACCGTGGTGGACTGGCGACGATGAACTAGGGTTTAAGCATTGGTTTGGGTCGTGATTGATTTCGAGGCTAATGCGGCGTCGATGTTACATCGGTCTTGGTCAGGGTAGGTGGCTTAGGAGCATGAAGCTCTGGCGAAGGATTGGGCTCGTCGACGTGGTGTCCGGTGGTCAACGACGGCAGCGCGAGGTGTTTTTGTCGATGGGATTGGTTTTACCTATAGGTGCTCGAGTGGTTCGATTTTGATTTGCTGGGACGATTGGCTAGCTGTAGAGTCTGGATCGACGGCGAGGTCATCGATGTCCGGTGGGTGGTCGTAACGATGGTCGGAGGCAGTCGGGTCGGTGTGCACGGTGCACAAGAGCACGTTGTGTCTGGGTGTTTCGAGTTTGGGGAAGATGAGTTTGGCTCGAGCTTGTCTCGAAGTCGTTGAGGGATTGTCTCGAAGGAAGACGAGAACGCGCGTGGCTCGAGCATTTTTGCTTTGGGCCCGGGTATTTTGTTAAGTTGTATTAACCAAGTTTTAAAAATAAAGTAAAAGAATGAATAAGTTTTGAAAAGCAAAGGTAGGAAGCTTGAGCAAAGTTTTCAAAATAAAGTACTTATCAAGTTTTCAACAAGTTTCGAGGATTGAATTTTTAAAGTTAAATGTTTTTAAAAAAAATGATTTGGTTTATATAATTATGTATTAGGTTAATTATCTTATTAAATTTCTGATTGTTTTCAAAAATATACTAATGTAATTAAGAAAGATAATGAAAAGGGTTTCAAGTGATTTTTGTATAATTAATTTCAAGTAATTAATTTAATAAGATTTAAATGATGTGATTAATTAAGATAAAGAGGTTTATCTTAAATTAATTAGGGTCTTGATTAATTAAAGGGTGATTAATTTATGTACGTAATTAAAAGGATAATTACTCAATGTAATTAATTAAAGAATTAATTACTTAATTACTTAAAGGATAATTAATTAATGTGATTAATTAATTAAGGTAATTAATTTAAGGATAATTAATTAATGAAGGTAAGTAAAGGATAATTACTTAAAGAATAATTACTTAATGTAATTTAATTAAAGAAGAATTGATTAATGTGAGTAATTAAAGGATAAATTTGTTAAGGACTAATTAATTTAATTAGTAATTAAAGGTTAAATTAATTAATAATTAAAGGTTAATTAATTAAGGATAATTAACCAATGTGATAAATTACTTAATGGAAGTAAATATGGATAATTAATGGGTAAGTAAAGGGTGATTAATTAACGGATTGTAATTAATTAATGATTAAGTAAGAAGGATTTAAAAGGTGATTGAAGTAATTAATTTAATTTATTTAAATTAATTAGAAATGGTGTGAAAAATTAATCCTTCTTATGAATGATTGAATGCCATAGATTAGTTGATATCTCTGATATGTAATTTGTGATGCTATGTGATATTATATGTTTGGGTTGAACTGTGATAATATGGTTTGTCTATCTGTGATGAATGGCTATGTAAATATGAAATTTTGGATATAAATGGAATTGTTTAAACTTAAACAGTTTTGTATTTAAGATAATATTGGATTCGAAGAGACCGTGGTCGGGTATCAGAAAATACCCGAAACCACTTCGATTAGTAATCTACAATAATTCTTTATAGATTTGATATGTGAAATCAATAGGCTGAAATGGAATAATTTAAGTAAACTGGACCATTAAAAACTAAGTAAGGGTACTTAAGGATTGATTTGTGAAATAAGTGTTGAGCATAACAAGTAATGAACTTGTAGTGTAGTACGAGTTACCCCGGGTTTTTCTTTTATGGTTTGAACTTAGTATTTCAAATTATATGGGTTTACTCACGCTGGTTTCCAGCCTGACCCGGGTGTTACTTTGATGTAATGCTCGGGTCAGACCGAGTATTACAGATTTTCAGGTAAGGACGTTCTGGAGCTCAGGAGACGAGCTGGATGGCAGGAACGTATGGAGTGTTTCCGCTGTGATATTATTTCTGTTTATCTGAGACATGCGATTTGTATATGTCCAGTGTTTCTGTATGAGTGTAACTCTGATGTAAAAATATAATTGACAGATGCAGGTATTCTTTGGTAAACTGTTATTATTTGGATATTATATTATGATCCGCTGCGATTTGTGAGAATCAGTGATGTGTTTCTGTTTCTTCTTCTTCTATCTCTTTCTTCTTTTCCTAACTATCTGGAATTTTCGCGATCAAAAATTCTTGGTCGTTACAATTGGTATCAGAGCGAGGTTAAGTGAGAACCTTGGCTCTGGTGGGTTTACTCTGTAACAACCCGCATATTTATCGATTTTATATTTAAATATTTCATCGTTCGTCAGATTTTAGTCCGAAAAGCTACTTTTTGCAAACAGTCGAATTGGGACTCGAGACCTCCTCCATTGAGTTCAAAACGTCGTTTGCGATCTTTTTGAGTGTAAGCTTCGATATGGTTGGAGCTAGTCAAAAATTTGACCATTTGCACTTTGGGTTTGGTTTTGGGTTCAGCCCCCTTTGCCAACTTAACCTCCAAACTGAACCATCCCTCCCCATTCATCCTCACTTCCTCCTCTTTTCAGTTTCTAAAGCAAAAATGGTGGGAGAGATGGGAAATTAAAACTCCCAAACCCTAGTTTCATCTTCAAATCAAGTTCTAGCTCCAAATTCTAAGAGAACCCATTGGTAAGCATCACCTTCATCTTCTCCAACCCGTTCTCCTTTCAATTTCAGAAATCCTAAACCTAAATTTGGGAAATGCTTGTTTTGATCTTAGTTGGAGCTTCTTGTGTTGAGAGTGAAGAGTAATTGCTCTTGACATTGCTTCAAAGCTTCTTCTTCATTTGTTTGGGTTCAAAGGTGAGATTTTTATCTCACATCTAAGTCTTTAATTATCTTCGATTGTTAGGTATGAATTCCTAACGCTTATTCTTGTGCAATTGATTTTGGTTTGGATTGATTTGGTGTATATTCCAATTTTTGGTGTTTTGAAATCAAAATCTATGAAAATCCTTTTATGGATATTTGGACATTGGTATTTGAGGCGTGTCGAAGAGCCGTTAAGGCTGGGTTGTCGCTTGGCGTAAATCCTTAGTCGTTGTCGCTCGATCGATCGCTTCCGGTATTCATTTGGCCATTTTTGGTCTAGGTTCAGGGAATGCCCTGAACCCCAGTTTCAGACGTCTGAAACGTTAGATTCAAACGTCTGAATATTATATTGGGAAGATTTTTATTCCCAGATTCAGACGTCTGAATCTTTGGCTCCAAACGTCTGAATTGGCTCGATTTCAAACAGAAAGAAAATAGGCTTAAATTGCCAATTTCAAACGTCTGAAATATTTCGTTCAGACGTCTGAATCTGTGTTCTGGAAAATATTTCATTTTCCAGATTCAGACGTCTGAACCAATTATTTCAAACGTCCGAATCTGCAGTCTTTTGCCTATTTCCCTATTGTGCTTGAATTTCCAACTCTAATCAATTCGTGTTGATTCCCTTTTTGTTGTTATCATTTATTATCGGCCACTTTGTTAAGTCGCCCGCCTTTTTAAACTTAGGTCGCTTGTCTTCACTAAGTCGTACCGTTTTGACGGGGCGCTGCCCCGCACCCCGCCGTGGGCGCTGCCCCTTGGACCCCCGCGACCTGAACTTCTTACAACTCTGCGTAGGCAAATCTTATCTGTAAAACATTCAACATAACTTCTTACTTTGATGGTTTTGGGAATTGATTTCTTTGGATTTTATTCACGTCTTCGAATGTGAACTTTTATAATTGATTGTTTCTACAATCACTTCTATGACTTGTCACTTTAAAAATATAAAGGTTTCAATACTAGTAGTAAATATCAAAACTCTTTCATCAAAAGGATTTCAACTCTATTTTCAATATCAAACTCGTTTATAAAACTGTTTTCCAATCTACTAGTATATACAAACCTTTACCTCATTCGTATGAGAAAATATAATTAAACGGCTTAGCAAAACAAGTGGTATGAAACGCTTGCGTTTACTTCGTCGGTTAATTTATGGACTTGTTTGATTGAAACTCTTGTGACAATTTTCTAGTGGAGATCTACAATTTGTTCGTAAATATTTGAGTTAAGCAAGTGGTTATGGGACATGAAGCTAAACTCTTATATTTACTAGCTTAGTGTAATCGACACTTCCTTATGATCATGATGATCATTCTTGTGATTTAGACTAGCGATTGTGCGATGTCTCTTTATTTGCGAGGTTAGACTAGACACCATTTGTGTGATTTCGATTCACACATATCTCTATATCTTCAAGGTTAGTCTATACCTCATTGGTGTGATTTCGATTCACATATATTGAAACTCTTGTGACAATTTCCTAGTGCAGATCTACAATCTGTTCGTAAATATTTGAGTTAAGCAAGTGGTTATTGTAACGACCCCGGATTTCTTATGAATTTAAATTGATAATTAAATAAATTTTTGGGATAAAGATAGTAAAATAAAACGATAAATGGATTGCGAGTTTCCCCGATATCCAAGTATATTTGTATAAATCGTTTAAAAATTTAAAAATATTGTATATATGAGAATATATATCTGTATTTGAACATATCTGACTAAATTTGAAATAATAATATATATTTTGACTTGAATTTAAAATTGTAAATTAATGGTTTGAAAATAAAGATACAAATTATATAGGATATAAAGTATAAATAAAAACGTTGGATAAAACAAAAAGCATGTAGTATGTATAAGATAAACTGTAAAATCTAAAGTAAACCATTTGCTAAACCTTAACAATAATTTTTATAGCTTTATATCTATATACACAAAATAAAAACAAACTAGACATACAAATAAAAATATATGTACAAGCCTCACGAAATAAAACAAACATATACATTCAAATACAAATACAAGTAGATAAGTATGAATTAACTTGTATAAGAAACCAAGAAGTACAAGCAAATAAAAGGTAAGTATGAACAAACATCATCTCAGCCGAAATGCAGGCAAGTAAAATAACATTGACAAAAGTAAAATATATATGTACAGCTGAGTTAAAGTAATGCAAAGCAAAGATATGTGTATTCATGTACAAGAATAAGTATAAAGGTACATTAGCATTTAATGTTTGCATCCTCAAGTACACACAACAAATTATCATCAGCCTACAAGCAAGAAAATCTCTGCGTATAATTGTACCAGAGGAAGGAAAAAAAAATATAAACTTTGTACAACAAAATATGATTACCTGTACAAGCTTTATCACTTGTAAACTTATTCTTTTATCAAGCCTTTTCATCTCAGTCTCATTCATTCGAAGCTAAGTAAAACTGAGATGAAGCTTTCATTTAAAATATAAACAAGCATTCAACATCATCAAACAAGTCAATATAACAGTGGAGCAAGATGATTTGAAGATCAAGGTTAAAAACACTTTCCAGTTTTCTAAAATTCAAACTACTTCAACAATAAGGTGCTCTGTTCTCCATAGGACAGGTGAGCAACTCCTTGTTTTTAGAAGCTTAACTTGTTTTGTTTTCTTGATGCTTGTGAGTAAACATACTATTGTTGTTAGAGATTTAAATCTTGGTATCTAGTTCCTGAGAATTTTTATGCTTGCCATGTATTGTAAATAAGAAGTTTGAAATGTTCTCTGTTATACTGGAAGTTTAAATATGTGATGTGCTTCAGTAATTCTAGTGTCTGAGCAAACCAACCTATAAAAAGAAAACTTTAATCTGAGTTTATACTGTGGTTTAGGTGTTTAATCCTGTTAGTACGGAGGTGACAATTGTTTGCATGGATGAATTCTGTTTGAATATGGATGTGAATATGCTTGCAAGTATATATTTTATGGTGTGAATGTCTGTATATATGTATACCAGGCTCTGTTCTAAGTTTACAGGGTTATGACCTGTTCAAAAATCAAAAGCACTTCCTCCAATTCTTTTTAGGCCTTAAGATCTAAACAAAATATGCTTATATCATTAAGATCTAAGTTTAAAAATTTTGCTTAAGTCAAAATGGTTAGAGTTTCTTGGAAAAAATCAAGATACACAGGGAAACTAAATGCATGTGTAAGATTCGACCTTCTTAATTTCTTAATTCACTTGCACCATCTAAAACGTGTTCGAAAACTATGAATTTCAAGAACAAAATCAAGATTTGTAGTTTGTTAAATTTTGGGAAATCAGGAGTTGAACGGAAATAGTAATTTGGGCAAGTACTGGTGATCGCGGAGTTTAGACGCTTCGGGATCTCTACTGGAGATGCGGGGGTGTTCGAGAGGTCTAGGAAAAATGGCCGGAGGGTGATCAGAACGTTGAGGCGGCGACGGCGATAATTTTTCGTTGATAACCCTAGTTTTGATTGGGTTTAATATTTCGATCGGCAGGGCTGCTATGGTGGATCGAGTTCAACGGTATTCAGAGGGAGGCTAGTTTGGTGATTGTCGAAGACGTGGCCGGAGGTAGCGAAGCTCTGATGGTCGGAGGAGTGCGTGCGAGGCGATATTGGGCGACTGGTTGGGTTCCAGTTTTTGTTAAATTGGTTCAAAATTCGAATTCGTGACGAAATGGTTAAACTGGGTAGGGGAGTTCGTCGTCGAGGTCGGGGATGACTCGTGGGTGGTGGCGACGTTGATCGGAAGACGTCAGAACGTTCGTGCACGTGCACGCGTCGACCTGCGTATCAGTGGTGATTTTGTTTTGGGGAAGAAGATAAGAAACGCGGAGTCAAGCACGTGAAAACGAGAGATTTTCTCAAAGCAGTTGGGAACGTGGTTTTACGCGGGGTCAAGCTCGGGTAGAACGAAATTTGTCTCGGGTCTGTTGATTTCTATATAAAACAGTTTCAAACTTTAAAAGGGAAATCAATTTATTTTGTTGAACCAATTTTCTTTCAATGTTAAATGTTGTCTAAAGTTTTTAAAATTGGTTAAGAAGGTTTTAAATAAATTGTTTTAATTAACCAAGTTTTAAATTGGTTTAAAATAAATATAACTTTTATTTTGGAAAGTTTGTTTTAAAATAAACTTAATAATATTAAAGGTTAGTTAATTAATATAAAGAATGTTTGATTGTTAATTAACTCTTAAAAGTTTTAGTTAAATTTATTTGTTAAACGAAATTAATTACCTGAAGTTAATGACCTAATAAAAGTGATTAAGATAAATTAATTAATGAATTTAAGTTTGATTTATCAAGAATAATTAAAGGATAACTAATTAGTTAAGATTAACTAAAGTAAGGTAATTAATTACTTAATCAAAAGTAATTAACTAATGATTTAAGTTAAGTAATCAAGTGGTTAAGATTAATTTTTGATTAAGGATACTCATTTATTAATTTGGAATAATTAAAAAAAAATGATGATCAATTAGGAGGTTGATTAATTAATTAAAGATAATTAATTAAAGGATAATTAAATAATTAAAGGTTGATTATTTAGTGATTAAAGATTGATTTAATTATAAATTACGGTTGATTTATTAATTATTAAAGGTTAATTAATTTGTTATGAGTGATTAATTAATAAATGACTAAAGGAAAATTAAATCAAAATGATTTGTAACTTATTAATGTTAATTAACCAGGATTAGTGACTAATCTGATTTAATTAAATCAGATAATTAATTGATCTTATCTATGGATATTTGAATTGTATTGAATGTGAATTGTTGATATTCCTTGATATATGATGCTTTGTGATACATCCTGATTTATGTTGTGATCTGTAGTTTACTTACCTGTGATATATATCTATGATCTGTGAATGAACGATAAGCATATACCGCTTATCAAATTTTATTTCTGTATTTTGATCTGTGATGATTCATTGTGTTGCACTATTGTGTGTGAAACCCCTGGACTACACCTTTACACACACAAATATGGATTTCAAGTGGAAATCGGTTAAGTCACAGATAATTTAAATTTGATATTTTTGAAATTGAAATTTTAATTTCAAGTGATTTTGAAATTGGAAATTTGGGTTTAAATTGAAAAGCTTTTGAAATGGAATTTCAAAGATAAAAGTTATTTCGGATAACTTAATCGAGTTTTGAAATTTAAATAATTTGATTTAAATTTGAATTCAAGTTTGGAATTGAATTCTATGATTTGAAACTAGGGATTGAAAATGTTATAAATGTGTTTATATAAAATTGAACCATTTAAAAGTATAATTTTGAGAATTTGGATTTAACCCAAGAACCTTAACTCGTATGAATGAATCAGATTTTTTGAAATAAAACTGTTTGTTTTAAAAGAATAAAAGCTTTCAGATAAGCAATGAAGTTCCAGTTTAATTGAAGGAATTTCAATATTGAATTGAAAATTGGTTTTCCAAGTTATGAATGAATTGTTTTGAAAAGCTATGAATTAAATCTGTTTATTTTTAACAGATTTAAAATGATGATTTGTTTAAACTAATTGAAATGGAATTGTTTGAAAGCTATAAGTTAAATCTTTGTTTTAAAGATTTAACGAGTTAATCAAATTGAAAGGGAAATTAATTTGGAAAATCTGTGAATGAATCTTTTGTTTAAAAGATTAAAGTGTGGAAAATTGTTAAACCGTTGAGGGTTGTTAAAATGAATCTTTTTGTTTAAAGATTTGAAAATGGTAATCGGTTAAACCATTTAAAGAAAAGTTTTGGGTAATAAGTTGTGACTTAATTGAAATCCCAATTATCCATATGTTTTTAAATATTGCGCTCATTATTCGGTTTAGCCGGGAGAGGACCTTTGTGTCATATATCCCATTCCGAATAATGATACGTCGTATATGGATAGCATTTGAAGACCGGTGGTGAAGACCGGATATTTTCGAAAACGAAAGGACAACTCGTCGAATGTCTCTGCATCGACTGGCCCCGATATAGAGATTTTATCACCCTTTGTGATGGGAAGTCCGGACGTGATTGGAAATTATCCGGAATTGCAAGGGCTTCGTGAGAAGTGCCTTCGGTTCTGTTCGATCCCGGAACAGACTTGTATGGATTGTATGTCTGACATTACACTTTGAGATATAAAGCCGATTTCTTTCAAATACATTTCTGTTGGTGGCGGAGAATTTATTCTCTTAGCTTAACACCCTTCTCTGAGACGTATGAGCTCAGAGGTTATGTAGTTGAAATTTATCGGCGATATATCCCAATTTGGTAATGTGACATGTTGAGTGTTGCTGTGTGATGATCAGTGTTTGATCATTTGTGATATGATCATTTGTTTGATCATTTATCTTTGTGATCATAGGTTGATCATCTGTTGACCCAAAGCATGGCTTTGTGACAAAGCGTAGCTTTGTGGACGAGACTTCATCAGGGCCTCACAACCCAGAAATGGTCGAAACAGGAATGTTGCGGCAAGGTTATGAGGGTCGCGCCCTTTAGGGTATGTCATTTCCTTCTGGAAAAGGGTGGTATCATGGTATGGAGCCCAGATACTTACTCATGTGGATACACTTTATTATGTGTAATGTTGGGTTAGAGGCGCCTCGGATAAAGGTCCCAAAGGACCGGGGGATGGCATATTCGTGAGTTACCTGTTACAGGGGTAACCCGGCCTTGTTTGGCAGAGAGCAGTTTGTCTCTCGGGGCGTCCCGCCAGAGGCGTTCCCATGCGGCGGAAAGGAAGTTCCTTAGCCTGACCATTTGTTGGAAAATCCAAAGAAACAATACGAGCCTTGTACGGTTTTAGTTGTATTACCTGCTATGGAATGTGGCGGTAACCTGCTATTGAACATAGTAGCTATAGTAGGCATACGATACTGGTCGTATGTTGGCTAAGATTAATATTATACTTTCGAAATATTTTCTTCACTATGCACTAATAATAATAATCCAATGATTTGCGTAGTAAGCATGTTTGACTATCATAAGAAGAAATCTCCTCCAATTCTGCGTTTGCATTGTGTGTGTGGCGGGAGGTCTTATGGTAGTTTCATTTTTCAAAAAGCATTGCGGGTTTCAATGTTTAAAATTCTTTTGCTGTTGTTTTAAAGATAAACTGTTTTTGTTGCTCACACCAGTCCCATGACTGATCCGGAGTTTATTGTTCCCTTCCTAAACTCTGGGTGCCCACTATTTTCCACACGGGCAGTCTAGAGTTGGGTTTCTCAGATATTCAGGTTTAGTAGATTATCTGGAGCTAGTTCAGTATTTGGAGTTCAGGACTGCACTTGCTTCTCTTTGTGGTTCGAGCTTGACACTGAAGATCATTTTGGAGTCAGTCTCCCTGACTAATCATTTGGAGTTATCATTTCTGTTTTCCGCTGTTATTTCTTGTACCTCTGATATGGTTGTATCATATTGATATCATTGTTGTATATCATACTGGATATTGTATTCATTGGATTGTATATGATATCATCTATTTTTATTTTGCTGTGTTATTTACTTAATTGTGTTATAGCTCCGGCGAATCGGATTTGAACGGTCGAATCTGCGGCATTCTAGTACAATGTGAAGTACGGATGTAGATTTTCGAGCGGGCAAAACCCGATACGTTACATTTGGTATCAGAGCTAAGGTTGAACTTTAGCTCAGGAGTGTAACACGTTAAGTAGCTCATTAGAGATAGGGTGAAGTATACTCTAGAATGAGTATCCTCAGATATCTGTTCGAATGCCTCAATAAATTCTCTTACTATCCACTGATAGTGAGTATGAGTGCAAGAAGAGGATGAGATAGGAGACAGGGAAATACGACTATAAATGGTCGATACTCTGTAACAATAGTGGAAACAAATTTTCTCTATCAATCTCTTTTGTTCAGCATCTCTTCTCTATTCTTCGATAATTTTCTGGTAGATCCAGAAAGAAGATTCGATATATAAAAATGGGACATAAACTCCAGCTGAGCCAAAATTGTTTGTTTGGATGAATTGGTTGCTTTGTTTGTTATGGTTGATAGGTATACCTTAGTTCTAAACTGAAAATTTTGAAATAATATCCATATATCTATCTATTCTTTGGGATTCCGATTTATTCTACGGATGGTTAGTTATCCTTTCGGACTGACCGATGCCCCTGCATATTTCGTAGATCTGGATAACCCGAGTATTTTGTTGATTGTTAAACAGATTCGTTCTCGTATCTGATTTTGATATTCTGATTTGGTAAACCAAATGCAGAATAAATGTTCAGTTTGATTAGATGAAACATTCTTCATCTGTCTTTGTTTTCGTGCCTGTGAATTTCGAGGACGAAATTCTTTTAAGGGGGGAAGTCTGTAACGACCTCGGATTTCTTATGAATTTAAATTGATAATTAAATAAATTTTTGGGATAAAGATAGTAAAATAAAACGATAAATGGATTGTGAGTTTCCCCGATATCCAAGTATATTTGTATAAATCGTTTAAAAATTTAAAAATATTGTATATATGAGAATATATATCTGTATTTGAACATATCTGACTAAATTTGAAATAATAATATATATTTTGACTTGAATTTAAAATTGTAAATTAATGGTTTGAAAATAAAGATACAAATTATATAGGATATAAAGTATAAATAAAAACGTTGGATAAAACAAAAAGCATGTAGTATGTATAAGATAAACTGTAAAATCTAAAGTAAACCATTTGCTAAACCTTAACAATAATTTTTATAGCTTTATATCTATATACACAAAATAAAAACAAACTAGACATACAAATAAAAATATATGTACAAGCCTCACGAAATAAAACAAACATATACATTCAAATACAAATACAAGTAGATAAGTATGAATTAACTTGTATAAGAAACCAAGAAGTACAAGCAAATAAAAGGTAAGTATGAACAAACATCATCTCAGCCGAAATGCAGGTAAGTAAAATAACATTGACAAAAGTAAAATATATATGTACAGCTGAGTTAAAGTAATGCAAAGCAAAGATATGTGTATTCATGTACAAGAATAAGTATAAAGGTACATTAGCATTTAATGTTTGCATCCTCAAGTACACACAACAAATTATCATCAGCCTACAAGCAAGAAAATCTCTGCGTATAATTGTACCAGAGGAAGGAAAAAAAATATAAACTTTGTACAACAAAATATGATTACCTGTACAAGCTTTATCACTTGTAAACTTATTCTTTTATCAAGCCTTTTCATCTCAGTCTCATTCATTCGAAGCTAAGTAAAACTGAGATGAAGCTTTCATTTAAAATATAAACAAGCATTCAACATCATCAAACAAGTCAATATAACAGTGGAGCAAGATGATTTGAAGATCAAGGTTAAAAACACTTTCCAGTTTTCTAAAATTCAAACTACTTCAACAATAAGGTGCTCTGTTCTCCATAGGACAGGTGAGCAACTCCTTGTTTTTAGAAGCTTAACTTGTTTTGTTTTCTTGATGCTTGTGAGTAAACATACTATTGTTGTTAGAGATTTAAATCTTGGTATCTAGTTCCTGAGAATTTTTATGCTTGCCATGTATTGTAAATAAGAAGTTTGAAATGTTCTCTGTTATACTGGAAGTTTAAATATGTGATGTGCTTCAGTAATTCTAGTGTCTGAGCAAACCAACCTATAAAAAGAAAACTTTAATCTGAGTTTATACTGTGGTTTAGGTGTTTAATCCTGTTAGTACGGAGGTGACAATTGTTTGCATGGATGAATTCTGTTTGAATATGGATGTGAATATGCTTGCAAGTATATATTTTATGGTGTGAATGTCTGTATATATGTATACCAGGCTCTGTTCTAAGTTTACAGGGTTATGACCTGTTCAAAAATCAAAAGCACTTCCTCCAATTCTTTTTAGGCCTTAAGATCTAAACAAAATATGCTTATATCATTAAGATCTAAGTTTAAAAATTTTGCTTAAGTCAAAATGGTTAGAGTTTCTTGGAAAAAATCAAGATACACAGGGAAACTAAATGCATGTGTAAGATTCGACCTTCTTAATTTCTTAATTCACTTGCACCATCTAAAACGTGTTCGAAAACTATGAATTTCAAGAACAAAATCAAGATTTGTAGTTTGTTAAATTTTGGGAAATCATGAGTTGAACGGAAATAGTAATTTGGGCAAGTACTGGTGATCGCGGAGTTTAGACGCTTCGGGATCTCTACTGGAGATGCGGGGGTGTTCGAGAGGTCTAGGAAAAATGGCCGGAGGGTGATCAGAACGTTGAGGCGGCGACGGCAATAATTTTTCGTTGATAACCCTAGTTTTGATTGGGTTTAATATTTCGATCGGCAGGGCTGCTATGGTGGATCGAGTTCAACGGTATTCAGAGGGAGGCTAGTTTGGGGATTGTCGAAGACGTGGGCGGAGGTAGCGAAGCTCTGATGGTCGGAGGAGTGCGTGCGAGGCGATATTGGGCGACTGGTTGGGTTCCAGTTTTTGTTAAATTGGTTCAAAATTCGAATTCGTGACGAAATGGTTAAACTGGGTAGGGGAGTTCGTCGTCGAGGTCGGGGATGACTCGTGGGTGGTGGCGACGTTGATCGGAAGACGTCAGAACGTTCGTGCACGTGCACGCGTCGACCTGCGTATCAGTGGTGATTTTGTTTTGGGGAAGAAGATAAGAAACGCGGAGTCAAGCACGTGAAAACGAGAGATTTTCTCAAAGCAGTTGGGAACGTGGTTTTACGCGGGGTCAAGCTCGGGTAGAACGAAATTTGTCTCGGGTCTGTTGATTTCTATATAAAACAGTTTCAAACTTTAAAAGGGAAATCAATTTATTGTGTTAAACCAATTTTCTTTCAATGTTAAATGTTGTCTAAAGTTTTTAAAATTGGTTAAGAAGGTTTTAAATAAATTGTTTTAATTAACCAAGTTTTAAATTGGTTTAAAATAAATATAACTTTTATTTTGGAAAGTTTGTTTTAAAATAAACTTAATAATATTAAAGGTTAGTTAATTAATATAAAGAATGTTTGATTGTTAATTAACTCTTAAAAGTTTTAGTTAAATTTATTTGTTAAACGAAATTAATTACCTGAAGTTAATGACCTAATAAAAGTGATTAAGATAAATTAATTAATGAATTTAAGTTTGATTTATCAAGAATAATTAAAGGATAACTAATTAGTTAAGATTAACTAAAGTAAGGTAATTAATTACTTAATCAAAAGTAATTAACTAATGATTTAAGTTAAGTAATCAAGTGGTTAAGATTAATTTTTGATTAAGGATACTCATTTATTAATTTGGAATAATTAAAAAAAATGATGATCAATTAGGAGGTTGATTAATTAATTAAAGATAATTAATTAAAGGATAATTAAATAATTAAAGGTTGATTATTTAGTGATTAAAGATTGATTTAATTATAAATTACGGTTGATTTATTAATTATTAAAGGTTAATTAATTTGTTATGAGTGATTAATTAATAAATGACTAAAGGAAAATTAAATCAAAATGATTTGTAACTTATTAATGTTAATTGACCAGGATTAGTGACTAATCTGATTTAATTAAATCAGATAATTAATTGATCTTATCTATGGATATTTGAATTGTATTGAATGTGAATTGTTGATATTCCTTGATATATGATGCTTTGTGATACATCCTGATTTATGTTGTGATCTGTAGTTTACTTACCTGTGATATATATCTATGATCTGTGAATGAACGATAAGCATATACCGCTTATCAAATTTTATTTCTGTATTTTGATCTGTGATGATTCATTGTGTTGCACTATTGTGTGTGAAACCCCTGGACTACACCTTTACACACACAAATATGGATTTCACGTGGAAATCGGTTAAGTCACAGATAATTTAAATTTGATATTTTTGAAATTGAAATTTTAATTTCAAGTGATTTTGAAATTGGAAATTTGGGTTTAAATTGAAAAGCTTTTGAAATGGAATTTCAAAGATAAAAGTTATTTCGGATAACTTAATCGAGTTTTGAAATTTAAATAATTTGATTTAAATTTGAATTCAAGTTTGGAATTGAATTCTATGATTTGAAACTAGGGATTGAAAATGTTATAAATGTGTTTATATAAAATTGAACCATTTAAAAGTATAATTTTGAGAATTTTGATTTAACCCAAGAACCTTAACTCGTATGAATGAATCAGATTTTCTGAAATAAAACTGTTTGTTTTAAAAGAATAAAAGCTTTCAGATAAGCAATGAAGTTCCAGTTTAACTGAAGGAATTTCAATATTGAATTGAAAATTGGTTTTCCAAGTTATGAATGAATTGTTTTGAAAAGCTATGAATTAAATCTGTTTATTTTAACAGATTTAAAATGATGATTTGTTTAAACTAATTGAAATGGAATTGTTTGAAAGCTATAAGTTAAATCTTTGTTTTAAAGATTTAACGAGTTAATCAAATTGAAAGGGAAATTAATTTGGAAAATCTGTGAATGAATCTTTTGTTTAAAAGATTAAAGTGTGGAAAATTGTTAAACTGTTGAGGGTTGTTAAAATGAATCTTTTTGTTTAAAGATTTGAAAATGGTAATCGGTTAAACCATTTAAAGAAAAGTTTTGGGTAATAAGTTGTGACTTAATTGAAATCCCAATTATCCATATGTTTTTAAATATTGCGCTCATTATTCGGTTTAGCCGGGAGAGGACCTTTGTGTCATATATCCCATTCCGAATAATGATACGTCGTATATGGATAGCATTTGAAGACCGGTGGTGAAGACCGGATATTTTCGAAAACGAAAGGACAACTCGTCGAATGTCTCTGCATCGACTGGCCCCGATATAGAGATTTTATCACCCTTTGTGATGGGAAGTCCGGACATGATTGGAAATTATCCGGAATTGCAAGGGCTTCGTGAGAAGTGCCTTCGGTTCTGTTCGATCCCGGAACAGACTTGTATGGATTGTATATCTGACATTACACTTTGAGATATAAAGCCGATTTCTTTCAAATACATTTCTGTTGGTGGCGGAGAATTTATTCTCTTAGCTTAACACCCTTCTCTGAGACGTATGAGCTCAGAGGTTATGTAGTTGAAATTTATCGACGATATATCCCAATTTGGTAATGTGACATGCTGAGTGTTGCTGTGTGATGATCAGTGTTTGATCATTTGTGATATGATCATTTGTTTGATCATTTATCTTTGTGATCATAGGTTGATCATCTGTTGACCCAAAGCATGGCTTTGTGACAAAGCGTAGCTTTGTGGACGAGACTTCATCAGGGCCTCACAACTCGGAAATGGTCGAAACAGGAATGTTGCGGCAAGGTTATGAGGGTCGCGCCCTTTAGGGTATGTCATTTCCTTCTGGAAAAGGGTGGTATCATGGTATGGAGCCCAGATACTTACTCATGTGGATACACTTTATGTAACGACCCGTATTTTACGGATCGAAAAGTTTGTCAAAATCTGGGATTTTCAGCATTTTCTAGTTGTTCCAGATCTTGGTTGAAATTTGCCTAAGTCCTAGGTCGTACGCGACCTAGAGGTTAGTTAAGTATTGTTGGCAACTTAGGAGATAAGTCGTGACCGACCTAAGAATGTTGGGGATTGGTGACCTTAAGGTTTGGAGTTAGGTCGTGTGATGGATGGTAAGGGTTTAGGTCGTAGACGACCTAAAAGGAAGGAGACTTTAGAGTTTCTGGCGAGTTAAGGTGTTAGCGACCTAAGAGATAGGTTGGTAGCGACCTAAGTAAACCCAGTAGTTAACGACCTAGGAGTTGCCGCGTTAGCGACCTAAGGGGTTAGCTTGTTAGCGACCTAGGAGTTGCCGTGTTAGCGACCTAAGGGGTTAGCTTGTTAGCGACCTAGGAGTTGCCGTGTTAGCGACCTAGTGGTTCCGAGTTAGCGACCTAGTGGTTCCGAGTTAGCGACCTAGTGGTTCCGTGTTGGCGACCTAAGCAGTTAACAAGTTGGCGACCTAAGGAGTTAACAAGTTGGCGACCTTAGGAGTTAGGCTATGTGTTAGGTCGTAACACTGTTAGGTCGCGTAGGTTGCTAAGTTGTTAGGTCGCTAGGATAGTTTAAGTGTTAGGTCGCGTAGATCTAACTGTTAGGTCGTATGTTGTGTTAGGTCGCGTAGAAGTCTAAGCTGTTAGGTCGCAACCCAACTAAGTCATTGGTCGAAGGAAAGCGCATTGCTTTAGGTCGTCAAGTGTTAGGTCGCTGAGGAGTTAGGTCGGAGAGGCTTAGGTCGGAAACGACCTAGGGAGATAGCCGAGTTAAGCGACTTAAGGAAATTTCTGCTATAAATAGGAGGGGTTGTTCTCACTTTTTGGGATCCGGATTTTTGAAGCGACGAAGTGCTGCCATTTTGAGAGCTCGACTTCTACACTTCTTCACTTCTTTTCTCCACTCTAATCTAGTGCTTCCTTCCATCCAAATCGAAGATCAAGATTGAAGATTCAAGAGCTTAGATTGAAGATCTTCAACTTTTCAAGAGAGATTTCTTCGTTTGAAGTGAGATCTTGTCGGATCTAGCTTAGTTCTTCGCTGTCCAGATCTGAAGTTGATATCTTTTGGATTGTTTAGGTGATTTGGTGAGTGGTGATTATCTCTCACACGGATCCAAAGGAGTAGATCGGATTGTTGGCTCGATTTGGTGTTAAATTAGTGATTTCCATGCATTTTCTTCATCCTATGTGTAGATCCACGTAGATCCATTGTTCATGATGATGTTGCATCCATTTTATCATATGTTAACCTATGCAAGTTCATTCATCAAGTTTGTAGAGATATAATCCATGTTTTCATGCTTATTGGACTTTCAACTCTTTAATTACGAAAATGCCATTATTGTTATAATTGTCTACTTAGATCATATTTGAATGCTTGATTGCTTGGATTGATGTTTGATTTGATTGATTGTTATGAACTAGATGATTGATGATTAGATTAGATCGAAGATGATTCAAAAGCTAAGGGAAAGGCTCTTGAATTGGAAAAGCTGCTCGTGGCATATGTAGCGGGATGATGAAGCTCTTATGCATAGATTCAAGGGTGTGATGATGAGATGAGGCTTTGCGAGGATGTAATGAAGCGAGGCAATCATGTGACGAAGACTTGGTCTAATCCAGACGGGATCATTCCAAGCATGTTGATAACTCGGTGATAGGATTCGAGTTGAAGATAATGAATGGATATGAGAATAGTCGTCGAGGAGGATGACTAGGAGGCTTGGATAGCATCGTTGTTGAAGGTTCTAGCATGCTCTAAGCAAGAGTACGTTTGGGCAGATTCGATAGTCCCAACGGCCAACTGTTGATGGTCGAGTACTCTGGGCAGATTCGATAGTCCTAGGCACGGGCTGCGACGACGTGCGGGAGTTATGTCTAGAACCGGGGTTTCCATTAGCCCTTGACGGACGGCTGAAAGAATGTGCCGGTCATTCAATTAACGGTGATATCGAAGCAATGATAACAGTGATAGCCAGAGTCATGGATGTTTGGTTGTATTGTCATTCGGACTCAAGAGCGGTATTTTCTGGGTGCTTATCTGATTTAGGCCTTGGTACTTGGAAAACATCGCCCTTGACTCGAGTGATAGTAGCTTTACTTTAAAATTGTATGCTCTGCTATGTTTGCTTCTGCTTAGTGTGTGTCTGGGGGCTATCACTGTAGAATGAGGTTGGAGTGGGAGGGTTGTATTCCTATTCCTTTTCCTTTATGCTCTTTTGGTATGTTGTTAGTTAATTTACTGCTCACTAAGACTGTTGTCTGACTCAAGGCTTTATGTTTTTAATTCTTATTTCCTTGGGTTGTTCGTCCATTTTGGGACGGGCAGACTAGGTAGCAGGTGACAGGTGCTGTTCTCTTCTCACGATGCTGATATCGAAGACGAGCTGGAGGGTTGCATATTATCTTCTTATTATATGTACAGGATTTTCCGCTGTTTTGTATTCTCTGAGAGTTTTGTAGTGAGGTTGGATGTATTGACTATGTGGATGCTTGTATTCAACTATTATGGAGTTCTATATGATGTCATTTTGTTCTATAAAGCTTCACTATACATATGTTCTATTGTATTTTGTCCATGCGCTGTGAGTAATACGATAGATTCTGTTGTTTTAAATCTTACCTTGACAATCGTCCATGGTCGCCTGGCACACTTTACAGCGCTTATTCTCTAGATTCGGTGCAGGGGTCATGGGCGGTCGTCACATTTGGTATCAGAGCATTGGTTAATCGATTTTACCCAACGCTCGCTGAAGTAACTACGTATGAGAGACGTAATTGTATTTTGATGGATGATTACTATATATAATATAGTAGCTTAGTAGGGTTTGAATCCTTTACGCAGTTGTTTCTCTAGATGTTCTAATCATTCCTTTTTATAGATATTGAGAATGAGTCGAAGAGGGAGACCAGCTGCTAGGGAAGGCCGTGCTACTGAAGAGACTGCTGATTATGCAGCCATGTTCGAAGCTATGATGACTTCGATCATGAGAAGGATACCAGTTCCAGGGGCAGCAGTTGATGTTGGAGTTCAAGTCCAAACTCCGAAACCAGTGGATTTTGCTAAGCTGTGCAAGGATTATACTGCTCTTGGAGGGAAGGTTTTCTTGGGAACAGAATCTACCATTGAGGTCCAGAGGTGGATAGATGCTTGTAGAAGGATCTTTGGTGATTTGGGAATTGATGATGCAACTAAGAGGAAGTTGGCATCGAGGCAGCTTCAAGGGAGAGCTTCTGATTGGTGGAACTCTATTACCATCACTACTCCGGAAGAAGAGATTACTTGGGAGCAATTCCAAGCTAGATTTGAAGCTAAGTTCATTTCTACAGCTCAGAAGTCTGTTCTGTTCAAGAAGTTTGTGGAGCTCAAGCAGGGTGGAAGATCTGTTCTTGAGTACGTTTCTGAGTTTGAAGCTTTGTCCAAGTATGCCCGGTCATATATTGAATCTGCTTATCAGAAGAATGAGAAGTTTGTGACCGGCTTGGATAGTTATCTTGGGAGACAGTTGGTGGATCATTTGGACGATTCATTTGAGAAGCTTGTGGAGAAAGCTCTTAGGCATGAGAGTCTGTTTCCTAAGGAAGGACCTGTTGTTGCTGTTACCAAGGGAGAATCTAAACCACAGCAGGGTGGAAACCAGAAGAGGAAGCAGCAGCAGCAGAAGGGTAAGGATGGCCAGAAGAAGCCGAAAGGCGAGGTAACTTGCTACAATTGTCAGCAGAAGGGCCATTTCTCGAAGGATTGTAAGAATCCGAAGGCACCGATGAAGTGTCACAACTGTGACAAGCCGGGGCATTTCAGGAAGAATTGTCCAGAACCAAGGAAGGACAGGCAGATTGTGCAAGCCTATGCTTTAGGAGCTGTTCCGTCGTCTTCGAAAGCTCCTACTGCTGAAGAGAAGGGAAAGAGTGTGGTTGTTCAAGGTACTCTTTTCCTATGTGGTGTTCCAGTTAGAGTTTTGTTTGATACTGGAGCATCGCATTCGTTTGTTTGTAATGAACTAGTAGGCCGGTTAGGTTTGGAACCGGATATTGTTGATAGGCCATTGGTTGTGACTAATCCAGTTGGGGGTTCGTCTTGTTTGTGTATGTTATGCCGTGGTCTAGTTGTATCGAGTCATGGTTGCTCTTTTGTTTGTGATTGTTTTGTTCTGAACTTTGCGGGGTTCGGGATTATCTTGGGTATGGACCGGCTTAGGAAGTATGCGGCTAAGGTTGATTGTGAGAGGCTGGAGGTGACAGTCGAGAATGTGGAGGGGCGAAAGATTGTGATACGATGTAAGCATGAAGAAGGCGTCTTCATGAGCTTCATGTATTCGCTAGTTGTTCCACGGGATGGACTGTCTTTAGTGCCAATCGCAAATGGATTCGAGGATGTCTTTGGCGAAGTCAAAGGGTTGCCGCCGCATAGAGAGATCGAGTTTCGTATAGATCTAGTTGAAGGAGCCAGACCTGTTGTGATGCCTCTTAGGCGAATGGCGCCTAGGGAACAGCAGGAGTTGAGGGTGCAAGTTGATGATCTTTTGCAGAAAGGATTCATTCGGCGTAGTGTGTCCGAGTGGGGTGCACCAGTTGTGTTTGCAACCAAGGCAGATGGGTCGTTGAGATTGTGCGTCGATTATCGTGAGCTGAATAAGGTGACTAAGAAGAACAAGTATCCATTACCGAGAATAGATGACTTGTTTGATCAGCTTCACGAGGCTAAGGTGTTTTCTCAGATGGATTTGGCAACGGGATTTCACCAGTTGAGAGTGGCTAAGGATAGTGTGCCGAAGACTGCTTTTAGGACACCATCTGGTTTTTTTGAGTGGCTGGTAATGCCGTTTGGATTGACTAACGCGCCAGCATATTTTGTGGATCTTATGAATAGAGTGTTCAGAGATCAGTTGAACAAGTTCGTACTTGTGTTCGTGGATGATATTCTGATTTATTCCAGAACGGAAGAAGAGCACAAGACGCACTTGCGTATTGTTTTGGAGATCTTACGGAAACATCAGCTGAAGGCTAAGTTTTCGAAGTGTCACTTCTGGAAGAGTGAAGTGAGGTTCTTAGGCCATGTGATTTCTGGAAATGGAATAGCGGTTGATCCCGCTAAGGTGGCAGCAATCCAGGATTGGGTTAGACCTAAGAATGCATCTGACGTGAGAAGTTTTCTTGGATTAGCAGGGTACTATCGACGGTTTATCAAAGACTTCTCCAAGATAGCTGCACCGTTAACAGGATTGACGAAAAAGAACCAAGTATTCAGTTGGGATGCTAAGTGTGAGCAAGCTTTCGGAATCCTGAAAGAGAGATTGACGAGTGCTCCTGTTTTGACTATTCCAAGTGGGAATGATGAGATGGTAGTTTACACCGACGCATGTGGTACTGGACTTGGAGCAGTGCTGATGCAGAAGGATAAAGTTGTTGCGTATGCCAGTCGACAACTAAAGCCGCATGAAAGGAATTACCCGACTCATGATTTGGAGTTAGCAGCGATTGTATTTGCTCTGAAGATGTGGAGACATTATTTGTTGGGAGTTCGATTCGAGTTGTTTACGGATCACAAGTCGTTGAAGTATCTTTTCTCCCAGAAGGATTGGAATCTTCGGCAGCAACGTTGGCTAGAGTTTTTAGCATCATATGATTTTGGTATAGCTTATACTCCGGGAAAAGGTAACGCAGTGGCAGATGCGTTAAGTCGAAGACATGCAGGATTGGGAACCATGTTTTCAGAATGGAAGAGTCTCGAGTATTTAGCTGGATTTGACTTCAGGCCTAGATGTGAATTGGAACCTGAGATGTTGGCAAACTTATCGATAAGACCCACTCTTGTGGAAAGGATTGGCGAGGGCCAAAAGCGAGATGATAAGCTTGTCAAGATTATCCGTGATTTGGAATTTGGATTGGATCCAGAAAAGGATAAAGGATTCGAGGTCGATCGAGAGGGTTGGCTTCGGAAGCAAGGACGACTAGTTGTTCCCGATATAGATGAATTGAGGAGTGAAGTTTTGAAGGAAAGTCATCACTCGAAGTTGACAATTCATCCAGGTGGAAATAAGATGTATCGGGATATGAAGAGAACCTACTACTGGGAAGGTATGAAGTAGGATGTTGGGAATTTTATTTCCAAATGTATGAACTGCCAGTTGGTAAAGGCTGAACAAAAGAAGCCTAGTGGATTGCTTCAGCCATTAGAAGTTCCTACATGGAAGTGGGAACAAGTGTCGATGGATTTTATCGATGGATTGCCTAGAACCAGAACGGGAAATGAAGGAATTTGGGTCATTGTGGATCGTCTGACTAAGAGTGCACGATTCATTCCTGTTCGATCAACTAGGACCGCATCAAAGTTGGCTGAGTTGTATGTTAAGTGGATAGTTCGTTTCCATGGTATTCCGAAGAGTATAGTGAGCGATCGAGATCCATTGTTCACTAGTAGATTTTGGAAGAGCTTCCAGGAAGTTTTGGGAACCGAGTTGTGTTTGAGTACAGCTTATCATCCCCAAACAGATGGTCAGACCGAGAGAGTCAACCGAGTTTTGGAAGATCTCCTCAGAGCTTGTGTTTTGGATTTCGGAGGATCATGGGAAGATCACCTTCATTTGGTGGAGTTTGCGTACAACAACAGTTACCAGTCAAGCATTGGTATGGCACCGTATGAGGCATTGTATGGAAGACCGTGTAACTCTCCAACATGTTGGTTGGAAACTGGAGAAAAGCTGATGCTTGGGCCAGAGATGATTCGTCAGACTTCAGATTGCATAGAGATCATTCGGCAACGAATGAAGGCAGCCCAAGACCGTCAGAAGAGTTATGCTGATAAGCGTCGGAAGGATTTGGAATTCGACGTAGGAGATATGGTTTTTGTGAAGATTTCTCCACTGAAGAATGTTATCCGATTAGGGAAGAAAGGTAAATTGACTCCGAGATTTGTTGGACCATTCCCGATTATCGAGCGAATTGGAAAGCTCGCCTATAGGTTGGAGTTACCTGAAAAGATGTCAGGTGTGCACAATGTTTTTCATGTATCTTATCTACGGAAGTATGTGCACGACTCGAATACAGTGGTTTCTGCTGATAGCTGTGAAGACTTAGAAGTTGATCCAGTCAATAGAAGACCTCGTAAGCCGCTTCGTGTCATTGAAACCGACACGAAACAGCTCAGGAGGAAGGTAGTTAAGTTGCTCAAGATACAATGGAGTGATGATGATAACGACTGTACGTGGGAGGTGGAAGAGAGGATGAAGGCAGCTCATCCTGAACTCTTCAAGGTATGGCCCTAAGGTGTCGTCTCATCTCGCGATATTGTAACTTGTTCTAAGTCTTAGAATTCTGTACGTTAAGCTAGAATTGGATGCATGGTTTGTTGATTGCTATGGATGGTAGGCGTACAGAATAGCCTTTGATTGCTTTGTTTGCTTGGAATTTCGGGGGCGAAATTCCTAAGGGGGAGAGAATGTAACGACCCGTATTTTACGGATCGAAAAGTTTGTCAAAATCTGGGATTTTCAGCATTTTCTAGTTGTTCCAGATCTTGGTTGAAATTTGCCTAAGTCCTAGGTCGTACGCGACCTAGAGGTTAGTTAAGTATTGTTGGCAACTTAGGAGATAAGTCGTGACCGACCTAAGAATGTTGGGGATTGGTGACCTTAAGGTTTGGAGTTAGGTCGTGTGATGGATGGTAAGGGTTTAGGTCGTAGACGACCTAAAAGGAAGGAGACTTTAGAGTTTCTGGCGAGTTAAGGTGTTAGCGACCTAAGAGATAGGTTGGTAGCGACCTAAGTAAACCCAGTAGTTAACGACCTAGGAGTTGCCGCGTTAGCGACCTAAGGGGTTAGCTTGTTAGCGACCTAGGAGTTGCCGTGTTAGCGACCTAAGGGGTTAGCTTGTTAGCGACCTAGGAGTTGCCGTGTTAGCGACCTAGTGGTTCCGAGTTAGCGACCTAGTGGTTCCGAGTTAGCGACCTAGTGGTTCCGTGTTGGCGACCTAAGCAGTTAACAAGTTGGCGACCTAAGGAGTTAACAAGTTGGCGACCTTAGGAGTTAGGCTATGTGTTAGGTCGTAACACTGTTAGGTCGCGTAGGTTGCTAAGTTGTTAGGTCGCTAGGATAGTTTAAGTGTTAGGTCGCGTAGATCTAACTGTTAGGTCGTATGTTGTGTTAGGTCGCGTAGAAGTCTAAGCTGTTAGGTCGCAACCCAACTAAGTCATTGGTCGAAGGAAAGCGCATTGCTTTAGGTCGTCAAGTGTTAGGTCGCTGAGGAGTTAGGTCGGAGAGGCTTAGGTCGGAAACGACCTAGGGAGATAGCCGAGTTAAGCGACTTAAGGAAATTTCTGCTATAAATAGGAGGGGTTGTTCTCACTTTTTGGGATCCGGATTTTTGAAGCGACGAAGTGCTGCCATTTTGAGAGCTCGACTTCTACACTTCTTCACTTCTTTTCTCCACTCTAATCTAGTGCTTCCTTCCATCCAAATCGAAGATCAAGATTGAAGATTCAAGAGCTTAGATTGAAGATCTTCAACTTTTCAAGAGAGATTTCTTCGTTTGAAGTGAGATCTTGTCGGATCTAGCTTAGTTCTTCGCTGTCCAGATCTGAAGTTGATATCTTTTGGATTGTTTAGGTGATTTGGTGAGTGGTGATTATCTCTCACACGGATCCAAAGGAGTAGATCGGATTGTTGGCTCGATTTGGTGTTAAATTAGTGATTTCCATGCATTTTCTTCATCCTATGTGTAGATCCACGTAGATCCATTGTTCATGATGATGTTGCATCCATTTTATCATATGTTAACCTATGCAAGTTCATTCATCAAGTTTGTAGAGATATAATCCATGTTTTCATGCTTATTGGACTTTCAACTCTTTAATTACGAAAATGCCATTATTGTTATAATTGTCTACTTAGATCATATTTGAATGCTTGATTGCTTGGATTGATGTTTGATTTGATTGATTGTTATGAACTAGATGATTGATGATTAGATTAGATCGAAGATGATTCAAAAGCTAAGGGAAAGGCTCTTGAATTGGAAAAGCTGCTCGTGGCATATGTAGCGGGATGATGAAGCTCTTATGCATAGATTCAAGGGTGTGATGATGAGATGAGGCTTTGCGAGGATGTAATGAAGCGAGGCAATCATGTGACGAAGACTTGGTCTAATCCAGACGGGATCATTCCAAGCATGTTGATAACTCGGTGATAGGATTCGAGTTGAAGATAATGAATGGATATGAGAATAGTCGTCGAGGAGGATGACTAGGAGGCTTGGATAGCATCGTTGTTGAAGGTTCTAGCATGCTCTAAGCAAGAGTACGTTTGGGCAGATTCGATAGTCCCAACGGCCAACTGTTGATGGTCGAGTACTCTGGGCAGATTCGATAGTCCTAGGCACGGGCTGCGACGACGTGCGGGAGTTATGTCTAGAACCGGGGTTTCCATTAGCCCTTGACGGACGGCTGAAAGAATGTGCCGGTCATTCAATTAACGGTGATATCGAAGCAATGATAACAGTGATAGCCAGAGTCATGGATGTTTGGTTGTATCGTCATTCGGACTCAAGAGCGGTATTTTCTGGGTGCTTATCTGATTTAGGCCTTGGTACTTGGAAAACATCGCCCTTGACTCGAGTGATAGTAGCTTTACTTTAAAATTGTATGCTCTTCTATGTTTGCTTCTGCTTAGTGTGTGTCTGGGGGCTATCACTGTAGAATGAGGTTGGAGTGGGAGGGTTGTATTCCTATTCCTTTTCCTTTATGCTCTTTTGGTATGTTGTTAGTTAATTTACTGCTCACTAAGACTGTTGTCTGACTCAAGGCTTTATGTTTTTAATTCTTATTGCCTTGGGCTGTTCGTCCATTTTGGGACGGGCAGACTAGGTAGCAGGTGACAGGTGCTGTTCTCTTCTCACGATGCTGATATCGAAGACGAACTGGAGGGTTGCATATTATCTTCTTATTATATGTACAGGATTTTCCGCTGTTTTGTATTCTCTGAGAGTTTTGTAGTGAGGTTGGATGTATTGACTATGTGGATGCTTGTATTCAACTATTATGGAATTCTATATGATGTCATTTTGTTCTATAAAGCTTCACTATACATATGTTCTATTGTATTTTGTCCATGCGCTGTGAGTAATACGATAGATTCTGTTGTTTTAAATCTTACCTTGACAATCGTCCATGGTCGCCTGGCACACTTTACAGCGCTTATTCTCTAGATTCGGTGCAGGGGTCATGGGCGGTCGTCACACTTTATTATGTGTAATGTTGGGTTAGAGGCGCCTCGGATAAAGGTCCCAAAGGACCGGGGGATGGCATATTCGTGAGTTACCTGTTACAGGGGTAACCCGGCCTTGTTTGGCAGAGAGCAGTTTGTCTCTCGGGGCGTCCCGCCAGAGGCGTTCCCATGCGGCGGAAAGGAAGTTCCTTAGCCTGACCATTTGTTGGAAAATCCAAAGAAACAATACGAGCCTTGTACGGTTTTAGTTGTATTACCTGCTATGGAATGTGGCGGTAACCTGCTATTGAACATAGTAGCTATAGTAGGCATACGATACTGGTCGTATGTTGGCTAAGATTAATATTATACTTTCGAAATATTTTCTTCACTATGCACTAATAATAATAATCCAATGATTTGCGTAGTAAGCATGTTTGACTATCATAAGAAGAAATCTCCTCCAATTCTGCGTTTGCATTGTGTGTGTGGCGGGAGGTCTTATGGTAGTTTCATTTTCAAAAAGCATTGCGGGTTTCAATGTTTAAAATTCTTTTGCTGTTGTTTTAAAGATAAACTGTTTTTGTTGCTCACACCAGTCCCATGACTGATCCGGAGTTTATTGTTCCCTTCCTAAACTCTGGGTGCCCACTATTTTCCACACGGGCAGTCTAGAGTTGGGTTTCTCAGATATTCAGGTTTAGTAGATTATCTGGAGCTAGTTCAGTATTTGGAGTTCAGGACTGCACTTGCTTCTCTTTGTGGTTCGAGCTTGACACTGAAGATCATTTTGGAGTCAGTCTCCCTGACTAATCATTTGGAGTTATCATTTCTGTTTTCCGCTGTTATTTCTTGTACCTCTGATATGGTTGTATCATATTGATATCATTGTTGTATATCATACTGGATATTGTATTCATTGGATTGTATATGATATCATCTATTTTTATTCTGCTGTGTTATTTACTTAATTGTGTTATAGCTCCGGCGAATCGGATTTGAACGGTCGAATCTGCGGCATTCTAGTACAATGTGAAGTACGGATGTTGATTTTCGAGCGGGCAAAACCCGATACGTTACAGTTATGGGACATGAAGCTAAACTCTTATATTTACTAGCTTAGTGTAATCGACACTTCTTTATGATCGATGACGATCATTTTTATGATTTAGACTAGCAATGTGCGATGTCTCTCATCCGTGTGTTCGGACTTGCCTTTCTCGTCCGTGTGTTCGGACTTGCCTTTCTCGTCCGTGTGTTCGGACTTGCCTTTCTCGTCCGTGTGTTCGGACTTGCCTTTCTCGTCCGTGTGTTCGGACTTGCCTTTCTCGTCCGTGTGTTCGGACTTGCCTTTCTCGTTTGTGTGTTCGGACTTTCCTTTCTCGTCCGTGTGTTCGGACTTGCCTTCGGGCCATCCGTGTGTTCGGAAAATTAAATGGATAGCTTCCATGAGATAGCTTCTCGTCCGTGTGCTCGGACTTCCCCCTTTTTGTGATTTCTAGATTTCGTGTGTTGATTTCTGAATTTTAACGTTTCACCAACTTTTACAATTGGCATTAATATGTATGTCATTTATTGTGGCTTGGTGAATTAAATAAAGAATATGACATTCTTTTTAATCTTTGAGAAGATTCTTGTGGTATTGATTAATCTCTTGTTGATTTTCAATTACGTACTTATCACAGTACGGTATTATGGTTATGATACGTTTTTGTCATATCTCTTATTCTATATCACTTTATCTGATATTTATAGCTAGACTGATCCGTTTATTATTTTCTTATAAATAATACTCGGGTCAGACCGAGATGTTACAGGTGCTTCTGCTTGACTTCTCTTCAGGACTATTCTGACTTTTGGCTAACTACATAGATTGTAGTTTTTGGATGTACACATTTGAGATATAGACTCTATGTTGTGTACTTATTCTTTTGTATAGCACGTGATGCTATCCTTTTGTATTATCGTGGATTTTTCTGACCACTACTCTGATGTACACTTTCATGTGTTGTATATTTATTCATATCTATTTCCGCCTCTGTGATATGAATTGTCTGTGACTGATTTATGTTACGTTTATTTCTATATTTGTTTCCGAAGATTATATATAGCCACCGTGTGATAGCTTTGTGTTTGTATCGGTATGTCGGATTTCCTCCTTAAAAGATATGCATTCTATTCTATCTGACATATCGGTGCTCGCACAAAGAAGTTACATGGATGGTCGCTCCTCAACAGCCTTATTCTCCGTGCTAATTGACAGCACTACACCGTAGTGTTCTTGGTTAGCGTGGGTATAGAGGTGGGGCGTTACACATCAGGGATAGGGTTAGTATTACCCTAGGATGAGTTGAGTATATATATATATATATATATATATGTATGTATGTATGTATATATGAGAGCGTACTTGTTATTTTCTTATATAAAGGTTTTAAAAATGGTTTTAAAACTAGATGATTTTATAAAAGTTTATATCATATTTATAAAGCAATAATTGGTTATAAAATAAGAAATTAAGGAATATATATATACATATCCAAATAAGGATTGGATATAATGAACTATATAAATAAGATGAATTAAAATGGTTTCAAACCAGAAAATAAATGGTTATTGAGTTTAAATAGGATGATTGTTTTCCAATAAACACATTATAACAACCCGTAATTTTCAATGTTTTAAATTTGTTAATTTGAGAAAGTTTTGATAATTTAATATTGAAGGAATGAAAAAAATTGTTAATTAATAAGGAGATAATAACTTAAATGGAAAGTAACAAGGTTAACCAAAGTTAATTATTAACTATTTGAATGAAATTACAATTTATGGGATTAGTGTAAATGGTATACTTGGCTATAAATTGATGTAAGAAAACTAGTGCAAACATTTAAATTTATAAATGGAATAATATTAAAACAAATAAAATTTGTAAATGAATAATGAAATAATAACTAGGATGAAATGTAACAACGAAGTTAATTAAAGCTGAATTTGTATAAATTGAATGAAATGACAATTAATATGATAACGGAAAGTGGGAATGTATAAGTTACATAGAAACATAATGTATGTATAAAGTAATAAACTGGTATAAGAATGGAATTAAGGTAAATTCATTAATTGGTTTTTAACCTTAATTAATGTGTACAATTGATAAAAGTACACATTTAGAAATGTAATATTTATTCAAATTAAGATGTAAATAGGCATATATTAGTGTAATGGGATAAAACTAATGTAATTAGGTATGAATGTAAGTGTTGTATAAATAAAAGAAATTTGTAATTTGTTAATAAATTTATAACGGGAATTAAATGTAAGAATGTTGATGTAAGCTAATAAATAATTAATTCAATTCAATCCCAATTAATTGAAACAATTGCAGGGTTATAATTGATTGTAAATAGTAATATTTGGTAATAAATTTAATACAAGAAAAACAAAGGTAAATATTGAATAAAACAATGAATTAATAATAATAAATAGTAATTGAATAAAATCAACTTTCTGTAGTAATTGTTTGGAAATGATAACTTATATAAATGTGATTAAGAGTTAGTGGCCACAATTATTATAAAGTAATCATTTATTTAGTCCATTAAATCAAAATTTGTAATCAATTGCAATGAATCTTAATTTAATTATATTAGTATAAATTATGGAAATAATTGGAAATAATATTAATCCCATTTATAATATGACGATTAATGTGATTGTAATCTTTTAATTAAAAAGTAGGAAGACGTTAATTGTAAACATATATATTGAAATAAATTTAGATTGGGTGATTTATTTCCAATTAAATCAGTTCACGTTTCAAAATTTAATGCTAGTTTATTGCATATATGTTTATACCTAAATTTTAAACTTATGTTTTAGATCCAATTAGATCATTAAAAAGAAAGGATTATTTAGGTTTGAAATCTGTAACGACCCGCCATTTTGGACCATTCGCATCCATTATAAGTGTATAGGTAGACACTCATGCCGGAGTTGAATTGCTCAAAATACCGCGTTGTTAATTTAAATTTGGCAAAATTGAACATATACAGTAAATAAATAATCACAGATCACAGACACAGAGTAATAATTGCAGCGGAAATAAAAGAGATAGTAGTTCATGAAGCTACTATATGAATATATAAAATACATCAGAGTTTGCAACAGAAGAGTAATACGATACATCAGATAAAATCAGAATACATCACTGGAATCATCGAATAACTGAAAGCTGGATAGATAGCAGGATCTCCAAGCGAAGCTCCAACTCCAAAGGTGAGTCTCGAAAGCTGAACCACTCAGTCTGACCCGAGTATAAAGCAAAATACAAAACACTCGAGTCAGGATTAACATTCTTATATTAATAAATCCAACTCAAGTGAAATAGCAATTGAAATACAAGTAACTCAAAGGATGTTTGGAATAACCATCCTTTAAGGATCCGTTAAACTATCTACTATGTAGTAGTGTACGATAAGTAGATAATGTCTATCAGTAATATAAAATGATATCAAAATAGCGTTAAGTCATGGCCCATTCCACCCTTAACACATTTTTATTCCCAAAAGCATATACAAGACCGTAGTTTCCCCAAAACCGGAAGTCACCAGAGGGCAATCCATATACTCAAGGTACAAATCAAAATCGTAGTGGTCGTGCATAAATGGAATACAAGTATGACAAGGCACATGAGGCAATACCCAAGGTAGTGATATTACCGTTCGCCTGATCCGGGCTGGTGAGAACGCAACGGCGCAGCGCCCGCAACACCGTGAAACAACACTCCCAAAATCAAGGGTGCACCAATCGACAACAAGTATAAGTAGTTCGAAGAAGTGTGTCCACTTGAGGTATCAATCCTCCATTGGCCCGGCACAGCTCTTGTTTTAGTCATTTCCAATTTGACACAAGTGTCAAGGCTATCCATTATCGTTCTCTTTCTTCAGTCAACACGTACATCAATCCAACCACTTCATTCTGGATCATCACTCCGCGTATAGTTATTAAAGTGGTTTCCAGTTTAGATAGAGAGTATATCCATAACCGAATTCCGGTCTCTTTAATAACTTCCGTAATTATTACACTGATTGGTCGTTTATTTATTTCAAAACCAAATCAATTCCAATTTCAATTCCAATTCGTAAATCAACATTTCATTTGTCTTTCGAAATCAATTTCTATACTTTACGTTTCAAAACTTCCAAATTACCATTTCAAAATCTTATAATTCAATTTCTATTTCTATTTAAAACAATTCAAATATTATTCAAGTTCGTATATAAGTTTCATTCCGAAATCATTTAAATTAATTTAATTTAACATTTAAATCAATCTAAATTCATTTATCGATTTCATTCAATATTCATTAAGTAAATTTTCATTTAAAACAATTTCTGTTTAATTTCCAATTCATTAAATCCATTATTTAAATTCAACTTCGTTATATCAAAACTTTCAAATTGAGTTAAATTAAATTCATCAAATCAAATTCTTTAAATTTCAAGTCTTACATTAATTTCAATAAATCACATTTTATTTCTTGTTAAAGAAATTCAATTTCACTTATTTACTTACTTAAATAATTTTCCAAAACTTAATTAATAAAGAAAACTCAATTTCAATTATTTACGAAGTAAATTTCACTTATTCAAAAGTTCAATTTTCTTATTAAAGAATTTCAATTCAATTTAATCATTAAATAATTCAATCTTATTTAATTATTAAATAATTCAAAACTTAATTATTAAATAATTTCAAAGTTTAATAATTTCAAACTTAGTTATAATTTCAAACTTAATTATTAAAATCATTTCAAAGTTTAATAATTTCAAACTTAATTATAATTTCAACTTAATTCAATAATTTCTCAAATTAAACAACATTCTTTCATCAATTACATTGTTAATATTTTGTTTCAGATTATTAAATATTAACATTTCCTTTCATTAAAATTCAAATTTCAACTTCATTTCGAAACCATATTATTTATTCAAATAAAATCTTCGTTTATTTTAAATCAAATTATTGACCAATCGGGTTTATTTAATTTTCTATCCTAGGTCAAAGTTTAATTTGGGTATTTATCATTTCAACCCGATTCCAATTCAATTCAAAAATCAAAGCATAACAAAGGGAACTTGCAGTGTGATAACTGGGATGGTGTCAAAGTAAATAAACAAGCAATAACAACAAACAATAACAATCCAATAATCAATTCAAATAATCCCGAAATAACCGTATTAATTCGCACTGTTATTTGTACGAATTAATATAATTACTTCTAGAATCTACACTATCATTTCATGTAGATTAAAGATTATTACATTACGATTTCACTTGTCATCTATTTACAATTTCATACATCATCAATTTAACAACATACATTCAGTGGTTCAATATGTAATTAAACAAATCATACGTGTCAATAAATTCAACAGTTAAAGGGATCATATTATACAAATGTCAGTTAATCAAATTTAACATTTAACTATCCTATATCAATTTCAATTGCATACTATTTATCATTTTAACATTAACAATTTAACGTCCAATATAAACATCAACAATCAATCAATTATCAGCCAAACTGTATTATCATCGCATAAATAATTAACAGATAATGGTGTCAGATGTCACAGTTGAACTGATACAGACAATAGCATATATAACAGTGTAATTAACTAACAGCAACATATTTCAATTGTCGTTTCAATCGAAATCAAATTTAATAAATAAAAGAATGTTAATCGTGAGTGAGTGCTCACCTTTCGAGGCTAGAGAATACTGAAGATGTCACAGATACGCACACTGATACGGACACCGAAATTTGAGTTACGAATCCAAGCAAAGCAAAATCGGCACGAATTTGACGGACAGGCTGATAAATAGAAATGGACGAAATCAAATCAGAACTGGATCGATGATGATAAATAGTATAAGTGAATTGATATAGATCTAACATATAAAATTGTGTATATATATACAAAATCATATTCTAATTTCAAACTATTTTTAATAAAATATGTAACGACCCGGAATTTTGGACCATTCAAATCGACAATAAATCCACACATGTCAGACTTGAATAATTCAAAATATCAGATTGTTAATTTAAATTTGGCAAAACTCAGCATATGCAGTAAATAAATCAATCACAGAATCACAGACACAGAGTAATACAAAAATACACAGCGGAATAGATAAAATAGTAGTTCATGAAGCTACTATATAAACATCAGAGTTAGAAATAAAATACAACAGAATATCGCAAATGCAGTGAAGTCTTCAGTACAACAGATGACTTCTCTGAACAAATCAACTAGAAGAGCTGAAAGCTGAGGCGATAGTTGGATCTCCAAAGGAAGCTCCAAACTCCAAAGGTGAGTCTCAAATGCTGTATCACTCGATCTGACCCGAGCGTAAAGCAAAACACAAAACACTCGAGTCAGGATTAACATTCTTATATCAATAAATCCAACTCAAGTGAAATATCAACTGAAATACAAGTAACTTAAAGGATGTTTGGGATAACCATCCTCTAAGGATTTGTAGAACTATCTACAAGGTGGGAATATACACTATGACACCGTGGCCATTTTAAATTTATTTTCTTCAAAACCCAAATATCATTTTATTTCAAATATATCTATTTTCCAAAATAGTATATATATATTAAATGATTTAAAAAGTAAAGTATTTAATTTCCTTAAGTCTGGCAAATCGATTCAAATCAACTTCAAATTCCAAATTCAAATTTATTCAAAATTCAATTCATCAATTTAATTCATTTTTAAAACAGATCATTTAAATTTTCAATATATTTCAAAGCTTTAATATTCAACATTTTCAAAGTTAAATTTAACAGTTTCATATAGCTCTTGATTTAACTTCATTATTATTTAATCAGGGAATATTCACTAAATAAATTCAATACCATTTAACTAGCCTTAAATTACATTTTACTAAATATTTCCTTAAACTTTATTTAAACAAGAAATATTCATTAGATTACTTATGAATCAAACTCAAGTTATAAATCATATCTTACATCTCAATTTCAATAAGTTCCAAATCGGTTTAATTACATAAAATTCTTTATTGAATACAATTTCAACTAAATTCAAATTATCTTTCTAACCTTAACTTATTCAAATTATTACCAAAATCTATTTTGAAATATATTTTAAATACTCAACATATTATATGTATTTAAATCAATCATTCCCATTTATATATAATAATTTAAGGCTCAACATTTATTAAAACCATATATTTCTTTCCAAAACCATAGAATTCATTTTTAAAATATTTATATATATGGACCAACGGTGTCTGTATATATATTTATCATATGGTTAAGTGATACGGATATTTATCATTTCAATCCGAAATTTAAAAATATACGGGTAGATATCATTTCGACCCGTAATCCCAATTTCAATTCAAATGAAAATCGCTTGGGTTTATCATTTCAACCCATAACGAAATTCTCCTATTCTAAAGTCCGTTCGGGTATGTATCATTTCAACCCATAGTGAATTCTATACTAACAGGGAACTTGCAGAGTGATAACATATACTAAAAATATAACAACAGGCATATATCATCAGTATAAATAACAGATACGGGTGTCAGATGTCACAGGTGAACAGATACAAATAATAGTAATAATAGGCATATGATACTAGATAATGGTGTCAGATGTCACAGGTGAACAGATACAATAATAGTAATAACAGGCATATGATACTAGAAAATGGTGTCAGATGTCACAGGTGAACAGATACAATAATAGTAATAACAGGCATATAATACTGGATACTGGTGTCAGATGTCACAGGTGAACAGTTATAGATAATAGCATATATAACAACTTAAATAACTACAGCAGCATATTTCAATTGCTATTTCAATTGAAATCAAATTTAAATAATAAAAGAACGTTAATCGTGAGTGATTGCTCACCTTTCGAGGTTAGATAGAATAGACAATGAGATTGAGTTACGAAATGCAAGCACGACTTCCGATCAAAGCTAGAGGGATACGATTCGACGAACAAATCTGATAGTTTGAATAGAGGAAATCAAATCAAACCGGATTGATGAAGATAATTGGTAAAGTGAATTTATATACACATAACTATATATAACTATATACATATATAAATCATATACTAAATTCAACATGTATTAAATTAATTATATAAGTATTTCAAAATCATCGTTTAAATCAAAATACATACAAAAATTTAACATATATACATAATATATTATTTTAAATAAATACTAATATAGATATACAAACATATCACTTAACATATATACTACCTAAAACAACAATATATATATATATATGAACCTTAAATTTGAATCTGTATATTTCAAAATTTAAAATAGTATATATATATATATTTTCCAAAAATTACTAAATCTAAACATAATTAAATAAAAGCTCTGCCTATTTATCAAAACCCAAACTTATGTATACTATATATATAAACTAATATAGAGGCTACATACATCAAAGCCAAAAACAATATAAAACCCAACTTATACATGCTGGCCCGAGCCCGAGCAAAAGAATATGTATGCAACAAAATATAAACATAAACACCACTTATAACTATATATATATGTTATATCCCTGGAATCCAGAAAAAATATTATCAACTTAACTTGTTAATATATATACTTTAAAACTGACTTATCCATTTAAAATAAACCAAGCTTGATAAGCTTTATAATACTTATAAAACATATACACGTATAAAGACGTGTTAACCCAAGACTGTGAACGAAAAACTATATATAGACTTAAAACCATGACTAAAAGAAATACCAGATCAAACATTTTCAAAATGTAACTAATATATACAGACTGTTCATACACATTTTAAAAGAATCAAAATCTATATAAAGTATAAACTATAACTATTATAACTAATGTACAGTAAACAAAGCTTTCATTAATAAAATCTATATACTATACAACTTACCAAACTATAACTTCATATATAACATCTTATTTAGTAAAATACGTAAACCCAATATACATATCAATACTTACCTATTATATAATGCATAAGGAAGAAAAGATGGGGTCGAGCACGGTGGGGTGGTGGCCAGAACGTGACGAGGTGGATGCATGCTGGGAGGCAGCGGTGGGAGAAGGTGATGAAGCCGTTTGGGTTGCTCGGCAACATGGTGAAGTGGAGGAAGATGGCGGGATGGTGTTGGTGGTGACAGGCCGAAGGCCATGGGTGCGGATGAAGGCGTAGGCTGGCATGGGTTTGTTGTTGGAGGAGGGTGGCCGTTCAAGGGGGAGGCGTGGCGTGTGTTGGCCAGGGTAGGCAGCGGACTGCGGTGGGGTTGATAGGTGGAGCTATGGGAAGGCACTGGGAGGGTGAGGCCATGGTTCTCGGCGCTGCATGGTCGTTTGCGTGTGGAAAAATGAAGGAGGCTATGTTTTGAAGGTGGTTGGACATGGCGGAGGGTTGGTGGATGGTACGTCTGCATATGGGGTAGTGGTCGGTGAAAGTGAAGTCACGATGGTGATGGATCTGGAGAGAAGAAGGTATATTTGAGATGAGAAAGAAAGAAGGTAGGCTACGAACTGGGTTGCAGAAAAAAAAAAAATGAAATGCAATGGAAAAGCGGATGAAGTTACCAAGGTTTAAGGTGAACGGTTTCCCACTAAATAAAACGTATACAAACGTTTTATTTCTTTTCGAACGGTTATGGGATGGGATTGAGTTGAATAATAAAAGCAAATTATTATTGCTTGAGCATCACGTTTCAAAATTGAAACGTAAAGTAAAATATAAAGTTAAGATTTTGGTACCGTTACACGAAGAGTTTATTGTTTACATCGTGTACCGGACCTCAAAATGCAGAGTTGAATATACCGTGGAGATCAGTACGACGAGACGATCAAAACGGTACACAGATATTTGTGGCACGATCATCCGATCAAAAGTCGATAATCGGTACCGGAAATGCTGTTATTTTGCCAGAATTAAGATAAATGGAGCGGTAGAAGTCCAAATTTGGAAAAACGAATTTCGTAGTCTGATTCAGAATGATCTGAATAAATTTTCTCCTGTTGACATATTTTGGTTTCGAAAAACTTTTAAATTCACTGTTATTAACCGGTTTGATTTGAAATGCAATTTCACAGGAAAATCAACTTCAATATTATCAGATGAAAATTTACTAGTTGCTATATTAAAATAGACGTATTCCAAATAATAAATTTTTAATTTCAAATTTTATTGTTTAAAATTTCACAAAATTTCAACTAACATATTATTAAAACTATTAAAATTTACGGGTCGTAACACTCTCCCCCACTCAAAACTTTTCGTCCCCGAAAAGAAAGGAGGTAGAAGAATATAAACAACCAGAAAGAAAAATAGATTGAAAGTTAAGATTAAACAATTAATTTAAAACTATATAAATTTTACTTGAAATATCCATTTGAAAACTTCATTTGCAAATCAAATATTTTATTTTTTTTATAATTTAATACTTTTTCAAAACTCATTTGTAAAATTTCTTTCTTCCTTTATAAATACCATTTATATGTTTAAATGACACCTTTATAATTATATGAAAACTATTTGAAAACAATTATTTACATTATTACTTATATTTACAAAGAAGCTATTTGAAAACATTAAATCCATAATTTATAAATTTATTAATTCTATCTAAAATACTTTTCAAATATTATTTATAAGTCAATAATCATTTACTTTAAATATGTTTTATTTAATTAATGACCTCTAAAATATCTATAGCACTAAAATTTTCTATTAAACCAAATAATATATAAATAAATAATATTTAAAAGGGTATAGTCAACAAGGAAAAGAAGGACTTGGAGAGACGGAATATAGGTGAATAAATAAAGCTGAGCAGATAAGGTAGATTCGAAAGAATAGTATCGGGCATGAATAATTAATTCAAACCATTAGAATTTCAATTCCAAATATTGATACAAAATTTCTTTGTTGGAAATACCTTTATAATAAAATACCTTTATAGTCAAACAAATTTTCTTTCGAAAATACTTTTATAACTTGATGTTTCAACAAGTTTATCTTTGTTCCTGTAGACTCTGGTAGTGCGTTGATCAGGTGCAAAACTAGAATTCTCCAGGTACTTAGTAGACTTGTCTCAACACCCAGTGAAAATACTGGAAAAACTTTTAAAAACAGATATGGAAAGTACAATCCAATCAAAAACACAAACAAAACCTTTGTCTAACCATGGTTCGCAGATACACAATGGTTACGCCTGGGTCCCCCAGGAAACAATCCATATCCGTAAGCTTTCTCAGCCCTGCGAGTTACGCCATGATGACTAGTAGAATGCAGGATACACAATGGTTACGCCCGGATCCCCCAGGAAACAATCCGTACCCCCAGGCAAGACTCAGCCAAGCATTTGCGCTACTATTCGCGACCTACACAGATTGCAGGATACACAATGGTTACGCCTGGATCCCCCAGGAAACAATCCGTACCCCTAGGCAAGACTCAGCCAGGCAGTTGCGCTATGCAGTCACGAGAGAACGATAAGACCATGGGTAACGCCATGGAATTCGAAGGACACTCGAGTATCATATCCGGAAAACCAAAATCAGAGAGAATAATATCGATAGAATGAATCCAAGATGTGGCCACAAATCGGATATCAAGCAGAAGGCACTTTCCATATCTTTACTTCGAAAATATGTATCATATAGTACCTTTTCAAATCACTTTCAAATATCGTACTTATATAAAATCCATTATATATAAGATTAAATTTTCAAATCAAATACTTTTCCAAAATCAATAGTATATCAAATCATACTTATATAGACTTCAATTATATAAGATTTCACTTTCAAGTTGAGTACCTTTTCAAATCTATAGTTTCGAATCAATTTCATACTCATACAAATCAATTTTATATAAGTTCGACAACTCCCAAATCAAGTGTTTGGTAATATAAGGTTCTCAGATTTCAATTTGTTTCAATATCAGTTCAATTTCAAAATCATATACAATTTCACCAAATTATTTCTTCTCAAATTAATTATCTTTAGCTTCAAAGTTCCAAAATAATAGATTTTGAAAATAAATTCAAATTTCCAAATCAATAATTTAAGTCAACCAATTCATTTCCAAAATCAAATGGTTTTCAAAATCATCTTATACTTACGTAAGGTCTATCTTATATAAGGATCAAATTTTTCAAAATAAATTTCGCTGTATGAAGAGCCATATGAGATTAAATATCTTTGCTTTTATGGGTTATATATCTTTGTAATTTATTTTGGGAATTTTCTTTTAGTAAGCAAAGATATTCTAACCCGACAGCTTTCAATTTCAGCGTCGAATATATCAATGATATTAGAATATAAGATGTACATACGTCATCATTTCGCAGAATCACATTTTGATCGCTCGCTCGATCACACAAGTTCGCTTTCGAACTAGTATTGTCCATTCGACTTCCCTAATGCGGATTTCGATATGGTTTCTCGACTAGAAGCCATCAGTCTCCTTGCATAGCCATATACTACGATAGAGAATTCAAGAATCAAGCCCAAAATCCATCTCAAATATTCGCCATCAAGAATCAAATGAAAAATCCTAACACGAAATGGTGTAATCCACCTCGAACTTGTGTACTCAAACTTGGATCAAATTAATTATGCGAATAAAACAGCATACGTACAACTTATATATTTATTCCAACTTGTTAAATATATAGTTTCATAAAGATGTTACTAAGTTAAAACATTTAAACTAAATTTTATTCAAAATATTTTGAAGACCAAATTCTTCTCAAGACATTTCAAATCTAAATTTCATACTAGAAAATTTAAAATTTCCTTATTCATTTACTTAACCAAACAGTTTCAACTTATTTAAATCATATTACTTCATACTTAAACATTCAAAACAAACTTATATACTTTATCAAAATACTTTCCAAAATTTCTTAGCTTTGAAAAGTTAACCTTGATTTGAAAGTGCTCGAACCTTCAAAATAGTTGAAGAAATCATTTTCAAATTCAAGAGTTGGAAATCAGCAACAAATCATTAAATCAATTTTAATAGATAGGGTTATATCAAATCCGAAACTCAAGGACTGAACACCGGCTTACTTCAAATCATTTCAAATATATATACACATATACTTTGAATATCAAATCTTACTTCGGAATTTGAAATCAAAATTGGCTTCGCAAAATCACTCGCATAACAATGTTACTAGAGTGGCCTATCCCTCACTCTGAAACTCGAAAATCAATGTCGATGATGCGTGCACTCATCACCGAAATTATTTCCCAGCGACATAAGTGAGTTCTGGACTTCTATTTTCTCAACTTCTTTTGAAATTTCTTCGAAACTCATTAAAATCATTTGAAACATTTCTTATTCGAAAAATACTTTTAAATCATATTATTATTATATATTTCAAAATCTTAAAACCAATTTCAAAACACCGGGGTTCAATTCTCAAATTTCAAATTTAAAATCCTTCAGTTATAAATCAAATTTCTTATATAGTTTGTTTTTTCAAAATTACAAATCCTTTCGAAACCTCAAATTCTTATTTTTAAAGGCTTTATAATCTCTATCGAAAACATTTCACTTTTATATATAGAATATAATAATTTTGATAGATAAAACAATTTCCAAAATACGAATAAACCCGATTTTTCAAAAGGATGATTCAAGAATGGATTTCAAAACAAAGATAGAGATTCAAATTAGAGGAACTCTAATCAAATAAAATTTCTGATTCGAAGATAGGCTTGAACGAAGATGAGACAATTAACTTACAAAATAGGAGATGGATATACTTATACAAGTCGTGGGCGACCTTAACTGGGTCAACCATGACTTCAGGAACAAGATCGATGCAGAATTCCAAGAAAAACCAACATTCGATCGCAAGAGATAGCGGTATCTAAACCAAAGATATATAAATCTCCGGTGAATCAATGCCAATTGTAAAGGAGTTCTACCCCTTTACAAATCATCCAAAGATTGGCGGGATCGTGCATTCTTATAGAGATCATTCGAAGTGGAGTTATGGGATACTCCATAATCAAAAGAATACAAATAGGGAGAGACAAGAATGAATTTTGGAACCGCAAGGAACGTTCCAAAGTTCAAAGGAAATCGAGTCAAAAGAAAGAAGTTCAAACACGAACGAAAGTGACTCTGTAAATAAATTTACTATATATGCTAGGTTTTGCCTAGAACCTGGCTCTGATACCAACTGTAACGACCCGGAATTTTGGACCATTCAAATCGACAATAAATCCACACATGTCAGACTTGAATAATTCAAAATATCAGATTGTTAATTTAAATTTGGCAAAACTCAGCATATGCAGTAAATAAATCAATCACAGAATCACAGACACAGAGTAATACAAAAATACACAGCGGAATAGATAAAATAGTAGTTCATGAAGCTACTATATAAACATCAGAGTTAGAAATAAAATACAACAGAATATCGCAAATGCAGTGAAGTCTTCAGTACAACAGATGACTTCTCTGAACAAATCAACTAGAAGAGCTGAAAGCTGAGGCGATAGTTGGATCTCCAAAGGAAGCTCCAAACTCCAAAGGTGAGTCTCAAATGCTGTATCACTCGGTCTGACCCGAGCGTAAAGCAAAACACAAAACACTCGAGTCAGGATTAACATTCTTATATCAATAAATCCAACTCAAGTGAAATATCAACTGAAATACAAGTAACTTAAAGGATGTTTGGGATAACCATCCTCTAAGGATCTGTAGAACTATCTACAAGGTGGGAATATACACTATGACACCGTGGCCATTTTAAATTTATTTTCTTCAAAACCCAAATATCATTTTATTTCAAATATATCTATTTTCCAAAATAGTATATATATATATTAAATGATTTAAAAAGTAAAGTATTTAATTTCCTTAAGTCTGGCAAATCGATTCAAATCAACTTCAAATTCCAAATTCAAATTTATTTAAAATTCAATTCATCAATTTAATTCATTTTTAAAACAGATCATTTAAATTTTCAATATATTTCAAAGCTTTAATATTCAACATTTTCAAAGTTAAATTTAACAGTTTCATATAGCTCTTGATTTAACTTCATTATTATTTAATCAGGGAATATTCACTAAATAAATTCAATACCATTTAACTAGCCTTAAATTACATTTTACTAAATATTTCCTTAAACTTTATTTAAACAAGAAATATTCATTAGATTACTTATGAATCAAACTCAAGTTATAAATCATATCTTACATCTCAATTTCAATAAGTTCCAAATCGGTTTAATTACATAAAATTCTTTATTGAATACAATTTCAACTAAATTCAAATTATCTTTCTAACCTTAACTTATTCAAATTATTACCAAAATCTATTTTGAAATATATTTTAAATACTCAACATATTATATGTATTTAAATCAATCATTCCCATTTATATATAATAATTTAAGGCTCAACATTTATTAAAACCATATATTTCTTTCCAAAACCATAGAATTCATTTTTAAAATATTTATATATATGGACCAACGGTGTCTGTATATATATTTATCATATGGTTAAGTGATACGGATATTTATCATTTCAATCCGAAATTTAAATATATACGGGTAGATATCATTTCGACCCGTAATCCCAATTTCAATTCAAATGAAAATCGCTTGGGTTTATCATTTCAACCCATAACGAAATTCTCCTATTCTAAAGTCCGTTCGGGTATGTATCATTTCAACCCATAGTGAATTCTATACTAACAGGGAACTTGCAGAGTGATAACATATACTAAAAATATAACAACAGGCATATATCATCAGTATAAATAACAGATACGGGTGTCAGATGTCACAGGTGAACAGATACAAATAATAGTAATAATAGGCATATGATACTAGATAATGGTGTCAGATGTCACAGGTGAACAGATACAATAATAGTAATAACAGGCATATGATACTAGAAAATGGTGTCAGATGTCACAGGTGAACAGATACAATAATAGTAATAACAGGCATATAATACTGGATACTGGTGTCAGATGTCATAGGTGAACAGTTATAGATAATAGCATATATAACAACTTAAATAACTACAGCAGCATATTTCAATTGCTATTTCAATTGAAATCAAATTTAAATAATAAAAGAACGTTAATCGTGAGTGATTGCTCACCTTTCGAGGTTAGATAGAATAGACAATGAGATTGAGTTACGAAATGCAAGCACGACTTCCGATCAAAGCTAGAGGGATACGATTCGACGAACAAATCTGATAGTTTGAATAGAGGAAATCAAATCAAACCGGATTGATGAAGATAATTGGTAAAGTGAATTTATATACACATAACTATATATAACTATATACATATATAAATCATATACTAAATTCAACATGTATTAAATTAATTATATAAGTATTTCAAAATCATCGTTTAAATCAAAATACATACAAAAAATTAACATATATACATAATATATTATTTTAAATAAATACTAATATAGATATACAAACATATCACTTAACATATATACTACCTAAAACAACAATATATATATATATGAACCTTAAATTTGAATCTGTATATTTCAAAATTTAAAATAGTATATATATATATATTTTCCAAAAATTACTGAATCTAAACATAATTAAATAAAAGCTCTGCCTATTTATCAAAACCCAAACTTATGTATACTATATATATAAACTAATATAGAGGCTACATACATCAAAGCCAAAAACAATATAAAACCCAACTTATACATGCTGGCCCGAGCCCGAGCAAAAGAATATGTATGCAACAAAATATAAACATAAACACCACTTATAACTATATATATATGTTATATCCCTGGAATCCAGAAAAAATATTATCAACTTAACTTGTTAATATATATACTTTAAAACTGGCTTATCCATTTAAAATAAACCAAGCTTGATAAGCTTTATAATACTTATAAAACATATACACGTATAAAGACGTGTTAACCCAAGACTGTGAACGAAAAACTATATATAGACTTAAAACCATGACTAAAAGAAATACCAGATCAAACATTTTCAAAATGTAACTAATATATACAGACTGTTCATACACATTTTAAAAGAATCAAAATCTATATAAAGTATAAACTATAACTATTATAACTAATGTACAGTAAACAAAGCTTTCATTAATAAAATCTATATACTATACAACTTACCAAACTATAACTTCATATATAACATCTTATTTAGTAAAATACGTAAACCCAATATACATATCAATACTTACCTATTATATAATGCATAAGGAAGAAAAGATGGGGTCGAGCACGGTGGGGTGGTGGCCAGAACGTGACAAGGTGGATGCATGCTGGGAGGCAGCGGTGGGAGAAGGTGATGAAGCCGTTTGGGTTGCTCGGCAACATGGTGAAGTGGAGGAAGATGGCGGGATGGTGTTGGTGGTGACAGGCCGAAGGCCATGGGTGCGGATGAAGGCGTAGGCTGGCATGGGTTTGTTGTTGGAGGAGGGTGGCCGTTCAAGGGGGAGGCGTGGCGTGTGTTGGCCAGGGTAGGCAGCGGACTGCGGTGGGGTTGATAGGTGGAGCTATGGGAAGGCACTGGGAGGGTGAGGCCATGGTGCTCGGCGCTGCATGGTCGTTTGCGTGTGGAAAAATGAAGGAGGCTATGTTTTGAAGGTGGTTGGACATGGCGGAGGGTTGGTGGATGGTACGTCTGCATATGGGGTAGTGGTCGGTGAAAGTGAAGTCACGATGGTGATGGATCTGGAGAGAAGAAGGTATATTTGAGATGAGAAAGAAAGAAGGTAGGCTACGAACTGGGTTGCAGAAAAAATAAATAAATGAAATGCAATGGAAAAGCGGATGAAGTTACCAAGGTTTAAGGTGAACGGTTTCCCACTAAATAAAACGTATACAAACGTTTTATTTCTTTTCGAACGGTTATGGGATGGGATTGAGTTGAATAATAAAAGCAAATTATTATTGCTTGAGCATCACGTTTCAAAATTGAAACGTAAAGTAAAATATAAAGTTAAGATTTTGGTACCGTTACACGAAGAGTTTATTGTTTACATCGTGTACCGGACCTCAAAATGCAGAGTTGAATATACCGTGGAGATCAGTACGACGAGACGATCAAAACGGTACACAGATATTTGTGGCACGATCATCCGATCAAAAGTCGATAATCGGTACCGGAAATGCTGCTATTTTGCCAGAATTAAGATAAATGGAGCAGTAGAAGTCCAAATTTGGAAAAACGAATTTCGCAGTCTGATTCAGAATGATCTGAATAAATTTTCTCCTGTTGACATATTTTGGTTTCGAAAAACTTTTAAATTCACTGTTATTAACCGGTTTGATTTGAAATGCAATTTCACAGGAAAATCAACTTCAATATTATCAGATGAAAATTTACCAGTTGCTATATTAAAATAGACGTATTCCAAATAATAAATTTTTAATTTCAAATTTTATTGTTTAAAATTTCACAAAATTTCAACTAACATATTATTAAAACTATTAAAATTTACGGGTCGTTACAAAATATATATACATGTATTTCAAAACTCTTTTATAAGATATGGACATGTACATATGAACTTCGTAGACAATAAAACTTATAGGCATAGTACTATCTATACTCCACCGACTATAACCAGATTTTATACCTTGTAAATAGCCACCTATATTCATACATGATTTATATATATGCTTATAAACAAATATATATATTTAGAAACCAGTTTTATAAAAGTACTTAATTTAAACCCAGACTCATGCATGCATGCCGACTGAAATACAATGCTATCAACATATAAAATTTAATATATAACTCGCACATCGGAATTTCATATATGCGTGTAGACTTCACTATATGCAGACCTCTAAATGAATACAAGGTTCACCCATATATCTAAACTGCAATATAAGGTTCTGTTATAACTCAAAGTGAACATATATAGATAACCTTAACCACTTATAATATAACATACTATTATATTTCATTTAAAACTTATATATACTTTTACTGTAACATCTCAGAAATAAGAACATATTAAAACTATAACTATTTATAAACTGTCATCCACTATGCTTTTAACCACAATGTACATTTCATATTTCAATAAATTAATATACATATAGCAGGTAATAGATATATATATTTACTGACTTTATAAGATGGACTAACAGACCTACTTACAATATATCTAACTTTATATAAAATATGCACAGGGCAGTATAATACATATTACAACTTAGTAATGTATCCAATTGAACAGATGGTAAGTTAAAGTAAACATGATAATATATACACATATATAAGCTAGCAGATCATATATAACTTATATGGCTTACGTATGCAAACTGATTGTTTATAACAAATGTAAACTCACACACTACAAGCCAACTGGTCCACCATATAACTAATATATTATATAATATGAATGTTTGATTTTAAAACATTACAGAAACGAAAATATGGACTTGGAGCAAAATATAACCTCTATATATATATTACAAAAAAAAAATTCATCAAAACAAGACCACTAAACTGTATATATAACTAGATATTACTTGCAACTGATTATTCATATAATACTTACTAAAATAACGTACTTCTGAGTTTAAAAACAATTCTTTGAAACTGCTCTTTAAAACCATTATATACGTAATATATATAAGTATATATATGGAGCCAAACACAAACAACATGGGGAACAGCGTAAATACACGAGGCGTATATAGATACCTATATGTGTGAAGTACGCATGGACGAAGCAGCGAGACTGAGATGGCGTTGAGTTGGTAGGTTGAGCATGCTGGAACCGTGGGGTGGATGCGAAGGCAGATCTGACGCGCGAAGCGAGTGGTGTAGCTCGGGTTTTCTCTTCGTGAGGGGATGTGGGATGGTTGACGCGGTGGGATACGGTCGGCAAATGGAAGGCTGGTGGAAAGGGTCGAATCTTGGCTGAAGGGTGGAGGGGATCGGTTGCACGTGTTGGGGTGGCTGAGCTATGGTGTATATTTGCTTCATTCAATTTTTTTTTTAGAAAACATGCAAATTTTGTTGGGAAGAAAAATGAGGGGATGCAAAGAAGAACAGACGATTGAGAAGTAAAATGTAAAGGCATGAACCCAAGAATATCAACCAATTCAGAATAAATGTTAGATCTGCCTTTTAAAAAAAATCAACTGGGAGAGTGCAAAAGGCATAGGAAAGGAACAGGGAATAATAAATGGCAACGTTTCCCTATATTCAGCTGGAAGTAATTAAGGTAATTTATTGTGTGTGCAGCACGTGACAAATTTGAAAACGTACACAAATTTATGGTACCGGTACGACGCACATTTTATCGTTTCTGCCGCGAACCGTAACTCCAAATACAGAACTGGATACACCGTCGTGATCAGCATAACAAGACGATCAAAACGGTATACAGATATCAGTGGTACGATTAAATTTTAAAATTCGATATCGGTACCAGAATGCTGCTATTTTGCAGAAAATAAGAACGACGGAGCAATAGATGTCCGAATTTGGAAAAATGACGAACTGACATCTTGCTCAGAAGATGGTTTAGAATTTTTCTATGTAAAAATATTTTGGTTTTGAAAACGTTTTATTTTCAACGCTTTTTAACTGATTAAATTGAAGTGAATTTGCGTGCGAAATAAACTTCCATATTTTCGGACGAAAATTTACCAGTTGTTATGTTTAACTAGACGTATTCTAAATATAAATTTTTTTTTTACTTCAAAATTTTATTGTTTAAAAATTTCAAGTAATTACGTTATTAAAACAGTTGAAATTTACGGGTCGTTACACTCTCCCCCACTCAAAACTTTTCGTCCCCGAAAAGGAATGAGGTAGGAGAATAGAAACAACCAGAAAGAAAAACAGATTTGAAATACAAAGTAACAATTTAAACCATATAAATTCAAATTTAAATTAATTGATATTCAATAATTGATTTAATCCATTTGATTTCACTAAAATCAATCTCAACATTTCCAAATTCATTATCTTATTATCCAATTATCTTAAATTTACAATTACTAAAACCATAAATTTGAATAGACTTTATTATAATCATATTTTCTTCAACAATTTTAAATTCTTCTTTATTCCAAATTATTGTTAATTTTAATCTACTTAATATATCTAATCACATATACTTAATCCATATTAATTTAAACCATAAAAGTTTCGATTTAAATTAATTTACATCTATTAATTTCTTTTAAATTCAAGGTATTTTCATAAGTTGATCAAATTTCAATTTATTAATTTTTTTCAAAACAAATTTATTGATTCTTTCAAAACAAATTTATTTCATTATTAACTGAGTTTACTTATTATCATATCTAACTCTATTAACATCTTTATAATCAAAATTTAGTGTATAACATTTATTATAAACACTCAAATTTTATTTATAAATTCAATTTATCTTATATATTATCCAATTACATATTCAACTTCTGAATAATTTAGGTAAGTTGTATTAGAATGCAGTTGAACAATATACAAATAAAATTTCCCAATTCAATTATTCAAGTTTAAATAATTATTCAAAATTTAGCTTTATTTATAATTGAAGACATCTTTTAACAGGATTTTTAAGAATCAAATTTCCGTTTTATTTCAACCCTTTAGAAATAATTATGTATATACTATATATATTAAATCAAATTAAATTTAAAATAATATACCCATATCAAGTCATATTTAAGAAATTCTAACTAAAATATTTTCCAAAACAAAACCGTAGCAAAGCTACAGAATGGTTTCTTCACTTCGAAACTCGAAAATGAATGTCGATGATGCGGCCGCCATCACCGAAATTATTTTCCAGCGACAAAGAGAAGAGCACTGATTTCAACATTTGAAATTCTTTGAAAACGATTTCTATTTGAAAATATTTTAAATACTATACACTTTAAAACTTAAAACCAAATTGAAATCACCCAAAAATTTAAATTCTCAAATTCTTAATTTAAATACATTTGAATTCCAAATTAAAATTTAAACCATGTTCTATAATTTTATTTGTTTATCATATTAGAATAATCTATGGTTTTCCAAACAATAAACGAAAATCAAATATTATCATTTTTGACAATAGATTCATTATAATTAAATTTCATAATATAATCATTCAAACTTTATTTTATTTACCAAAGTTGAAAACGAAATTGTGTCCGTTTGCTCTGCTCAAGTGTTTTGGAAATCCCATCGATGGCGTTGATCAGACGAATCGATCGGAAACCCAAATCAACATCAACAACTCAAACAACACAATATAAAACATTTTAAAATTAATTTACAAATGCACTTCCTCACTTAAAGATACAATAATGGATTTCAAAGCAAGGGTAGGAACTCAATATTTTTGATAGACTCAAATCAAAGAGAATTTCGATTCAAAGATAAGTTTGAAACAGAAAATAAGATAATTCAATTACCACAATCGGGAGATGGATGAGTTTATTTAATTCACGGGCAACCCTAACCGGGTCGTCCGTAGCTTCAAGAATAAGATCGATGCTGAATTCCGAGGTAAATCAACACTCGATCTCAAGAGATGAAATTCAGGTATAGCAGGGAATAGATAGCATCGTAAACCGAGGATACAGAAATCTCCGGTAAATCAATGCCTATTATAAAGGAGTTTCACCCCTTTACAAATTATTCGAAGTTTGGCGAGACCGCCAATTTACTATCAGGGTCATTCGAAGTGGAGTTATGTGATGCCCCAGAATTGAAAGAAGACGAATAGTGAAGGACATGAATGAAATTTGGAACCGTAGGGAACGTTCCAAAATTCAAAGGAATTGAGTCAAAGGAAGAGATTGAAACTTGAATGAGAGTGATTCTGTAAATACATTTACCCTATATGTTGAGTTTTGCCTAGAGCTACCAAAGCTCTGATACCAACTGTAATAACCCGCCATTTTGGACCATTCGCATCCATTATAAGTGTATAGGTAGACACTCATGCCGGAGTTGAATTGCTCAAAATACCGCGTTGTTAATTTAAATTTGGCAAAACTGAACATATACAGTAAATAAATAATCACAGATCACAGACACAGAGTAATAATTGCAGCGGAAATAAAAGAGATAGTAGTTCATGAAGCTACTATATGAATATATAAAATACATCAGAGTTTGCAACAGAAGAGTAATACGATACATCAGATAAAATCAGAATACATCACTAGAATCATCGAATATCTGAAAGCTGGATAGATAACAGGATCTCCAAGCGAAGCTCCAACTCCAAAGGTGAGTCTCGAAAGCTGAACCACTCAGTCTGACCCGAGCATAAAGCAAAATACAAAACACTCGAGTCAGGATTAACATTCTTATATTAATAAATCCAACTCAAGTGAAATAGCAATTGAAATACAAGTAACTCAAAGGATGTTTGGTGTAACGACCCTGAATTTTGAACAATTTAAATTGAGAATATTTAATTAATTTTAAATATTTGAACGATGATTTGACTTGAATTTCAAATTATCAGAATGAATTGGCGATTTAATTTTTGAATTTAATCTATTGAAAGTTGAATAAAATTTGAATTTTCAATTTTAAGCCGGTTAAAAATAATTTAAAGGCTTAGAAAATTCATATTGATAATACTGGAGATAATAGAAGCTTCAGAATTGATTTTAAAAGCGATTTGTTCAGTTTTGAAATTGTATCGTTTGAATTGAATTTAAAAATAGCTTTCCGAGGCACAGTCTCGGAATTTGACGAAACGAGTTTCATTGGGTCCGTAATATTGAATTATTACCGGATTTCAATTTTTGTATTTATCAGAATTGTTTTGTGAATATATGGCGGGTAAACGTGTAGAGAATTTAATCGAATTCAATTTCTGTAATAACCGGGATTTTTGCATCGATTTGATATCATTGTTAAACGATTTCTCTGCTAGCTAGTTGCTTGTAGGAGTTTTGATTTGAATTGAAATTCGTTTAGAAAAATTTAACAATAAAATTTGTTAAAGAAAATATCTACAAAATAAAGATAAAAAGAAAAAAATTTGTGAAGGGTTAAGTGGGCTTTGAGAAATATATACTGGCCCATACCCATACCCTTGTCTCAGTTAAAACACGAACCCCCCTATTTTTCTCATTCATTCGTAACCCTAAGAAAAAAAAAATCGAAGACAAAAAAATGGCGGCGAGGGGAAACTAGGGCTTAGGCGATTCGATCTTCTGGCTTTGACTTCCTTCGATCTTCGCTCGTTCTTCACCGCCGCGGCGTCAACTCCATCTGCTCCGATTCGTCGAGTAAAGTCTCTGGGCTTTGTAATATCGAAGGCATCGACATCAGCATTCGATCGATCGACGGCTTCGTTCGTCTTCGCTTCAGTAAAGGTGAGAAATTTTATTTCTCACATCTAAATTCAACTTCATAATTATGTGATTTGTGATTCTCACAGTTTTGATTTCTTGGCTTTGAACTGGTTTCGAATTATTTGCTGAGATGAATTATATTTTCCCGGTTTGAATTTTTGACTTGCTCACGGCTATGTCTGTTCATCCTTGCAGTTACCTCTGTTTCATTTTTGTTTTCATTCTGTTGTAGTTGAGTTTCTGGATTTGGTATTTCACTGTCATGCATAGGTTGTTTGGTTTGCATTTAGCTTGAGTCATTTCATTGTAGTTGAGTTGGGTTTGGTCTTTGTTGATGTTGAGGCATCGTTTGGTTTTTGGCCCCTGTCTGCATTATTTCATGTTGTCTAGAGTTCTTGAGCTGGTTGTGGTCGAGTTGCTTGTTCTATGTTGTTCTGCACTTTGATATAGCTGTCTGCAAACATATACTTTGGTTGAGTCTGTTCATAGGCCATGTTGCATACCCATTCCATGTTTGTACAGTGTGCTTGCTTTCTTTGCCATCTGAAAGCTTCACCTGGTCTGATGCACTTCATTAGCTTTGAGTTGTTGTATATATGTTAAGTATTGTTTTCGAGTTGTATCTGTAGTCTGCATTAGTGCTGTTGCTGTTGCTGTAGCTTGACCATTTGTAGTTGCAGTTGTACAGTCATTTATGCATAGGTATGCTCGAGTCTGAGTTTGTGCAGTAAATGGTTGGTCTTGACTTTATTTCAGTTGTACTGCTATTTGGATTGCAGTGCTTCATGTTGTATTCCATTTCGAACTGTAGTACTATTGTCCTTTGATCATCATATTCCTGACTTGTACCGTTGTTCATGCATTCACTATGTATAAGCATTTGCCATTGGGTTGAGCTCTGACTTTGGGTTGTGTTTGAGAAACCTTTGTTCGACCATGATATCGAACTTGCACTTAAACTTGTAAATATGAAAAGATTTTAAGTTTCACTGTATATTCCAAATTTTCTGGTTAATTACTTAAGAAATTTTCTTGGAATTATTAAAAAAAAAAAAATTTAGACACTTGAAAGCATTTTTGTTTGTTCACGGCATCTTTGATTTTGCATATTAATATGCAGACATTTGAGAGCATTTTGTTGTTCATTACAACTTTTATTCACATATTTAATATGCAAACACACTTGTACACATTGTTGTTACATGCAAGGATGGAATTCTTTTACTGCTGCATCACCAGAGATGTATATTTCATATGCATTAATATCAACCTTTGTCACTTGTAAAACTGCTGTTACATTTGGCTTCGGTCATTTTTGAAAATTCTTTCTTGATTTTGCTCGCCCTGTACTTGTGCATTTGCATCATGTATATATAGGTGTGTTAGCTTTGGATTTGGTCACTTGATCATCTCTGTTGATTTTTATCCTGATGCCAAACTTGCTTGCTCTGTCTTGAACACTGCACTTGTACATATTCACTGTCACTTGCATTTTTGTACTGCATATTCCAGTGTTGCTCTATTGAGTTGCATGGTTTATTGTATATGCTACATCCCTGTCATGTTTGGTTGTTCTCATTTCAACCTCTTCGGCCTGTTGCACTGCAGTTTTGCACATACTTGTGGTCTCTTCATTTGCACTGCTATATGTTGCTTGTTGACATCTAGCTTGAGTTTTATTGTTGCATATTTGAACTCGATTCACTGGATCTTGTAGTTGATCATGTTGTGGTCTGATGCAATCTGCATTGTATTCAGTTTTGTGTCTTCTACTATGTTGTCTTCATTGTGTTGCATCTTGCATTCATTAGCTTGTATCATTGTCTTCACTGTGAACTTTTGGCTCTGGCATTCATGGATTATAGCTCCACTTGTTATTTGTTTAGTCTGCATTCCTTTGTTGATGTTGTACATCTGTAGCTTCACTCTAAACTGCTGCACTTGTGTCTCTTGTGCTCTAGTCTCTGAAGTTGTTGTACTTGAATCATCTTCCCTGTTGCTGTTGCATTGTTGCATCCCATTCCATTCAGTTGCACTTGGTTCACGTCAGACTTGAAGTCTACATTGGGCATTGCTTTGCCTTTGATATTAGTTTGTGGTCTTTACCTTAGTTCACTGTCCTCTGAACTGTTGCCACTGTCTTCTTTCTTGTTGCAGTCCTACCCTTGTTTCTATGTGCTGACCTTATATTCGGTGGTGGCGAGGCGGTGCACGTTAGCGTGCGCTGCAGCCACCAAGAAATCGATAGTTTGAATTGATGTTTCTTTGCGTCGGATGCATTGATCTTTTATATCGTATTGGCGAGGCCGTACACGCGTGCGTGTACGGCAGCCAATAACACTGTTTATCTCTGTTGATGATTTAAATCTGCTGATTTATTGTTTAACACTGTTAAGTGTTATATTTTCGTTATCCGATTTCTTTGTTGAAAGAATTGGATAGACGAGAATTATTGTGACTGTCGTCTATTTAAATTATTACTGCCTATATGCACTAATAAACTGGTTTGAATTAGACTGACCTGTGTATTATTTTCTTTTGAATATAATACTCGGGTCAGACCGAGTATTTTTACAGCTTGAAGATTTTCGAGCAGCGAAGTTAGAGAGAGAGTAAAGAATCATTTATTTCAGTAGAAAATTGTATTTTAGATATTCCGCTGTATCAGTAAATAAAAAAAAATTGTATAAACTCTGATGTATATAAAAAGATTTATAGTAATGAAATAAAGATTCATTTGTTTTAATTGATTGTTATTATCTGTGTTTCTGTGGTTGATTCTGTTTAAACCTTATAAACTAAATAACAATTCGTCTTTTTGAACGTTTCGAGTTGGTTTAGTTACTGACTGGAGGCGGTCAAAAGGGGGAATGTTACAGAGTGGTATCAGAGCTTTGGTTTACACAAAGCTTAGTTTATGATGTTTAATATGAATAGTTACTAGAAACACTTTAAAATGAAGATTTTTAACTTAAGAAAAGTTAAATTGAATTGAATTAGTACTAATAAATGAATGGATTTGAAATTTAACTAAAGGAAGTTAAATAAATCGTACTTGATTTGATAAATTTTTGAGATAGAAGGTTAAACTTGAATGATAAGTGATTTTATGATATGAATTGAAAAGTTTAAATTAATAAGTTGTTTAACTTATAAAATGAGAAAGTTTAAGTAAACCAGTTTTCAAATGTTTGAACAGTTTTGTTAAGTGAAACTAAATCTGAATTTTGAATCGTGATATGAATTTGACTTTTGTAAAAGTTAAATAAAATGACTTTAGAAATGAAATATAGCTTAAGTAATGTTGAATGAGGTTGAATTTGATATCAAAATGAATTGATAAAGTGATGTAATGAATATGAATTTGAGTTATATAAAGGAAATTCAACTTTAATTGTAAAAGTGAATTTGCGAATATGGTGAGTATAAGAATTCAATCAGAATTGGAATATAAACCAATTAAAATTTAGTGTGTTAAACCACATTGGATGTAAGCAAAGTAAATAAATTTGGTTAAGTGAATGTGCATTGGTTGCTAGTTGATTGTATGGAAATTCATTAAGTATTAATGAAATTGAATTAATGGAAATTGGAAGCTATGTGAATTAAATTCAAATTGAAAGATAAATAAATTTAAATAGAATCAAATTTGATTTGAATTGAAGTAAACTGACTTGAATATGAATTAGTGAATGTGAACTAATTGAATATGAATGAATGTTAGTAACAATCCAATGTGAATGAATCAAATGTGATTTAGATTGAAAAATCAAATCGATGAATGATTTACTAAAGAACTAGTTGATTATCTGGGAAATGGAAAATTGATAAATTTATATAATAGTTTAAATTGGAAATTTTGAATTATTATAAACGGCTTAAATTGAATATTTGAAAAGTGTTAATAAAATATTGGAATTGTATAAGTGTTAAAAGTGAAATATTTAATGGATTTCATAAGTGAATGGAAGTTACAGAATTAAAAGTTTTATAATTGTGAAGTTATAAAATGAATCAAAGTTGTAAAATAAAAGAATTTATAAGTAATTTACTTGTAAATTAAAATTCTGATATAAAATTGAGTTATAAAGGAATTGGTTAATAAAGCAATTTTTATAAATTGAAGTCTTTATGAATAAGAAATGGAATTTATAACGTTGTTTATAAATTCGAAACTGACTTATTTTGATAAGTAAATTCTTTATAGTTTGTTAAAAGATGTATATTCACAATTTTGGACCGTGAATATATTATTGAATTAAATGGACATGTTTTGGGAAAGTGATATTTTAAAACGAAGTAATTGTTTTAAAAAGATGTTTTCAAGGCATTGAATATCGAAACCATAGATTTCAACATTCATTGTTGAAATAGACGTTTTCAGATATAAGGAAATGATGGACTATAACACTGTTGTTATAGTAAATGATTTCCGAAAGGAAATGTTTTGTATAGTATTGGGATTTATACATCTATTTAAATTTCGAATTCCTATACTAGTGATTTTGAGTTGTCGTAACGATGTTTTACGTAACATTCGTTTTAACTCAAATAAATGTGTGAAAGAGAATGATTTCCTTAAAGATGAAATATATACTTAATTTTGATTTAAGTATATCGAATATTTTCAAATGTTGAAAATAAATGGATTTGTGAATTACTTATTTTTAAATAAGTATGGAAATGTTTTTCCAAATATGAAATGTTGTGAATATATTCCGTAAGGAATAAATGATTTGAAATTCATTTTTGAAGTCGAAGTTGAAAAGTTAAATGAGAATTTGAACAATTTGTTCAATTTGAAATTTTTCAAAAAGATTGAATCGTTAAGTTAAAATTGAGTTTAACTTCGACATCAAAGACAATATAAGTTGAGCTTTGAATTTCAGATGATGATTTGGATTGTATGTCTAACATTGTGAATTGATGACATAGCAATTGATCTCTATTAAATATATATCTGTTGGTGGCGGAGAATTTATTCTCTTAGCTTAACACCCTTCTCTGAGACGTACGAGCTCAGAGGTTATATATCGATAGACATCAATTCTGTGTTGAGAATTGACGATGTAAGCGTAAAATCCAAATCGAATGTGAAAGTCGATAATAGATTGGAATTTTGAATATGAATTAGGTTTTGAGATAACCTTAAATTTCCAAATCGACTTAGAGGAAAATTTTGAAATCCTCTATTTTGTTATGAATATGGATATGTAAGTTTTTAGAACTTATATATATATGAATACGGTAAATTTGAAACCGTTAGTTTAGAAAGACATTGTTATGGAAATCTTATGTATGTTTACATAGATGTTATATGTACGAAATGTGAAATGAAAGTACTACATATATGATATTATGTTTTCTAAACTGAGGATATGGAAAAGTACCTTCCATTTATTATTAGAGAAGGTATTGGAACTCGTGAAGAGTATCCATTTGAAATTCGTAGCTACGTAGAATTTTAGTCAGAGTGACTATTTGAATCGGAAATCCTTCGCGATAGTTCATCGCGATGAGATTAGATTTGATTGATGATGTTAGCGTAATTTGAGGGGCGAGATGCCCACAGTTACAAGCGATTCCACTGGGATAGTGGCGCAACCGCCGAGTAAACTGCAATCTAATGCCAGGCGAAATTTGAGGGGCGTGATGCCTACAGACACGAGCGATTCTACTGGGATAGTAGCGTAACCGCCGTGTGTACTGCAATCTATGGCGACAACCATGGCGAAATTTAAGAGATGAGAAATCTACAGCCACAAGCGACTCTACTGGGATAGTAGCGTAACCGCCGGGTGGAACTGTAATCCATGGGGGAACGTGCTTTCCATATCCATTTTTAAAAGAATTTTTAAAAGTATTTTCACTGGGAATTGAAGCAAGTATATTTAGTACTTGGAGATTTTTAGACCTGCGCCTGGCCAGCGTATGTCTAATGTTTGTGAGAACGAAGATGGACTTGTTAAATTTCGAGTTAGCAAGTATTTTCAAACTGTAAATAGCGAATCAATGATTTGAAATTAAAATTTCGAAATTCCTACTTAATGAACTAAGGAAGAAGATCTTTGTAATGTTTTGAAAGTCCACAGCTTTGGAAGATATATATTATATAAATCTCTAACGTGAAGAATTTTAAGTTTGAATCTGAATTGTAAATTAAAAATGTTGATAAAAGACTTTTGCGTTTTGATTTTAGAAATCAATGATTGTAGAAATCATTGAATAAAAGAGAAAATAAGCAAAACTAATGAGATTAAACAAATGGAATGAATCCTATATTCATTTATTTGTAATAAGTTTTAAGTTTAGAAAAAATTGACTAGAGTATAAATATCGATGAAATTTTAACAACTTTTCCTTTTCGTGGACGAAAAGTTTTTAAGGAGGGGAGTTTGTAACGACCCTGAATTTTGAAAAATTTAAATTGAGAATATTTAATTAATTTTAAATATTTGAACGATGATTTGACTTGAATTTCAAATTATCAGAATGAATTGGCGATTTAATTTTTGAATTTAATCTATTGAAAGTTGAATAAAATTTGAATTTTCAATTTTAAGCCGGTTAAAAATAATTTAAAGGCTTAGAAAATTCATATTGATAATACTGGAGATAATAGAAGCTTCAGAATTGATTTTAAAAGCGATTTGTTCAGTTTTGAAATTGTATCGTTTGAATTGAATTTAAAAATAGCTTTCCGAGGCACAGTCTCGGAATTTGACGAAACGAGTTTCATTGGGTCCGTAATATTGAATTATTACCGGATTTCAATTTTCGTATTTATCAGAATTGTTTTGTGAATATATGGCGGGTAAACGTGTAGAGAATTTAATCGAATTCAATTTCTGTAATAACCGGGGTTTTTGCATCGATTTGATATCATTGTTAAACGATTTCTCTGCTAGCTAGTTGCTCGTAGGAGTTTTGATTTGAATTGAAATTCGTTTAGAAAAATTTAACAATAAAATTTGTTAAAGAAAATATCTACAAAATAAAGATAAAAAGAAAAAAATTTGTGAAGGGTTAAGTGGGCTTTGAGAAATATATACTGGCCCATACCCATACCCTTGTCTCAGTTAAAACACGAACCCCCCTATTTTTCTCATTCATTCGTAACCCTAAGAAAAAAAAAAATCGAAGACAAAAAAATGGCGGCGAGGGGAAACTAGGGCTTAGGCGATTCGATCTTCTGACTTTGACTTCCTTCGATCTTCGCTCGTTCTTCACCGCCGCGGCGTCAACTCCATCTGCTCCGATTCGTCGAGTAAAGTCTCTGGGCTTTGTAATATCGAAGGCATCGACATCAGCATTCGATCGATCGACGGCTTCGTTCGTCTTCGCTTCAGTAAAGGTGAGAAATTTTATTTCTCACATCTAAATTCAACTTCATAATTATGTGATTTGTGATTCTCACAGTTTTGATTTCTTGGCTTTGAACTGGTTTCGAATTATTTGCTGAGATGAATTATATTTTCCCGGTTTGAATTTTTGACTTGCTCACGGCTATGTCTGTTCATCCTTGCAGTTACCTCTGTTTCATTTTTGTTTTCATTCTGTTGTAGTTGAGTTTCTGGATTTGGTATTTCACTGTCATGCATAGGTTGTTTGGTTTGCATTTAGCTTGAGTCATTTCATTGTAGTTGAGTTGGGTTTGGTCTTTGTTGATGTTGAGGCATCGTTTGGTTTTTGGCCCCTGTCTGCATTATTTCATGTTGTCTAGAGTTCTTGAGCTGGTTGTGGTCGAGTTGCTTGTTCTATGTTGTTCTGCACTTTGATATAGCTGTCTGCAAACATATACTTTGGTTGAGTCTGTTCATAGGCCATGTTGCATACCCATTCCATGTTTGTACAGTGTGCTTGCTTTCTTTGCCATCTGAAAGCTTCACCTGGTCTGATGCACTTCATTAGCTTTGAGTTGTTGTATATATGTTAAGTATTGTTTTCGAGTTGTATCTGTAGTCTGCATTAGTGCTGTTGTTGTTGCTGTAGCTTGACCATTTGTAGTTGCAGTTGTACAGTCATTTATGCATAGGTATGCTCGAGTCTGAGTTTGTGCAGTAAATGGTTGGTCTTGACTTTATTTCAGTTGTACTGCTATTTGGATTGCAGTGCTTCATGTTGTATTCCATTTCGAACTGTAGTACTATTGTCCTTTGATCATCATATTCCTGACTTGTACCGTTGTTCATGCATTCACTATGTATAAGCATTTGCCATTGGGTTGAGCTCTGACTTTGGGTTGTGTTTGAGAAACCTTTGTTCGACCATGATATCGAACTTGCACTTAAACTTGTAAATATGAAAAGATTTTAAGTTTCACTGTATATTCCAAATTTTCTGGTTAATTACTTAAGAAATTTTCTTGGAATTATTAAAAAAAAAAAAAATTAGACACTTGAAAGCATTTTTGTTTGTTCACGGCATCTTTGATTTTGCATATTAATATGCAGACATTTGAGAGCATTTTGTTGTTCATTACAACTTTTATTCACATATTTAATATGCAAACACACTTGTACACATTGTTGTTACATGCAAGGATGGAATTCTTTTACTGCTGCATCACCAGAGATGTATATTTCATATGCATTAATATCAACCTTTGTCACTTGTAAAACTGCTGTTACATTTGGCTTCGGTCATTTTTGAAAATTCTTTCTTGATTTTGCTCGCCCTGTACTTGTGCATTTGCATCATGTATATATAGGTGTGTTAGCTTTGGATTTGGTCACTTGATCATCTCTGTTGATTTTTATCCTGATGCCAAACTTGCTTGCTCTGTCTTGAACACTGCACTTGTACATATTCACTGTCACTTGCATTTTTGTACTGCATATTCCAGTGTTGCTCTATTGAGTTGCATGGTTTATTGTATATGCTATATCCCTGTCATGTTTGGTTGTTCTCATTTCAACCTCTTCGGCCTGTTGCACTGCAGTTTTGCACATACTTGTGGTCTCTTCATTTGCACTGCTATATGTTGCTTGTTGACATCTAGCTTGAGTTTTATTGTTGCATATTTGAACTCGATTCACTGGATCTTGTAGTTGATCATGTTGTGGTCTGATGCAATCTGCATTGTATTCAGTTTTGTGTCTTCTACTATGTTGTCTTCATTGTGTTGCATCTTGCATTCATTAGCTTGTATCACTGTCTTCACTGTGAACTTTTGGCTCTGGCATTCATGGATTATAGCTCCACTTGTTATTTGTTTAGTCTGCATTCCTTTGTTGATGTTGTACATCTGTAGCTTCACTCTAAACTGCTGCACTTGTGTCTCTTGTGCTCTAGTCTCTGAAGTTGTTGTACTTGAATCATCTTCCCTGTTGCTGTTGCATTGTTGCATCCCATTCCATTCAGTTGCACTTGGTTCACGTCAGACTTGAAGTCTACATTGGGCATTGCTTTGCCTTTGATATTAGTTTGTGGTCTTTACCTTAGTTCACTGTCCTCTGAACTGTTGCCACTGTCTTCTTTCTTGTTGCAGTCCTACCCTTGTTTCTATGTGCTGACCTTATATTCGGTGGTGGCGAGGCGGTGCACGTTAGCGTGCGCTGCAGCCACCAAGAAATCGACAGTTTGAATTGATGTTTCTTTGCGTCGGATGCATTGATCTTTTATATCGTATTGGCGAGGCCGTACACGCGTGCGTGTACGGCAGCCAATAACACTGTTTATCTCTGTTGATGATTTAAATCTGCTGATTTATTGTTTAACACTGTTAAGTGTTATATTTTCGTTATCCGATTTCTTTGTTGAAAGAATTGGATAGACGAGAATTATTGTGACTGTCGTCTATTTAAATTATTACTGCCTATATGCACTAATAAACTGGTTTGAATTAGACTGACCTGTGTATTATTTTCTTTTGAATATAATACTCGGGTCAGACCGAGTATTTTTACAGCTTGAAGATTTTCGAGCAGCGAAGTTAGAGAGAGAGTAAAGAATCATTTATTTCAGTAGAAAATTGTATTTTAGATATTCCGCTGTATCAATAAATAAAAAAAATTGTATAAACTTTGATGTATATAAAAAGATTTATAGTAATGAAATAAAGATTCATTTGTTTTAATTGATTGTTATTATCTGTGTTTCTGTGGCTGATTCTGTTTAAACCTTATAAACTAAATAACAATTCGTCTTTTTGAACGTTTCGAGTTGGTTTAGTTACTGACTGGAGGCGGTCAAAAGGGGGAATGTTACATTTGGAATAACCATCCTTTACGGATCCGTTAAACTATCTACTATGTAGTAGTGTACGATAAGTAGATAATGTCTATCAGTAATATAAAAAGATATCAAAATAGCGTTAAGTCATGGCCCATTCCACCCTTAACATATTTTTATTCCCAAAAGCATATACAAGACCGTAGTTTCCCCAAAAACGGAAGTCACCAGAGGGCAATCCATATACTCAGGGTACAAATCAAAATCGTAGTGGTCGCGCATAAATGGAATACAAGTATGACAAGGCACATGAGGCAATACCCAAGGTAGTGATACTACCGTTCGCCTGATCCGGACTGGTGAGAACGCAACGCCGCAGCGCCCGCAACACCGTGAAACAACACTTCCAAAATCAAGGGTGCACCAATCGACAACAAGTATAAGTAGTTCGAAGAAGTGTGTCCACTTGAGGTATCAATCCTCCATTGGCCCGGCACAGCTCCTGTTTTAGTCATTTCCAATTTGACACAAGTGTCAAGGCTATCCATTATCGTTCTCTTTCTTCAGTCAACACGTACATCAATCCAACCACTTCATTCTGGATCATCACTCCGCGTATAGTTATTAAAGTGGTTTTCGGTTTAGATAGAGAGTATATCCATAACCGAATTCCGGTCTCTTTAATAACTTCCGTAATTATTACACCGATTGGTCGTTTATTTATTTCAAAACCAAATCAATTCCAATTTCAATTCCAATTCGTAAATCAACATTTCATTTGTCTTTCGAAATCAATTTCTATACTTTACGTTTCAAAACTTCCAAATTACCATTTCAAAATCTTATAATTCAATTTCAATTTCTATTTAAAACAATTCAAATGTTGATTCAAGTTCGTATATAAGTTTCATTCCGAAATCATTTAAATTAATTTAATTTAACATTTAAATCAATCTAAATTCATTTATCGATTTCATTCAATATTCATTAAGTAAATTTTCATTTAAAACAATTTCTGTTTAATTTCCAATTCATTAAATCCATTATTTAAATTCAACTTCGTTATATCAAAACTTTCAAATTGAGTTAAATTAAATTCATCAAATCAAATTCTTTAAATTTCAAGTCTTACATTAATTTCAATAAATCACATTTTATTTCTTGTTAAAGAAATTCAATTTCACTTATTTACTTACTTAAATAATTTTCCAAAACTTAATTAATAAAGAAAACTCAATTTCAATTATTTACGAAGTAAATTTCACTTATTCAAAAGTTCAATTTTCTTATTAAAGAATTTCAATTCAATTTAATCATTAAATAATTCAATCTTATTTAATTATTAAATAATTCAAAACTTAATTATTAAATAATTTCAAAGTTTAATAATTTCAAACTTAGTTATAATTTCAAACTTAATTATTAAAATCATTTCAAAGTTTAATAATTTCAAACTTAATTATAATTTCAACTTAATTCAATAATTTCTCAAATTAAACAACATTCTTTCATCAATTACATTGTTAATATTTTGTTTCAGATTATTAAATATTAACATTTCCTTTCATTAAAATTCAAATTTCAACTTCATTTCGAAACCATATTATTTATTCAAATAAAATCTTCGTTTATTTTAAATCAAATTATTGACCAATCGGGTTTATTTAATTTTTTATCCTAGGTCAAAGTTTAATTTGGGTATTTATCATTTCAACCCGATTCCAATTCAATTCAAAAATCAAAGCATAACAAAGGGAACTTGCAGTGTGATAACTGGGATGGTGTCAAAGTAAATAAACAAGCAATAACAACAAACAATAACAATCCAATAATCAATTCAAATAATCCCGAAATAACCGTATTAATTCGCATTGTTATTTGTACGAATTAATATAATTACTTCTAGAATCTACACTATCATTTCATGTAGATTAAAGATTATTACATTACGGTTTCACTTGTCATCTATTTACAATTTCATACATCATCAATTTAACAACATACATTCAGTGGTTCAATATGTAATTAAACAAATCATACGTGTCAATAAATTCAACAGTTAAAGGGATCATATTATACAAATGTCAGTTAATCAAATTTAACATTTAACTATCCTATATCAATTTTAATTGCATACTATTTATCATTTTAACATTAACAATTTAACATCCAATATAAACATCAACAATCAATCAATTATCAGCCAAACTGTATTATCATCGCATAAATAATTAACAGATAATGGTGTCAGATGTCACAGGTGAACTGATACAGGCAATAGCATATATAACAGTGTAATTAACTAACAGCAGCATATTTCAATTGTCGTTTCAATCGAAATCAAATTTAATAAATAAAAGAACGTTAATCGTGAGTGAGTGCTCACCTTTCGAGGCTAGAGAATACTGAAGATGTCACAGATACGCACACTGATACGGACACCGAAATTTGAGTTACGAATCCAAGCAAAGCAAAATCGGCATGAATTTGACGGACAGGCTGATAAATAGAAATGGACGAAATCAAATCAGAACTGGATCGATGATGATAAATAGTATAAGTGAATTGATATAGATCTAACATATAAAATTGTGTATATATATACAAAATCATATTCTAATTTCAAACTATTTTTAATAAAATATATATACATGTATTTCAAAACTCTTTTATAAGATATGGACATGTACATATGAACTTCGTAGACAATAAAACTTATACGCATAGTACTATCTATACTCCACCGACTATAACCAGATTTTATACCTTGTAAATAGCCACCTATATTCATACATGATTTATATACATGCTTATAAACAAATATATATATTTAGAAACCAGTTTTATAAAAGTACTTAATTTAAACCCAAACTCATGCATGCATGCCGACTGAAATACAATGCTATCAACATATAAAATTTAATATATAACTCGCACATCGGAATTTCATATATGCGTGTAGACTTCACTATATGCAGACCTCTAAATGAATACAAGGTTCACCCATATATCTAAACTGCAATATAAGGTTCTGTTATAACTCAAAGTGAACATATATAGATAACCTTAACCACTTATAATATAACATACTATTATATTTCATTTAAAACTTATATATACTTTTACTGTAACATCTCAGAAATAAGAACATATTAAAACTATAACTATTTATAAACTGTCATCCACTATGCTTTTAACCACAATGTACATTTCATATTTCAATAAATTAATATACATATAGCAGGTAATAGATATATATATTTACTGACTTTATAAGATGGACTAACAGACCTACTTACAATATATCTAACTTTATATAAAATATGCACAGGGCAGTATAATACATATTACAACTTAGTAATGTATCCAATTGAACAGATGGTAAGTTAAAGTAAACATGATAATATATACACATATATAAGCTAGCAGATCATATGTAACTTATATGGCTTACGTATGCAAACTGATTGTTTATAACAAATGTAAACTCACACACTACAAGCCAACTGGTCCACCATATAACTAATATATTATATAATATGAATGTTTGATTTTAAAACATTACAGAAACGAAAATATGGACTTGGAGCAAAATATAACCTCTATATATATATTACAAAAAAAAAATTCATCAAAACAAGACTACTAAACTGTATATATAACTAGATATTACTTGCAACTGATTATTCATATAATACTTACTAAAATAACGTACTTCTGAGTTTAAAAACAATTCTTTGAAACTACTCTTTAAAACCATTATATACGTAATATATATAAGTATATATATGGAGCCAAACACAAACAACATGGGGAACAGCGTAAATACACGAGGCGTATATAGATACCTATATGTGTGAAGTACGCATGGACGAAGCAGCGAGACTGAGATGGCGTTGAGTTGGTAGGTTGATCATGCTGGAACCGTGGGGTGGATGCGAAGGAAGATCTGACGCGCGAAGCGGGTGGTGTAGCTTGGGTTTTCTCTTCGTGAGGGGATGTGGGATGGTTGACGCGGTGGGATACGGTCGGCAAATGGAAGGTTGGTGGAAAGGGTCGAATCTTGGCTGAAGGGTGGAGGGGATCGGTTGCACGTGTTGGGGTGGCTGAGCTATGGTGTATATTTGCTTCATTCATTTTTTTTTTAGAAAACATGCAAATTTTGTTGGGAAGAAAAATGAGGGGATGCAAAGAAGAACAGACGATTGAGAAGTAAAATGTAAAGGCATGAACCCAAGAATATCAACCAATTCAAAATAAATGTTAGATCTGCCTTTTAAAAAAAATCAACTGGGAGAGTGCAAAAGGCATAGAAAAGGAACTGGGAATAATATATGGCAATGTTTCCCTATATTCAGCTGGAAGTAATTAAGGTAATTTATTGTGTGTGCAGCACGTGACAAATTTGAAAACGTACACAAATTTATGGTACCGGTACGACGCACATTTTATCGTTTCTGCCGCGAACCGTAACTCCAAATACAGAACTGGATACACCGTCGTGATCAGCATAACGAGACGATCAAAACGGTATACAGATATCAGTGGTACGATTAAATTTTAAAAATCGATATCGGTACCAGAATGCTGCTATTTTGCAGAAAATAAGAACGACGGAGCAATAGATGTCCGAATTTGGAAAAATGACGAACTGACATCTTGCTCAAAAGATGGTTTAGAATTTTTCTATGTAAAAATATTTTGGTTTTGAAAACATTTTATTTTCAACGCTTTTTAACTGATTAAATTGAAGTGAATTTGCGTGCGAAATAAACTTCCATATTTTCGGACGAAAATTTACCAGTTGTTATGTTTAACTAGACGTATTCTAAATATAAATTTTTTTTTACTTCAAAATTTTATCGTTTAAAAATTTCACAAAATTTCAAGTAATTACGTTATTAAAACAGTTGAAATTTACGGGTCGTTACAAAATCTTACATTAAATTAAATGTTATAGGAGATGATAAAAGGGGTAAAATAGATTTACACTTGACAATTTCCTTTTCAATTAGACTTTATTAGATTTTAATTGCAACATAACTTATCTTTCCATCTTCACTTTTCTAATTTACTCTTACATTCATTGCCTCCTTATGTGGATTATTTTCATACCTTTTATTTATGAATGTAAACTATAAGTGGCGATAAAGATGTACATATATACATTATACACCTGTTTATATTACCTTGCTTATGTTATCATATTTTTTGAATGTATGTTAATGCATTCCTAGTAAAACATTCAATCGAAATGTTAACATTGTTGTTTAATTCCCAATCTAATCACAAAGAGGGAGAAATGAAAAGTTCTTAATGTTGTATATTCTTTTAATTTATGACACAAATTTGTGTAGAGAATTTATTTTCCTTTATTGTGTGTTAATTAAATCTTTAAAGGATGTTAATTTTGGTATGTTTAGGGTTAACAAAATTAATTAAGTGAACGATTGTTTTGAAATTTGAATTCTAAAAGTTTATTTACAATATAGAGTTGGTCCATTCATTTCCTTTCTAATTAATAATTACCTCTTTTTAATACCTGCTACTTTTAAAAAGGCTGTTCATATTTACTATATTTCAATACCAAGTTTGTTCATATTTACTTTATTTTTTTCATTCATTTTCCAACTTCATTTTCTGAAACATCATTTCATTTATTTCTAATTAATAGCGGCCTCCCTTTCCAAATCTCTTTGTCCCTAAACCTAACTCTAACCTTATAAATAAGATTTGACGCAAATGAAACCTCAGCCTCCATTCTAATCTTCTTCTTTTTTTCTTTTTCTTCAAATCTCCTTATTATCTCTCATTTTAATTTTTCCTTCCTCTTCAAATATTCTTCTTCTTCAAATTTTCTTCTATTTCAAACTTTCTTCTTTCTTTTCAAATCTATATCTTCTCTTCCATTTTCAGTTCTTATTTTAAATCCTTTTCTTTTTCAATTCTTTTTTTTTTCAAATCTTCTTTTTTTCAAACCTTTTAAAAATACATACATACATATATATATTAATATAATAAGGAGGAAAATTAAAGTAAATCAAAATAAAAGAAATTTTTTGCGGAACAAAGCTAGTAATCAAGAAGGAGACTAAGGAAACATAGAGCAGAGCTATTAATTAGAAGTCTATTATTTTCAGATTCATATAAAGGTGAGTGTTTTAACCCACTCACAACTTCTAAAAATTTCTTATGTTTGTTAAATTGATATATGATGTGATTTGAAATTTATTTATGACTGTTTGGCATATTTTTAATCATCATCTCAGTTAAATTGAATTTATTGAATTAAATTGTTATTTAATTTATTATTGCATATAAACTGCCAGTTAAATAGTTATTTAACTTGTTATTGAATATAAACTGCCAGTAAATGCCTGTTATTTATTATCTGTTCTATTTTGATGTTATTGATTTAATTGGATGATGATTGTGATAAATGCTTGATGATTGATATTGGATGAATGGATTTTTTATTTTATATCATTATAATCTGCAAGTTCGTTATGGATTTATTTTATTCAGGATTGTGGTTTGAAATGATATATAACCGAAATTTTATTTTAAATTACGGATTGAAAGGATAAATATCTGTATCACTTGACCATAGGATATAAAATTATATACAGACACAGTTGGTCTATATATATATTTTTGAAATGATTTCTATGGCTTTTGGAAAAATAAGGGTTTATATAAATACTGATTTTGATATTAAATAAATATTATTTTATATATAGTTAAATTCTTAAAATTTAAGCTATGTATAACTTGATGATGTTTTAAGTTGGTTTACGAATATTTCAAGTTTGAGCTTTATGTAAATGCTATTGAATTTATTTAATAAATAATTTTAAACTAAATAATAGTAAATTGAATTAAGAAAATATACGAGATTATCAGATTTGGTTTGGAAATTTTGGAATATTTAAAGATTTGAAATATATATCAAAATTGAAATGTTTTATCGGAATTAAAGTATTATTGTTTCCAAGTGTTGGTTTTGAAACTGTTATAACTTCGTAAGTAATATGGTTTGAAAAATGAATTTATTTGAAATAAAATTATTTAAGAATTATCTTTGAATATATTGATTTGAAACCGATTGAAATTTTGAGATTAAGAATATCACTACATTATGTGATTTGGGTTTAAGATGGTTTTAAAGAATATTTCAAGTTTTAAAAATGAAAGTAAGAATAGTGATTGAAAATTTGGATTTTATTTAAATGATATATTATTGAATTTGGTTTTGAAGTATATACTATTTTGAAATAAAGGTTATGTTTTGAAATGGAAATGATATTATGAATTTTTAAAGTATATATATTTTTAAATGGCCACGATGTTATAATAACGATTGGTGGGCAAAGAGACCGGGATCAGATATGGGCATACTCTCTGTCGATACCGAAAACCACTTTGACAATCGTGTACGTGGTGGAGATTCCAGAATGAAGTAGGATGGTGGCGGCATTTCCTTCGAGGTATATACGTGGACCCGACTCCCTTGAGTTAGCATAAGGTGGCTAAAACAGGAGTGATTGATGGGCTAAGAAGGTAGCACCTTTTATCGAACACATCCCTTCGATATTATACTCTGACTTTTGGATTGATTCGGTGGCCACTTTGATTTTTATTTTGGGGGTGTGGCTCGAGGTGGGCGGTAGTAGCTACTACGCGCTACCACCGGTCCGGAAGCGTAATTGGTATATGTACCCTGGCATTGCCTAGTTGTGCCGTGTCACCTACCCTAGCGAGCCTTGTACGAGTTTGGTTTTCTCCCGTAGCCCGTGTGGTATCCTCTGGTGGCTTCCCGATCAGGAGGAACTATGATACTGGATGGACTACTGGGACTATTATGTGGTAAGGGCTATATGGGTAACCCCTTAACGCTATTTAAAAGCAAGTTTATTTTACTATTAGACATTATTATAATAGTGTATATTACTACATAGTAGATAGTTTAACGGATCCTTAGGAGATGTGAATCCCTAGCATCTTTTAAGTTATTGCACTCACGTTAGACACTGGATAGGAGATGCCAAATCCCGTAAATATCTTCGACGCCGTTAACACTCATTTTTATTTACTGTTGATTTAACTTGCATAAGATCTTTTAGTTCTGACTCGAGTGTTTTGTCTTTTCAATTCGCTCGGGTCAGCCTGAGCATTCAGGATTTGAAGGCCTTATTTCTAGAGGACGAAGACGAAGATTTTATTACTATTTATTATATTCCACTACACCATTGTATTCCGCTGCATTATTTATTATTCTCTGGTATGTGTAACTCTGATATGTATTGTATAAGAATAATCAAATGTTTTGTAAAACAGCTTCATGAACTGTTTATTTGATTATTATATTTTATCGTTCCGCTGAAAGATTCTATTTTTGTGTCTTTTATTTCTCCACTTTTTCTTATTTATCCCATAACAAATCCGCCCTTCTATATGGTTTAAGTCGACATGAGTGTCTGCTTAAGCGTACAAAAAGGCGGGATGTTACATCTAGTATCAGAGCTTTGGTTTAGCGATAAACCTTAGCTTTGTGGGGTCTGACTCTTTATTAATAGGGTGGGAATACCCTATGATGAGTCGATGAGCATATATATATAAGAGAGCGTATTTGTTAGTGTTATAAAAAGGTTTTGATATTGTGTTAATTTGTTCCGTCTTGTATTTATATATTCTGGTTGATGCATATGGCGCTATGACATCAATAGGGATTTCTAAACACTTAATAGGACAGACCGACACAAAATTTGTTTTGAATATAGGTGAATGAAATAATTTTACCTATTATATTTTCTATATATAAAATAAAATTTTATAAATGATATATATATTTGGTTGCTATATATTGGTTGTTAGGTAATGAAATTTATAAATAATAGTTGAAATAAGATTGAAAATAAAATAAATCAAATTTGAAATTTTAGAACTTAAGTTCCGGGATTTTTGGAAAAATTTCTTTTGAATGATGATTGGAATATAATAATAATATTATTTAGAAGTATTTTCTGATATAAATATTTCAATAAGAATTGAAAGAATTGTTTTAAAGAAAATTGGAAAGAAATAGGTTATGTACTCCCCTCTCCGTCGTTGGAAAATAATTTGGTGATGAGTGCACGCATCATCGACATTTATTTTTGAGTTTCGAAGTGGGAAGGCCGCTGTAGTAGTTTTACTGCAGGTTATTTTGATATAAAGAAAATGTAAATTTTAATTGTTTTAAATATAATTGGATATATAAGTTGTAAGTATATATTTATCTATTACTCTATAATGATTTGAAATTTTACCCGGTATTTAAATTCTTAAGTTCTGTTAATTAATAGTTTCAATTGCTTTAGTGAAATGGAATTTAACTAATAATTGAAACCTCTAAGTGAAATAATGGATTTAATGCCAAGTTATAAATGAAATTCCAAGAAATTTGAAATTTGTGATCTATAAAAAGAAAAAGATGATCATTGAACATTAAATTAATTTAAAGAAATGAGAAAGACTTGTATAACTTTCAATTACACCCTTAAAAACAGATATATAACTTACCAAATATTAAAAGTTCTAATGTTTAATAAGAAAACGTAATGGATATTATACAAGTAATAACTTGAGGTAATGAAAGTATTCAATTAAATTCTTTTATAAATAAGAATTGATGTTGTAATTGTTGTGAACTCATGTTATAATTGAAATTTACTATAATAAAATATGGTAGAAAGTAAGTATTGTAAGTAAGCAATTAGAAACTTAAGTAAATAAATAAATGCAAGCCATTGAATGGAACATGAATCCTATTAATAAACGAAATGTAGTTAGTAAGTAATGAATGAAAAAAAAATGAAGATAAGTATTGATTTAATAAAAGGGAAATCAAACAATAAATGTGTGACACCCTGGAATTTTTGGCAATATCAATTTAATAATCTGCATTAAAAATTAAATTGATTTGATAATTTTTGTTAATAAGATTTAAATTGATTTAATAATCTTCTTTTAATAAATATTTAACTGATTAATTTATCTTTTAAAAGCTAATAAATTGTTTTCTATTTATAATGTGTATATATTTGTATATATTATAAATAGAAATCTTTGGTTGGAATCTAATAAATAAATGAATCTTGTTTTCAAATTCTAATATATTTTGGTAATTTGGAAATTATGATTTAATTTAAAATATATAGTTTTAAAATATTTAAGATAAATGTTGATTGATTTAATTTTATCTTAGCTTAAGTTTAAGATTAGTTAAAAAGGTTGGTTTTAAAATATTGTTTAATAAATATGAGATATTAATTCATTTAATAAAAATAGGAAGTTATAATCTCTTTTATAAATTATTTCAATTTGACAAATTGTTATTTTCAAATAACATTATTAATGTATTGTTATATATATAAATATAAATAGATTTTATAATAGAAGTGTTATCTTCAAAGTAAATATGTTGTTGATTTTAAAATTGGATTTTTGAATTTATTTTGAATTTGAAAGACTTGAATTTAAAAAGAGTAAATATTTAAAATGTTTGGATTTTAAAGATATTTGTATAAGTTGTTACTTGTATATATATAAATAGATTTATTTTATTTTCTCTAAAAAAAGAAATTCATAAGAATAAAGTCTTAACTTAAAAATAAAATATGTATATAAAGTAAAATACAAGTAGGTAAATTCTAACATCTTGTTAATTATAGACACTTATTTATATTGCAAGCATAACCAGGCAAGAATAAACTATAGATCTACATGTTTGCAAGGCTGTAAAGCATAAGTATGCTAGGCAAGAAAATATGTATTCATGTTTGTACAGGATGTACACTTGAAAGAAAATATATACAATCTTAAGTACATACGAAATTTAAATTAAAAGGGAAGTATGTAGACATAGGAACAAGCATTAAATGCTAATATCTCTAAGTACACAAGTAAAATCTTACCAGGCTACAAAGGAAATAAGATCTCTGACCTGGTTGTACAAATGAAGAATAAACAAAGCATGTATTGAAAATATAAAATTGTGCCTTGTCTACTTTCTTTTCTTTATATCTCAGTCTTTCATCTTTGGTTCGTAAACCAAAACCTAAAATCTAAAGTAAAAACTATTTCAAACTAAAACAAAGCTTCTACTTGAACAACAATCAAGATCAACTCAACCAGAGATCAAGAAGCAGTAACATTTTCAGCTTTCATGTTTTCAAAAGTTTTCTAAGGTTCAAGCTTTTTCAAAATAAGCAAACCAGAGAATAATAAGTTCACATCTCCATTTTTACAACTTAAGCATCATACAACAACAAAGGCAAGAAGATTTAGAGGAAGATCAAAGCAAAACATTTTACAGTTTTAAAAGTTCAAAACTGTTTTCAAAACCTGGATGCTCTGTCTTCTATTTAAATGGTGAGTAACATCTTTTCCAAAGCTTAACTATAAATCCGGTTGCAAGTTGAGATCTGGAATGTGTTTTTGTGTGAATATACCTTGTGAAGTTCATGCATATACATATATGAATGAATGAATATGTGTGCATGCTGTTGTATTTTGGTGTTATCCTGTTTTTAGTTTTCCAGGCTCCTGATTTAAACAAGAAATCAAAACCTCATGATCAAACCTTTGTTAGGATTTAAGATTCAATCAAAGGCTGTTTGTTTCAATATATATTATTGATTAAAAATTATAATTAAGTAAACTAAATTTTGAATATCTCTAGGAAGCAAAAAGAACAGAACAAGTCTGATATTAGTGGAAATTTGAACATTTTAATTTAGCAATCCAGGAATATTAATTGAAACCTTATCCAAAAATATGATTTTTAGAAGTGAAATTACAATTTAAAGTTAGCATTTGAGAGCAGTTCGAATTGAATTGGAAATGGCGTTTTGGGTTGCCTCTGGTGATTTCGACGATCTGAGAAGTTGGTATTGCTTTTGGTTGTAGCGGAGTGATCAGGGGTTTTGGCAAAAATATCAGATGGATGATCAGAGCCTTGTGGTGATGGCGGCAATCGGTTTTTGGTTGTAACCCTAGTTTTAGTTGGGTTTAAAATTTTGATCGGCGAGGCTTCCCTAGTTGATCGAGTGTAATGATACTTATGGGAAGGCTAGTTTGGGGGTTGTCGAAGACGTGGCCGGAGGTGGCGACGCTCTGGTGGTTGGTGGAGGCTATACGAGGTGTTGACAGGTTTGGTCGTGGTGGGCTCTGATGTTTTTCAGGTTTGGGTTATGTAACGTCCCAGATTTTTCGCGTTCGAAAATCGACATCCATACTTTACATCGTACTCGAATGTCGTAGATTCGAGCGTTCAAATCCGAGTCGCCGGAGCTTATAACAACATTAAGTAAATAACACAGCGGAAGAAAAGAATAATACATTGATATATAATATCTGATACAACAGAGTGATACAATGAATATCAATATACATCAGAGATATGATACAAGAAATAGCAGCGGAAAAGAAAAATAGATAACATCAGCAACAGGTAGAATATCTCCAATAGAATGCTCCAATCCATAGCTAGCGAAAAGAAAGGTCAGTCGTCCAAGGACTGACTAGCTCCAGATAATCTACTAAACCTGAATATCTGAAAAACCCAACTCTAGACTGCCCGTGTGGAAAATGATGGGCACCCAGAGTTTAGGAAGGGAACAATAAACTCCGGATCAGTCATGGGACTGGTGTGAGCAACAAAAACAGTTTATCTTTAAACAAACACAAAAGGTTTTAAACATTGAAATCCGCAATGCTTTTGGAAAATGAAACTACCATAAGACCTCCCACCACACACACAATGCAAACGCAGAATTGGAGGAGATTTCTTCTTATGATAGTCAAAGATGCTGACTACGTAAAATCATCTTGATATTATTATTAGTGCATAGTGCAGAAAATATCTCGAAAGTATAATATTAATCTTAGCCAACATACGACCAGTATCGTATGCCTACTATAGCTACTATGTTCAATAGCAGGTTACCGCCACATTCCATAGCAGGTTATACAATTGCAATCGTAAAGGTTCGTATTGTTTCTTTGGATTTCGAACAAATGGTCAGGCTAAGGAACTTCCTTCCGCCGCATGGGATCGCCTCTGGCGGGACGTCCCGAGAGACAAACTGCTCTCTGCCAAACAAGGCCGGGTTACCCCTGTAACAGGTAACTCACGAATATGCCACCCCCCGGTCCTTTGGGACCTTTATCCGAGCGCTCGATAACCAACATCACACATCATAAAGAAAGTGTATCCACATGAGTAAGTATCTGGGCTCCATACCATAATACCACCCTTTTCCAGAAGGAAATGACATACCCTAAAGGGCGCGACCCTCATAACCTTGCCGCAACATTCCTGTTTCGACCATTTCCGGGTTGTGAGGCCCTGACGAAGTCTCGTCCACAAAGCTACGCTTTTTCAAAAAGCCACGCTTTGGGTCAACAGATGATCAACCTATGATCACAAAGATAAATGATCAAACAAATGATCATATCACAAATGATCAAACACTGATCATCACACAGCAACACTCAGCATGTCACATTACCAAATTGGGATATATCGCTGATAAATTTCAACTACATAACCTCTGAGCTCGTACGTCTCAGAGAAGGGTGTTAAGCGAAGAGAATAAATTCTCCGCCACCAACAGAAATGTATTTGAAAGAAATCAGCTTTATATCTCAAAGTGTAATGTCAGACATGTAACCATACAAGTCTGTTCCGGGATCGAACAGAACCGAAGGCACTTTTCACGAAGCCCTTGCAAATCCGGATAATTTTCAATCACGTCTGGACTTCCCATCACAAAAGAGTGATATAAATCTCTATACCGGAGCAACTCGGTGCAGAGACATTCGACAGGTTGTCCTTTCATTTTCGAAAAATATCCGGTCTTCACCACCGGTCTTCAAATGCTATCCATAACGTCGAATCACTTATTCGGAATGGGTTATGTGACACAAAGGTCCTCTCCCGGCTAAACCGAATAATGAGCGCAATAATTAAAAACATATGGATATTGGGATTTCAATTAAGTCACAACTTATTACCCAAACTTTCTTTTCAAATGGTTTAACAAATTACCATTTCAGATCTTTTAAACAAAAAGATTCATTTTAACAACCTTAAATGGTTTAAACAATTTCCACACTTTAATCCTTTAAACAAAAGATTCATTCACAGATTTTCCTAAACCAATTTCCATTTCAGTTTAACTCGTTAAATCTTTAAATTAAAGATTTAATTTATAACTTTCAAAACAATTTCATTTCGAATGGTTTACATAAATCGCCATTGTAAATCTGTTGAAAATGAACAGATTTAATTCATAGCTTTCAAAAAGAATTCATTCATAACTTAGAAAAATAATTCCAATTCAATCTTGAAATTCCTTTAATTAAACTGGAATTTCATTTCTTATCTGAAAGCTTTTATTCCTTTGAAAACAAACAGTTTCATTTTGGAAATCTAATTCATTCATACGAGTTGAAATCCTTGGGTTAAATTCAAATTCCCAAAACTTTACTTTTAAAAGGTTTAACTTCATATAAACACATTTATATCATCTTTTATCCCTAGTTTCAAAATCATAGATTTAATTTCAAACTTGAATTCAAATTTAAATATAATTATTTAAATTTCAAAACTTGATTTAAGTTATTCAAAATAACTTTTATCTTTGAAATTCTATTTCAAAAGCTTTTACTTTAAACCCAGATTTCAAATTTCAAAATCAATTGAAATTAAAATTTCAATTTTAAAAACATCAAATTGAATTATCTGTGACTTAATCGATTTCCACGTGAAATCCATATTTGTGTGTGTAAAAGTGTAGTCCAGGGGTTTCACACAATAGTGCAACACTATTCAATCATCACAGATTAAAACACAGAAATATAGTTGATAAACGATATAAACTATATCGCTTATCTTTATTCACAGATCATAGATATATATAAATTTCAGATAAATAAACTACAGTAAAGATTACACACAAATTCGAATATATCACAAAGCATCACAGATCAGGAAATATCAAACAATTCAATCATCCAATCAAATCCAAATATTCATAAGTAAGGTCAGTTAATTATCTGATTTATTCAAATTAGATTAATTACTTATGAATTTCAAATCCGGGTTAATTAATCATTAATTAATTACAAACCAATATAATTAATTATCCTTTAAATCATTTATTAACTAACCATTAATAATTAATTAATTATTCTTAAATTAATTATCCCTAATTAATCACATTGATTAATTAGCCCTTAATTTATTATCTTTCCTTAATCACCTTCATTAATTTATAATTCCTTAATTAATTAACTTAATTAATTAATCCTTAATGACCCATTAATTATTTAATCAATTATTTAATTAATTCAAGTTTTTAAATGTAACTTAATTATCCTTTAATTATTTATTAATTAACATTCAACCATTAATTCAAAATCCAACCTTATCAAATTAATGATTCTTAACTCCAAATTAATTATTTCTAATTAATTTACTTAAAACTTAATTGATGAGTTTAAAACTCATAATTACTTAATTAATCCAGTTATTAATCAAATTTATCAATCCATTTTAATTTACTTATTAATTCAAATCATTAAATTCAAACTTAAGGATTTTTAACTAAATTCCTTTTTAAATTTCAAATCATTAAAGTATGCTTTACTCTTACTTATTTACATCATTTAAAGTTAATACTTTATTTAATTTCAAAACCTAAGATTCAAATTTTCAAATTGAATTTAGATTTAAAATCTTAATTTAAACTGGGTTTTAAATTTGTTTCAAATTTTATATTGTATTTTGAAATCAAGAAACTGCCAAGCTATATTTTTAAATTCTGAAAACCCTCTTTTTAAGAAATTTAGATTAAATTTAAATCTGAAGATAATCAGGTTTTCAAAACCTGAAACCCACCTTTAAAAACTTTACACTTTTATTTTATTTCAAATTTGAATTTAAACATAAACTTGAATTCAATTTGTAAACTGAATTTAAACTTGAATTTATACCTTACTTTTTAATTTAACTTAGTTTAACTTTGTTATAAACTTAAAGTTAAGCTTCAGGAGTTTTTAACAGGTTCAGGAACCTGTAACAATCACTTACTCGAGCCTCCCCTCCCTGCTTCGAGTCCCATGCCCAAAAACTTCGAGTCCTCCATCAACATTCCCGAGTTTCCCGAGAGCATCTCGAGTTCACCTAGTACTCAAAACCACACAAACCCAGATCACCAGAAAACGTGCTCCGTGCACGTGTACAGTCGCGATCGACGACGTTGATCATCTTCGATGATCACCGCAAGTCACAAACCCCCCTCACATTCCGCCACAATTATCGAAACCACCCAGATCACCTCGAAAACGAAATCGAGCGCGAGGACGAAACCTGGAAACGCTCACCCCATCAACTCCCATACCTGTCATCGCCACGTTCTCTCAGCTCTGACCACCAGCGCCTCTAAAATTCTGGCCCCGACCTCGTCTTCCAGCCCGCTACCATCCCCCCTAGTCTCGTGCAACTCGATGCACGAGAGAGGCCGCCTCGTTCAATTCCCTGACCATTCAAAAATTAGGTTTACAAATTTAAACCCCTTGTCGCCGCCTGCACGGTGAACTGGAACACCACATATTATTTTTCCTAGGACCACCGTACGCTCGTCCATCACCACGAGCAACCCCATGCCTTCCGATCAACTTGATCGACAGGGTGAACCCAAAACATCCCAACTGAACAAACTAGAATTTTTCCTTCCTTCGAACACTAAAATTTATGATTTTTATTTTAAAAATCATGGTTTTGGATGGAGTTTCAGTTTACATACCTGAAACATTGAACTGAAATGTTTGAAATTTTGACAAAGATATTTGTTACAATGCTTCTTTGGTTCTCAGGGCCGATTCCGGTTAAACTCTAACTTAACTAAATTTTGAAACTTTATTTTTTATAACTAAACAAACAATTTTCTTGTTTAAACTCTAAAGCTTAACGAAAATCAGAGGAGAGGAAGTTTGATTTCAAATATGGTTTGAAAACCTGCTTCCAAACAGAGATAGTATGCCTGATTCCAGATTTGCACAATCATTTTAAACACATACGAATACACATCTTTGCATGCATACAGATACTTAAGTTTTAAAAATGGAGGTTACTCACTTTGTTTTTCCAGAGGAAGAACAGAGTTCCCTTTAAACAGGCTGGAGAAATGCAAGTTGAAATCTTTTTCTCCATCGATCTCTTCTATGGTTTTGATGAATTATTGTTTGTTTTAAGTTTTAAAGATGATGTTTTCTCTATGTTTTCTCAGCTCGAACTGAAATGAAGAGGTTGATATGTATAAAGAAATGAAGTAGACAGGGTAGAAAAAAACTTGTACAGGTGATATAATATTTGTTTGTACAAAGCAAAATCAGGGATATTTCTTTCCTTTTGTACAAAAATATTTTTATACAAAGTTTGGCCAGAGATTTTCTATTTCGATTGGTGGCTGATAGATATGTTTTGTACAATCTACATATACTTATCTTATTTGTTTATTCATAGATATACAATCTTCATTTCTTTGACTAGGCTGATTCGTTCACTTTGGTGGCTGAGAGGATGATGGCATTAATTGCCAAGTACTTTGTGTTTTCTTATGTTTGTATCTTCGGCTGTACAATATGCTTGAGATAGTGTGATGTAGCTTCTTGCTTTTCTTATTATATTTTTGTATATGAATACACTTTATACCATACTTGTATATAATAAGACCTGACACCCCTTTTTTTCTTTTGAAAAAGTGAACTTGTCCTTGCATTCATACATTAGAACTTGCCTATATGTTGTATAGATATACTTTATTTTGTTTACTGAAATGAAGCATCATCTTGGCTGATATGTTGTGTACAAATCTATCTTCATTTCGGCTGATACAATATATGTGATAAATTTGAGTGTCTTCTCTTGCAAGCTTCATTTGTATTGATATTTTATTTTACTTTGTTTCTTACTTGACTGTATATTTAGTTTATTTTATTTATTTTCTTGTTGCTTTACAATAAATTTTACAATTTGTCTTTAAAAATTCAGTTAATTATCAATTTAAATTTTATTAAAATCCGGGGTCGTTACATGTCAAATGCTCGATTTTGATTATGGGTTGTTGGGAGAGATTTGATGACCGTAGTGGGATGTCGAGTCGATTTCTGACGTGTTGCGATCGTCGTTGGTGGTCAATGGTGGCCGGAGTCACCGTGCATATGCACAGTGAAGTGTTTTGTCTGGTGATGTTGGTTTTGGGAAGCAGGGAAGTTGCTCGAGTTTAACTCGAGTGATTCGAGTAATTGACTCGAAGAATCTGGTTTTGGGCTCGAGTCATTTAGTGGATGACTCGGGTAAGTTAGTGACAGGTTTTAAACCTGTAAGTTTTTAAAATTTTAAACTGGGTTTTAAAAAAATGGGAAATAAATATTTAAACCAGTTTTAAATCAAAGTTAGGTTGGATTCAAATGAAGTTTGAATCTCAGTCTTAAAATAAAATAAAGTATTTAAAATTTAAATTGTTTGAACAACTTTAAAATGGTAAATAGTTTAAAATTAAAAAGTAAAGCTTTAAATAAAAATAGAGATTTAAACCAAATTTTAAATCTGGATTCAAATCTAAATTTGAATCTAAATTTTGAAATAAAAGAAGTTTTTGAATTTAAATAATTTGAATGATTAAGTGTATTTTTAATTGATTTGAATTTAAAAAATAAAATTGGATTTTGAATTCTCTTAACCTCAATTATAAGATAAATAATTCTTTAATTTGTGAATTAAGAAGGGTTTTGAATTGTTTTAAACTTTGTTAAAAGTTAATTTGTTTTCATTTTAAATGTTAAATTTAAAATGAAATTTAAAAGTAAAATTTAAAGGTAAATTGTTTTAAGTACCTTGTTAATGATAATTTGATCATTTATAAGAAAAAAATGTTTTATCCATAAATAAATGAAGATTTAAGGATTTGTAATTATTAAGTAAATTAAAATGAATAATTAACTAATTAAATTAATTAATGATTTGGATTAATTAATTTAGTAATTAAGAGTTTAAATTAGTTAATTAAGGTTTAAGATAATTAATTTAGGGTAAATAAATTGGTAATTAAGGATCATTAATCAAATAAGATTTGAATTTTAATTAATGATTAGAAATTATACAATGAAGTAAATAAGGATTAATTAAGTCATATTTAATACTTAATTAATTAAATAATTAAGGATTAATTATTTGAGTTATTAAAGATAAAATTAAATTGTAATTAATAATAAATCTAAATTAATTACTTTAGAAAAGTAATTAAAGAATTGTTAATAGTTAATGAAGGTCATTAACTAGGATTATTTAACAAGGAATTAATATGATTAATTTTGATAATTAATTAGATTAATTAATTTAAGATAATCAATTGTGAATTATTTAAGTATAATTACTTATGAAAGTAATTAAGAAATTAATTACTCATGGTAATTAATTAAGTTTAATATGAATTGTTTAAGTTAATTAATTAAGTTTAATTAATTTAAATAACCATTTGATGATGTGATAAGTATAATTACTTGGGGAAAAATAAATTGAGGATGATTTAATAATGAAAGTAATTTGAGTATAATTACTTTGTATAATAAATCAAGAGATTAATTAGAGATAATTAATTATGGAGTAATTAAATTATTTAAGAAGTAATTTTAGTAATTAAAAGGTTACTTTCTATATTTGGTATAAGATAAATAATTTGTGAAATTAATTAAAAGATAATTACTTGAATGTAATTAAAGGATAATTAATCCAGGATGATTAATTAAGATGGAAATTAGAGAATGATTAATTAATTGATTTGTAATTAATTAATGGTTATGTAAGCAAGATTTATAATGGTGAAGCAATTAATTTAATTTACTTTAAATTAATTAGAGATAAGGTAATTAATTTAATTCATTTTAAATTAATTATAAATGGTGTGATTATTAATCCTTGTTTATATATGATGGATGATATTGATTTCCTTGAATAGTTTGAAATCTTAGATATGAGATAAGTAATGTTGTATGATATGGTTGCTGTGGTTGAAGTATATGGATGAAGTGAATTATCTACTGTAATGATAATGTAGATTATCTATCTGTGATATTATGAATTATCTATCTGTGTGTATATGGATAATGAATTGAATTGTTTTAACTTTAAAACAACTTGGCCTTAAAAGATACGGTTTGGATTTCAATGAGACCGGGATCGGGTTTCCATATTTGGACATCCGAAAACCACATCGATCCAAATTAACGATATGTCGTGAATCTCAAGTGAAGATGAAGATTCGGAATGCAAGGGTTATTGTCGTTAACTCTGAGGGTGATTCCAAAATGAGTGTAACGAGATAATGCCTTCGGTTTCGTTTGAACCCGGAACGAACTTGTATGGATTGAATGCTTTCAGAACATCGTCAGGTGGACGATGAGCATTCTAAGTGATATGTTCTGATGAGGTAAATCGTAGCCTCAAGCCTCATCAACCGGGAATGGCTAAAACAGGGGAGGTGCTGGAAGGCTTCGTGGGTAGCACCCACTTGAGAGTAAGATTTTCCCCTGTCTAGATGTCCCTTTTTATTCGGCTTAGTGGTAGTTGGTCTGCAGCCAACTGCGGGGTTATCTTATTTGGAACTGTTCAGTAAGGAATGGTTTCGGCTTTGTGTTGTAGGGGATTGGGAGTAATCCTCGATACGCTGATCTAGGCCAGGTACTATGACGGGCGGTACCCCAGTACCCCTGCCATTGTATGGAATCCAATCTCCAATAAGTGCCCTCGGATTTGATTGTAAACCTAGTATGCTGGAATTTAATCATGTAACAATTTCAGCTATTTCTTATTTATTTGAAAACCCTAGACCTATTATAATATCACTGAATTTCCTATCAAATGTTTGGTTAGCGTAAGGTAAAAACTTTTCCATGTTTATGTATGGGAAGTCTTACATGATACCTTTTGTTTTCAAAGGATTTCAAAGTTAAGCAACTTTAACCTGTTACTCATACCAGACCCATGTCTGACCCGGAGTTTATTTCTGTTTTTCTTAAACTCTCGGGTACTCAAATTTTTACGAGTAGCCAAGGGATTCAAGTTAGCTTTGACGATTTATGGAGGAGCAATGGAGCAGGAGGCTTCAGCGTTATAAATATATAGTTTTCCGCTGTGTTGGTATCTCTGTGTTATATTTGAGTTGTATCGAGTTGTATTAACTAGATAGGTGTTTATAACTGTCTAGTATGTGATGTATTATCTGTGTAACTCTGATTGATGTTGTATATTATGTAATATTTATGTGATTAATATAATTTATTCGTTCCGCTGTGAGATTCTGATGCTGTTTCTTCTTTCTTCTTTACCTTTTCTCTTTTCTATCCCTTTCTTTCTTAAAGATGATGCAACTTTCTGGTGGTAGAAAGTTGGGTCGCTACATTTGGTATCAGAGCATAGGTTGAGTGAATACCTAGGCTCTGGAGTGGTGTCTTTCTTGAGAGACCGTATTTGTATTTTTGATATATATATATATATTTATTTATTTATTTCTACCTATTTGTTGGATTACCTGTTCGGGTTTTCCAATATAAGTTGTAAAGGTAGGTGGGGTGGTGGTGTGTGCAACACGACTACCAATGGTTGGATTTGTTGAGGTTGGAAGTGTATCTGCCGAGACTGTAGACCCAATACTGTCTCGAGTGAATTTTTGTTGTGGTGTAAGGATTTCACCAATCTCTGAAGGAAACCTGTTAGGGTTCGGGGTCCAATTTTGAAATGCAAGTTTAGATGAGTATAATTTGAATTCTGATAGCTGAGCAGAAGCTAGTGATGGTATCTTGATACCTCAGGAATTAGTAGCTGTGCGATGAGACACAGTGACTATGGATGTCTCCGAAGATGCTTTCTTTGGAGCAAGATTAAGGAAGTGTGTCTGCTTCGGTGTTGTGGCTGTGTTTCGCTGGGTGTTTGTGTTTGGCTTTGAGGCCCGAGTTTCTCGAGGAGTTTGGATTTGGAAGTTTTTGGCATCGGTGGCAGCGTCACAGTTCAGATTGTTCTGTGTGCAGGCAAGGGGTCATCTGTCAGCAGTTTTCTAGAAGTGAAGTTCAAAAGCAGCAGGGTGGGCCCATTTCTTCGATGGATTGGCTAGATAGGCTTAAGCTGTTCTTATTGGTAAAGGGAGAACAGTTTTCTTTCGATATTAGCTTGGGTTGATCGCAAAAGTGACTTGCGATAGTTGAGTGTTCTCTTGGTTTGTCAAAGATCTTTTGGAATTTCTGAGTTTCTTCTTTATGGATCTGTGAACCATATTTTTGGGATGTGTTGTCCAGTTTGTGCTCGTGTGTACCATCAGCATTTTCATCTACTCAGATCAGAGTTGTGCAGCAGAAGCAGTTTGGGAGTGCATCTATTTTATCTTTTCGGATAGGAAAAGTAAGTTCAGTCTTCTGATGTTTGAGGAGTAGAGTATGTGTTCTTGGATTGATTGTGAGTGGATCATTTTGATGAATTGTTTAGAGGCATCAGCGAAGGTTGAGCTGATCAGTAGGGATGAAGGCAGCCCAGGATCATCAGATAAGTTTTGTGGATAAGAGACGGAGGAATTTGGATTTTGAAGTTGGAGATTTGGTTTTGAGTAAGTTTTCTCAGATCGAAGGAGCTTTAAGGTTTAGTGAGATTGGGAAGCTAGCTCCGAGGTATCTTGGATTTTCTCTTGTTCGGTGAGGATAAGTGTTTGGTCTTCTGGAGTGAATTGTCAGTTTGGATAACTGGAATTCGATGTGTCTCACATATCTCTGAGGGAGTGCGTGTATAATCCATCTCTGGTTTTGGAACCAGCAGTTCTAGAGGGTTTGGTTGTTAAGTCAGACTTGTCTATAGTATGATATCTTGTCTAGTTTTGTAGATCTAGACGAGTAGGAGCTCTGTAGCTTAGTAGTATAGTTTTGTTTGGATTCTGTAGAGCGAGTATCCCAATATTTTTACTTGGGAAACTCTAGGAAATTCTATCCTGATTTTGTCTGGATAGTTAGATTTGTTTGATTAGATGAGTTGGTTGTTATGGTTGTTAACATATGATTAGTATATGCTTGTGTTTTAAAATTAAATCTTTAATTAGATTATTAAATTACCTTTGTTTTAAATTTCAGGGACGAAATTCTTTTAAGGGGGGAGGAATGTGACATCCCGGAATTTTTGGCAATGTCAATTTAATAATCTGCATTAAAAATTAAATTGATTTGATAATTTTTGTTAATAAGATTTAAATTGATTTAATAATCCTCTTTTAATAAATATTTAACTGATTAATTTATCTTAAAGCTAATAAATTGTTTTCTATTTATAATGTGTATGTATTTGTATATATTATAAATAGAAATCTTTGGTTGGAATCTAATAAATAAATGAATCTTGTTTTCAAATTCTAATATATTTTGGTAATTTGGAAATTATGATTTAATTTAAATATATAGTTTTAAAATATTTAAGATAAATGTTAATTGATTTAATTTTATCTTAGCTTAAGTTTAAGATTAGTTAAAAAGGTTGGTTTTAAAATATTGTTTAATAAATATGAGATATTAATTCATTTAATAAAAATAGGAAGTTATAATCTATTTTATAAATTATTTAAATTTGACAAATTGTTATTTTCAAATAACATTATTAATGTAATTTTTTTTTGAAGAATGGTAAATTTTATTGATGCCTCAAATAGACCAATACAAAACTTACAAAGTCTTGAACAAAAAGACAAAGAGACGAAGCCAAACCGGCAAAGTAAAACATATATTCCGTAGTAAAGCTAAAAAGGTTAGCACATATTCGAAAGCTCTGAAACGAAGATTCATGGCGGATCCACTTTCCAATCTTGAAGGATACTGCTCTCCAGCTCTGTCGCACAGGTAAAAATCTTGCTTTTAATTCTTTTCACTAGAATCCTGACATCTTGTTCAATAGCAATCTGAATTTGGTGATGATTCTTAGCAGTTCTCTGGAAGACTCTTCGATTCCTTTCTTTCCAGAGATGGAAAACTGTAGTGGTGAGGCAAATAAGCTACAATTGGGTCAGCAAATCTTCTTTCTTGCGGGAGCTCAGGTAAAGTAATTCATCTTCAAGAGTAGAAATTGCATGCATGTCTTGATTTTTACTCTTAACTTGACTTAAAACACGAGTAGAATATTCGCATTCAAAAAATAGATGATTGTGTGATTCTGGGTGGGAATTACATAATTTACAGTTGAGATTGACTTCCATTCCCCATCTAGCAAGTCTGTCAGCCGTAGGAAGTCTTAAATTAATGGCTTTGAAAGTCGTGAACGCCATCTTTGGGTTGTTTGATCGAGACCATATAGGAGCTGCCCAAAATCTGATAGAATGCTTAGTACGTAGAGCTTCCCAAGCACTTTTGGTAGTAAAGATACCATCTTTAGTGTAGTTCCAGGTCCAAGTATCATTAGATTCAGAGGAATAGATAGGAACAAACTTGACATCCTCGGCAATAGCATGGAGTCCTTTCTGGTCAGGAATCCAATCATCATGCTGGATAATGGATGCTACTAGATCATCATACTCTCCAATACATGAAACCATACCCCAGCCATATTTGGCAGCAAGGGAATGACCATTAATCCATGGATCCCTCCAAAGATAAGTATCCCTACCATTAGCTATTCTCCTTGAGATGCATGTTTTCAAAAGTTCTCTGCTCCTTAAAATGCATTTCCAAACCCCAGATGAGTTAATATCCTCATGCATAGTCCAGAAACTCCCTTTTAAATATCTACTCCTCATCCACCTACCCCAGAGAGTGCTAGAGGTTAGAATTTTCCATCCATGTTTAACTTGATATGTCTTCCGAAGGTCTTTGAGGTTGACAAGCCCAACTCCTCCTTTAGATTTAGGTCTGGAGAGAATATCATAACTGACTTTATGTAACCCCCCCCCCCTCCAAATGAAGTTAGCACATGCTGAATTAATTTTCTCAATTGAGCTGTCAGGGATGTGAAAAGTTTGAAGCCAAAATCTAACTTTAGCAGTAATTACTGTATGCACTGTAATGACCCAAGATTTTAGGAATTTATCTTGAAAAAAATATATATAAATAAGCTTAAAATAATTTTTAAACAAGTTTTTAAAACCATGTTTAAGGGAAAGATGAGATAGCTTGATATGGTGTAATAAAATGATGTGCATTTGTACACAGAAAATACACATGAGTAAAGCTAGATCCCTGGATACTATGAATGTGCACATGATGCTATGTATGGAAAATGTATATATGTATATATATATATATATTTACTGATAAAGGAAGAAAACCCTCAAATGTGCTATATGCAGAAATACACAAAATGTAATTAAGTATACATGTGCATATGTGTATCAGAATAAAATAATATACAAGTATATATGGATATAAGTTATTGTCTGTAAAACATATATGTAAGTATACTAACTAAGTATTAGAATTTAAACTAGTAATAAGAGACACACAAATATGTTTTTCTCTGGTGGGTAAATAAGAAGAAAAACACCAGATAATAAAGTAAAGGCTAAAAATAGAAAATGGGAGGAAAGCAAAAATGTATTTTGTATGGGCTGAATTAAGAAAGAAAGAAATATGTATATAATATTGCTGGAAATCAGATCACACATTTAGCATGCAAATAGACAAGAGAAAAAGCATTGTATGGAAAAGCAAGATTTCTGAAAATAACCAAAGTAGATAACCACTTTTCTCTTCACCAAATTAAGCCGGGGAGGGTAGAATCTTGGGTTCAAATAAAATGCAGATAACATGATTTTCTGGTGGGCAAAAATGGCTTTAGCCAATACCCAAAACCCTAAGGAGAACTCTGTATATTTATAAGCAGCAGCCTCCTCTCCTTCTCAAAAAGAACTTTGAAAAAAAACACCATATAAAAACATAAGGCAAGTGAAGGAAGAGAGCTTGAGGCTAGAGCAGAAGTTATCAATTAATTAAGGAAGCAAAGGAGAGAGAGCTAGGTGAGAAAACTCACTCAAAAACTTAAGGCACTAAGTCCTAAAGAAGGCAGCCTGTTATAAATTAATTTTTCTCAAAAGAGTATGAGATTGTTTTTTTTTAAGAACGCTTTAATGCTTGATGGTTGTTCTGATTGTTTTATTCTGTGAATATTCTTAACATGATCAGTATGCATGAATAAGTAATTTAAAAACCCAGATCTCTTTCTGATATGATATTGGATAGAAATATAAATAAATACCCAGAAAATAAAATGTTGAATATAAGCAAGTAATGTTGGTTTTGGCTCAAACCAGAAGGACTGATAAGCATATGGGCTGCAATATACATATGTATATGTGCTGAGGCTTAAAATGAAAAGGAATTAGGAGTGCAATAGGCTTGCCTATGTGCTGACACTCCTGATTCAAAGAAAATATACAATACCCACCCAGCAAATAGATTTTGTGATTTAGGAAGCTTGGTCAATCTGAGTTAACTAAAGCACAGATGTTTGCAATAAAATCTTCCCATAGAGCCATAAACCAATGTTAGTTGTCTATATCTCTTTAAAATTGCAAGAACATGTTTTAATAAGTACCAATACTTAAATTGCTTGGTTGTCTCTGTTTGCTTATGAGAATGATAAGGAATGCTATGAGATGAATGCTTGTTTTTGTAAAGTGACTCACTGATTGGGTTTGCCCTGAAAAATCTAAAAAGAGAAAGTACCTAAGAACTTAATTAGGAAATGGGGTCAAGATTACTGCAGGAATGACTTGTGTTCTTGAGTAATACAAGTTGACACATGGCTTGTTCAAGTCCTGAGATCTTTGTGTAATGGAGTGAATTAGTTCATTACAGTGTGTCCATTGATTCATAAAATTGCAGATGAGACCAGGGTAGATAAATATATCAAGGGGAGAATATTTGATATGATGATAAACTAGAGTTTTCCCAGAAAAGAAATATGAGGAAAGAATGAATGATTTAACTCATATTGGTTATTTTCTGTTTGGTAGGAATGATTATTTGATTTATATTGAATGCCTGAGTGTATGTGCCATATCTACACAAAGTCTCTGGAAAAAAAGGTTAAAGTGTACACATGCACAATGACACAGAACATGCACACAAGTATTACTTGTTTTCAAAGGGCAGAACTTCATGTATATGTACTTAATTCAATTTTAACTTAATTAATTAATTGCTTTAGTGGATTTTCTCATACCAGACATGTGTCTGACCCTAGTGTGCTAATGGCATCTGGGGTGTCTCATTTAAAATGAGGCAGCTTCAAATGCTTTTTCAGGAACAGCAGCCTCTAGGTAGGAGTAGAAGCAAAGCATTGAGAAGAAGATTATAGCATGCTAGAATTAGATAGATAAGAGCTTAAAAGATGAAATCTGCATGTATTGATATTTTGAAATTTCCATTGTAGCAAGTACTGAGTGATGTTGGATATTTGGTTAAATATTTTGTTAAGAATTTAACTTGTGACTGGAATTTAAATTATCTGAGTTTCATTATCTGGAAGGTTGAAAGGTTTTATCTTTAATTTTGTAAGTAAACTGTGTAAGGATGTAAGCAAATAATAGAATCACATTTTATAAATGTATTAGTCAAATCTTGAAGTCTATGAATAATTTTAAGGATTGAAAAAGTAGAAACAGTTGGGCCTTGAAGATCAACATAGAAAATCTTACTTAGTGAAAAATGTATCCAGAACATAAAGGCATGTAGTAAGAGAATTAGGAGTCTGCATGTTTTCAGAATTTCCATTTACCTCATGCCATTGTCTATACCTGGATTGCATTTCATTTAGCTTAGTATCATGGCATCAAGGAATCAAGCCTCTGGAATATGATAATTCATTTAAAAATACCCCAGATATGAGTTTGCATATAAGGTAGATTTATAGGAAAGCAAACATAAGAAATGATAGAAGCTTATATCATTTTCAAAGCACAGAAACTCTACTATTAATTTTACAGATAATCATAACATAATTATCTGGGTTCTATGGATCATATTTCATAGAGGGTCCAGCAAGCTATCAAAGAACAAAAATCATGTTGTTACCTATTTGAACAAACAATTTTATTACATAAACGAAATTTAGCTATGTGGGGATTGATTAAATTTAATCAATCAATATAACCTCTTATTTGCCATAACCTGATCTAACAAGAGGGGCACATGCATCTTCATATGTGTGTGCATATCCTTGTAGTTGCACTGATATATCTATATTAGTAAAACTTTTGATCCTGGATAAAGTTTGTTTATTGGAAAAAGAAAAATGACCCTGGGGAAAGATGTTTGTTAATATATGATATATATATACCACTTTGTAAAAAAAAATCCTTACAAAATGAAGGTAGAAAAGAGAGGGTCATTGCATTTGGTATCAGAGCTGTGTTATTAAACATAGCAGAAAATAAATATCAAGTTCTCTGATAGAAATAAAAATTTAAAGAGACTAAATATATAACAATGTTTTTAGTGTAAATAAAACCACTGAAATAATAAAAAATTACCAATCAAACTAACCAGCTATGTAAATTATTATTAGCAAACTATGGTAGGAAGACCACCAAATCAGGGAGCAGGATCTTCCAATGCACCACCAATGGTCAATCTGCAAGACTTGGTGAGAGCATTTAGGGATGGGGCAGGACAAAGGCAAGAAAATCCCTATGAAGAACTCTCAAAATTACTTAAGACATATACTCATTTAGGAGGCAAAAGCTTTGAAGGGACAGAGAGTATTATGGAAATTCAAGCATGGTTGAGAACATTGGATAGATTTTCAATGACATGCAACTTGATGATCAAAGAAAGAGGCAAGTGGCTTCGAGACAGCTAAAAGGAGTAGCTTTAAGCTGGTGGGAAGTAATCATTGCAGGAAGAAATGAGAATGAAATCACTTGGAATCAATTCAAAGAGATGTTGGAAGCAAGGTTCGTACCAGCATCATCTAAGACTACCTTGCTAGAAGAATTTATTAGGCTTAGGCAAGGAACTATGACGGTCACAGAATACGCTCAAAAGTTTGAAGGGCTTTCCACATATGGAGCAATGCTTGTAGCAGATGAAGCATCCAAAAATGATAGGTACATAAAAGGTTTGAAACCAGGAATTAGCAGAGCCATGTTACCCTATGCTGACAGGACCTTTGACCATGTGATAGACTTAGCTTTGAGGTTGGAGCAGCATGACAAGGAAAGGGAAAAATTCAGAAATTTCAAGAACAATAACAGTAAGAAGGGTAAGGGGAGATATCATCCTTATGATAAGAAGAAAGAAGAGGCCAGTACTAAGTCTACTGGGGATATTAAAGCTAAGGAAACCAAGAAGATTGTGTGCCATCAATGTGGAAAAGAAGGACATATCAAACCAAGATGTCCAGAATTGAAAGGAGGAGCTTTCAAGTGTTATTTATGTGGGAAAGAAGGGCACATGAAAAGAAATTGTCCTGAGAATAAGCAGCAAGGAAAATTAGCAAACTTGGAAGAAAAAGCCAGAACAGTGGAGATCAATTCTGAGAAGCACAGTCAAGTGGAAGGTACACTATTTATTTGTAATGTACCCATAGCAGTAGTATATGATACCGGAGCAACTCATTCCTTAATTTCCTATGAATTAGTTAAAATGCTGAAATTAAGTTGCATATTGGTTGAAACCCCTTTACATATACAAAGTCCACTGGGAAGTTCTAGTGTTTTAAACATGATCTGTGTGGATGTGGGATTAAACATAGGAGGAGATACTTTTATTTCCAATTTATATGTTTTAAATTACCCAAATATAGGTGTTATTTTGGGAGTAGACTGGTTAAGGCAATTCAAGGCCATAATTAACTTAGACTCATCCACCATATCATTGCAAAACCATGGAAACCAGAGGACCACAATTTTGTGTGAAGTGTCCAAGGGAAGAAAATTGTGTCATTTGATTGATTTGGGAAAAGATTTCAGTGAACATATTATTGAGGAAATTCCCATAGTCAATAAATACTTGGATGTTTTTGAGGAGGTTAATGGTGTTCCAAACCATAGGCCAGTGGAATTCCAAATTCATTTAGTCCCAGGAGCAAGCCCAGTGATTAAAAAGCCAACAAGAATGGGGCCAAATGAACTAAAAGAATTAAAGAAACAATTAGAGGAATTAGAAAATAAGGGTTTTATAAGACCCAGTAATTCTTGCTGGGGGGCACCAGTGGTGTTTGTTAAGAAACAAGATGGTACTTGAGACTCTGCATAGATTATAGGGAATTAAACAAAGTAACCATTAAAAATAAATACCCACTGCCAAGAATAGATGATCTTTTTGATCAATTGGCTGGAGCAAGAGTATTCTCTAGGCTGGATTTAGCATCTGGTTTTCACCAAATGAAGGTGGAAGAATCAAGCATCAAGTACACTGCCTTTAACACTAGATATGGGTTGTATGAATTTTTGGTTATGCCATTTGGCTTGACCAATGCACCATCATACTTTGTAGATTTAATGAACAGAACCTTTAGAGATTATTTAGACAAGTTTGTGCTTATTTTTATAGATGACATTTTAATTTATTCCAAAACAATGGAGGAGAATGAAAGTCATCTGCACATGGTTTTGTCTAGACTAAGGGAAAAAGACTTAAAGGCAAAATACTCAAAATGTGAATTTTGGAAAGAAGAAGTGCATTTTCTTGGCCATGTTATATCTGCCCAAGGAATTTCTGTGAACCCCAATAAAGTAGTGGCTATCCAAGCATGGAAGAGGCCAAGCACTGTGAGTGAAGTGAGGTCATTCATGGGGATGGCAGGGTATTATAGGAGATTTATAAAAGATTTTTCAAAAATTTCTACACCACTTACTAACCTAACCAGAAAGAACCAAGCTTTTGTTTGGTCAGAAAAATGTGAAAAGTCTTTTGAACAGTTGAAGGAGGCATTGGTGAATGCTCCAATTTTAAAGGTACCTCATGGAAATGAAGAATTAGTTGTATACACTGATGCTAGTGGATTTGGCTTGGGTGCAGTGTTGATGCAACAAGGCCAAGTCATTGCATATGCCTCCAGACAACTTAAACCCCATGAAGTTAGGTATGCCACACATGATCTTGAATTAGCAGCTGTGATCTATGCTTTGAAACTTTGGAGACATTATTTGTTAGGCACTAAGTTTGAACTTTACACTGACCACAAGTCTCTAAAATATTTATTTTCACAAAAAGCTTTGAACATGAGGCAACATAGATGGGTGGAGTTCTTAGCTGCCTATGACTTTGACATACTCTATACACCAGGAAAAGCAAACAAAGTTGCAGATGCTCTAAGTAGACAGCATGCTAAATTGGCTATGATGATGATAGAAGAATTTAAGGACTTGTCTTTGCTAACTAAGTTAGAAATTAGGGAGAATGGTTGTGTGCACATTGATGAGCAGATACATGGTGCACAAGAAAATAAAGGGAAGTTAAGCTTAATGACACTTCAACCAGATTTAATTCTGAAGGTAGAAAAAATGCAAGAACAGGATGCAAACTTATTAGAGAAGAAAATTCTCCTCTCAAAAGGGGAGGAAGTGATGAATTACCATATTGATAGAAATGGTTATCTAAGATACCAAAATAGGATGTGTGTGCCAGAGGACACCGAATTGAAGAAAGAGATATTGAATGAATATCACAGAAGTAAATACTCCATACACCCAAGCAACACAAAAATGTACCAAAATTTGAAAAGAGACTTCTGGTGGAAGGGGATGAAATCTGATGTAGCTAAATACATTGCTAAATGTATGACTTGCCAACAAGTCAAGGCTGAAACCCAAAGGACATCAGGGTTGATGCAGCCTCTTAGTGTACCACAGTGGAAGTGGGAAGATGTATCTATGGATTTCATAGATGGGTTACCTAGATCTAAGAGAGGAAATACAAGTATATGGGTGATAGTTGATAGGCTAACCAAAGTAGCACACTTCATCCCAGTCAAGTGAGAAAGGACAGCACCAAAATTAGCTCAAATTTTTATGAAGGAAGTGGTAAAATTGCATGGCATTCCCAAAACCATTGTGAGTGATAGGGATACCATCTTCACTTCGAAATTCTGGAGAAGCTTTCAAGAAGCAATGGGAAGTGAACTATGTTTAAGTACTGCCTACCATCCTCAGTCAAATGGGCAGACTGAGGTAGTAAACAAGGTTTTGGAGGACATGTTGAGAGCATGTATATTGGATTTTGGGAGCAACTGGGAAGATCATCTTCATCTAGTTGAATTTACATACAACAACAGCTATCAAAGCACCATAGGAATGGCTCCATTTGAAGCCTTATATGGTAAGCCTTGTTTGTCACCTGTTTGTTGGGTGGAAGCAGGAGAAAGGGTTATTTTAGGGCCTGAATACATACAAGAAACTAAGGAGAAAATTGAGTTGATAAGGAGAAGAATGGCAGCAGCACAAGATAGGCAAAAGAAATTTGCAGCAAGAAAAGGCGGCAGGTAGAATATGAAGTGGGAAATTTTGTTTTCATCAAAATCTCACCTATGAAAAATGTGTTGAGATTTGGGAAACAAGGCAAGTTAACCCCGAGATATATTGGACCATACAAAATTCTGGAAAGAATTGGTCCCTTGGCATATAAGTTGGAATTGCCAGAAAACATGCAAGGCATACATGATGTTTTTCATGTATCACAACTGAGAAGGTGGGTACATGACAAGACAGAAATTCTGGAGACCCCAACCCAAGTGCAAATAAATCCTAATTTGATATATGAAAAAGGTCCAGTAGGAATTTTGGCAAAGGATGTGAAGAAATTAAGAAATAAATCACTGAAACTTGTGAAAGTACAGTGGAGTCTTGATCCCAGTGATTGCACATGGGAATTAGAGGACAAGGTTAGGATGAGCTACCCTAAGCTATTCTCAGATTAGAGGTAAATCTATTTTTTTTTATTTGCTTTTCTTTTGGATGCATGTATTTTTAGTTATTATCATAGAACTAGAAATCTAAATGGTTGAGGAGTACTTGTTTTCTGATTTAAGCTTGGAAAATTGTGGGACACAATTCCTAAAAGGTGGGGTGTATGTAATGACCCAAGATTTTAGGAATTTATCTTGAAAAAAAATATAAATAAGCTTAAAATAATTTTTAAACAAGTTTTTAAAACCATGTTTAAGGGAAAGATGAGATAGCTTGATATGGTGTAATAAAATGATGTGCATTTGTACACAGAAAATACACATGAGTAAAGCTAGATCCCTGGATACTATGAATGTGCACATGATGCTATGTATGGAAAATGTATATATGTGTATATATATATATATATATTTACTGATAAAGGAAGAAAACCCTTAAATGTGCTATATGCAGAAATACACAAAATGTAATTAAGTATACATGTGCATATGTGTATCAGAATAAAATAATATAGAAGTATATATGGATATAAGTTATTGTCTGTAAAACATATATGTAAGTATACTAACTAAGTATTAGAATTTAAACTAGTAATAAGAGACACACAAATATGTTTTTCTCTGGTGGGTAAATAAGAAGAAAAACACCAGATAATAAAGTAAAGGCTAAAAATAGAAAATGGGAGGAAAGCAAAAATGTATTTTGTATGGGTTGAATTAAGAAAGAAAGAAATATGTATATAATATTGCTGGAAATCAGATCACACATTTAGCATGCAAATAGACAAGAGAAAAAGCATTGTATGGAAAAGCAAGATTTCTGAAAATAACCAAAGTAGATAACCACTTTTCTCTTCACCAAATTAAGCCGGGGAGGGTAGAATCTTGGGTTCAAATAAAATGCAGATAACATGATTTTCTGGTAGGCAAAAATGGCTTTAGCCAATACCCAAAACCCTAAGGAGAACTCTGTATATTTATAAGCAGCAGCCTCCTCTCCTTCTCAAAAAGAACTTTGAAAAAAAACACCATATAAAAACATAAGGCAAGTGAAGGAAGAGAGCTTGAGGCTAGAGCAGAAGTTATCAATTAATTAAGGAAGCAAAGGAGAGAGAGCTAGGTGAGAAAACTCACTCAAAAACTTAAGGCACTAAGTCCTAAAGAAGGCAGCCTGTTATAAATTAATTTTTCTCAAAAGAGTATGAGATTGTTTTTTTTTAAGAACGCTTTAATGCTTGATGGTTGTTCTGATTGTTTTATTCTGTGAATATTCTTAACATGATCAGTATGCATGAATAAGTAATTTAAAAACCCAGATCTCTTTCTGATATGATATTGGATAGAAATATAAATAAATACCCAGAAAATAAAATGTTGAATATAAGCAAGTAATGTTGGTTTTGGCTCAAACCAGAAGGACTGATAAGCATATGGGCTGCAATATACATATGTATATGTGCTGAGGCTTAAAATGAAAAGGAATTAGGAGTGCAATAGGCTTGCCTATGTGCTGACACTCCTGATTCAAAGAAAATATACAATACCCACCCAGCAAATAGATTTTGTGATTTAGGAAGCTTGGTCAATCTGAGTTAACTAAAGCACAGATGTTTGCAATAAAATCTTCCCATAGAGCCATAAACCAATGTTAGTTGTCTATATCTCTTTAAAATTGCAAGAACATGTTTTAATAAGTACCAATACTTAAATTGCTTGGTTGTCTCTGTTTGCTTATGAGAATGATAAGGAATGCTATGAGATGAATGCTTGTTTTTGTAAAGTGACTCACTGATTGGGTTTGCCCTGAAAAATCTAAAAAGAGAAAGTACCTAAGAACTTAATTAGGAAATGGGGTCAAGATTACTGCAGGAATGACTTGTGTTCTTGAGTAATACAAGTTGACACATGGCTTGTTCAAGTCCTGAGATCTTTGTGTAATGGAGTGAATTAGTTCATTACAGTGTGTCCATTGATTCATAAAATTGCAGATGAGACCAGGGTAGATAAATATATCAAGGGGAGAATATTTGATATGATGATAAACTAGAGTTTTCCCAGAAAAGAAATATGAGGAAAGAATGAATGATTTAACTCATATTGGTTATTTTCTGTTTGGTAGGAATGATTATTTGATTTATATTGAATGCCTGAGTGTATGTGCCATATCTACACAAAGTCTCTGGAAAAAAAGGTTAAAGTGTACACATGCACAATGACACAGAACATGCACACAAGTATTACTTGTTTTCAAAGGGCAGAACTTCATGTATATGTACTTAATTCAATTTTAACTTAATTAATTAATTGCTTTAGTGGATTTTCTCATACCAGACATGTGTCTGACCCTAGTGTGCTAATGGCATCTGGGGTGTCTCATTTAAAATGAGGCAGCTTCAAATGCTTTTTCAGGAACAGCAGCCTCTAGGTAGGAGTAGAAGCAAAGCATTGAGAAGAAGATTATAGCATGCTAGAATTAGATAGATAAGAGCTTAAAAGATGAAATCTGCATGTATTGATATTTTGAAATTTCCATTGTAGCAAGTACTGAGTGATGTTGGATATTTGGTTAAATATTTTGTTAAGAATTTAACTTGTGACTGGAATTTAAATTATCTGAGTTTCATTATCTGGAAGGTTGAAAGGTTTTATCTTTAATTTTGTAAGTAAACTGTGTAAGGATGTAAGCAAATAATAGAATCACATTTTATAAATGTATTAGTCAAATCTTGAAGTCTATGAATAATTTTAAGGATTGAAAAAGTAGAAACAGTTGGGCCTTGAAGATCAACATAGAAAATCTTACTTAGTGAAAAATGTATCCAGAACATAAAGGCATGTAGTAAGAGAATTAGGAGTCTGCATGTTTTCAGAATTTCCATTTACCTCATGCCATTGTCTATACCTGGATTGCATTTCATTTAGCTTAGTATCATGGCATCAAGGAATCAAGCCTCTGGAATATGATAATTCATTTAAAAATACCCCAGATATGAGTTTGCATATAAGGTAGATTTATAGGAAAGCAAACATAAGAAATGATAGAAGCTTATATCATTTTCAAAGCACAGAAACTCTACTATTAATTTTACAGATAATCATAACATAATTATCTGGGTTCTATGGATCATATTTCATAGAGGGTCCAGCAAGCTATCAAAGAACAAAAATCATGTTGTTACCTATTTGAACAAACAATTTTATTACATAAACGAAATTTAGCTATGTGGGGATTGATTAAATTTAATCAATCAATATAACCTCTTATTTGCCATAACCTGATCTAACAAGAGGGGCACATGCATCTTCATATGTGTGTGCATATCCTTGTAGTTGCACTGATATATCTATATTAGTAAAACTTTTGATCCTGGATAAAGTTTGTTTATTGGAAAAAGAAAAATGACCCTGGGGAAAGATGTTTGTTAATATATGATATATATATACCACTTTGTAAAAAAAAAATCCTTACAAAATGAAGGTAGAAAAGAGAGGGTCATTGCATGCACCAATTTAATTCTACCAGCAAATGAGAGTATTAGAACTCCAACCATTAAGTTTGTCTCTAATCTTTCCAACTAGTTCACCACATTCACGGTCAGTAATGACATTAGTTGGTAGAGGGACCCCAAGATACTTGACAGGAAGCAAACCTTCCTTAATTTGCAAAATATCCAAAATAGCTGTTTTGGAAGTGCAATATTTGCTAAAATAGCATTTGGACTTTGCAGTGTTTAACTCTAGACCCACATATAGATGCAATTGCTTGAAAATATGAAGTAAACCCTGAGCAGCAGCTGGGGTAGCTCTTACAGCAATAATCAAATCATCAGCATATATCAAATGATTTACAATAGGGTCATGTTTAAATAGAGGTTGAAACAATGAGTTATTACAAGCTAATTCCATTTGAAGTGAGAAATACTCCATTGCAACTGTAAATAGGTAGGGGAGAGGGGATCACCTTGTCTTAAACCCCTATTACTAGTTATGTAACCTTTAGGTGTACCATTAATGATAATGGAGTATGTGGGGGTGGAGATGCATTCCTCAATAAGATTAATCAAGGAAGTAGGAAAATCCATACAGTGTAAAACATGAATGATAAATTGTCTGTTAATTTTGTCATAAGCCTTATGTAGGTCAATCTTTAAACACATCTTGTCAGCTCCAGGTTTATTGAACTTCCTAATCAGTTCATGAGCTAGTAATGAATTCTCAGATATGTGTCTTCCTTTAATGAAAGCAGATTGACATTCAGATATAAGGTCAGGGAGAACCTTAGTAAGTCTATTACATATCACCTTACTGAGAATCTTATATAACACATTACAACAAGCAATGGGTCTAAATTCTTCAATCCTTGAAGGACTTTCCACCTTTGGTATAAGAGTGATAAATGTGTGGTTTAATTCATGAAGAATTTTACCAGTGTTAAAAGATTCCTGAATAGCTTCTAACAGTTGATTTTTCAGGTGATGCCAATGGAGTTGATAGAACTTAGAGTTCCACCCATCTGGTCCTGGGGAAGAATCAGTATGAATCGACAATACAGCAGCTCTTACTTCCTCCTCAGTGACTGTCTCTTGCAGCATCTGCCTGCCCACATCAGTTATAAGTGCCCTGCAAGTGATTTGAGGTAATGTTATCTTATTTTCACCATTATATAAATTTGTGAAATAAGAAATGGCTCCCTGTTCAAATTGAGAAATATCAGTAGCTAAATCCCCATGATCATTCATAGAATTAATAAAAGCATTACAATTCCTTCTAAAAGACATCTTTGCATAAAAAAATTTAGTACAGTCATCCCCTTGAGTGAGCCATTTCTCTTTAGCCATTTGTTTTGCTTGTATAGCTTGTAAATGAAAGGCCTCTTTGAGTTGCTCCTGAGTAGTGAAATAATTAGAGAGTAGATTATCATTAAGAGGATCTGCATCAAGAAGAGTCTGCATCTTTTCACACTTCTGTTGTAGTTGATTTATAGTGTCCTGAGTTTTTGTTCTTTCTCTGTGCCAATTTTTCAATCTATTCTTTAACTCCTTTAACATCATGACCATGGAGAACCAACTATTACCATCAGTTTTAGGGATTAACTTGAAATCAACAACATCAGCATAACCTTCAATTAAGTGCCAGTGATTACCATATTTGAAAGGCCTTCCTTTAGTAAAATTAATATGTTGATTAAATTGAATATGTAAAGGAGAGTGGTCACTGGTTGAACTAGGGAGGACAGAAATTTTCAAATTAGGGATATTGGATAAGATTTTGTCATTAATAAGTACTCTATCAAGTCTGCACGCAATTTTTTTGACTTCACCACTAAACCAAGTAAATTTCAGGCCCGAGTGGATTGCTTCAGAAAGGCCAGCTGCTACAATACATTTGTTGAATTCCTCTGTTTGGGATAATCTAAGTGTACTTCCTCCTCTTTTTTCATTTGTTTTAAGAACAGCATTAAAATCCCCCATGACCATCCAGTTATGATTAATATGCTTGGAAGTGTGAATTAAATAGGACAATAACTGTCTACGAAGGGAAGCCCAATTATGTGCATAAACAAATGTGCATATGAAACTCAAACCACCCACATTATTACTAGTAACAGTAATGTATTGTTCAGATTTGTCTTTAATAGAAAGGTCCCATATGGATTTATGCCAAGTGATAAGGATACGACCTTTAGAAGATGCCGAATTATTGTCTATTGACGCAGCGGATTAATCAAAACAATGTAGATCGGTGAAAGTAGCAGTCGATGGATTGATGAATGCTGAATTGCCCGAATTCGTTGATCCGAAGATACCGAACTCTAGCTATCTCGAACTCGTTGATCGCGCACGATACCGGGTTCAAAGATCTTCAATTCTTCAAGCGTTGATCAAGCGCACTTGATTCCGCGAATCGGCTTCTACAATTGTTGAATCGAGCGCACTCGATTATCCGAAAGAGGAGATAGGAGATTACACTCAACTACCAATTTGGAATGAAAGCACAAAGCAATCAAAAGAGAATTTTATTCAAAAATCAACAACCTTTACAAATGACTTCATTGCCTATTTATAGGCTACAACACACCAAAACAGAAAAGTATACAAGTCATAAGTCGGTGACGACTTATCCCCTACGTCCTACGACTCATCATGAGTCGTTTACAACTCATCAGATTACAACATAACAACACAACTTACGACTTATACAAAACGACTTACAAGATGTACAAACTAACAACACACGACTCATCACACTCCGACTTATGACGCAGCCAAAATATACGACTTATTACAAACAGACGACTCACCTTAAGTCGTTTACGACTTATCAACTTACATCACACCACGACTTATGACTTATAACAGATGCGACTTAACAAAGCAATACCACAGCAGCTTCCTACGACTTAAGAATCCACGGCGCAGATTAACTCGTATAAAAATCTACGGCATCCAGAGCTTCTGTGACTTAAAATATTAGCGGCATTCCAAATCAACATCTTACGAGATACTCTTTTACGACTCAAGAAATTGTGACGACTTAACACGAGTCGTAACCCGCTTCCGACTTAAAAGCCTTCACCCGCTGGGAACTTTCTGCTTCTTGATAGGTCGTGGACGACTTATAAGCTCCGTTAACTCGTATACGACTCATCAATCCTCGTGGATGACTTATAACTGCATCATTAACTCGTATACGACTCATCAACCCCGAAAGACTTATACTCCCCTTAAGTCGTAACTCCCTTTCATCAGAACTGTTAGGTCGTAAGTTCGAGTTAGCTCCTTCCCCTGGTTTCCAGTTGAGTCGTGGACGACTCATTACCGCCTCCTTGAGTCGTAGACGTCTCATATGACTCATGCTCGTTTCTATAAGTCGGACACGACTTATATTTCCCTTGTTAGTTTTCTTGAGTCGGTCACGACTCATAGTCCCTTCCATAAGTCGCGTACGACTTATGCCTTCATTCCTGGCCTGAGCTACATCATCTTTCCCAGGTTGAGAGAAATTCGACCTCGAATTTGCACACTCTTCATCCCCAACAAACTCGTTCCCATGATATGGTACGAGATGCTTAACGTTGAATACATCAGACGTATACACATCATCTGGCAGCTTCAATTTATAAGCATTTTCATTGATTTTCTTTAAAATTTCCACTGGACCAATCTTTCGTGCTTTCAATTTATTGTACGTTCCCACCGAAAAACGATCTTTCGTTAACACTGCATAAACCAAATAACCTTCATGAAATTCGACATTCCTTCGCTTCAAGTCTGCCGATTGTTTATACTTCTCATTTGCTTTCTCTAATCGTTCTTGAACGATTTTATGACATTCCGTCAACCCTTGAACAAAATCAGCAGCTTTTTTAACTGTCTTCTGTGATTGTGGCACTACCGTTAAATCCAACGGTCCCTTCGGTAAGCTTGAATAAACTATCTGGAATGGACTGAACCCAGTAATACGATTCACTGCATGATTATGGGCAAACTCTGCCTGGCATAACTTCACGTCCCAACTCTTCAGATTATCTTGCACAAGACATCTCAACAAGTTTCCCAATGATCTGTTAACCACCTCAGTCTGTCCATCCGTTTGCGGATGATAAGCACTACTAAATTTCAGCTTCGTTCCCACCATTTTCCACAAACTTAACCAAAAGTGACTCAGAAATCGAGTATCTCTATCCGACACAATAGATTCTGGCAATCCATGAAGTCGATAGATCTCCCTGAAAAACAACTGAGCAACATGAACAGCATCCGCCGTCTTTTTACAAGCAATAAAATGTGTCATTTTCGAAAATCGGTCAACCACCACATAAATGGAATCATTACCACGCTGCGTTCTCGGCAACCCCAACACAAAGTCCATACTCACATCAACCCATGGTTTAGTGGGTACCGGTAACGGCATATATAAACCCGCATTAGTCGCAGTTCCTTTCGAAACTTGACAGATATGGCATCTCTCAACAAATCTTTCCACCTCTTTCCTCATTGATGGCCAAAAGTAGGACTGTGAAATCAACTGTAAGGTACGGTCTCTTCCAACATGTCCTTCTTCATGTAACTCCTTGATAATCTTCATTCTCAAACTACCCTCCGGAATGCACAATCGATTTCCTTTGAACAGAAAACCATCTACCATCACGAAGTCATCCGTCTCTCCCTCCTTGACTTTATCAACAAATTTTGCAAAGTAAGGATCATCAGTAAATAATTCTGGTAATATTTCAAACCCCGTCACTTCAACCTTTAGTGTAGTCAACAAATGACTCCTCCTACTCAAAGCATCAGCCACACGATTTGTCACCCCTGACTTGTGTTTAACAACAAAAGTAAACTGTTGCAGATATGCAATCCACGCTGCATGTCTTGCTGAAATCTTGTCTTGCCCTTGTAAATGCTTCAACGCTTCATGATCAGTATACAGAACAAACTCCTTCTGAAATAGATAGTGTCTCCAGTGTTTAACAGATTGTACAACGGCATAGAATTCCACATCATATGTACTGTATCGCATCTTCGCTCCTGACAACTTCTCACTGAAATATGCAATTGGACGTCCCTTCTGACTCAACACCCCTCCAATCCCAACCTTGGATGCATCAGTATGTAGTTCAAACACCAACTGAAAATCAGGTAACACTAGAATTGGTGCAGAGGTCAAAAGATCTTTGATTCGTTCAAAAGCAACCCCGGCTTCCTCCGTCCATGCAAACTGTTTACCTTTCATGCAATCTGTAACAGGCGCCATCACACTACTAAAGTGTGGAATAAACCTTCGATAAAATGAAGCCAACCCGTGAAAACTACGAACTTCCATTATCGTCTTGGGCTGCGGCCAATTTCTGATCGCCTCAACTTTACTTTGGTCAACCTGTATTCCTTTCTCTGAAACAACATACCCCAGAAATAAAACACTATGCGTCATGAACACGCATTTCTTCGTTGCAGCATAGAATTGTTCTTGTCGCAATACCATCAGCACTTCTCTAAGATGATTCAAATGTTCCTCTGGACTCCCACTGTAAATTAGAATATCATCGAAATACACCACCACAAATTTCCCAATGAACGGTCTAAAAATCTGATTCATCACCCTCATGAAAGTACTTGGTGCATTGGATAAACCAAATGGCATGACCAACCATTCGTATAGACCCTCCCTGGTTTTAAAAGCAGTCTTCCACTCGTCTCCTGGTCTGATACGAATTTGATGATATCCGCTCTTTAAATCAATCTTCGAAAATATAGTGGCTCCGCTTATTTGATCTAACAAGTCATCCAACCTCGGCATTGGAAATCTATATCTCACAGTAATCTTATTCAATGCTCGACTGTCAGTGCACATCCTCCACGTTCCATCCTTTTTGGGTACCAATAAAGCTGGTACAGCACAAGGACTTAAACTCTCCTGCACACGCCCCTGTTCAAGCAATTCCTCTACCTGCCTCCGCAACTCTTCATGTTCCTTCGGACTCATTCGATAATGCGGTCTGTGTGGCAATACAGCACCTGGAACAAGATCTATCTGATGTTGTATGTCCCTCAACGGTGGCAACTCCGTTGGTAACTCCTCTGGAAATATATCGTCAAATTCTTTCAAAACTGGTTTAACTTTTTCTGGAATTTCAACCTCTTCACTGCTTTCTCGTCCAATCAACAAGAATACTTCTAGTTCTTCCTCAACCTCCTTAACAAACTCCTTCAAAGATAATAAAGTTTTCAGCTCTTCGATTTCTTCTGACTTACTTTCTCCTTGTGGTCTCTTCTTTGGAACTAGGATAATCTTCGTGCCTTCAAACATAAAACTGTAGCTATTGGTCCGACCGTCATGTTGTACTGCTCGATCATACTGCCATGGTCTTCCCAATAATAAATGACAAACATCCATCTCTACGACATCACACCATATTTCATCTTTGTATTTCTTCCCAATAGAGAATGGAACACGAACTCGTCTATCCACTTTCACTTCTCCTCCTTTTCTCAACCATGCTAACTTGTATGGACTCGGATGTTTCTCTGTTTTCAATTTCAACTTTGTCACAGCCTCGGTCGAAATAATATTATCACAGCTTCCTGCGTCGATCACAAACTTACACACCTTCCCCAGAATAGTACATGTTGACTGAAAGATATTACTCCTCAACCAACTAGCTTCCTCCTGCTTCGGTGTTAAACATGATCTCCTCAGCATTAGATTACAACCTTCATCTCCTGACGCAATATCCTGCTCGTCCTCCTCAACTGGATTAGAACAATCTCCATCAACATCCTCATCGTCAACTTCTACAATCATGGTTCTCTTCTTTGGCTTTGGACACTCACTGCTTTTATGACCTAATTCCTGACAATTGTAACATTTGAAACCATTGTTAACCCTTGTCTTCTCAACCTCCTTCACCACTGGTCTACTGATAGGTTTAGAAACATTAGAACTTCCTCCAACACCTTTCGCTTGATTATTAGAATTAGTAAACACACCACTTCCTCGTCTCCCCTGTTTTTCCCAAGCCAACGCTTTCTGATGTGCTTCTGCCACAGATCTTGGATCGAACATATTAACCATATCCTGAATCTGCATTCTCAATCCTCCAATGAACCTAGATGTCAGCTGCTCTTCTATTTCCATAATATCATTCCTTGCAATGAGTTGATAGAATTCATCAGCATAGTCATTAACTGTCTTTGTGCCCTGCCTCAAGTTCTGCAAACGTTGATACATCAAAGATTGATAATTGTAAGGTAAGAACGTTGCTTTCATCAATTTCTTCATCTTCTCCCAAGATTCAACTTTTGACTTTCCCATCCGATCACGTGTAAGTTTGGTCTGCTTCCACCATGCCAAAGCTCTACCCCTCAGCCTTGTAGCAACCAACTTCACTCTACGATGTTCTGGAACTTCTTTGAAGTCAAAAATCTCCTCAACATTAGCCACCCAATCTAGAAACTCCTCTGCTTGCATACCACCCTTGAATTCAGGAATTTCTATCTTCATCCCCGACTCCCATTTGTGATCATACTCAGAATAGTTTCTTCCTTGACCTCTTCCTTGAATACTACCACCATCATACTCCTCTTCAAAATCAGATGCATAACGATGTCGATTCTGACCACCAACATCTGTACTACCATTACGTCTTCCACCTTCATCCCTTCTATCGACATTCCTCCGTTCACGATCATTCACGTTCCTCCCACGTCCTTGATCATTTTCAACACTTCTGTCTCGATTGGAATGTGGCGAGACTCTACTACCCCCATGGTTAGATTCTGGTGAAACCCTTCTCCGATTTTGATTCATCTCCGTCATAAGCCTCTCTAACCGGCCAATTCCTTCATTAAGCTTCTCACTAAAATTCTCATTGATTCTTTGCTCCATCTCATCAGCCTCTTCTCTTCGATATAAAGCTTCTACGTTTTGGTGGCGATTAGCTCTTCTTGGCGGCATACTCGAAAACTTCACAAATTCTTCAACACTTCAAATTCAAACACTTTCCGGATTTTGATCCAAAATGAAACGGATCGAAAACTTCCACTTTGTAGCAAATCGCGATGAACACGATGGACAAAGTTTCGGCCTCCAATGCAAATCCGATCAAACAATCTTCAAACAATGATGACTCTTCTTCCTCTTACTCTCGGCCGTGATAAACACAAACCCAAATCTTCCCTTCAAGCTCGGCAAATCTCTTCAAACTTCAAATGAATAGGCTCCAAGTCTCGATCTAGCTATGATTGGCTAGAACAAGCTCCGATACCAAAACTGACGCAGCGGATTAATCAAAACAATGTAGATCGGTGAAAGTAGCAGTCGATGGATTGATGAATGCTGAATTGCCCGAATTCGTTGATCCGAAGATACCGAACTCTAGCTATCTCGAACTCGTTGATCGCGCACGATACCGGGTTCAAAGATCTTCAATTCTTCAAGCGTTGATCAAGCGCACTTGATTCCGCGAATCGGCTTCTACAATCGTTGAATCGAGCGCACTCGATTATCCGAAAGAGGAGATAGGAGATTACACTCAACTACCAATTTGGAATGAAAGCACAAAGCAATCAAAAGAGAATTTTATTCAAAAATCAACAACCTTTACAAATGACTTCATTGCCTATTTATAGGCTACAACACACCAAAACAGAAAAGTATACAAGTCATAAGTCGGTGACGACTTATCCCCTACGTCCTACGACTCATCATGAGTCGTTTACAACTCATCAGATTACAACATAACAACACGACTTACGACTTATACAAAACGACTTACAAGATGTACAAACTAACAACACACGACTCATCACACTCCGACTTATGACGCAGCCAAAATATACGACTTATTACAAACAGACGACTCACCTTAAGTCGTTTACGACTTATCAACTTACATCACACCACGACTTATGACTTATAACAGATGCGACTTAACAAAGCAATACCACAGCAGCTTCCTACGACTTAAGAATCCACGGCGCAGATTAACTCGTATAAAAATCTACGGCATCCAGAGCTTCTGTGACTTAAAATATTAGCGGCATTCCAAATCAACATCTTACGAGATACTCTTTTACGACTCAAGAAATTGTGACGACTTAACACGAGTCGTAACCCGCTTCCGACTTAAAAGCCTTCACCCGCTGGGAACTTTCTGCTTCTTGATAGGTCATGGACGACTTATAGGCTCCGTTAACTCGTATACGACTCATCAATCCTCGTGGACGACTTATAACTGCATTATTAACTCGTATACGACTCATCAACCCCGAACGACTTATACTCCCCTTAAGTCGTAACTCCCTTTCATCAGAACTGTTAGGTCGTAAGTTCGAGTTAGCTCCTTCCCCTGGTTTCCAGTTGAGTCGTGGACGACTCATTACCGCCTCCTTGAGTCGTAGACGTCTCATATGACTCATGCTCGTTTCTATAAGTCGGACACGACTTATATTTCCCTTGTTAGTTTTTTTGAGTCGGTCACGACTCATAGTCCCTTCCATAAGTCGCGTACGACTTATGCCTTCATTCCTGGCCTGAGCTACATCATCTATCCATCCCCAATCATCACCAAAGAGAGTAGCAAAAAGATTAATATTTTGATCCCCCATCTTATTTTCAAGAAAAGCAATTATCGTAGGATTAAATTTATTTCTAAGTTTGAAGAGGTCTAATCTTCTAACATCACCATTTAGACCCCTAACGTTCCAGCAAATAATAGACATTAAGAGTCTCGAGATTGGGTCCTCGTAACATGAGCCAATGTGTTTCTTCCTTTCCCTTTTTTTCCTGTTCTGGAGATAAATTGTTCCATATATTTTGGGTTATCTTTAGTATACTGGTCAAACAAATAAATCTACTCATCTGAGTTTATGGATTCTACTTCTAATTCAATTCCCAACTGATTAATTTCCTGAATGTTGTTAGGTGTATCATCATTATCCATATGAGATGGGGTTTGGACAGCATGTAGGACATCATGCTGTACCACACTATTTGCAGGGGACTTATCTTGTTGAACAGCAGGTTGCTCAATACCAGCCTTTAGTGGGGATTCATACGTGTGATCAGCAGAATGGGCTGCAGCAGACTTGGATTGATCAGGTTGTGGTAGATGTACAGCAACAGCTGTTGAACACTTAGGGGGATCCTCAGTCGCACCAGAATCACTCAGCTCTGCAGCATTCTGAAGGGCAAGCTTATCCAATGGAGACTCATTCAGTTGCTCAAGATTATGAAGTGGAGAACAATTTTTCTACTTTGTTGAATTATTCTATTCCTCCAGAATGGACTGACTTCCCTCAGGAGAGGGACTTCCAGTACTAACGCAAGCTTCAGAATTATTTTGTTGTACATCTTTGTGAATATTATGGTCTAGGGTATTTTTTGGCACTGAGCCGCTAGGGTTAAAGTCTGTACCCTGGTCATCAGTATGCTCAGGTAGTGTAGTGGTAGTAGTAGTATGTCCTGATGCTGATGCTTTGGGGATCCACTTTTGTGTAGTTGGGTTTGGACATTGTGTATCACTGTGACCAAAACAACTGCATGTCTTACACAGAGGTGGAATAAACTCATATTCCACCTCTTGCTCATAAACACGACCTTTGTTATCTATTGCTCTAATTATTTTGGGAAAAGTGGCATCAGCTGTCACCTCTATTAATACTCTTGCAAATTTTAGACGTTTAACTTTTCTAGTAAACTCATCAATGTCCAAAGGTTTACCAATAATGCTAGCAAGTTTACTAATGCCCCTAGCATTCCACAAAGATAGATGTAGGTTATTTAATCTCACCCAGATAGGGTATGTATCTAACATGTCTCTTTCGAATTGAAAATTAGCATCCCATTTTTCCATAAAAATAAGCCTGCTATCCATAAACCAGGGACCCCCATTTAAAACTTTATCAAAATCAGCATGATTTTCAAATTTTACCAAGAAGAAACCATTATCCCTAGAATAAATTTCCCATGAACCTTCAGGCTTCCAGACTCTTTTAATGTAAGCATTGAAATGCACATAGTAATAAGGTCGTTTACCCGTAAGATAGATAAATATAGAGTTATTCCACATCTCATTAGATAACTGGTAATCTAGATCATCTATACTAGCGAAGTTACCTGAGTTATCAATTGCCGGTTGATGAAAAGTAATATCTTCTTTGATCGTAACGTGTTTATCAAACAGATCTGACCAAGATCTTATACCCTGAGTCTTATTAAGTTTAAAAAGAGATGTAGTAGTTTTAGGGTTAGACCAAGGATTAGATGCCGTTTGTTTTTGCTTCCCACGACGGCGAACTTCCTGCCAACCCTCCCGATCTTCATCATCGGCAACGGCTGAAGGTGGAGAATTAGATGCGGCGGCGGCCATGTTTCCGTCATTTTTAAATAAAACCAGGTGGATATATATTTAAATAAAAATATAAATATAAATATAAATATTGTTATATATATAAATATATAAAACCAGGTGGAGAATTAATGTATTGTTATATATATAAATATAAATAGATTTTATAATAGAAGTGTTATCTTCAAAGTAAATATGTTGTTGATTTTAAAATTGGATTTTTGAATTTATTTTGAATTTGAAAGTCTTGAATTTAAAAAGAGTAAATATTTAAAATGTTTGGATTTTAAAGATATCTGTATAAGTTGTTACTTGTATATATATAAATAGATTTATTTTATTTTCTCTAAAAAAAGAAATTCATAAGAATAAAGTCTTAACTTAAAAATAAAATATGTATATAAAGTAAAATACAAGTAGGTAAATTCTAACATCTTGTTAATTATAGACACTTATTTATATTGCAAGCATAACCAGGCAAGAATAAACTATAGATCTACATGTTTGCAAGGCTGTAAAGCATAAGTATGCTAGGCAATAAAATATGTATTCATGTTTGTACAGGATGTACACTTGAAAGAAAATATATACTATCTTAAGTACATACGAAATTTAAATTAAAAGGGAAGTATGTAGACATAGGAACAAGCATTAAATGCTAATATCTCTAAGTACACAAGTAAAATCTTACCAGCCTACAAAGGAAATAAGATCTCTGACCTGGTTGTACAAATGAAGAATAAACAAAGCCTGTATTGAAAATATAAAATTGTGCCCTGTCTACTTTCTTTTCTTTATATCAAAGTCTTTCATCTTTGGTTCGTAAACCAAAACCTAAAATCTAAAGTAAAAACTATTTCAAACTAAAACAAAACTTCTACTTGAACAACAATCAAGATCAACTCAACCAGAGATCAAGAAGCAGTAACATTTTCAGCATTCATGTTTTCAAAAGTTTTCTAAGGTTCAAGCTTTTTCAAAATAAGCAAACCAGAGAATAATAAGTTCACATCTCCATTTTTACAACTTAAGCATCATACAACAACAAAGGCAAGAAGATTTAGAGGAAGATCAAAGCAAAACATTTTACAGTTTTAAAAGTTCAAAACTGTTTTCAAAACCTGGATGCTCTGTCTTCTATTTAAATGGTGAGTAACATCTTTTCCAAAGCTTAACTATAAATCCGGTTGCAAGTTGAGATCTGGAATGTGTTTTTGTGTGAATATACCTTGTGAAGTTCATGCATATACATATATGAATGAATGAATATGTGTGCATGCTGTTGTATTTTGGTGTTATCTTGTTTTTAGTTTTCCAGGCTCCTGATTTAAACAAGAAATCAAAACCTCATGATCAAACCTTTGTTAGGATTTAAGATTCAATCAAAAGCTGTTTGTTTCAATATATATTATTGATTAAAAATTATAATTAAGTAAACTAAATTTTGAATTTCTCTAGGAAGCAAAAAGAACAGAACAAGTCTGATATTAGTGGAAATTTGAACATTTTAATTTAGCAATCCAGGAATATTAATTGAAACCTTATCCAAAAATATGATTTTTAGAAGTGAAATTACAATTTAAAGTTAGCATTTGAGAGCAGTTCGAATTGAACTGGAAATGGCGTTTTGGGTTGCCTCTGGTGATTTCGACGATCTGAGAAGTCGGTATTGCTTTTGGTTGTAGCGGAGTGATCAGGGGTTTTGGCAAAAATATCAGATGGATGATCAGAGCCTTGTGGTGATGGCGGCGATCAGTTTTTGGTTGTAACCCTAGTTTTAGTTGGGTTTAAAATTTTGATCAGCGAGGCTTCCCTAGTTGATCGAGTGTAATGATACTTAGGGGAAGGCTAGTTTGGGGGTTGTCGAAGACGTGGCCGGAGGTGGCGACGCTCTGGTGGTCGGTGGAGGCTATACGAGGTGTTGACAGGTTTGGTCGTGGTGGGCTCTGATGTTTTTTAGCTTTGGGTTAAATGCTCGATTTTGATTATGGGTTATTGGGAGAGATTTGATGACCGTAGTGGGATGTCGAGTCGATTTCTGACGTGTTGCGATCGTCGTTGGTGGTCAATGGTGGCCGGAGTCACCGTCCGTATGCATAGTGAAGTGTTTTGTCTGGTGATGTTGGTTTTGGGAAGCAGGGAAGTTGCTCGAGTTTAACTCGAGTGATTCGAGTAATTGACTCGAAGAATCTAGTTCTGGGCTCAAGTCATTTAGTGGATGACTCGGGTAAGTTAGTGACAGGTTTTAAACCTATAAGTTTTTAAAATTTTAAACTGGGTTTTAAAAAAATGGGAAATAAATATTTAAACCTGTTTTAAATCAAAGTTAGGTTGGATTCAAATGAAGTTTGAATCTCAGTCTTAAAATAAAATAAAGTATTTAAAATTTAAATTGTTTGAACAACTTTAAAATGGTAAATAGTTTAAAATTAAAAAGTAAAGCTTTAAATAAAAATAGTGATTTAAACCAAATTTTAAATCTGGATTCAAATCTAAATTTGAATCTAAATTTTGAAATAAAAGAAGTTTTTGAATTTAAATAATTTGAATGATTAAGTGTATTTTTAATTGATTTGAATTTAAAAAATAAAATTGGATTTTGAATTCTCTTAACCTCAATTATAAGATAAATAATTCTTTAATTTGTGAATTAAGAACGGTTTTGAATTGTTTTAAACTTTGTTAAAAGTTAATTTGTTTTCATTTTAAATGTTAAATTTAAAATGAAATTTAAAAGTAAAATTTAAAGGTAAATTGTTTTAAGTACCTTGTTAATGATAATTTGATCATTTATAAGAAAAAAATGTTTTATCCATAAATAAATGAAGATTTAAGGATTTGTAATTATTAAGTAAATTAAAATGAATAATTAACTAATTAAATTAATTAATGATTTGGATTAATTAATTTAGTAATTAAGAGTTTAAATTAGTTAATTAAGGTTTAAGATAATTAATTTAGGGTAAATAAATTGGTAATTAAGGATCATTAATCAAATAAGATTTGAATTTTAATTAATGATTAGAAATTGTACAATGAAGTAAATAAGGATTAATTAAATCATATTTAATACTTAATTAATTAAATAATTAAGGATTAATTATTTGAGTTATTAAAGATAAAATTAAATTGTAATTAATAATAAATCTAAATTAATTACTTTAGAAAAGTAATTAAAGAATTGTTTATAGTTAATGAAGGTCATTAACTAGGATTATTTAATAAGGAATTAATATGATTAATTTTGATAATTAATTAGATTAATTAATTTAAGATAATCAATTGTGAATTATTTAAGTATAATTACTTATGAAAGTAATTAAGAAATTAATTACTCCTGGTAATTAATTAAGTTTAATATGAATTGTTTAAGTTAATTAATTAAGTTTAATTAATTTAAATAACCATTTGATGATGTGATAAGTATAATTACTTAGGGAAAAATAAATTGAGGATGATTTAATAATGAAAGTAATTTGAGTATAATTACTTTGTATAATAAATCAAGAGATTAATTAGAGATAATTAATTATGGAGTAATTAAATTATTTAAGAAGTAATTTTAGTAATTAAAAGGTTACTTTCTATATTTGGTATAAGATAAATAATTTGTGAAATTAATTAAAAGATAATTACTTGAATGTAATTAAAGGATAATTAATCCAGGATGATTAATTAAGATGGAAATTAGAGAATGATTAATTAATTGATTTGTAATTAATTAATGGTTATGTAAGCAAGATTTATAATGGTGAAGCAATTAATTTAATTTACTTTAAATTAATTAGAGATAAGGTAATTAATTTAATTCATTTTAAATTAATTATAAATGGTGTGATTATTAATCCTTGTTTATATATGATGGATGATATTGATTTCCTTGAATAGTTTGAAATCTCAAATATGAGATTATTAATGTTGTATGATATGGTTGATGTGGTTGAAGTATATGGATGAAGTGAATTATCTACTGTAATGATAATGTAGATTATCTATCTGTGATATTATGAATTATCTATCTGTGTGTATATGGATAATGAATTGAATTGTTTTAACTTTAAAACAACTTGGCCTTAAAAGATACGGTTTGGATTTCGATGAGACCGGGATCGGGTTTCCATATTTGGACATCTGAAAACCACATCGATCCAAATTAACGATATGCCGTGAATCTCAAGTGAAGATGAAGATTCAGAATGCAAGGGTTATTGTCGTTAACTCTGAGGGTGATTCCAAAATGAGTGTAACAAGATAATGCCTTCGGTTTCGTTTGAACCCGGAACGAACTTGCATGGATTGAATGCTTTCAGAATATCGTCAGGTGGACGATGAGCATTCTAAGTGATATGTTCTGATGAGGTAAATCGTAGCCTCAAGCCTCATCAACCGGGAATGGCTAAAACAGGGGAGGTGCAGCAAGGCTTCGTGGGTAGCACCCACTTGAGAGTAAGATTTTCCCCTGTCTAGATGTCCCTTTTTATTCGGCTTAGTGGTAGTTGGTCTGCAGCCAACTGCGGGGTTATCTTATTTGGAACTGTTCAGTAAGGAATGGTTTCGGCTTTGTGTTGTAGGGGATTGGGAGTAATCCTCGATACGCTGGTCTAGGCCAGGTACTATGACGGGCGGTATCCCAGTACCCCTGCCATTGTATGGAATCCAATCTCCAATAAGTGCCCTCGGATTTGATTGTAAACCTAGTATGCTGGAATTTAATCATGTAACAATTTCAGCTATTTCTTATTTATTTGAAAACCCTAGACCTATTATAATATCACTGAATTTCCTATCAAATGTTTGGTTAGCGTAAGGTAAAAACATTTCCATGTTTATGTATGGGAAGTCTTACATGATACCTTTTGTTTTCAAAGGATTTCAAAGTTAAGCAACTTTAACCTGTTACTCATACCAGACCCATGTCTGACCCGGAGTTTATTTCTGTTTTTCTTAAACTCTCGGGTACTCAAATTTTTACGAATAGCCAAGGGATTCAGGTTAGCTTTGACGATTTATGGAGGAGCAATGGAGCAGGAGGCTTCAGCGTTATAAATATATAGTTTTCCGCTGTGTTGGTATCTCTGTGTTATATTTGAGTTGTATCGAGTTGTATTAACTAGATAGGTGTTTATAACTGTCTAGTATGTGATGTATTATCTGTGTAACTCTGATTGATGTTGTATATTATGTAATATTTATGTGATTAATATAATTTATTCGTTCCGCTGTGAGATTCTGATGCTGTTTCTTCTTTCTTCTTTACCTTTTCTCTTTTCTATCCCTTTCTTTCTTAAAGATGATGCAACTTTCTGGTGGTAGAAAGTTGGGTCGCTACATTTGGTATCAGAGCATAGGTTGAGTGAATACCTAGGCTCTGGAGTGGTGTCTTTCTTGAGAGACCGTATTTGTATTTTTGATATATATATATATATATATATATATATTCTACCTATTTGTTGGATTACCTGTTCGGGTTTTCCAATATAAGTTGTAAAGGTAGGTGGGGTGATGGTGTGTGCAACACGACTACCAGTGGTTGGATTTGTTGAGGTTGGAAGTGTATCTGCCGAGACTGTAGACCCAATACTGTCTCGAGTGAATTTTTGTTGTGGTGTAAGGATTTCACCAATCTCTGAAGGAAACCTGTTAGGGTTCGGGGTCCATTTTTGAAGTGCAAGTTTGGATGAGTATAATTTGGATTCTGATAGTTGAGCAGAAGCTAGTGATGGTATCTTGATACCTCAGGAATTAGTAGCTGTGTGATTAGACACAGTGACTATGGATGTCTCCGAAGATGCTTTCTTTGGAGCAAGGTTAAGGAAGTGTGTCTGCTTCGGTGTTGTGGTTGTGTTCAGCTGGGTGTTTGTGTTTGGCTTTGAGGCCCGAGTTTCTCGAGGAGTTTGGATTTGGAAGTTTTTGGCATCGGTGGCAGCGTCGTAGTTAGGATTGTTCTGTGTGCAGGCAAGGGGCCATCTGTCAGCAGTTTTCTAGAAGTGAAGTTCAAAAGCAGCAGGGTGGGCCCATTTCTCCGATGGATTGGCTAGATAGGCTTAAGTTGTTCTGATTGGTAAAGGGAGAACAGTTTTCTTTGGATATTAGCTTGGGTTGATCGCAAAAGTGACTTGCGATAGTTGAGTGTTCTCTTGGTTTGTCAAAGATCTTTTTGAATTTCTGAGTTTCTTCTTTATGGATCTGTGAACCATATTTTTGGGATGTGTTGTCCAGTTTGTGCTCGTGTGTACCATCAACATTTTCATCTACTCAGATCAGAGTTGTGCAGCAGAAGCAGTTTGGGAGTGCATCTATTTTATCTTTTCGGATAGGAAAAGTAAGTTCAGTCTTCTGATGTTTGAGGAGTAGAGTATGTGTTCTTGGATTGATTGTGAGTGGATCATTTTGATGAGTTGTTTAGAGGCATCAGCGAAGGTTGAGCTGATCAGTAGGGATGAAGGCAGCCCAGGATCGTCAGATAAGTTTTGTGGATAAGAGACGGAGGAATTTGGATTTCGAAGTTGGAGATTTGGTTTTGAGTAAGTTTTCTCAAATCGAATGAGCTTTAAGGTTTAGTGAGATTGGGAAGCTAGCTCCGAGGTATCTTGGATTTTCTCTTGTTCTGGTGAGGATAAGTGTTTGGTCTTCTGGAGTGAATTGTCAGTTTGGATAACTGGAATTCAATGTGTTTCACATATCTTTGAGGGAGTACGTGTATAATCCATCTCTGGTTTTGGAACCAGCAGTTCTAGAGGGTTTGGTTGTTAAGTCAGACTTGTCTATAGTATGATATCTTGTCTAGTTTTGTAGATCTAGACGAGTAGGAGCTCTGTAGCTTAGTAGTATAGTTTTGTTTGGATTCTATAGTGCGAGTATCCCAATATTTTTACTTGGGAAACTCTAGGAAATTCTATCCTGATTTTGTCTGGATAGTTAGATTTGTTTGATTGGATGAGTTGGTTGCTATGGTTGTTAACATATGATTAATATATGCTTGTGTTTTAAAATTAAATCTTTAATTAGATTATTAAATTACCTTTGTTTTAAATTTTGGGGACGAAATTCTTTTAAGGGTGGAGGAATGTGACATCCCGGAATTTTTGGCAATGTCAATTTAATAATCTGCATTAAAAATTAAATTGATTTGATAATTTTTGTTAATAAGATTTAAATTGATTTAATAATCCTCTTTTAATAAATATTTAACTGATTAATTTATCTTAAAGCTAATAAATTGTTTTCTATTTATAATGTGTATGTATTTGTATATATTATAAATAGAAATCTTTGGTTGGAATCTAATAAATAAATGAATCTTGTTTTCAAATTCTAATATATTTTGGTAATTTGGAAATTATGATTTAATTTAAATATATAGTTTTAAAATATTTAAGATAAATGTTAATTGATTTAATTTTATCTTAGCTTAAGTTTAAGATTAGTTAAAAAGGTTGGTTTTAAAATATTGTTTAATAAATATGAGATATTAATTCATTTAATAAAAATAGGAAGTTATAATCTATTTTATAAATTATTTAAATTTGACAAATTGTTATTTTCAAATAACATTATTAATGTATTTTTTTTTTGAAGAATGGTAAATTTTATTGATGCCTCAAATAGACCAATACAAAACTTACAAAGTCTTGAACAAAAAGACAAAGAGACGAAGCCAAACCGGCAAAGTAAAACATATATTCCGTAGTAAAGCTAAAAAGGTTAGCACATATTCGAAAGCTCTGAAACGAAGATTCATGGCGGATCCACTTTCCAATCTTGAAGGATACTGCTCTCCAGCTCTGTCACACAGGTAAAAATCTTGCTTTTAATTCTTTTCACTAGAATCCTAACATCTTGTTCAATAGCAATCTGAATTTGGTGATGATTCTTAGCAGTTCTTGGAAGACTCTTCGATTCCTTTCTTTCCAGAGATGGAAAACTGTAGTGGTGAGGCAAATAAGCTACAATTGGGTCAGCAAATCTTCTTTCTTGCGGGAGCTCAGGTAAAGTAATTCATCTTCAAGAGTAGAAATTGCATGCATGTCTTGATTTTTACTCTTAACTTGACTTAAAACACGAGTAGAATATTCGCATTCAAAAAATAGATGATTGTGTGATTCTGGGTGGGAATTACATAATTTACAGTTGAGATTGACTTCCATTCCCCATCTAGCAAGTCTGTCAGCCGTAGGAAGTCTTAAATTAATGGCTTTGAAAGTCGTGAACGCCATCTTTGGGTTGTTTGATCGAGACCATATAGGAGCTGCCCAAAATCTGATAGAATGCTTAGTACGTAGAGCTTCCCAAGCACTTTTGGTAGTAAAGATACCATCTTTAGTGTAGTTCCAGGTCCAAGTATCATTAGATTCAGAGGAATAGATAGGAACAAACTTGACATCCTCGGCAATAGCATGGAGTCCTTTCTGGTCAGGAATCCAATCATCATGCTGGATAATGGATGCTACTAGATCATCATACTCTCCAATACATGAAACCATACCCCAGCCATATTTGGCAGCAAGGGAATGACCATTAATCCATGGATCCCTCCAAAGATAAGTATCCCTACCATTAGCTATTCTCCTTGAGATGCATGTTTTCAAAAGTTCTCTGCTCCTTAAAATGCATTTCCAAACCCCAGATGAGTTAATATCCTCATGCATAGTCCAGAAACTCCCTTTTAAATATCTACTCCTCATCCACCTACCCCAGAGAGTGTTAGAGGTTAGAATTTTCCATCCATGTTTAACTTGATATGTCTTCCGAAGGTCTTTGAGGTTGACAAGCCCAACTCCTCCTTCAGATTTAGGTCTGGAGAGAATATCATAACTGACTTTATGTAACCCCCCCCCTCCCTCCAAATGAAGTTAGCACATGCTGAATTAATTTTCTCAATTGAGCTGTCAGGGATGTGAAAAGTTTGAAGCCAAAATCTAACTTTAGCAGTAATTACTGTATGCACCAATTCAATTCTACCAGCAAATGAGAGTAATTTAGAACTCCAACCATTAAGTTTGTCTCTAATCTTTCCAACTAGTTCACCACATTCACGGTCAGTAATGACATTAGTTGATAGAGGGACCCCAAGATACTTGACAGGAAGTAGACCTACCTTAATTTGCAAAATATCCAAAATAGCTGTTTTGGAAGTGCAATATTTGCTAAAATAGCATTTGGACTTTGTAGTGTTTAACTCTAGACCCACATATAGATGCAATTGCTTGAAAATATGAAGTAAACCCTGAGCAGCAGTTGGGGTAGCTCTTACAGCAATAATCAAATCATCAGCATATATCAAATGATTTACAATAGGGTCATGTTTAAATAGAGGTTGAAACAATGAGTTATTACAAGCTAATTCCATTTGAAGTGAGAAATACTCCATTGCAACTGTAAATAGGTAGGTGGAGAGGGGATCACCTTGTCTTAAACCCCTATTACTAGTTATGTAACCTTTAGGTGTACCATTAATGATAATGGAGTATGTGGGGGTGGAGATGTATTCCTCAATAAGATTAATCAAGGAAGTAGGAAAATCCATACAGTGTAAAACATGAATGATAAATTGTCTGTTAATTTTGTCATAAGCCTTATGTAGGTCAATCTTTAAACACATCTTGTCAGCTCCAGGTTTATTGAACTTCCTAATCAGTTCATGAGCTAGTAATGAATTCTCAGATATGTGTCTTCCTTTAATGAAAGCAGATTGACATTCAGATATAAGGTCAGGGAGAACCTTAGTAAGTCTATTACATATCACCTTACTGAGAATCTTATATAACACATTACAACAAGCAATGGGTCTAAATTCTTCAATCCTTGAAGGACTTTCCACCTTTGGTATAAGAGTGATAAATGTGTGGTTTAATTCATGAAGAATTTTACCAGTGTTAAAAGATTCCTGAATAGCTTCTAACAGTTGATTTTTCAGGTGATGCCAATGGAGTTGATAGAACTTAGAGTTCCACCCATCTGGTCCTGGGGAAGAATCAGTATGAATCGACAATACAGCAGCTCTTACTTCCTCCTCAGTGACTGTCTCTTGCAGCATCTGCCTGCCCACATCAGTTATAAGTGCCCTGCAAGTGATTTGAGGTAATGTTATCTTATTTTCACCATTATATAAATTTGTGAAATAAGAAATGGCTCCCTGTTCAAATTGAGAAATATCAGTAGCTAAATCCCCATGATCATTCATAGAATTAATAAGAGCATTACAATTCCTTCTAAAAGACATCTTTGCATAAAAAAATTTAGTGCAGTCATCCCCTTGAGTGTGCCATTTCTCTTTAGCCATTTGTTTTGCTTGTATAGCTTGTAAATGAAAGGCCTCTTTGAGTTGCTCCTGAGTAGTGAAATAATTAGAGAGTAGATTATCATTAAGAGGATCTGCATCAAGAAGAGTCTGCATCTTTTCACACTTCTGTTGTAGTTGATTTATAGTGTCCTGAGTTTTTGTTCTTTCTCTGTGCCAATTTTTCAATCTATTCTTTAACTCCTTTAACATCATGACCATGGAGAACCAACTATTACCATCAGTTTTAGGGATTAACTTGAAATCAACAACATCAGCATAACCTTCAATTAAGTGCCAGTGATTACCATATTTGAAAGGCCTTCCTTTAGTAAAATTAATATGTTGATTAAATTGAATATGTAAAGGAGAGTGGTCACTGGTTGAACTAGGGAGGACAGAAATTTTCAAATTAGGGATATTGGATAAGATTTTGTCATTAATAAGTACTCTATCAAGTCTGCACGCAATTTTTTTGACTTCACCACTAAACCAAGTAAATTTCAGGCCCGAGTGGATTGCTTCAGAAAGGCCAGCCGCTACAATACATTTGTTGAATTCCTCTGTTTGGGATAATCTAAGTGTACTTCCTCCTCTTTTTTCATTTGTTTTAAGAACAGCATTAAAATCCCCCATGACCATCCAGTTATGATTAATATGCTTGGAAGTGTGAATTAAATAGGACCATAACTGTCTACGAAGGGAAGCCCAATTATGTGCATAAACAAATGTGCATATGAAACTCTAACCACCCACATTAGTACAAGTAACAGTAATGTATTGTTCAGATTTGTCTTTAATAGAAAGGTCCCATATGGATTTATGCCAAGTGATAAGGATACGACCTTTAGAAGATGCCGAAATATTGTCTATCCATCCCCAATCATCACCAAAGAGAGTAGCAAAAAGATTAATATTTTGATCCCCCATCTTATTTTCAAGAAAAGCAATTATCGTAGGATTAAATTTATTTCTAAGTTTGAAGAGGTCTAATCTTCTAACATCACCATTTAGACCCCTAACGTTCCAGCAAATAATAGACATTAAGAGTGTCGAGATTGGCTCCTCGTAACACGAGCCAATGTGTTTCTTCCTTTCCCTTTTTTTCCTGTTCTGGAGATAAATTGTTCCATATATTTTGGGTTATCTTTAGTATACTGGTCAAACAAATAAATCTCCTCATCTGAGTTTATGGATTCTACTTCTAATTCAATTCCCAACTGATTAATTTCCTGAATGTTGTTAGGTGTATCATCATTATCCATATGAAATGGGGTTTGGACAGCATGTAGGACATCATGCTGTACCACACTATTTGCAGGGGACTTATCTTGTTGAACAGCAGGTTGCTCAATACCAGCCTTTGGTGGGGATTCATACGTGTGATCAGCAGAATGGGCTGCAGCAGACTTGGATTGATCAGGTTGTGGTAGATGTACAGCAACAGCTGCTGAACACTCAGGGGGATCCTAAGTCGCACCAGAATCACTCAGCTCTGCAGCATTCTGAAGGGCAAGCTTATCCAATGGAGACTCATTCAGTTGCTCAAGATTATGAAGTGGAGAACAATTTTTCTACTTTGTTGAATTATTCTATTCCTCCAGAATGGACTGACTTCCCTCAGGAGTGGGACTTCCAGTACTAACGCAAGCTTCAGAATTATTTTGTTGTACATCTTTGTGAATATTATGGTCTAGGGTATTTTTTGGCACTGAGCTGCTAGGGTTAAAGTCTGTACCCTGGTCATCAGTATGCTCAGGTAGTGTAGTGGTAGTAGTAGTATGTCCTGATGCTGATGCTTTAGGGATCCACTTTTGTGTAGTTGGGTTTGGACATTGTGTATCACTGTGACCAAAACAACTGCATGTCTTACACAGAGGTGGAATAAACTCATATTCCACCTCTTGCTCATAAACACGACCTTTGTTATCTATTGCTCTAATTATTTTGGGAAAAGTGGCATCAGCTGTCACCTCTATTAATACTCTTGCAAATTTTAGACGTTTAACTTTTCTAGTAAACTCATCAATGTCCAAAGGTTTACCAATAATGCTAGCAAGTTTACTAATGCCCCTAGCATTCCACAAAGATAGATGTAGGTTATTTAATCTCACCCAGATAGGGTATGTATCTAACATGTCTCTTTCGAATTGAAAATTAGCATCCCATTTTTCCATAAAAATAAGCCTGCTATCCATAAACCAGGGACCCCCATTTAAAACTTTATCAAAATCAGCATGATTTTCAAATTTTACCAAGAAGAAACCATTATCCCTAGAATAAATTTCCCATGAACCTTCAGGCTTCCAGACTCTTTTAATGTAAGCATTGAAATGCACATAGTAAGGTCATTTACCCGTAAGATAGATAAATATAGAGTTATTCCACATCTCATTAGATAACTTGTAATCTAGATCATCTATACTAGCGAAGTTACCTGAGTTATCAATTGCCGGTTGATTTAATATCTTCTTTGATCGTAACGTGTTTATCAAACAGATCTGACCAAGATCTTATACCCTGAGTCTTATTAAGTTTAAAAAGAGATGCAGTAGTTTTAGGGTTAGACCAAGGATTAGATGCCGTTTGTTTTTGCTTCCCACGACGGCGAACTTCCTGCCAACCCTCCCGATCTTCATCATCGGCAGCGGCTGAAGGTGGAGAATTAGATGCGGCGGCGGCCATGGTTTCCATCATTTTTAAATAAAACCAGGTGGATATATATTTAAATAAAAATAAAAATATAAATATAAATATAAATATTGTTATATATATAAATATATAAAACCAGGTGGAGAACTAATGTATTGTTATATATATAAATATAAATAGATTTTATAATAGAAGTGTTATCTTCAAAGTAAATATGTTGTTGATTTTAAAATTGGATTTTTGAATTTATTTTGAATTTGAAAGTCTTGTATTTAAAAAGAGTAAATATTTAAAATGTTTGGATTTTAAAGATATCTGTATAAGTTGTTACTTGTATATATATAAATAGATTTATTTTATTTTCTCTAAAAAAAGAAATTCATAAGAATAAAGTCTTAACTTAAAAATAAAATATGTATATAAAGTAAAATACAAGTAGGTAAATTCTAACATCTTGTTAATTATAGACACTTATTTATATTGCAAGCATAACCAGGAAAGAATAAACTATAGACTACATGTTTGCAAGGCTATAAAGCATAAGTATGCTAGGCAAGAAAATATGTATTCATGTTTGTACAGGATGTACACTTGAAAGAAAATATATACAATCTTAAGTACATACGAAATTTAAATTAAAAGGGAAGTATGTAGACATAGGAACAAGCATTAAATGCTAATATCTCTAAGTACACAAGTAAAATCATACCAGCCTCCAAAGGAAATAAGATCTCTGACCTGGTTGTACAAATGAAGAATAAACAAAGCCTGTATTGAAAATATAAAATTGTGCCCTATCTACTTTCTTTTCTTTATATCTCAGTCTTCCATCTTTGGTTCGTAAACCAAAACCTAAAATCTAAAGTAAAAACTATTTCAAACTAAAACAAAGCTTCTACTTGAACAACAATCAAGATCAACTCAACCAGAGATCAAGAAGCAGTAACATTTTCAGCATTCATGTTTTCAAAAGTTTTCTAAGGTTCAAGCTTTTTCAAAATAAGCAAACCAGAGAATAATAAGTTCACATCTCCATTTTACAACTTAAGCATCATACAAAAACAAAGGCAAGAAGATTTAGAGGAAGATCAAAGCAAAACATTTTACAGTTTTAAAAGTTCAAAACTGTTTTCAAAACCTGGATGCTCTGTCTTCTATTTAAATGGTGAGTAACATCTTTTCCAAAGCTTAACTATAAATCCGGCTGCAAGTTGAGATCTGGAATGTGTTTTTGTGTGAATATATCTTGTGAAGTTCATGCATATACATATATGAATGAATGAATATGTGTGCATGCTGTTGTATTTTGGTGTTATCCTGTTTTTAGTTTTCCAGGCTCCTGATTTAAACAAGAAATCAAAACCTCATGATCAAACCTTTGTTAGGATTTAAGATTCTATCAAAAGCTGTTTGTTTCAATATATATTATTGATTAAAAATTATAATTAAGTAAACTAAATTTTGAATATCTCTAGGAAAAGCAAAAAAGAACAGAACAAGTCTGATATTAGTGGAAATTTGAACATTTTAATTTAGCAATCCAGGAATATTAATTGAAACCTTATCCAAAAATATGATTTTTAGAAGTGAAATTACAATTTAAAGTTAGCATTTGAGAGCAGTTCGAATTGAACTGGAAATGGCGTTTTGGGTTGCCTTTGGTGATTTCGACGATCTGAGAAGGCGGTATTGCTTTTGGTTGTAGCGGAGTGATCAGGAGTTTTGGCAAAAATATCAGATGGATGATCAGAGCCTTGTGGTGATGGCGGCGATCAGTTTTTGGTTGTATCCCTAATTTTAGTTGGGTTTAAAATTTTAATCGGCGAGGCTACTCTATTTGATCGAGTGTAATGATACTTAGGGGAAGGCTAGTTTGGGGGTTGTCGGAGACATGGCCGGAGGTGGCGATGCTCTGGTGGTCGGTGGAGGCTATACGAGGTGTTGATAGGTTTGGTCGTGGTGGGCTCTGATGTTTTCCAGGTTTGGGTTAAATGCTCGATTTTGATTATGGGTTGTTGGGCGAGATTTGATGACCGAAGTGGGATGTCGAGTCGATTTCTGACGTGTTGCGATCGTCGTTGGTGGTCAATGGTGGCCGGAGTCACCATGCATATGCACGGTGAAGTGTTTTGTCTGGTGATGTTGGTTTTGGGAAGCAGGGAAGTTGCTCGAGTTTAACTCAAGTGATCCGAGTAATTGACTCGAAGAATCTGGTTTTGGACTCGAGTCATTTAGTGGATGACTCGGGTAAGTTAGTGACAGGTTTTAAACCTATAAGTTTTTAAAATTTTAAACCGGGTTTTAAAAAAAATGGGAAATAAATATTTAAACCAGTTTTAAATCAAAGTTAGGTTGGATTCAAATGAAGTTTGAATCTCAGTCTTAAAATAAAATAAAGTGTTTAAAATTTAAATTGTTTGAACAACTTTAAAATGGTAAATAGTTTAAAAGTAAAAAGTAAAGCTTTAAATAAAAATAGAGATTTAAACCAAATTTTAAATCTGGATTCAAATCTAAATTTGAATCTAAATTTTGAAATAAAAGAAGTTTTGAATTTAAATAATTTGAATGATTAAGTGTATTTTTAATTGATTTGAATTTAAAAAATGAAATTGGATTTTGAATTCTCTTAACCTCAATTATAAGATAAATAATTCTTTAACTTGTGAATTAAGAAGGGTTTTGAATTGTTTTCAACTTTGTTAAAAGTTAATTTGTTTTCATTTTAAATGTTAAATTTAAAATGAAATTTAAAAGTAAAATTTAAAGGTAAATTGTTTTAAGTACCCTGTTAATGATAATTTGATCATTTATAAGAAAAAAAATGTTTTATCCATAAATAAATGAAGATTTAAGGATTTGTAATTATTAAGTTAATTAAAATGAATAATTAACTAATTAAATTAATTAATGATTTGGATTAATTAATTTAGTAATTAAGAGTTTAAATTAGTTAATTAAGGTTTAAGATAATTAATTTAGGGTAAATATATTGGTAATTAAGGATCATTAATCAAATAAGATTTGAATTTTAATTAATGATTAGAAATTATACAATGAAGTAAATAAGGATTAATTAAGTCATATTTAATACTTAATTAATTAAATAATTAAGGATTAATTATTTGAGTTATTAAAGATAAAATTAAATTGTAATTAATAATAATCTAAATTAATTACTTTAGAAAAGTAATTAAAGAATTGTTAATAGTTAATGAAGGTCATTAACTAGGATTATTTAATAAGGAATTAATATGATTAATTTTGATAATTAATTAGATTAATTAATTTAAGATAATCAATTGTGAATTATTTAAGTATAATTACTTATGAAAGTAATTAAGAAATTAATTACTCATGGTAATTAATTAAGTTTAATATGAATTGTTTAAGTTAATTAATTAAGTTTAATTAATTTAAATAACCATTTGATGATGTGATAAGTATAATTACTTAGGGAAAAATAAATTGAGGATGATTTAATAATGAAAGTAATTTGAGTATAAATACTTTGTATAATAAATCAAGAGATTAATTAGAGATAATTAATTATGGAGTAATTAAATTATTTAAGAAGTAATTTTAGTAATTAAAAGGTTACTTTCTATATTTGGTATAAGATAAATAATTTGTGAAATTAATTAAAAGATAATTACTTGAATGTAATTAAAGGATAATTAATCCAGGATGATTAATTAAAATGGAAATTAGAGAATGATTAATTAATTGATTTGTAATTAATTAATGGTTATGTAAGTAAGATTTATAATGGTGAAGCAATTAATTTAATTTACTTTAAATTAATTAGAGATAAGGTAATTAATTTAATTCATTTTAAATTAATTATAAATGGTGTGATTATTAATCCTTGTTTATATATGATGGATGATATTGATTTCCTTGAATAGTTTGAAATCTCAGATATGAGATAAGTAATGTTGTATGATATGGTTGCTGTGGTTGAAGTATATGGATGAAGTGAATTATCTACTATAATGATAATGTAGATTATCTATCTGTGATATTATGAATTATCTATCTGTGTGTATATGGATAATGAATTGAATTGTTTTAACTTTAAAACAACTTGGCCTTAAAAGATACGGTTTGGATTTCGATGAGACCGGGATCGGGTTTCCATATTTGGACATCCGAAAACCACATCGATCCAAATTAACGATAGGTCGTGAATCTCAAGTGAAGATGAAGATTCAGAATGCAAGGGTTATTGTCGTTAACTCTAAGGGTGATTCCAAAATGAGTGTAACGAGATAATGCCTTCGGTTTAGTTTGAACCCGGAACGAACTTGTATGGATTGAATGCTTTCAAAACATCGTCAGGTGGACGATGAGCATTCTAAGTGATATGTTCTGATGAGGTAAATCGTAGCCTCAAGCCTCATCCACCGGGAATGGCTAAAACAGGGGAGGTGCAGCAAGGCTTCGTGGGTAGCACCCACTTGAGAGTAAGATTTTCCCCTATCTAGATGTCCCTTTTTATTCGGCTTAGTGGTAGTTGGTCTGCAGCCAACTGCGGGGTTATCTTATTTGGAACTGTTCAATAAGGAATGGTTTCGGCTTTGTGTTGTAGGGGATTGGGAGTAATCCTCGATACGCTGATCTTGGGCAGGTACTGTGACGGGTGGTACCCCAGTACCCCTGCCATTGTATGGAATCCAATCTCCAATAAGTGCCCTCGGATTTGATTGTAAACCTAGTATGCTGGAATTTAATCATGTAACAATTTCAGCTATTTCTTATTTATTTGAAAACCCTAGACCTATTATAATATCACTGAATTTCCTATCAAATGTTTGGTTAGCGTAAGGTAAAAACATTTCCATGTTTATGTATGGGAAGTCTTACATGATACCTTTTGTTTTCAAAGGATTTCAAAGTTAAGCAACTTTAACATGTTACTCATACCAGACCCATGTCTGACCCGGAGTTTATTTCTGTTTTTCTTAAACTCTCGGGTACTCAAATTTTTACGAATAGCCAAGGGATTCAGGTTAGCTTTGACGATTTATGGAGGAGCAATGGAGCAGGAGGCTTCAGCGTTATAAATATATAGTTTTCCGCTGTGTTGGTATCTCTGTGTTATATTTGAGTTGTATCGAGTTGTATTAACTAGATAGGTGTTTATAACTGTCTAGTATGTGATGTATTATCTGTGTAACTCTGATTGATGTTGTATATTATGTAATATTTATGTGATTAATATAATTTATTCGTTCCGCTGTGAGATTCTGATGCTGTTTCTTCTTTCTTCTTTACCTTTTCTCTTTTCTATCCCTTTCTTTCTTAAAGATGATGCAACTTTCTGGTGGTAGAAAGTTGGGTCGCTACATTTGGTATCAGAGCATAGGTTGAGTGAATACCTAGGCTCTGGAGTGGTGTCTTTCTTGAGAGACTGTATTTGTATTTTTGATATATATATATATATATATATATATTTCTACCTATTTGTTGGATTACCTGTTCGGGTTTTCCAATATAAGTTGTAAAGGTAGGTGGGGTGGTGGTGTGTGCAACACGACTACCAGTGGTTGGATTTGTTGAGGTTGGAAGTGTATCTGCCGAGACTGTAGACCCAATACTGTCTCGAGTGAATTTTTGTTGTGGTGTAAGGATTTCACCAATCTCTGAAGGAAACCTGTTAGGGTTCGGGGTCCATTTTTGAAGTGCAAGTTTGGATGAGTATAATTTGGATTCTGATAGCTGAGAAGAAGCTAGTGATGGTATCTTGATACCTCAGGAATTAGTAGTTGTGTGATTAGACACAGTGACTATGGATGTCTCCGAAGATGCTTTCTTTGGAGCAAGGTTAAGGAAGTGTGTCTGCTTCGGTGTTGTGGCTGTGTTCAGCTGGGTGTTTGTGTTTGGCTTTGAGGCCCGAGTTTCTCGAGGAGTTTGGATTTGGAAGTTTTTGGCATCGGTGGCAGCGTCGCAGTTCAGATTGTTCTATGTGCAGGCAAGGGGTCATCTGTCAGCAGTTTTCTAGAAGTGAAGTTCAGAAGCAGCAGGGTGGGCCCATTTCTTCGATGGATTGGCTAGATAGGCTTAAGCTGTTCTGATTGGTAACGGGAGAACAGTTTTCTTTGGATATTAGCTTGGGTTGATCGCAAAAGTGACTTGCAATAGTTGAGTGTTCTCTTGGTTTGTCAAAGATCTTTTGGAATTTCTGAGTTTCTTCTTTATGGATCTGTGAACCATATTTTTGGGATGTGTTATCCAGTTTGTGCTCGTGTGTACCATCAGCATTTTCATCTACTCAGATCAGAGTTGTGCAGCGGAAGCAGTTTGGGAGTGCATCTATTTTATCTTTTCGGATAGGAAAAGTAAGTTCAGTCTTCTGATGTTTGAGGAGTAGAGTATGTGTTCTTGGATTGATTGTGAGTGGATCATTTTGATGAGTTGTTTAGAGGCATCAGCGAAGGTTGAGCTGATCAGTAGGGATGAAGGCAGCCCAGAATCGTCAGATAAGTTTTGTGAATAAGAGACGGAGGAATTTGGATTTCGAAGTTGGAGATTTGGTTTTGAGTAAGTTTTCTCAGATCGAAGGAGCTTTAAGGTTTAGTGAGATTGGGAAGCTAGCTCCGAGGTATCTTGGATTTTCTCTTGTTCTGGTGAGGATAAGTGTTTGGTCTTCTGGAGTGAATTGTCAGTTAGGATAACTGGAATTCGATGTGTTTCACATATCTCTGAGGGAGTACATGTATAATCCATCTCTGGTTTTGGAACCAGCAGTTCTAGAGGGTTTGGTTGTTAAGTCGGACTTTTCTATAGTATGATATCTTGTCTAGTTTTGTAGATCTAGACGAGTAGGAGCTATGTAGCTTAGTAGTATAGTTTTGTTTGGATTCTGTAGGGCGAGTATCCCAATATTTTTACTTGGGAAACTCTAGGAAATTCTATCCTGATTTTGTCTGGATAGTTAGATTTGTTTGATTGGATAAGTTGGTTGCTATGGTTGTTAACATATGATTAATATATGCTTGTGTTTTAAAATTAAATCTTTAATTAGATTATTAAATTACCTTTGTTTTAAATTTCGGGGACGAAATTCTTTTAAGGGGGGAGGAATGTGACATCCCGGAATTTTTGGCAATATCAATTTAATAATCTGCATTAAAAATTAAATTGATTTGATAATTTTTGTTAATAAGATTTAAATTGATTTAATAATCTTCTTTTAATAAATATTTAACTGATTAATTTATCTTAAAGCTAATAAATTGTTTTCTATTTATAATGTGTATGTATTTGTATATATTATAAATAGAAATCTTTGGTTGGAATCTAATAAATAAATGAATCTTGTTTTCAAATTCTAATATATTTTGGTAATTTGGAAATTATGATTTAATTTAAATATATAGTTTTAAAATATTTAAGATAAATGTTAATTGATTTAATTTTATCTTAGCTTAAGTTTAAGATTAGTTAAAAAGGTTGGCTTTAAAATATTGTTTAATAAATATGAGATATTATTTCATTTAATAAAAATAGGAAGTTATAATCTATTTTATAAATTATTTAAATTTGACAAATTGTTATTTTCAAATAACATTATTAATGTATTGTTATATATATAAATATAAATAGATTTTATAATAGAAGTGTTATCTTCAAAGTAAATATGTTGTTGATTTTAAAATTGGATTTTTGAATTTATTTTGAATTTGAAAGTCTTGAATTTAAAAAGAGTAAATATTTAAAATGTTTGGATTTTAAAGATATCTGTATAAGTTGTTACTTGTATATATATAAATAGATTTATTTTATTTTCTCTAAAAAAAATTCATAAGAATAAAGTCTTAATTTAAAAATAAAATATGTATATAAAGTAAAATACAAGTAGGTAAATTCTAACATCTTGTTAATTATAGACACTTATTTATATTGCAAGCATAACCAGGAAAGAATAAACTATAGATCTACATGTTTGCAAGGCTGTAAAGCATAAGTATGCTAGGCAAGAAAATATGTATTCATGTTTGTACAGGATGTACACTTGAAAGAAAATATATACAATCTTAAGTACATACGAAATTTAAATTAAAAGGGAAGTATGTAGACATAGGAACAAGCATTAAATGCTAATATCTCTAAGTACACAAGTAAAATCATACCAGCCTCCAAAGGAAATAAGATCTCTGACCAGGTTGTACAAATGAAGAATAAACAAAGCCTGTATTGAAAATATAAAATTGTGCCCTATCTACTTTCTTTTCTTTATATCTCAGTCTTCCATCTTTGGTTCGTAAACCAAAACCTAAAATCTAAAGTAAAAACTATTTCAAACTAAAACAAAGCTTCTACTTGAACAACAATCAAGATCAACTCAACCAGAGATCAAGAAGCAGTAACATTTTCATCATTCATGTTTTCAAAAGTTTTCTAAGGTTCAAGCTTTTTCAAAATAAGCAAACCAGAGAATAATAAGTTCACATCTCCATTTTACAACTTAAGCATCATACAACAACAAAGGCAAGAAGATTTAGAGGAAGATCAAAGCAAAACATTTTACAGTTTTAAAAGTTCAAAACTGTTTTCAAAACCTGGATGCTCTGTCTTCTATTTAAATGGTGAGTAACATCTTTTCCAAAGCTTAACTATAAATCCGGCTGCAAGTTGAGATCTGAAATGTGTTTTTGTGTGAATATATCTTGTGAAGTTCATGCATATACATATATGAATGAATGAATATGTGTGCATGCTGTTGTATTTTGGTGTTGTCCTGTTTTTAGTTTTCCAGGCTCCTGATTTAAACAAGAAATCAAAACCTCATGATCAAACCTTTGTTAGGATTTAAGATTCAATCAAAAGTTGTTTGTTTCAATATATATTATTGATTAAAAATTATAATTAAGTAAACTAAATTTTGAATATCTCTAGGAAAAGCAAAAAAGAACAGAACAAGTCTGATATTAGTGGAAATTTGAACATTTTAATTTAGCAATCCAGGAATATTAATTGAAACCTTATCCAAAAATATGATTTTTAGAAGTGAAATTACAATTTAAAGTTAGCATTTGAGAGCAGTTCGAATTGAACTGGAAATGGCGTTTTGGGTTGCCTCTGGTGATTTCGACGATCTGAGAAGGCGGTATTGCTTTTGTTTGTAGCGAAGTGATCAGGGGTTTTGGCAAAAATATCAGATTGATGATCAGAGCCTTGTGGTGATGGCGGCGATCAGTTTTTGGTTGTAACCCTAATTTTAGTTGGGTTTAAAATTTTGATCGGTGAGGCTACCCTATTTGATCGAGTGTAATGATACTTAGGGGAAGGCTAGTTTGGGGGTTGTCGAAGACGTGGCCGGAGGTGGCGACGCTCTGGTGGTCGGTGGAGGCTATACGAGGTGTTGATAGGTTTGGTCATGGTGGGCTCTGATGTTTTCCAGGTTTGGGTTAAATGCTCGATTTTGATTATGGGTTGTTGGGCGAGATTTGATGACCGAAGTGGGATGTCGAGTCGATTTCTGACGTGTTGCGATCGTCGTTGGTGGTCAATGGTGGCCGGAGTCACCGTGCATATGCACGGTGAAGTGTTTTGTCTGGTGATGTTGGTTTTGGGAAGCAGGGAAGTTGCTCGAGTTTAACTCGAGTGGTTCGAGTAATTGACTCGAAGAATCTGGTTTTGGGCTCGAGTCATTTAGTGGATGACTCGGGTAAGTTAGTGATAGGTTTTAAACCTTTAAGTTTTTAAAATTTTAAACCGGGTTTTAAAAAAAATGGGAAATAAATATTTAAACCAGTTTTAAATCAAAGTTAGGTTGGATTCAAATGAAGTTTGAATCTCAGTCTTAAAATAAAATAAAGTGTTTAAAATTTAAATTGTTTGAACAACTTTAAAATGGTAAATAGTTTAAAAGTAAAAAGTAAAGCTTTAAATAAAAATAGAGATTTAAACCAAATTTTAAATCTGGATTCAAATCTAAATTTGAATCTAAATTTTGAAATAAAAGAAGTTTTGAATTTAAATAATTTGAATGATTAAGTGTATTTTTAATTGATTTGAATTTAAAAAATGAAATTGGATTTTGAATTCTCTTAACCTCAATTATAAGATAAATAATTCTTTAACTTGTGAATTAAGAAGGGTTTTGAATTGTTTTCAACTTTGTTAAAAGTTAATTTGTTTTCATTTTAAATGTTAAATTTAAAATGAAATTTAAAAGTAAAATTTAAAGGTAAATTGTTTTAAGTACCCTTTTAATTATAATTTGATCATTTATAAGAAAAAAAATGTTTTATCCATAAATAAATGAAAATTTAAGGATTTGTAATTATTAAGTTAGTTAAAATGAATAATTAACTAATTAAATTAATTAATGATTTGGATTAATTAATTTAGTAATTAAGAGTTTAAATTAGTTAATTAAGGTTTAAGATAATTAATTTAGGGTAAATAAATTGGTAATTAAGGATCATTAATCAAATAAGATTTGAATTTTAATTAATGATTAGAAATTATACAATGAAGTAAATAAGGATTAATTAAGTCATATTTAATACTTAATTAATTAAATAATTAAGGATTAATTATTTGAGTTATTAAAGATAAAATTAAATTGTAATTAATAATAAATCTAAATTAATTACTTTAGAAAAGTAATTAAAGAATTGTTAATAGTTAATGAAGGTCATTAACTAGGATTATTTAATAAGGAATTAATATGATTAATTTTGATAATTAATTAGATTAATTAATTTAAGATAATCAATTGTGAATTATTTAAGTATAATTACTTATGAAAGTAATTAAGAAATTAATTACTCATGGTAATTAATTAAATTTTATATGAATTGTTTAAGTTAATTAATTAATTTTAATTAATTTAAATAACCATTTGATGATGTGATAAGTATAATTACTTAGGGAAAAATAAATTGAGGATGATTTAATAATGAAAGTAATTTGAGTATAATTACTTTGTATAATAAATCAAGAGATTAATTAGAGATAATTAATTATGGAGTAATTAAATTATTTAAGAAGTAATTTTAGTAATTAAAAGGTTACTTTCTATATTTGGTATAAGATAAATAATTTGTGAAATTAATTAAAAGATAATTACTTGAGTGTAATTAAAGGATAATTAATCCAGGATGATTAATTAAGATGGAAATTAGAGAATGATTAATTAATTGATTTGTAATTAATTAATGGTTATGTAAGCAAGATTTATAATGATGAAGTAATTAATTTAATTTACTTTAAATTAATTAGAGATAAGGTAATTAATTTAATTCATTTTAAATTAATTATAAATGGTGTGATTATTAATCCTTGTTTATATATGATGGATGATATTGATTTCCTTGAATAGTTTGAAATCTCAGATATGAGATAAGTAATGTTGTATGATATGGTTGTTGTGGTTGAAGTATATGGATGAAGTGAATTATCTGATGTAATGATAATGTAGATTATCTATCTGTGATATTATGAATTATCTCTCTGTGTGTATATGGATAATGAATTGAATTGTTTTAACTTTAAAACAACTTGGCCTTAAAAGATACGGTTTGGATTTCGATGAGACCGGGATCGGGTTTCCATATTTGGACATCCGAAAACCACATCGATCCAAATTAACGATAGGTCATGAATCTCAAGTGAAGATGAAGATTCAGAATGCAAGGGTTATTGTCGTTAACTCTGAGGGTGATTCCAAAATGAGTGTAACGAGATAATGCCTTCGGTTTCGTTCGAACCTGGAACGAACTTGTATGGATTGAATGCTTTCAGAACATCGTCAGGTGGACGATGAGCATTCTAAGTGATGTGTTCTGATAAGGTAAATCGTAGCCTCAAGCCTCATCAACCGGGAATGACTAAAACAGGGGAGGTGCAGCAAGGCTTTGTGGGTAGCACCCACTTGAGAGTAAGATTTTCCCATGTCTAGATGTCCCTTTTTATTCGGCTTAGTGGCAATTGGTCTACAGCCAACTGCGGGGTTATCTTATTTGGAACTGTTCAGTAAGGAAAGGTTCCAGCTTTGTGTTGTAGGGGATTGGGAGTAATCCTCGGTACGCTGATCTAGGCCAGGTACTGTGACAGGCGGTACCCCAGTAGCCCTGCCATTGTATGGAATCCAATCTCCAATAAGTACCCTCGGATTTGATTGTAAACCTAGTATGCTGGAATTTAATCATGTAACAATTTCAGCTATTTCTTATTTATTTAAAAACCCTAGACCTATTATAATATCACTGAATTTCCTATCAAATGTTTGGTTAGCGTAAGGTAAAAACTTTTCCATGTTTATGTATGAGAAGTCTTACGTGATACCTTTTGTTTTCAAAGGATTTCAAAGTTAAGCAACTTTAACCTGTTACTCATACCAGACCCATGTCTGACCCGGAGTTTATTTCTGTTTTTCTTAAACTCTCGGGTACTCAAATTTTTACGAATAGCCAAGGGATTCAGGTTAGCTTTGACGATTTATGGAGGAGCAATGGAGCAGGAGGCTTCAGTGTTATAGATATATAGTTTTCCGTTGTGTTGGTATCTCTGTGTTATATTTGAGTTGTATCGAGTTGTATTAACTAGACAGGCGTTTATAACTGTCTAGTATGTGATGTATTATCTGTGTAACTCTGATTGATGTTGTATATTATGTAATATTTATGTGATTAATATAATTTATTCGTTCCGCTGTGAGATTCTGATGTTGTTTCTTCTTTCTTCTTTACCTTTTCTCTTTTCTATCCCTTTCTTTCTTAAAGATGATGCAACTTTCTGGTGGTAGAAAGTTGGGTCGCTACAAAATGCTATGAAATGAAATTAAAAAGAATAAACTTGATCTATTGTTTGAAATTGTTGTTTGCTTGGGTTTATGAGTTGGTTGGGTAAAAGATACTCTTAATTGCTTAAATGTATGAATAATCTATTGCGTTTATCTAAGGCTGTTGAGTAAGTGAAATACTTCATAGTTATTTGTCATTCTATGTGATTTAAAGTGTCTTAACCCGAACAAACCAATTGTTTGGCTTGCTTGAATGGTTGATTTGTATTTGTGTATGCTGTTGGGTGTGCGAATGATTGTTGTTTATATTGATTGGTTGTTAGTAGTTGAAACAACTTTAAGTATTTCATTCTATATAATTATTAACTCTTTTTAGATTATATAAGTGAAATACAGGTTATGGAAGCAATTGCTACTGCTTTTGGTTTCATAAATAAGCGTTATTTGCCCGACAAATAGGTACGTTATCGGATTACGGTTTTATAGCGTTATTATAGTGTTTTCCCGTGTTGGGATATATATTATTTTGGAAAATATATGTTGTATATTGTTATATTTGATATTATAATTTCTCCCGAGCCTCTCCGTACAAAGGAGATTCTGCCGAAATTTTTCCATAAATTTTGGACTTAGAGAATTTTTGAAAATGTTTTCCAAACTTTATTAATTTGAGTATAAAAAGATTTAATGGTTATAAATTGGTATATTTTATTAAAGTAATTAATTTTGTAAATTTAATTGTTTATAAAGTTAATATTTTGATAAGATGTATTGTTTATTTAATTCTTCTTTTCCCTTCTTTTTCCTTTTTGGGGACGAAAAGTTTTGAGTGTGGGAGAGTGTAACAACCCGTAATTTTCAATGTTTTAAATTTGTTAATTTGAGAAAGTTTTGATAATTTAATATTGAAGGAATGGAAAAAAAATTGTTAATTAATAAGGAGATAATAACTTAAATGAAAAGTAACAAGGTTAACCAAAGTTAATTATTAACTATTTGAATGAAATTACAATTTATGGGATTAGTGTAAATGGTATACTTGGCTATAAATTGATGTAAGAAAGCTAATGCAAACATTTAAATTTATAAATGGAATAATATTGAAACAAATAAAATTTGTAAATGAATAATGAAATAATAACTAGGATGAAATGTGACAATGAAGTTAATTAAAGCTGAATTTGTATAAATTGAATGAAATGACAATTAATATGATAACAGAAAGTGGGAATGTATAAGTTACAAAGAAATGTAATGTATGTATAAAGTAATAAACTGGTATAAGAATGGAATTAAGGTAAATTCATTAATTTGTTTTTAACCTTAATTAATGTGTACAATTGATAGAAGTACACATTTAGAAATGTAATATTTATTCAAATTAAGATGTAAATAGGCGTATATTAGTGTAATGGGATAAAACTAATGTAATTAGGTATGAATGTAAGTGTTGTATAAATAAAAGAAATTTGTAATTTGTTAATAAATTTATAATGGGAATGAAATGTAAGAATGTTGATGTAAGCTAATAAATAATTAATTCAATGCAATCCCAATTAATTGAAACAATTGCAGGGTTATAATTGATTGTAAATAATAATATTTGGTAATAAATTTAATACAAGAAAAACAAAGGTAAATATTGAATTAAACAATGAATTAATAATAATAAATAGTAATTGAATAAAATCAACTTTCTGTAGTAATTGTTTGGAAATAATAACTTATATAAATGTGATTAAGAGTTAGTAGCCACAATTATTATAAAGTAATCATTTATTTAGTCCATTAAATCAAAATTTGTAATCAATTGCAATGAATCTTAATTCAATGTTATATTAGTATAAATTAAGGAAATAATTGGAAATAATTGGAAATAATATTAATCCTATTTATAATATGACGATTAATGTGATTGGAATCTTTTAATTAAAAAGTAGGAAGACGTTAATTGTAAACATATATATTGAAATAAATTTAGATTGGGTGATTTATTTCCAATTAAATCAGTTCACGTTTCAAATTTTAATGCTAGTTTATTGCATATATGTTTATACCTAAATTTTAATCTTATGTTTTAGATCCAATTAGATCATTAAAAAGAAAGGATTATTTAGGTTTGAAATCTTACATTAAATTAAATGTTAATAGGAGATGATAAAAGGGGTAAAATAGATTTACACTTGACTATTTCCTTTTCAATTAGACCTTATTAGATTTTAATTACAACATAACTTACCTTCCATCTTCACTTTTCTAATTTACTCTTACATTCATTGCCTCCTTATGTGGATTATTTTCATACCTTTTATTTATGAATGTAAACTATAAGTGGCGATAAAGATGTACATATATACATTATACACCTGTTTATATTACCTTGCTTATGCTATCATATTTTTTGAATGTATGCTAATGCATTCCTAGTAAAACATTCAATCGAAATGTTAACATTGTTGTTTAATTCCCAATCTAATCACAAAGAGGGAGAAATGAAAAGTTCTTAATTTTGTATATTCTTTTAATTTATGACACAAATTTGTGTAGAGAATTTATTTTCCTTTATTGTGTGTTAATTAAATCTTTAAAGGATGTTAATTTTGGTATGTTTAGGGTTAACAAAATTAATTAAGTGAACGATTGTTTTGAAATCTGAATTCTAAAATTGTTTACAGTATAGAGTTGGTCCATTCAATTCCTTTCTAATTAATAATTACCTCTTTTTAATACCTACTACTTTTTAAAAGGCTGTTCATATTTACTATATTTCAATACCAAGTTTATTCATATTTACTTTATTTTTTTCATTCATTTTCCAACTTCATTTTCTGAAACATCATTTCATTTATTTCTAATTAATAGCGGCCTCCCTTTTCAAATCTCTTTGGCCCTAAACCTAACTCTAACCTTATAAATAAGATTTGACGCAAATGAAACCTCAGCCTCCATTCTAATCTTCTTCTTTTTTTGTTTTCTTCAAATATCCTTATTATCTCTCATTTTAATTTTTCCTTCCTCTTCAAATATTCTTCTTCTTCAAATTTTCTTTTATTTCAAACTTTCTTCTTTCTTTTCAAATCTATATCTTCTCTTCCATTTTCATTTCTTATTTTAAATCCTTTTCTTTTTCAATTCTTCTTTTTCAAATCTTGTTTTTTTCAAACCTTTTAAAAATACATACATACATATATATATATATATTAATATAATAAGGAAGAAAATTAAAGAAACTCGAAATAAAAGAATTTTTTTTGGAACAAAGCTAGTAATCAAGAAGGAGACTAAGGAAACATAGAGCGGAGCTATTAATTAGAAGTCTATTATTTTCAGATTCGTATAAAGGTGAGTGTTTTAACCCACTCACAACTTCTAAAAATTTCTTATGTTTGTTAAATTGATATATGATGTGATTTGAAATTTATTTATGACTGTTTGGCATATTTTTAATCATCATCTTAGTTAAATTGAATTTATTGAATTAAATTGTTATTTAATTTATTATTACATATAAACTACACGTTAAATAGTTATTTAATTTGTTATTGAATATAAACTACCAGTAAATGCCTGTTATTTATTATCTGTTCTATTTTGATGTTATTGATTTAATTGGATGATGATTATGATAAATGCTTGATGATTGATATTGGATGAATGGATGTTTTATTTTATATCATTATAATCTGCAAGTTCGTTATGGATTTATTTTATTCGGGATTGCGGTTTGAAATGAAATATAATGGAAATTTTATTTTAAATTGCAGATTGAAATGATAAATATCTGTATCACTTGACCATAGGATAGAAAATTATATACAGACACAGTTGGTCTATATATATATATTTGAAATGATTTCTATGGCTTTTGGAAAAATAAGGGTTTATATAAATACTGATTTTGATATTAAATAAATATTATTTTATATATAGTTAAATTCATAAAATTTAAGCTATGTATAACTTGATGATGTTTTAAGTTGATTTACGAATATTTCAAGTTTGAGCTTTATGTAAATGCTATTGAATTTATTTAATAAATAATTTTGAACTAAATAATAGTAAATTGAATTAAGAAATATATGAGATTATCATATTTGGTTGGAAATTTTGGAATATTTAAAGATTTGAAATATATATCAAAATTGAAATGTTTTATCGGAATTAAAGTATTATTGTTTCCAAGTGTTGGTTTTGAAACTGTTATAACTTCGAAAGTAATATGGTTTGAAAAATGAATTTATTTGAAATAAAATTTATTTAAGAATTATCTTTGAATATATTGATTTGAAACCGATTGAAATTTTGAGATTAAGAATATGACTACATTATGTGATTTGGGTTTAAGATGGTTTTAAAGAATATTTCAAGTTGTATAAATAAAAGTAAGAATAGTGATTGAAAATTTGGATTTTATTTAAATGATATATTATTGAATTTGGTTTTGAAGTATATAATATTTTGAAATAAAGGTTATGTTTTGAAATGGAAATGATTTTATGGGTTTTTAAAGTATATATATATATATATATATATTTAAATGACCATGGTGTTATAATAACGATTGGTTGGCAAAGAGACCGGGATCGGATATGGGCATACTCTCTGTCGATACCGAAAACCACTTTGACAACCGTGTACGTGGTGGAGATTCCAGAATGAAGTAGGATGGTGGCGGCGTTTCCTTTGAGGTATATATGTGGACCCGACTCCCATGAGTTGGCATAAGGTGGCTAAAACAGGAGCGATTGACGGGCTAAGAAGGTAGCACCTTTTATCGGACACATCCCTTCGATATTATACTATGACTTTTGGATTGATTCGGTGGGCACTTTGATTTTTATTTTGGGGGTGTGGCTCGAGGTGGGCGGTAGTAGCTGCTACGCGCTACCACCGGTCCGGAAGCGTAATTGGTATATAGTTGTGCCGTGTCACCTACCCTAGCGAGCCTTGTACGAGTTTGGTTTTCTCCCGTAGCCCGTGTGGTATCCTCCAGTGGCTTCCCGATCAGGAGGAACTATGATACTGGATGGACTACTGGGACTATTATGTGGTAAGGGCTATATGGGTAACCCCTTAACGCTATTTAAAAGTAACTTTATTTTACTATTAGACATTATTATAATAGCGTATGTTACTACATAGTAGATAGTTTAACGGATCCTTAGGAGATGTGAATCCCGAGCATCTTTTAAGTTACTGCACTCGCGTTAGACACTGGATAGGAGATGTCAAATTCCTTAAACATCTTCGACGCTGTTAACACTCATATTTATTTACCGTTGATTTAACTTACATAAGATCTTTTAGTTCTGACTCGAGTGTTTTGTCTTTTCAATTCGCTCGGGTCAGCCTGAGCATTTCAGGATTTGAAGGCCTTATTTTTGGAGGACGAAGACGAAGATTTTATTACTATTTATTATATTCCACTACACCATTGTATTCCGCTGCATTATTTATTATTCTCTGGTATGTGTAACTCTAATATGTATTGTATAAGAATAATCAAATGTTTTGTAAAACAGCTTCATGAACTGTTTATTTGATTATTATATTTTATTGTTCCGCTGTAAGATTCTATTTTTGTTTCTTTTATTTCTCCACTTTTTCTTATTTACCCCATAACAAATCCGCCCTTCTGTATGGTTTAAGTCGACATCAGTGTTTGCTTAAGCGTACAAAAAGGCGGGATGTTACACACATAAATGTTTTAAGGAAGTAACCATTAGATGTGAATAACTTGTAAATTAGAAAGGATGTAAATTGAAAGGTTTTGAAATTGTTTCAAATGTTAAGAGAAATAATAAAGAGTATTATTCAGATTATTTTGAATGTGATCTTATTTTAAAATTAGAGTTGTTCGAAGCATTAAGGGAAACTGCTTTGAACTAAAACCAAAGGTGATTTAAAATTTAAGGATAACTTAGTGTGTAAAGGAAATAATATGTATATATGAGGAATATTCATAATATCAAAGATGGTTTGAAATAAACTCTAAATGTTGAGTTTTAAATTTGGAATGAGATGTGATACCCAAGGTGATAAGTTTTTGAACTTATAAGATTATTAATGTGAAGTTTAAAGTTTGAAATGGGAATTCAAATTGGGTAAGGTTGATTAGATTAAGTAAATTGAATTTAACTTTGGGGAAAGTTAAATAATTTAACAAGCAACCTGAATTGGAAATTTCGAGGTTAAATTGGAATCTAACTTGGGAAGTTTAATGGTTAATTTGAATTTGGAGTGTGTGATCTCAAAATGGGTATGAGATCTGGAAATTGAAAATGGATGGATGGATGTTTAGAATAAATTGGATGGTGTCATCCTATTGTTATTAATAATCATTAAATTGTGAATTGGATTTGTTTAAATGAATGAGGAATGAAGTGTGGTAATATATCCATTATTGTGATAAAAGGGAAATTAAACTTTAATTTGAAATTATGGATATGGAATTACTTTGAACTGAAAATTTGAATAATTGAATTTGTAAATTAAAATTTGTTTAAGAACTAGTTTCAGAACTGGAAGATAAAAATTGGGTAATGAATTGAATTTTTAAGATAAAATTGTTTTGAACTCTTATTTGAACTTTGAAATAAGTTAAGTAAAGATAATTTTAAATGAAATTTTGAGAATTAGACTCAGAATTAAATTTTTAAAGATTTAGATTGTTGGTTTAAAAATAAGGGTTAATTTGATTTAAGGGATTAAATCAACATTTAAAAATTTAACTCGAATTTATATAATTCGAGATGGCTTAAAATTGAGATTTAAATTGAATTAGTTCAAACTGAATTTGATTTGAATTAATGGGAATTGTGATTTAAGATGGATAAGTTTAAAATTCAAATGGAAAATTTGAAATGGATTAATTTGAAATAAAATTGAAGATTGAATGAGTTCAAATTCAAATGGGAATTGGGATTAATTCATATATAAATTGAAATAATTTGAAATTGAAGTGGATTCAATTTGAAATCAGTTTGAATAATTTGGAATTGTAATTAAAGTGAATATGCTTAAAATCATATGGAGTTTGATTCGAATTTGGAAAGAAATTGAGGTTAATTCAACTTGAATTGGGGATAAATCAGGTTCAAGGGAAATTGAAGTTATTCAAATTAGAAGTGAGTCAATATAAATGGAAGTGGAAATTTAAATTGAATATGATGGGGAATTAAACAGTTTGACTCTCGACTATTTTCAAAATAAATTGTTTTAATATAAATCTAATTTTCCAAATTATTTACTATACAACTTTTCTTTTTAAACCTAAAACTATCTTAAACTTGTTTTACAATTACTTTTTGAACTATTTAACAATTTTACAAATGATTTATAAACTAATTACTGTTTTTTAATTGTTTTATAAATAATTACTATTTTTCGACTATTTATAATTACTTAACTATTTTACAACTATTTTACAGTTAATAATTATTTTTCAACTATTTATCTATTTTTAAATTTTCAAGCTATTTTCTAAATATAAACTGGTCGGAGTTCAAACTGTTATGGATTAAATACCCAACTGAGATAAGAATTGAAGTGATAATCCAAATGGGGATTAAGGAAAATGTGAATAAGTGAATAAAATCAAGGTAAGGATGAAAGGAAATTGATTTAACTGATAATCAATGAAGATAAATACGTATGATGTACGTATATTATTCTATTCGCATAGTGATTTGATCCAGATTCGAGCACAGAATTTCGAGATAGTATTATCGATCCGATTTGGGATTCATCACTCGATTTTCGACGGCGAACCTGGATATGGATTTTTGATTCTGGATATTCTCTATCATAGTTGTGACTATGCAAGGAGAATCACGGTTTCTGATCAAGAAACCAGATCTGAGTCCGGACTAGGAAGTCGGGTGGATAATACTAGTTCGGAAGTGGAATTGTGTGATCGAGTGAGCGATCAGATTGATGTAGCGTACGGATGATATGTGTACATCATATGGGTTTGAATGAAATTGATATTGAAAATTTATGGATAAGAATTGTAAAATGGTCTTTGAAATGAAAAGTATATTTTGTGAAATATATGATGGGGTAAAATTGAAATTGAAAATTTCTATGATTTAAGATTCACTTTATGAAGAAAAGTAATGTGGTTAATAACTTTATAAAAGAGTAATCAAATTTGAATATTTGATTTGGGATAAAAAAAAGTTATATATCTGGTTATATATGGTAGACTCCTGTAACGACCCGATATTTTGGACCATTCGCGTCCATTATAAGTGAATAGGTAGACACTCATGCCGGAGTTGAATTGCTCAAAATACCGCGTTGTTAATTTAAATTGGCAAAACTGAACATATACAGTAAATGAATAATCACAGATCACAGACACAGAGTAATAAATGCAGCGGAAATAAAAGAAATAGTAGTTCATGAAGCTACTATATGAATATATAAAATACATCAGAGTTTACAACAGAAGAGTAATACGATACATCAAAGTTAAACTAGATACAACGGAAGAGTAACAGATACAAATCAGAATACATCACTGGAATCATCGAATATCTGAAAGCTGGATAGATAGCTGGATCTCCAAGCGAAGCACCAACTCCAAAGGTGAGTCTCGAAAGCTGAACTACTCAGTCTGACCCGAGCGTAAAGCAAAATACAAAACACTCGAGTCAGGATTAACATTCTTATATTAATAAATCCAACTCAAGTGAAATAGCAATTGAAATACAAGTAACTCAAAGGATGTTTGGAATAACCATCCTTTAAGGATCCGTCAAACTATCTACTATATAGTAATGTACGATAAGTAGATAATGTCTATCAGTAATATAAAAAGATATCAAAATAGGGTTAAGCAGGGCCCATACACCTCTTAACCTGTTTATTCCCAAAAGCATATACAAGACCGTAGTTTCCCCAAAACCGGAAGTCACCAGAGGGCAATCCATATACTAAAGGTACAAATCAAAATCGTAGTGGTCGCGAATAGGATAATCAGTATGACAAGGTACATGAGGCGATACCAACTAGGATACTAGTAGTTGCGTGATCCGGACTGATGTTGGGCATAGCAGCTACTACCCCAACACCGCGAAACAACACTCCCATAATCGAGGGGTGCACCCAAATCGAATCACAAAAGTAATAGATATGGTAACGAAGAAGTGTGTCCGCTAGAGGTGGCGAACCTCAATGGCCCGGCACGGCTCCTGTTTTAGTCATGTCAGGGGTCATCCAAAATCGTTCTCTTTCTTCAGTCAACGCGTTCATCAAAACCATCCACTTCGTTCTGGATCAACACTCCGCGTTTAGTTATTAAAGTAGTTTCGGTTCAGATAGAGAGTATATCCATTACCGATCCCGGTCTCTTTAATAACTTTCGTAATTATTACACCGATTGGTCGTTTATATATTTCAAAAACCAAATCAATTTCAATTTCAAATAGAATTCGTAAATCAACATTTCATTTGTCTTTCTAAAACAATTTCCAAATTTTCGTTTCAAAACTTTCAAATTTTCTGTTTCAAAATCTTATAATTCAATTTCAATTTCTATTTAAAACAATTCAAATATTGATTCAAGTTCGTATATAAGTTTCATTCCGAAATCATTTAAATAAATTCTATTTAACATTCAAATCAATTTAAACTCATTTATCGATTTCATTAAATATTCGTTAAGTTACTTTATCATTCAAAACAATTTTTATTAAATTTCCAATTCATTTAATCAATTCTTAAGTTCAACTTCATTAAAACAAAACTTACAATTTTGAATTAACTAAATTCGTCAAATCAATTCTCCAATTTCAAGTCTTACATTAATTCTGAATTATCACATTTCATTTTTGTTAAAGAAATCCAATTTCACTTATTTACTTCCTTAAATAATTTTCCAAAACTTAATTAATAAAGAAACTCAATTTCAATTTTTTACGAAGTAAAATTCACTTATTCAAAAGTTCAATTTTTCTTATTAAAGAATTTCAATTCAATTTAATCATTTAATAATTCATTATTAAATAATTCAAAACTAAATTTATTAAATAATTTCAAAGTTTAATGATTTCAAACTTAATTATAATTTCAAACTTAATTATAAAATCATTTCAAAGTTTAATAATTTCAAACTAAATTCAATTAATTTCTCAAATTAAACAACATACTTCCATCAATTTCATTGTAAATATTTGTTCCAGATTATTAAATATTACAATTTCCTTTCATTAAAATTCAGATTTTAATTTCATTTCAAAACCATAATATTTATTCAAATAAAATCTTCGTTTTATTTTAAATCAAATTTTTTGACCAATCGGGTTTTCTATTTAATTTCCTATCCTAGGTCAAAGTTCAATTTGGGTATTTATCATTTCAACCCGATTCCAATTCAATTCAAAATCAAGTATAACAAAGGGAACTTGCAGTGTGATAACTGGGATGGTGTCAAAGTAAATAAACAAGCAATAACAACAATCAATATCAATCCAATAATCAATTCAAATAATCCCGAAATAACCGTATTAATTCGCATTGTTATTTGTACGAATTAATAAAATTATTTCTAGAATCTACACTATCATTTCATGTAGATTAAAGATTATTACATTACGGTTTTCACTTGTCATCTATTTACAATTTCATACATCATTAGTTTAAACAAAATACAATTCAATGGTTCAAGGTATAGTTAACACTATTCTACGTGTCAATAAATTCAACAGTTAAAGGGGTCGTATTATACAAATGTCAGTTAATCAAATTTAACATTTAATTATCCTATATCAAGTTCAATTTCATACTATTTATCATTTTAACATCAACAATTTTACGTCCAATATAAACATCAACAATCAATCAATTATCAGCCAAACTGTATTATCACCGCATAAATAATTAACAGATAATGGTGTCAGATGTCACAGGTGAACTGATACAGGTAATAGCATATATAACAGAGTAATTAACTAACAGCAGTATATTTCAATTGTCGTTTCAATTGAAATCAAATCTAATAAATAGAAAAACGTTAATCGTGAGTGAGTGCTCACCTTTCGAGGCTAGAGACGAACGAGAGTGTGATGAGTTACGAATCCAAGCATGAATCCAAATGAACAAGGTTGGCACGAATTCGACAAAGAAAGCAGGTACGACGAACAAAAGCTGATAAAGTGAAATCGATGAGAACGACTGAATCAGTTAATCTAAATTAAACTAAATACATATATTATTGTTCTAAAATAAATTTAAAACATATATTTATTTTCAATTTGTACTTACTCATGCGTATAAATAAAGTATACATTTATACGACTTATAATATATAACTAATATATAAGTCAAATTATATTATTATTATAATATATACACTACCATTATATATACATTTTTTTTTTTAGGAAAGCTACTTAAATCATATACTATCATTACTTTATAAGTCACGATTACCATACTATATATATAATAACCAACTAACATATATACTAACCGACATGAATTTTACTTAAACTACCGGAAATTATAAACAAATTTGTTACCTGTACACATATTATATTTTAAAGATGACCTATATATCAACCCAGCATTGATACATCAAGTCATCACGTGCACACTACCAAATATATATACAACAGAACTGAACTTACTTATATTATAAACTTATGTATATTAAATAAATATATAACTAACGTATGAAGTATAGATTTATATAAATATAGATGTAAGACTCATAGAAATAAAATAAAGCATGTATCATGACAGGAAGTTTAAAACCAATTATTCTTACATATACATAATACATCATATATATAACCTATAAACTCTACCGATTATATTAACAAGTATATACGTATAAAGCGCATATATATATATGCAAACACTTACCTAAGTTTCAAAGAACAACATACGCGTGTTGTATAATAATATATATCTGTATATATGCTGGTAGAAGAGCAGGCTAGAGTCAAAAGGTTGTGAACTGGAAGAGGATGAACCAGCCTAGTGCTCGGCAAAGAATCAAGGCAAAGTGGTAAAGGCGGAGGAGCTACAGGTGAATTCGGCCGAGCGATGGAGATGCAGGGGACCGGAAAGGAAGGTTGGTAGCAGCACAAAAGGTGGAGGCGCTATTAACTCGGTTGTACGCGGATGGAACGGCTGCCGTGGTGCGAGGCGGATCAGAGGCGTAGGTGGCTGTTGGTGGTGGGTGTGGTCGGAGGCAAGTGGCGCGGAGGTTGAGTGGGAAGAGATGAGGCCGAAAATGATGGGGCGTTCGGTGAGGCTGCTGCATGTGATGGAACAATGGTTAAGGCATGGGGCTGCATGGTAGAAAGTGAATGGACATGGGCAGTTGGCTTCACGGCAAAATGGAAGAGAACAAAAGATGAAAACTTTATATCGATTTCCCTTTTTTTTTCTTTCCCAAAGAAATGAACAGACCCAGATATTAAATACCCCAAAGTAAATGTTGGAAAGCCAAAAGTCACGAGGTGAATCCTAGGAATTTTAAAAAGGTTAGAGGCTATTAGTTTTCTACAATTGGATAAACGAATGGACAAGAAACCCAAAGTTGAAATTAGATACCGGTATGGTTAATCGTTTCACGGTTTCGCCCCGTACCGGACACCGAAACACACATATCAATAAACTACGGAGATCAGCAAGACGAGATGATTAAAACGATATACGGATATCAGTGGTACGATCATCCGATAAAAATCGATATCGGTACCAAAATACTGCTGTTTTGCAGAAATTAAGAACGACGGAGCAATAGATGTCCGAATTTGGAAAAATGACGAACTGATATTTTGCTCAGAAGATGGTTTAGAATTTTTCTATGTAAAAATATTTTGGTTTTGAAAACATTTTATTTTCAACGCTTTTTAACTGATTAAATTGAAGTGAATTTACGCGCGAAATAAACTTTCGTATTTTCGGACGAAAATTTATCAGTCGCTATGTTTAACTAGACGTATTCCAAATATTAAATTTTTATTTCAAAATTTTATCGTCTAAAATTTCACAAAATTTCAACTAATTACGTTATTGAAACAGTTGAAATTTACGGGTCGTTACATTCTCCCCCACTCAAAACTTTTCGTCCCCGAAAAGGAACGAGGTAGGAGAATAGATACAACCAGAAAGAAAACAGATTTGAAATACAAAATAACAATTAATTTAAACCATATAAATTCAAATTTAAATTAATTGATATTCAATAATTGATTTAATCCATTTGATTTCACTAAAATCAATCTCAACTATTTCTAAATTCATTATCTTATTATCCAGTTATCTTAAATTTACAATTTCTAAAACCATAAATTTGAATAGTCTTTTATTATAATCATTTTTATTTTCAATAGATTTAATCCTTTAATTCTAAATTATTATTAAATTTTATTTCACTTAATATATCTTATCACATATATTTAACCCAGATAATTTAATTTAAACCATAAAAGTTTCGATTTAAATTAATTTATATTAACTAATTGCTTTCAAATTCAAGGTATTTCATAAGTTGATCAATTTCAATTTATTAATTTTTTTCAAACACATTTATTGGCCTTATCTATTATTCAATTACTTATTATCCTATCCAACTCTATTAACAACTTTGTAATCAAAATTTAGTGTATAACATTTATTATAACCACTCAGATTTTATTTAAAAATTCAATTTATTATATATTATCCAATTACATATTCAACTTCTGAGTGATTTAGGTAAGTTGTATTAGAATGCAGTTGAACAATATACAACTAAAATTTTCCCAATTCAATTATTCGAGTTTAAATATTCATTCCAAAAAAATTTTGGTTTTATTTATAATTAAAATCATCCTTTAACCAAATTTAAGAATTAGATTTCCGATTAACTTTAAACAATTTAGAAATATATATAATATATCTATATCAAATCAAATTAAATTTTAAAATAAGATACCCATATATATATATATAAACCAAATTATACTAAAGAAATTCAAATCAAGGTCTTTTTCAAAACAAACCGTAGCAATGCTATAGAATAATATCTCCACTTCGAAACTCGAAAATGAACGTCGATGATGCGGCCGCCATCACCGAAATTATTTTCCAGCGACAAAGAGAAGAGCACTGATTTCAACATTTTAAAATTATTTGGAAACGATTTCTATTCGAAAATACTTCCAATAATATATACTTTAAAATTTTAAAACCAAAGTTCGAAATCACCGGAAACTAAATTCTAAATTTCTAAATTAAATTCATTTCAAATTCCAAATCAATTTATAAACCGTATTTATAAATTTATTTAGAACAATAAATGATAATCAAATATTATCATTTCAAATAACCAATTTAATTAACTTATTAGATTCCAGAAAATTTTACTTATTTTTTTTTTTTACAATATAATCAAACAAATTTATTTCATTTTCCAAGTTTGAAAGTAATATTGTGTCAGTTTGCTCTGTTCAAGTGTTTTGGAAATCCTATCGATAGCGTTGATCAGACGAATCGATCGGAAACACAAATCAACATCAACAACTCAAACAACACAATATATTTTAAACATTTTAAATATTAATTTACAATTACACTTCCTCGCTCGACTATAAAGAATAGATTTCAAAGCAAAGATAGAGATTCAAATTTGATAGACTCAAATCAAAGAGAATTTTGATTCGAAAAATAAGTTTGAAACAGAAGATAAGATAATTCAATTTCCACAATCGGGAGATGGATGAGTTTATTTAATTCACGGGCAACCTTAACCGGGTCGTCCGTAACTTCAAGAATAAGATCGATGCTGAATTCCGAGGTAAATCAACATTCGATCTCGAGAAATAAAATTCAGGCATAGCAGGAGATAGATAGCATCGTAAACCGAGGATACAGAAATCTTCGGTAAATCAATGCCTATTGTAAAGAAGTTTTGCTCCTTACGAATCATTCGAAGATTGGCGAGACCGCCGATCTATTATAGATATCGTTCAAAATGGAGTTATGGGGTGCTCCATAATTGAAAGAAAACGAACAGTGAAGGACACGAATGAATTTCGGAACCGAGGGGAACGTTCCAAAATTCAAAGGAATTGAGTCAAAGGAAGAGATTGAAACTCGAATGAGAGTGATTCTGTAAATACATTTACCCTATATGTTGAGTTTTGCCTAGAGCTACCAAAGCTCTGATACCAACTGTAACGACCCGATATTTTGGACCATTCGCGTCCATTATAAGTGAATAGGTAGACACTCATGCCGGAGTTGAATTGCTCAAAATACCGCGTTGTTAATTTAAATTGGCAAAACTGAACATATATAGTAAATGAATAATCACAGATCACAGACACAGAGTAATAAATGCAGCGGAAATAAAAGAAATAGTAGTTCATGAAGCTACTATATGAATATATAAAATACATCAGAGTTTACAACAGAAGAGTAATACGATACATCAGAGTTAAACTAGATACAACGGAAGAGTAACATATACAAATCAGAATACATCACTGGAATCATCGAATATCTGAAAGCTGGATAGATAGCTGGATCTCCAAGCGAAGCTCCAACTCCAAAGGTGAGTCTCGAAAGCTGAACTACTCAGTCTGACCCGAGCGTAAAGCAAAATACAAAACACTCGAGTCAGGATTAACATTCTTATATTAATAAATCCAACTCAAGTGAAATAGCAATTGAAATACAAGTAACTCAAAGGATGTTTGGAATAACCATCCTTTAAGGATCCGTCAAACTATCTACTATATAGTAATGTACGATAAGTAGATAATGTCTATCAGTAATATAAAAAGATATCAAAATAGGGTTAAGCAGGGCCCATACACCTCTTAACCTGTTTATTCCCAAAAGCATATACAAGACCGTAGTTTCCCCAAAACCGGAAGTCACCAGAGGGCAATCCATATACTAAAGGTACAAATCAAAATCGTAGTGGTCGCGAATAGGATAATCAGTATGACAAGGTACATGAGGCAATACCAACTAGGATACTAGTAGTTGCGTGATCCGGACTGATGTTGGGCATAGCAGCTACTACCCCAACACCGCGAAACAACACTCCCATAATCGAGGGGTGCACCCAAATCGAATCACAAAAGTAATAGATATGGTAACGAAGAAGTGTGTCCGCTAGAGGTGGCGAACCTCAATGGCCCGGCACGGCTCCTGTTTTAGTCATGTCAGGGGTCATCCAAAATCGTTCTCTTTCTTCAGTCAACGCGTTCATCAAAACCATCCACTTCGTTCTGGATCAACACTCCGCGTTTAGTTATTAAAGTGGTTTCGGTTCAGATAGAGAGTATATCCATTACCGATCCCGGTCTCTTTAATAACTTTCGTAATTATTACACCGATTGGTCGTTTATATATTTCAAAAACCAAATCAATTTCAATTTCAAATAGAATTCGTAAATCAACATTTCATTTGTCTTTCTAAAACAATTTCCAAATTTTCGTTTCAAAACTTTCAAATTTTCTGTTTCAAAATCTTATAATTCAATTTCAATTTCTATTTAAAACAATTCAAATATTGATTCAAGTTCGTATATAAGTTTCATTCCGAAATCATTTAAATAAATTCTATTTAACATTCAAATCAATTTAAACTCATTTATCGATTTCATTCAATATTCGTTAAGTTACTTTATCATTCAAAACAATTTTTATTAAATTTCCAATTCATTTAATCAATTCTTAAGTTCAACTTCATTAAAACAAAACTTACAATTTTGAATTAACTAAATTCGTCAAATCAATTCTCCAATTTCAAGTCTTACATTAATTCCGAATTATCACATTTCATTTTTGTTAAAGAAATCCAATTTCACTTATTTACTTCCTTAAATAATTTTCCAAAACTTAATTAATAAAGAAACTCAATTTCAATTTTTTACGAAGTAAAATTCACTTATTCAAAAGTTCAATTTTTCTTATTAAAGAATTTCAATTCAATTTAATCATTTAATAATTCATTATTAAATAATTCAAAACTAAATTTATTAAATAATTTCAAAATTTAATGATTTCAAACTTAATTATAATTTCAAACTTAATTATAAAATCATTTCAAAGTTTAATAATTTCAAACTAAATTCAATTAATTTCTCAAATTAAACAACATACTTCCATCAATTTCATTGTAAATATTTGTTCCAGATTATTAAATATTACAATTTCCTTTCATTAAAATTCAGATTTTAATTTCATTTCAAAACCATAATATTTATTCAAATAAAATCTTCGTTTTATTTTAAATCAAATTTTTTGACCAATCGGGTTTTCTATTTAATTTCCTATCCTAGGTCAAAGTTCAATTTGGGTATTTATCATTTCAACCCGATTCCAATTCAATTCAAAATCAAGTATAACAAAGGGAACTTGCAGTGTGATAACTGGGATGGTGTCAAAGTAAATAAACAAGCAATAACAACAATCAATATCAATCCAATAATCAATTCAAATAATCCCGAAATAACCGTATTAATTCGCATTGTTATTTGTACGAATTAATAAAATTATTTCTAGAATCTACACTATCATTTCATGTAGATTAAAGATTATTACATTACGGTTTTCACTTGTCATCTATTTACAATTTCATACATCATCAGTTTAAACAAAATACAATTCAATGGTTCAAGGTATAGTTAACACTATTCTACGTGTCAATAAATTCAACAGTTAAAGGGGTCGTATTATACAAATGTCAGTTAATCAAATTTAACATTTAATTATCCTATATCAAGTTCAATTTCATACTATTTATCATTTTAACATCAACAATTTTACGTCCAATATAAACATCAACAATCAATCAATTATCAGCCAAACTGTATTATCACCGCATAAATAATTAACAGATAATGGTGTCAGATGTCACAGGTGAACTGATACAGGTAATAGCATATATAACAGAGTAATTAACTAACAGCAGTATATTTCAATTGTCGTTTCAATTGAAATCAAATCTAATAAATAGAAAAACGTTAATCGTGAGTGAGTGCTCACCTTTCGAGGCTAGAGACGAACGAGAGTGTGATGAGTTACGAATCCAAGCATGAATCCAAATGAACAAGGTTGGCACGAATTCGACAAAGAAAGCAGGTACGACGAACAAAAGCTGATAAAGTGAAATCGATGAGAACGACTGAATCAGTTAATCTAAATTAAACTAAATACATATATTATTGTTCTAAAATAAATTTAAAACATATATTTATTTTCAATTTGTACTTACTCATGCGTATAAATAAAGTATACATTTATACGACTTATAATATATAACTAATATATAAGTCAAATTATATTATTATTATAATATATACACTACCATTATATATACATTTTTTTTTTAGGAAAGCTACTTAAATCATATACTATCATTACTTTATAAGTCACGATTACCATACTATATATATAATAACCAACTAACATATATACTAACCGACATGAATTTTACTTAAACTACCGGAAATTATAAACAAATTTGTTACCTGTACACATATTATATTTTAAAGATGACCTATATATCAACCCAGCATTGATACATCAAGTCATCACGTGCACACTACCAAATATATATACAACAGAACTGAACTTACTTATATTATAAACTTATGTATATTAAATAAATATATAACTAACGTATGAAGTATAGATTTATATAAATATAGATGTAAGACTCATAGAAATAAAATAAAGCATGTATCATGACAGGATGTTTAAAACCAATTATTCTTACATATACATAATACATCATATATATAACCTATAAACTCTACCGATTATATTAACAAGTATATACGTATAAAGCGCATATATATATATGCAAACACTTACCTAAGTTTCAAAGAACAACATACGCGTGTTGTATAATAATATATATCTGTATATATGCTGGTAGAAGAGCAGGCTAGAGTCAAAAGGTTGTGAACTGGAAGAGGATGAACCAGCCTAGTGCTCGGCAAAGAATCAAGGCAAAGTGGTAAAGGCGGAGGAGCTACAGGTGAATTCGGCCGAGCGATGGAGATGCAGGGGACCGGAAAGGAAGGTTGGTAGCAGCACAAAAGGTGGAGGCGCTATTAACTCGGTTGTACGCGGATGGAACGGCTGCCGTGGTGCGAGGCGGATCAGAGGCGTAGGTGGCTGTTGGTGGTGGGTGTGGTCGGAGGCAAGTGGCGCGGAGGTTGAGTGGGAAGAGATGAGGCCGAAAATGATGGGGCGTTCGGTGAGGCTGCTGCATGTGATGGAACAATGGTTAAGGCATGGGGCTGCATGGTAGAAAGTGAATGGACATGGGCAGTTGGCTTCACGGCAAAATGGAAGAGAACAAAAGATGAAAACTTTATATCGATTTCCCTTTTTTTTTCTTTCCCAAAGAAATGAACAGACCCAGATATTAAATACCCCAAAGTAAATGTTGGAAAGCCAAAAGTCACGAGGTGAATCCTAGGAATTTTAAAAAGGTTAGAGGCTATTAGTTTTCTGCAATTGGATAAACGAATGGACAAGAAACCCAAAGTTGAAATTAGATACCGGTATGGTTAATCGTTTCACGGTTTCGCCCCGTACCGGACACCGAAACACACATATCAATAAACTACGGAGATCAGCAAGACGAGATGATTAAAACGATATACGGATATCAGTGGTACGATCATCCGATAAAAATCGATATCGGTACCAGAATACTGCTTTTTTGCAGAAATTAAGAACGACGGAGCAATAGATGTCCGAATTTGGAAAAATGACGAACTGATATTTTGCTCAGAAGATGGTTTACAATTTTTCTATGTAAAAATATTTTGGTTTTGAAAACATTTTATTTTCAACGCTTTTTAACTGATTAAATTGAAGTGAATTTACGCGCGAAATAAACTTTCGTATTTTCGGACGAAAATTTACCAGTCGCTATGTTTAACTAGACGTATTCCAAATATTAAATTTTTATTTCAAAATTTTATCGTCTAAAATTTCACAAAATTTCAACTAATTACGTTATTGAAACAGTTGAAATTTACGGGTCGTTACAACTCCCCTTGTTGAATCTACTGCCAGAAGAAAAGGGTTTTTAAAGTATTGAAGTATAAAAAGGAAATTTATACAAGTATGAAGTGATTCAAAAATTTCCCAAGGTTATTATATATATATATATATGTATATATAAAGGATTTTGTGAAAATGATTTTGGGAAAAAGTTTTGGGAACCTATGGATTTCTAAAAAGGCTTTTGATTTTTGAGGAAAATCAAATTTGGAATTTGGAAAGCCTAGTGTGTGAATTATCGATTTTGGGATAATCGATTTTGAGAAGAAGATTTATATGAAATTCATACTAGGTGTATGATTTGGAAAATACTATATGTGTATAGTATAAAGTGTTTTGAAAGTGGCTCTGGGGAAAAAGGCGCTCCCTTGAATGAACTTCTCAGGAGTGCCACAGGGTGGTACTGCCTTGAGCACTAAGGGGGGGTTCTAAAGTTGATCTTGTGAGGAGTCCGGACAAACTAGTTCCTGAGGATTGTTGGGTAGCGAAAGTCGAGGGCGCTGATGCCTACAGGGGCATTTGGGTTATGCTGTGACGACAGTGTAACTCGATGTCGTTGTGATCTACTGTGTGGACCATAGCGAAAATCGTGTGGATTATAAGTGCCAACAGTCTACACTTGATTTTGCCGGGACGACAACATAACATCGGTAGGCTGTGATCTATGGTCGAGTGGAGGAGTTTCATTCTTTTGGCAGCAAAATTCGAGGGCGTCGATGCCTACGGTTATATGGGTTTTTGCTGTGATAGCAACGTAAAGCCGGGTATAACTGTGATCTGTAGCAGGTTCCATGGTGTAATCAAGGGGCGCGGAGGCCTACAGTTATCTATGGATTTTGCCGGGATGGCAACGTAATCATCGGGTTAATTGCGACCATGGATGGGGGTGATGATTTCCAGAGCATTCTCACCAAAGATATTTTCTCTATTTTCGAAACTGTTTTCTATATTTTCAATAAAATTATTTTCCAAGTATTTTCACTGGGTGTTGGAAACGGGTTTACCAAGTACTTATAGATTTTCAGTCCTACGTCTGATCAACGTATGACCGAATTTCTATGAGAACGAGGATGGACTTGTTGAAACATCGAGTTATAAAAGTATTTTTATAAAAACTACTTTGAAATAATATTATATAGATATTAAAAAGTGTTTTAAAAATGATCAAAGAAAATTTATCTGATTTTAAGCATTTTAATAATTCTGGCTTCGTTCCTTTTCGAGGACGAAAAGTTCTAAAAAGGGGGAGGAATGTGACGACCCAGATTTTTGACGATTGTTAATTGGTAATTAACCGAATTAGATCATTGAAATATTAGTTTTGATTATTCGAACAAATAAAATTCTAACAATTAATGATATCTAGAATATATATATATATATATCGATTTAAAAGCTATTTTAGATATTGGATTATAAATTTGGATATGACAAATCCCATAGAAAATAAATAATAAACTCATCATTTAAATTAGAATAAAATATCCTTAAATATATGTATAAATAAATATATACAACCTTGTGATGTTGAAAATATATACATATATAAGTATATACATATACAAGAATATAAATTTATGTATATACCTATGTGGAATGAAATATAGGAAAAGTTTGTATGAATGTGAATATATATATAAAATAAAGCAATGTGTATATGAGAATATGTATATAAAATGACAATATATACAAAAAGCAATGCGTATGAATGTATATACATGTATATATATGCTCATATGAAATGAAATATAGAAAAGTATATAAATATGCAAGTATGTGAGTTGCGATCATGGTTGGATAAAGGTTGAATTCACTTACGCAATATGATGGTAAAGGTGAATTGACGACTGAATAGGTTGAATTCGCCCTTGGAAGCTCGAAGATTCGTTAATGGCAGAGCGGAAAATCGAAGCAGTTAAGTAAAGAAGAAGCAGCGACCTAACAGTTTATATGGGGTAAAGAGAGGAAGGCGAATGGTCACGCGAGTTAGCACATGATTTAGGTCGCTCACGACCTAGCAGAGTTAGATCGAAGCACACGACCTATGACATAGGCATGTACTTCGAGGGGTAAGTGTTAACTCCTCTTTTGAAGCGACCTAAATTTACAAGCGACCTAAAGTCTCCAGCGACCTAACGACCTAAAGGACCTAGCGACCTAAGGGGTTGAACACTACTAGCGACCTAATGTCACAAAGTGACCTAACGACTTAACAATCCAAGCGACCTAATGGTCTAACATCATAAGCGACCTAAAGGATATAGCAACCTAGCGACCTAAGGATGGAATGGTTCAACGACCTAGAGACCCAGCGACTTAACAACTAAACGACCTAAGCTATAAGTCGAACCAACTTAAGTCGCTAAACCAGCTATCTCAACATGGTTAAGTCGCTCACGACCTAGGACTTACCACCTCGTTCAGATAGATCAAGTGAAACCCTATCAAGCCATCAGGCCGTGTTTTCTAAATCGCTGGCGACCCACGACCTAACTAAGGTCGCTCGCGACCTACGACCTATCTTAGGTCGTTCATGACCTATCACCTGCCCAGATTTTCCTCTATAAATACAGCACCAGCTCCAACTTCAAAAGGACTTTTGGCTCATTTCGAGAACGCCTATACTCTGTTGTTTTCTCAACTCATCCGACACTTCAAACACCAAAGACGCTTCAACGAACTTCAAGAGAAGATCTAACACATCCGACATGGATTCAAAGAGCTCTCTTCCATCAAAGTTCTAGCTACTCGTCTAAAGTGTGTTGTAATCAAAGTGTATTGTAAAGAGTTGTAACCGAATCATCAACAAAGAAGATAAAGTGGACGTAGGCTTAATTTCGAGCCAAACCACTATAAAACTGCTGTCTCTTTACTTTTCTGCTATCTTCTGCTTATTTCTAGTTCCCGTACCAACGGGTGGTGCTTTCACATTACTAATACTCACACCGGGGTGTTAGCGCCGATTTTTACGTTAACAGTCTTCTCGTTCAACTTACGATAATCGATACACATCCTTAACGACCCATCCGATTTCTTCACAAACACCGCAGCCACTCTCCAAGGCAAACTGCTTGGTCTAATAAAATTCTTTCCTTCTAATCCACTAGCTGCACCTTCAATTCCTTCATCTCGGTAGGTGTCATATTGCTAGGTGGTCTACTTACAAGTTCTTCTCCTGGTACAAGATGTAACGACCGTGATTTTTGAATTACAAACACCAAAGACGCTTCAACGAACTTCAAGAGAAGATCTATGTGACGACCGCCCATGATCCCTGCACCGAATCTAGAGATAGAGCGCTGTAAAGTGTGCCAGGCGACCATGGACGATTGTCAAGGTAAGATCAAAACGACAGAATCTATCGTATTACTCACAGCGCATGGACAAAATACAATAGAACATATGTATAGTGAAGCTTTACAGATCAAAATGACATCATATAAAACTCCATAATAGTTGAATACAAGCATCCACATAGTCAATACATCAAGCCTCACTACATATCTCTCAGAGAATACAAAACAGCGGAATATCCAGTACATATAATAAGAAGAAAATATGCAACCCTCCAGCTCGTCTTCGATATCAGCATCGTGAGGATAGAACAGCACCTGTCACCTGCTACCTAATCTGCCCGTCCCAAAATGGACGAACAGCCCAAGGCAATAAGAATTAAAACATAAAGCCTTGAGTCAGACAACAGTCTTAGTGAGCAGTAAAATTATCTAACAACATACCAAAAGAGCATAAAGGAAAAGGAATAGGAATACAACCCTCCCACTCCAACCTCATTCTACAGTGATAGCCCCCAGACACACACTAAGCAGAAGCAAACATAGCAGAGCATACAATTTAAAGTAAAGCTACTATCACTCGAGTCAAGGGCGATGTTTTCCAAGTACCAAGGCCTAAATCAGATAAGCACCCAAAAAATACCGCTCTTGAGTCCGAATGACGATACAACCAAACATCCATGACTCTGGCTATCACTGTTATCATTGCTTCGATATCACCGTTAATTGAATGACCGGCACATTCTTTCAGCCGTCCGTCAAGGGCTAATGGAAACCCCGGTTCTAGACATAACTCCCGCACGTCGTCGCAGCCTGTGCCTAGGACTATCGAATCTGCCCAGAGTACTCGACCATCAACAGTTGGCCGTTGGGACTATCGAATCTGCCCAAACGTACTCTTGCTTAGAGCATGCTAGAACCTTCAACAACGATGCTATCCAAGCCTCCTAGTCATCCTCCTCGACGACTATTCTCATATCCATTCATTATCCTCAACTCGAATCATATCACCGAGTTATCCACATGCTTGGAATGATCCCGTCTGGATTAGACCAAGTCTTCATCACATGATTGCCTCGCTTCATTACATCCTCGCAAAGCCTCATCTCATCATATCATCAAATCTATGCATAAGAGCTTCATCATCCCGCTACATATGCCACGAGCAGCTTTCCCAATTCAAGAGCCTTTCCCTTAGCTTTTGAATCGTCTTTGGTCTAAATCTAATCATCAATCATCTAGTTCACAACAATCAATCAAATCAAACATCAATCCAAACAATCAAGCATTCAAATATGATCTAAGTAGACAATTATAACAATAATGGCATTTTCGTAATTAAAGAGTTGAAAGTCCAATAAGCATGAAAACATGGATTATATCTCTACAAACTTGATGAATGAACTTGCATAGGTTAACATATGATAAAATGGATGTAACATCATCATGAACAATGGATCTATATGGATCTACACATAGGATGAAGAAAATGCATGGAAATCACTATTTTAACACCAAATCGAGCCAACAATCCGATATACTCCTTTGGATCCATGTGAGAGATAATCACCACTCACCAAATCACCTAAACAAACCCAAATCAACACGCTTCAGATCTGGACAGCGAAGGATGAAGCTTAATCTATCATGAATCCGCTTCAAATGAAGAAATCTCTCTTGAAAAGATGAAGATCTTCAATCTAAGCTCTTGAATCTTCAATCTTGATCTTCGATTTGGATGGATGGAAGCACTAGATTAGAGTGGAGAAAAGAAGTGAAGAAGTGTAGAAGTCGAGCTCTCAAAATGGCAGCACTTCGTCGCTTCAAAATCCGGATTCCAAAAATGAAGAGAAACTCTCCTATTTATAGCAGAAAATACCCTAAGTCGTAACTCGGCTATCTCCTTAAGTCGCTGCCGACTTAACACTGCCGACCTACGACCTAAAGCCTTGCCATCCTACGACTTAACCAGAAGCATCTGCGACCTAACAACTGCTATCTCCTAAGTCGCTTCCGACTTACGACCTAAGCCCCCACGACTTAACAAAACCCAGCGACCTAACAAAGCCCTACAACTTACGACCTAACGAGGCTTCGACTTATCACTTAGCGACCTAACCACAGGTGCGACCTATCACTTAAGTGCTTACGCGACCTAGTCAACATAGCGCATCTGCGACCTACGACTTAACAAACTACTGGGTTACGACTTAGCTCTTAGGTCGTTCACGACCTAGGACTTAGACAAATCTGCCTAAAAATCTGAAATGACTTAAAAATGCAAAAATTCCAGATTTTTACGAACTTGTCGATCCGTAAAAATACGGGTCGTTACATTCTCTCCCCCTTAGGAATTTCGCCCCCAAAATTCCAAGCAATCAAAAACCATTCTGTATGCCTACCATCCATAGCAATCAACAAACCATGCATCCAATTCTAGCTTAGCGTACAGAATTCTAAGACTTAGAACAAGTTACAATATCGCGAGATGAGACGACACCTTAGGGCCATACCTTGAAGAGTTCAGGATGAGCTGCTTTCATCCTCTCTTCCACCTCCCACGTACAGTCGTTATCATCATCACTCCATTGTATCTTGAGCAACTTAACTAACTTCCTCCTAAGCTGTTTCGTGTCAGTTTCAACAACACGAAACGGCTTACGAGGTCTTCTATCGACTGGATCAACTTCTAAGTCTTCACAGCTATCTGCAGAAACTACTGCATTCGAATCGTGCACATACTTCCGTAGATATGATACATGAAAAACATTGTGCACACTCGACATCTTCTCTGGTAACTCCAATCTGTAAGCGAGCTTTCCAATTCGCTCGATAATCGGGAATGGTCCAACAAATCTCGGAGTCAATTTTCCTCTCTTCCCGAATCGAATAACATTCTTCAGTGGAGAAATCTTCACAAAAACCATATCTCCTACGTCGAATTCCAAATCCTTTCGACGCTTATCAGCATAACTCTTTTGACGGTCTTGGGCTGCCTTCATTCGTTGCCGAATGATCTCTATGCAATCTGAAGTCTGACGAATCATCTCTGGCCCAAGCATCAGCTTTTCTCCAGTTTCCAACCAACATGTTGGAGAGTTACACGGTCTTCCATACAATGCCTCATACGGTGCCATACCAATGCTTGACTGGTAACTGTTGTTGTACGCAAACTCCACCAAATGAAGGTGATCTTCCCATGATCCTCCGAAGTCCAAAACACATGCTCTGAGGAGATCTTCCAAAACTCGGTTGACTCTCTCGGTCTGACCATCTGTTTGAGGGTGATAAGCTGTACTCAAACACAACTCGGTTCCCAAAACTTCCTGGAAGCTCCTCCAAAATCCACTAGTGAACAATGGATCTCGATCGCTCACTATACTCTTCGGAATACCATGGAAACGAACTATCCACTTAACATACAACTCAGCCAACTTTGATGCAGTCCTAGTCGATCGAACAGGAATGAATCGTGCACTCTTAGTCAGACGATCCACAATGACCCAAATCCCTTCATTTCCCGTTCTGGTTCTAGGCAATCCATCGATAAAATCCATCGACACTTGTTCCCACTTCCATGTAGGAACTTCTAATGGCTGAAGCAATCCACTTGGCTTCTTCTGTTCGGCTTTTACCAACTGGCAGTTCATACATTTGGAAATAAAATTTCCAACATCCTTCTTCATACCTTCCCAGTAGTAGGTTCTCTTCATATCCCGATACATCTTATTTCCACCTGGATGAATTGTCAGCTTCGAGTGATGACTTTCCTTCAGAACTTCACTCCTTAATTCATCTATATCGGGAACAACTAGTCGTCCTTGCTTCCGAAGCCAACCCTCTCGATCGACCTCGAACCCTTTATCCTTTTCTGGATCCAATCCATATCCCAATTCACGGATAATCTTGACAAGCTTATCATCTTGCTTCTGGCTCTCGCCAATCCTTTCCACAAGAGTGGGTCTTATTGATAAGTTTGCCAACATCTCAGGTTCCAATTCACATCTAGGCCTGAAGTCAAATCCAGCTAAATACTCGAGACTCTTCCATTCTGAAAACATGGCTCCCAATCCTGCATGTCTTCGACTTAACGCATCTGCCACTGCGTTACCTTTTCCCGGAGTATAAGCTATACCAAAATCATATGATGCCAAAAACTCTAGCCAACGTTGCTGCCGAAGATTCAAATCCTTTTGGGAGAAAAGATACTTCAACGACTTGTGATCCGTAAACAACTCGAATCGAAGTCCCAATAGATAATGCCTCCACATCTTCAGAGCAAATACAATCGCCGCTAACTCCAAATCATGAGTCGGGTAATTCCTTTCATGCGGCTTCAGTTGTCGACTGGCATACGCAACAACTTTATCCTTCTGCATCAGCACTGCTCCAAATCCAGTACCACATGCGTCGGTGTAAACCACCATCTCATCATTCCCACTAGGAATAGTCAAAACAGGAGCACTTGTCAATCGCTCTTTCAGGATTCCGAAAGCTTGCTCGCACTTAGCATCCCAACAGAACACTTGGTTCTTCTTCGTTAATCCTGTTAACGGTGCAGCTACCTTGGAGAAGTCTTTGATAAACCGTCGATAATATCCTGCTAATCTAAGAAAACTTCTCACATCTGATGCATTCTTAGGTCTAACCCAATCCTGGATTGCTGCCACCTTAGCGGGATCAACCGCATTCCATTTCCAGAAATCACATGGCCTAAGAACCTCACTTCATTCTTCCAGAAGTGACACTTCGAAAACTTAGCCTTCAGCTGATGTTTCCGTAAGATTTCCAAAACAATATGCAAGTGCGTCTTGTGCTCTTCTTCTGTTCTGGAATAAATCAGAATATCATCCACGAACACAAGTACGAACTTGTTCAACTGATCTCTGAACACTCTATTCATAAGATCCACAAAATATGCTGGCGCGTTAGTCAATCCAAACGGCATTACCAGCCACTCAAAGAAACCGGATGGTGTCCTAAAAGCAGTCTTCGGCACACTATCCTTCGCTACTCTCAACTGGTGAAATCCAGTTGCCAAATCCATCTGAGAAAACACCTTAGCTTCGTGAAGCTGATCAAACAAGTCATCTATTCTCGGCAATGGATACTTGTTCTTCTTAGTCACCTTATTCAGCTCACGATAATCGACGCACAATCTCAACGACCCATCTGCCTTGGTTGCAAACACAACTGGTGCACCCCACTCGGACACACTACGCCGAATGAATCCTTTCTGTAAAAGGTCATCAACTTGCACCCTCAACTCCTGCTGTTCCCTAGGCGCCATCCGCCTAAGAGGCATCACAACAGGTCTGGCTCCTTCAACTAGATCTATACGAAACTCGATCTCTCTATGCGGCGGCAACCCTTTGACTTCGTCAAAGACATCCTCGAATCCATTTGCGATTGGCACTAAAGACAGTCCATCCCGTGGAACAACTAGCGAATACATGAAGCTCATGAAGACGCCTTCCTCATGCTTACATCGTATCACAATCTTTCGCCCCTCCACATTCTCGACTGTCACTTCCAGCCTCTCACAATCAACCTTAGCCGCATACTTCCTAAGCCAGTCCATACCCAAAATAATTCCGAACCCCGCAAAGTTCAGAACAAAGAAATCACAAACAAAAGAGCAACCATGACTCGATACAACTAGACCACGGCATAACATACACAAACAAGACGAACCCCCAACTGGATTAGTCACAACCAATGGCCTATCAACAATATCCGGTGCCAAACTTAACCGGCCTACGAGTTCATTACAAACAAACGAATGCGACGCTCCAGTATCAAACAGAACTCTAACTGGAACACCACATAGGAAAAGAGTACCTTGAACCACCACACTCTTTCCCTTCTCTTCAGCAGTAGGAGCTTTCGAAGACGACGGAACAGCTCCTAAAGCATAAACTTGCACAATCTGCCTGTCCTTCCTTGGTTCTGGACAATTCTTCCTGAAATGCCCCGGCTTGTCACAGTTGTGACACTTCATTGGCACCTTCGGATTCTTACAATCCTTCGAGAAATGGCCCTTCTGCTGACAATTGTAGCAAGTCACCTCGCCTTTCAGCTTCTTCTGGCCATCCTTACCCTTCTGCTGCTGCTGCTTCCTCTTCTGGTTTCCACCCTGCTGTGGTTTAGATTCTCCCTTGGTAACAGCAACAACAGGTCCTTCCTTAGGAAACAGACTCTCATGCCTAAGAGCTTTCTCCACAAGCTTCTCAAATGAATCGTCCAAATGATCCACCAACTGCCTCCCAAGATAACTATCCAAGCCGGTCACAAACTTCTCATTCTTCTGATAAGCAGATTCAATATATGACCGGGCATACTTGGACAAAGCTTCAAACTCAGAAACATACTCAAGAACAGATCTTCCACCCTGCTTGAGCTCTACAAACTTCTTGAACAGAACGGACTTCTGAGCTGTAGAAATGAACTTAGCTTCAAATCTGACTTGGAATTGCTCCCAAGTAATCTCTTCTTCCGGAGTAGTGATGGTAATAGAGTTCCACCAATCGGAAGCTCTCCCCTGAAGCTGCCTTGATGCCAACTTCCTCTTAGTTGCATCATCAATTCCCAAATCACCAAAGATCCTTCTACAAGCATCTATCCACCTCTGGACCTCAATGGTAGATTCTGTTCCCAAGAAAACCTTCCCTCCAAGAGCAGTATAATCCTTGCACAACTTAGCAAAATCCACTGGTTTCGGAGCTTGGACTTGAACTCCAACATCTACTGCTGCCCCCGGAACTGGTATCCTTCTCATGATCGAAGTCATCATAGCTTCGAACATGGCTGCATAATCAGCAGTCTCTTCAGTAGCACGGCCTTCCCTAGCAGCTGGTCTCCCTCTTCGACTCATTCTCAATATCTATAAAAAGGAATGATTAGAACATCTAGAGAAACAACTGCATAAAGGACTCAAACCCTACTAAGCTACTATATTATATATAGTATTCATCCATCAAAATACAATTACGTCTCTCATACGTGGTTACGTCAGCGAGCGTTGGGTAAAATCGATTAACCAATGCTCTGATACCAAATGTGACGACCGCCCATGACCCCTGCACCGAATCTAGAGATAGAGCGCTGTAAAGTGTGCCAGGCGACCATGGACGATTGTCAAGGTAAGATCAAAACGACAGAATCTATCGTATTACTCACAGCGCATGGACAAAATACAATAGAACATATGTATAGTGAAGCTTTACAGATCAAAATGACATCATATAAAACTCCATAATAGTTGAATACAAGCATCCACATAGTCAATACATCAAGCTCACTACATATCTCTCAGAGAATACAAAACAGCGGAATATCCAGTACATATAATAAGAAGAAAATATGCAACCCTCCAGCTCGTCTTCGATATCAGCATCGTGAGGAGAGAACAGCACCTGTCACCTGCTACCTAGTCTGCCCGTCCCAAAATGGACGAACAGCCCAAGGCAATAAGAATTAAAACATAAAGCCTTGAGTCAGACAACAGTCTTAGTGAGCAGTAAAATTATCTAACAACATACCAAAAGAGCATAAAGGAAAAGGAATAGGAATACAACCCTCCCACTCCAACCTCATTCTACAGTGATAGCCCCCAGACACACACTAAGCAGAAGCAAACATAGCAGAGCATACAATTTAAAGTAAAGCTACTATCACTCGAGTCAAGGGCGATGTTTTCCAAGTACCAAGGCCTAAATCAGATAAGCACCCAGAAAATACCGCTCTTGAGTCCGAATGACGATACAACCAAACATCCATGACTCTGGCTATCACTGTTATCATTGCTTCGATATCACCGTTAATTGAATGACCGGCACATTCTTTCAGCCGTCCGTCAAGGGCTAATGGAAACCCCGGTTCTAGACATAACTCCCGCACGTCGTCGCAGCCCGTGCCTAGGACTATCGAATCTGCCCAGAGTACTCGACCATCAACAGTTGGCCGTTGGGACTATCGAATCTGCCCAAACGTACTCTTGCTTAGAGCATGCTAGAACCTTCAACAACGATGCTATCCAAGCCTCCTAGTCATCCTCCTCGACGACTATTCTCATATCCATTCATTATCCTCAACTCGAATCATATCACCGAGTTATCCACATGCTTGGAATGATCCCGTCTGGATTAGACCAAGTCTTCATCACATGATTGCCTCGCTTCATTACATCCTCGCAAAGCCTCATCTCATCATATCATCAAATCTATGCATAAGAGCTTCATCATCCCGCTACATATGCCACGAGCAGCTTTCCCAATTCAAGAGCCTTTCCCTTAGCTTTTGAATCGTCTTTGGTCTAAATCTAATCATCAATCATCTAGTTCACAACAATCAATCAAATCAAACATCAATCCAAACAATCAAGCATTCAAATATGATCTAAGTAGACAATTATAACAATAATGGCATTTTCGTAATTAAAGAGTTGAAAGTCCAATAAGCATGAAAACATGGATTATATCTCTACAAACTTGATGAATGAACTTGCATAGGTTAACATATGATAAAATGGATGTAACATCATCATGAACAATGGATCTATATGGATCTACACATAGGATGAAGAAAATGCATGGAAATCACTATTTTAACACCAAATCGAGCCAACAATCCGATATACTCCTTTGGATCCGTGTGAGAGATAATCACCACTCACCAAATCACCTAAACAAACCCAAATCAACACGCTTCAGATCTGGACAGCGAAGGATGAAGCTTAATCTATCACGAATCCGCTTCAAATGAAGAAATCTCTCTTGAAAAGATGAAGATCTTCAATCTAAGCTCTTGAATCTTCAATCTTGATCTTCGATTTGGATGGATGGAAGCACTAGATTAGAGTGGAGAAAAGAAGTGAAGAAGTGTAGAAGTCGAGCTCTCAAAATGGCAGCACTTCGTCGCTTCAAAATCCGGATTCCAAAAATGAAGAGAAACTCTCCTATTTATAGCAGAAAATACCCTAAGTCGTAACTCGGCTATCTCCTTAAGTCGCTGCCGACTTAACACTGCCGACCTACGACCTAAAGCCTTGCCATCCTACGACTTAACCAGAAGCATCTGCGACCTAACAACTGCTATCTCCTAAGTCGCTTCCGACTTACGACCTAAGCCCCCACGACTTAACAAAACCCAGCGACCTAACAAAGCCCTACAACTTACGACCTAACGAGGCTTCGACTTATCACTTAGCGACCTAACCACAGGTGCGACCTATCACTTAAGTGCTTACGCGACCTAGTCAACATAGCGCATCTGCGACCTATGACTTAACAAACTACTGGGTTACGACTTAGCTCTTAGGTCGTTCACGACCTAGGACTTAGACAAATCTGCCTAAAAATCTGAAATGACTTAAAAATGCAAAAATTCCAGATTTTTACGAACTTGTCGATCCGTAAAAATACGGGTCGTTACAATCTAACACATCCGACATGGATTCAAAGAGCTCTCTTCCATCAAAGTTCTAGCTACTCGTCTAAAGTGTGTTGTAATCAAAGTGTATTGTAAAGAGTTGTAACCGAATCATCAACAAAGAAGATAAAGTGGACGTAGGCTTAATTTCGAGCCAAACCACTATAAAACTGCTGTCTCTTTACTTTTCTGCTATCTTCTGCTTATTTCTAGTTCCCGTACCAACGGGTGGTGCTTTCACATTACTAATACTCACACCGGGGTGTTAGCGCCGATTTTTACGTTAACAGTCTTCTCGTTCAACTTACGATAATCGATACACATCCTTAACGACCCATCCGATTTCTTCACAAACACCGCAGCCACTCTCCAAGGCAAACTGCTTGGTCTAATAAAATTCTTTCCTTCTAATCCACTAGCTGCACCTTCAATTCCTTCATCTCGGTAGGTGTCATATTGCTAGGTGGTCTACTTACAACTTCTTCTCCTGGTACAAGATGTAACGACCGTGATTTTTGAATTACTGTCGAAATAAAAAATTTAAAATAGAAATTAAAATATATATATAATATTGCAATGAAAATCATTTTGCAAAGTCGGTAAATACTTCAAGTGGTGAACATTGAAAATGTACTGCATTGCCTTCTTCAACGTGAAAAGTGAGCAAGTCCTTTTCAAATCAAAGTTGAAATAATATTGCTTTGCTGTCAGCAATATTTGTAAAGTAAATGGAACACTTTACATTGCCATTCACATAAGAGGAAATTGCACTAATTTTGTATAACCAAAATGAAAAAGTGCTATCACATTCATTTTTGTAAAGCAAGATGAACCCTTTGCATTTTTCTATCATCATTTTCCCTACAAGTCGTGTCCTTTTTCTTTGCTAAAGTAGGTTTGCATTAAATGAATTTGTACCCAAAAGCATTGCATGCACACTTCTTCATTTTTGACTTGTACACTTTTGGAAGGAAGAAAGGTAGCACTACAGGGTTCATTTTAGCTTCTTTTTTTTCTTTTTTTCAAGTAGCTCAGCAAAGTTCATTAATGGCAGTGCAATAAGTTGCTTCAAATATTCCTTACTGATAACTGGTAGGAAGTAAATTAAAGGTGAGTTCAAAACTCACTTTTCTAATTTATTGGATGCTTTGTGTATATATGCTTGCGTGAAAACAGAGTATCCAGATATCTACCTTCTTTTCATTTTCTTCGCTGGCCTTATTCAACTTGATGTTGCTTGATGTTCTTCATGTTTGTCAAGTTTTAGTTTGTGTGCATGTATATATTGTGTTACACAGCACTTAATGTTGCTTCAGTATATATTATACATGCAAATGAAGCTCGGTTCGTAAGTTACAAAAGTTTAGCCATCATTTTTGTAATTTATTTTGTGGTGTCCTGGTGTTTGCAAATTCCAACTGTGTGTGTGTTATAGAATATAAAAAGAAAAATGTGGTCCAAGCCTTCATTGTTGTCGTGCCTGTTATATAGAGTAAGTGCGTTGTTTAAAAGCAATGTCACTTTTTCATTTACGTTGTGCAGGAAAGAAATTGCACACGCCACTTTTAGCATATTGGTGAGGAAGTACGTGTATATGGGTGCTAGTGTGCATGCGTGAGTGCATTTTTGCAAGCTTTACAAGTATTTTGATCAAAGATGTACGTGTATGCATGTTTTGCATACATTATATGGCCAGGTTCACAAACTATTCTTCAATTGAAAGTGTGGTTCTGAAAGATTTAGCAATGCGAACGTGTAAATGAGCAGTTCATGGAAAATAGTGTTGTCAGGTCTATTTTTTTTATAGAAAGAATTCCAGACATCAAAGGCATGTAGACAAATTAAAGTATGCGTGACTAATACTTGTTGCAACTCACTAAAAGTATATCCAGACCACCCTCTGCTTTCAAAATATACATGTGAATGCATATGTGAAAATATTAACACTGTTTTAAAACTTTTCTTTGAAAAGGTTATGGTCCAGGTTGCTTTTAATTATTCAATTGTGCACACGTATTTATGCAGAGCTAGGCTAATTTCTTTTTTATCACATTTGATGCATATCCAGGCTAGTATACAAAAGTAATGCACTGACTTCCAATTTCAAATTGTATGTGCATGTTGAATTTCACGAAAGTGTTTTAAATATCAGTGTAAAATTTGCTTTGAACCGGAGTTTTGTTTTGAAACGAATTTTATTGCCGTTATTTTTATAACGGATTTTATAACACAGTAAGTATAACAACACATCGGAATAAAGAAATGAATGATATCATATACAACTCCAATGAATACAATATCTAGAATGATATACAACAATGATATCAATATGATACAAGAATATCAGAGATAAATAATGATACAGCGGAAAACAGAAGTGATAACTCCAAATGATCCTCAAAAGAGAATGAGTCCAACAACTCCAACATCAGCTCAAACCATCTTCATGATCCACAAAGATAAGCAAGGACAGTCGTCCGTGAACTCCGAACACTGAACTAGCTCCAGATAATCTACTAAACCTGACTATCTGAAAAACCCAACTCTAGACTGCCTGTGTGGAAAATTGTGGGCACCCAGAGTTTAGGAAGGGAACAATAAACTCCAGGTCAGTCATGGGACTGGTGTGAGTAACAAAAACAGTTGGCTTTGGAAAACAAAGTAAAATTGAAATTCGCAATGTTCTTGGAAAGTGAAACTACCCATAAGACCTCCCGCCACACACACCATGCAAATGCAGAATTGGAGGAGATTTCCTCTTATGATAGTCAAACATGCTTACTACGCAAAATCATTGGATTATTATTATTAGTGCATAGTGGAAATTATTTCGAAAGTATAATATTAATCTTAGCCAGCATAGACATTCCAAACTATGCCTACTATAGCTACCATCTAAACAGTGGTGACCACCATAAGTAAATGGCAGGTTCTACAACTAAAACCGTACTGGGTTCGTATTGTTTGATTGGATTTCCAACAAATGGTCAGGCTAAGGAAATTCCTACTGCCACATGGGTACGCCTCTGGAGGGACGTCCCAAGAACATACCCGGATCTCTGCCAACACAAGGCCGGGTTACCTCTTACTAGGTAACTACTACACGAATGTGCCACCCCCCGGTCCTTTGGGACCTTTATCCGAGGGCCCTCGATAACAAAGCAACAATCACACAGTAAATGAGATTGGAGCAACCACACAGGTAAATATCTGGACTCCATACCATAATATCACCTTTTTCCAGAAGGAAATGACATACCCTAAAGGGAGCGACCCTCATAACCTTGCCGCATTTTCCTGTTTCGACCATTTCTGGGTTGTGAGGTCCGATGAGGTCTCATCCATAAAGCTACGCTTTTCACAAAGCCATGCTTTGATCAACAAATGATCAGCAACACACAGCAACACTTAGCATGCCACACTACCAAATTGGGAGTATATCACTGATAACCTTCAACTACATAACCTCTGAGCTCGTACGTCTAAGAGAAGGGTGTTAAGCTAAGAGAATAAATTCTCCGCCACCAAACAGAAATGTATTTGAAAGAAATCAGCTTTATATCTCAAAGTGTAATGTTAGACATACGACTATTCAAGTCTGTTTTGGGTTTGAACAGAACCGAAGGCACTTCGAAAGAAGCCCTTGCAAATCCGGATAATTTCTAATCACGTCCGGACTTTCCATCACAAAGGGCGCTAAAATCTCTATACCAGGGATCAGCCGATGTAGAGACAATCGATGGTAATCCTTTCATTTTCGAAAGTATCTGGTCTTCACCACCGGTCTTCAAATGTTATCCATATACGTCGTATCATTATTCGGAATGGATTATATGACATAAAGTCCTCTCCCGGCTAAACTGAATAATGAGCGTAATATTTCAAAACATATGGATATTGGGATTTCGATTAAGTCACAACTTATTACCCAAAACTTTTCTTTCAAATGGTTTAAACACATTACCATTTTAATCTTTTACATAAAAAGATTCATCTCACAAAGTTCACCCAGTTTCACAAAGATCTGTTCATAGATTTTCCAAATCAATTTCCATTTCAATTGGACTAACTTATTAAATCTTTAAATCAAAGATTTAATTGATAGCTTTCAAAACAATTCCATTTCGACCTTTTGTACAAAAGGTACACCTTTCCAATTTCAAAACAAAGTTCAACAATCTTTCACAAAGATTTATTCATAACTCGGAAACCCATTTTCATTTCAAACTTGAAATTCTTTTGACACAAATTGGAAATTCATTCCTTATATGAAAGCTTATATTATTTGAAACAATTAGTTTCCATTCTTGAAAACTAATTACAATTTACATAATTTAAAACCATTTAAGTACAAAACTTGGATTTAAAATTTAAATCTCCAAACCCATACTTTTTAGATGGTTAAAAATCCATATAAAACATATTTATAACTGGTATGGTCTTTTTAGACCATAATTCCAAAATCATTGAATTCAATTTCAAATATTGAATTCAAATTTTAAATCAAATTATTAAATATCAAGTTTTATTAAGTTATTTAAAATAACTTTTACATTTGAAACTCATTTGCAAAGCTTTCAATTCAAATTCCAAAACTATTTGGATTCACAAATTCAACCTTTGAAAATTGTCAACAATCTGTGACTTAACTGATTTCTACGTGAAATCCATATTTGTGTGTGTATAGTGTAGTCCAGAGGTTTCACACAGTAGTGAAACATCAATAAATCATCACAGATCAAAATACAGAGGTATAATTGATAAGCGGTATAAACTATAACGCATATCTTTTATTCACAGATCACATATATATAAATTACAGATAACATATTACATTCATCCTAGATAAACAAACTACAGTACAGATCACACACAAATCAGAATATATCACGCAGCATCATAGATCAAGGAATATCAACAATTTAATCATTTAGTCAGGTCCAAACATTCACAAGTAAACCTATTAATCAACTGATTGATTTAAATCAGATGTATTATTTAGGAATGAATCATTAATCTGGGTTAATTATCATAAGTTAATCACCAATTATTTCTTAATCACTTGATTAATTAATTAACCTTTAATAGATTAATTTTCCTCAAATTAATTACCTTAATCAATTTATCACATTATCCTTAAATCAATTATTGCTAAATCAATTGATTAATCAACTTTAATCATTAATTAAATATTTAATTAATAATCCTTAATTCAAAAATTAATTATTCCTTACTTAATCTCCATTTGATTAATTATATTAATAATTTACTTCCCTTAATTACTTATATCAATAAGACTAACTCCTTGATTAATTACATTAATTAATCCTTTAATTACACTGAGTCATCATCACTTAATTACTTCCCTCAAGTAATTATCCTTTAATTACTATCCATTAAGTAATTTCCCTTTTTATTACATCCAGTAATTATACATTAATTACTTCACTAAGTAATTATATTTTCCAAATTGTCAAGTGATTATTCTGAATTAATTTAAACTTAAGTAATTAACTTGAACAAATTAAATTAACTCAATTAATTACACTGAATAATTAATTCCATAATTACTGTCATTAAGTAATTATACTTAATAATTCCACAATTGATTATTATTAAATTAATCAATCTAATTTATTGTTAATATTTATCACATTAATTAATTATTCAAATAATTTTAGTTAATGACTTCATTAACTATTAAATTTCCTTAATTAATCAATCTTTAATTAATTTCTCTAAGTAATTAATCATCAATTACTTCCATTAAGTAATTATCACTCTGTGACGACCCATAAATCTTGAGATAGTCCATTTATCTTAAATAATTACAAAATCATCATTTAAGTCTTATTTAAATAACCTTTGAACAAACCCATATAATTTAACTTAAACGTTTAAGTTAATCGAAAATCCAAACCATTATTTAAGATAAATCATTTATCTTTTAAATCTTGTTTTAAAAAATCCATGAAATAAGTTCATTATTAACTTGAAACCCCAAGTTAAAATTGATTGTTTTGTATAACAATTCATCTTTAATATATTACAATATCTAAAACTTTTTATTTTCAAAACATATTATTATGGCCTAAAAACCCCGAGCCATACGAAACTTTCCCTGATCCCAGCTTTGAGTAAACTACTCGAATCACTCGAGTTAACACGTGAGGAAAACAAGTTCTTCACAGGCAAACAAATACCCAGGCTAAACACTCCAGAGTTCGTGCACGTGCACGACATCGCCGGCCGACTCCAGGCATCACTATGTCGTCGAGCACATCGACGATCACTTCCAGGTCATGCTCCGATCACTCAAACTTCGCCGTCGCCTCGAAATTTGAATTCGAGTTCAAGTTGGAAACCTGGAACAACCCAGACCCATCACAACCCAAAACCTGTCAACGCCTCGCTCTCACGGCTCCGACTACGAGAACACGTGAAACTCCGGCCACCCACTCCTCGACACTTCCTCCACCACCTCCCCAAAGTACGTCGAACTCAATCGTCTAGCGACGATGAACGAACCCACTTACACGGCCTCGTCAAAACTAGGTCACCAGATTTTGAAAGCTTCCCACCACCGCCATGATCGATTACACGCCATCACCTCATTTTTCCTAGAACCATCGTAGGCCCCTCTATCTGCAGCCAAAGCCCCGACCAACACGACTCAGTCGATCACCAGTAATTGGTCGAAATCCAATTTTTGAACAAAAACAAACTGCTCTCAAACCAGTCGCTTAAAAATCATCAAACAAGGCTCAAAAATCCTATTTTTCTATGAGAATTCGAGTTATATACCTGAATCAATATTTCGTGAGGTTCGAAATTTCCAGACTTTAAAGATTTCACTGTAAAAATTTGATTTTTCATTCTATATGCATGGATACTTCATGAAACCATTTTTAGATTATAACTCATTCTTAAACACAACTAATTTGTTTAAAAACTAAAGCCTAATATTGATTAGAAAAGAAGAAATTGAATTTTCTTTGTTGTTTTGTACTCTGAGACTAAACAGAGAAGAAAGCATTCACTGATACCTATATATACACAAAACAAATGGCAATATATACGACTTAAGTTAAATTTCTGGTTGTTACTCACCGTTGTTTTTGAGAGAATGAACAGAGTTGCTACTTGAAACAGACTTGAATTTGCAAGCTGAAACCCATTCTTGATTCTCTGGTTTGCATTGATTTGTATTGATGTTTTAAGTTGAGATTTTATTTTAAGTTTGGATGATATTTTCTTTAGTTTTACTTAGCTTCGAATGAACGAACTGAATTGGAAAGCTTGATATATAAAAGAAAGCAAGTTACAGGTGATGATGTTATTTGTACAATGTTTAGTAGGGATATTTTCTTTGTGGAGGCTGACATTAGTTGCCTTGTACAAATATACTTATCCAATTTGATTTTGTACATAAATATTTACACTAGTATCTTCTTTTGCAAGCTTCATTCACAAGTATATTTACTTGCTTCATTCTTTTACAAGTGTTCATACTTATTTTTGTTTTCTTTTGCAAGTGTACCACTTATATTTATATTTATTTATCTTCCTTGAATGTATCATATGTTCCTTTTCTTTTTACTTTGTCTTTGTAATACTACTTTATAATATAAATAGTTTCTATTTTAATTTGTTGTTAGATTTTAGTCAATGTGTTACTTATATTTTTATAGTCAATCTTTTATATATTTATTTCTATTTTAACTTAAAATTTAAACTCAATATATATAAATTCAAACTTACTCATTTATGCACATATACATATATATTCACACATATATATACAAGATTTAAATTCGAATGATTTAACACATACTTTATTTGGATTTGGAGAAACTCAAATCTGTTTACCAATTAATTTCACAATTTTTATTTAAAAATTAAATTAATTATCAATTTAAACTTATATAAAATCCAGGGTCGTTACAGTGTTGCTTTGATGAGGGTTATGACGAATAAATTTACTATTATTTTGGCTTCAATAACCGTCAGTTTTAAAGTGAATTTTCAAGCAGCTATTCCGTAACACTGATTTTGATATCTGTTTTTACGGTGTTTTGTGAAGCGCAATTTCCTCGTAGAAATTGCTACAGATGTTGCTGTTTTACTCATGTGTTTTCAAATCGTTTTAAAATAAAATTCTTTCCCAAAAATTTTACAGTTTGCGCTTTCAAAAGAATGAGGAAGCGATATAACACTTCAGCAAAATTAAGGACTATGAACCCTTACTTTTACCGATTCGCTTAATTCCGAACTTGTCCATTTGAAAACGTAAAATGTTATTTATATAAAATACACAATTTTGCACTTTCAAGGAAACGATGAAGAGATTTAAACGATTTAGCAGAAGTGCGGAGTATGGAACCACACTTTTACTATTTCGGTTAATTTCGGACTCGTTAATTGAAATATTTGCTGTTTGATGACTTTGATGATTTTGTTGGGCTTTCGAGCCACTATGCTGGACCTTTGGGTCATATGATGGACCTTCGGGTCAAATACCAGTACTAGACCTTCGGGTCATATGTTGGACCTTCGGGTCATTTGTTGGGCGCCAAAATTATGATTACAGTACTTGGTAGGCTTCGGCCATATGTTGATGCACGTGCGGCGTAGCTAAAACTCGCCATCTGTTGGGATCGATCCATCTTTTATGTTGATTTTCTAGTTATCTTATTTTGATCTCTAGATTCTGCGTATTGCTGTTTTGAATTCAATTGTGAATTTTGAAGTTGATTTTGATGATGTTTAATGGGAATTCTTCCTTTAAACTATGCTAATTACTATGTTGTATACTCTCAACCAAGACTATAATTTTGGGTATAGTCTCATCCGAGACTATAGTTTTGTGTATAGTCTCATTCGAGACCATAGTTTTGTGTATAGTCTCATCCGAGAACATAGTTTTGTGTATAGTCTCATTCGAGATTATAATTTTGCATATTGCTGTTTTGAATTCAATTGTGAATTTGAAAGTTGATTTTGAAGGAGTTTAAATTGAGATTTCTTCATTTAAACTATGGTGATTATTTATGTTGAATAATCTCATTCGAGATTATTGATTTTGATGGAATTTAAATTGAGATTTCTTTATTTGAACAATGTTGATTATCTATGTTGTAACGCCCCAGTATTTTGTACCATTCAAATCGACAATAAATCCACACATGCCGGACTTGAATGATTAAAAACAATGGATTGTAAATAAAATTTGGCAAAACTCAGCATATACAGTAAATAAAATAATTACACATCACAAACATAGAGTAATATAACAATAATGCAACGGAAAAAAAAGGATAGTAGTTCATGAAGCTACTATATATATATAACAAAGTTAAACAAGATACAACAGAAGTCTCGAATACAATAGATGTCTCAATACAATAATCAAATACAAGATCTGAATACATCACTGGAATCAACTGAATAACTGAAAGCAGGATCGATAGATAGCTGGATCTCCAAGCGAAGCTCCAACTCCAAAGGTGAGTCTCAAATGCTGTATCACTCAGTCTGACCCGAGCATAAAGCAAAACACAAAACACTCGAGTCAGGATTAACATCCTTATATTCAATAAATCCAACTCAAGTGAAATATCAACTGAAATACAAGTAACTTAAAGGATGTTTGGGATAACCATCCTCTAAGGGTCCGTTAAACTATTTACTATGTAGTAATATATGCTATATACAGTAGTGTCTAATTAGTAAAGTATAATCATATAGAAAATAGCGTTAAGGGGATGGAGAACCTTAACGCGGTCGGATCTTAAAATCATAATCGTAGTAAAGCTCGATATGGTAGGTGACATGGCACAACTAGGCAATGCCAGGGTAGATATACCAATTACGCATCCGGACTAGTGGTGACGCATAGCAGCCACTACCGCCCACCTCGAACAACACTCCCAAATCAAGGGTGGCCACCAAATCAATCACAAGTAATAGAATGGTATTGAAGAAGTGTGTCCGATAAGAGGTGCTACCTCATTGGTCCGTCAATCGCTCTTGTTTTAGCCACCTTATGCCAACTCACGGGAGTTGGGTCCACGTATATACCTTAGGATCATCGCCACCATCCTACTTCATTCTGGAAACTCCACCGCGTACACAGTTGTCAAAGTGGTTTTCGGTATCGACAGAGAGTATGTCCATATCTGATCCCGGTCTCTTTAACAACCAATCGTTATTATAACACCATGGTCATTTACAAATATATATACTTTTAGAAACAAATTTTTTTCCATTTCAAAACATATCCTTTACTTCAAAATAGTATATACTTTAAACCAAAATATTATTACTATTTCAAACCCAAATTATCCATGTATTATTTCCATTTCAAAACCCAATTCAATAATATATCATTTCCATTTCCAAAACAATTCAATAATATCTCGTTTAAATAAAACCAAATAATTTATAAAGTAAAGTATCAATAGTTTTAAATATGTAATTTAAAATTTCTTTATAAAATAAGATAGTTCTTCAAATTTCACAAATCGGTTCAAATTAACTCGAATTCCAAAAAAAAAATTAATTAAATCAAATCTCAAATCATCAGTTTCAACTCGATTCAGCTTCTAAATAAACCATTTCAAATTATCGATTTCAAATACATATCTGAACCATAAAATAAGTCATTTAAATTTTAATATATTTCAAAGCTTTAAATATTCAACATTTCAAAACTAAATTCGATAAATTTATATACATATCAGATTCACTTTACAATTATTTAGTTTTGAAATATTAACTTAATCATTTCCATAACATTTAAATACAATTTCAATTTACAAATTTAAATAAACAAAATATCCCATTTAAATATATATAAGTTTGAAATATCCATTTAAGTCACCTTGTCAAATTTCAAGTTGTAAAACACTTCTTTAAATTTCAAATTCAATACATTTCAAATCAAACTTATTTAAGTATAATTCTTAAATAAATATAATTTCAATCAATTTCAAATCATTATAAATTCTATATTTGAAAATATAGATATTAAATAAATACTTAAACATATTATTTATCAACTTTATTAAATCAACTTTAATGAATCTTTAAAATCAATATTTATCAAAACCATATATTTCTTTTCAAAACCAAAGAAATCATTTTCAAAACATTTATATATAGACCAACGGTGCCTGTATATAATTTTCTATCCTATGGTCAAGTGATACGGATATTTATCATTTCAATCCGCAATTTAAAATATATATACGGGTATATATCTTTTCAACCCGCAATCCAAAATTCAATTAATTGAAAACCGCTTGGGTTTATCATTTCAACCCATAACGATTTTCTCCTATTCTACAAGATCGTTCGGGTATGTATCATTTCAACCCATAGTGATTCTATACTAACAGGGAACTTGCAGAGTGATAACAGATATGATAATAAAATAACAATAGTAACAGGCAATATATCATCAATATAAATAACAGATAATGGTGTCAGATGTCACAGGTGAACTGATACAGATAATGACATATATATAACAATGTGAATAACTAACAGCAGCATATTTCAATTAACGTTTCAATTGAAATCAAATTTAATAAATATAAGAACGTTAATCGTGAGTGATTGCTCACCTTTCAAGGCTAGATAGATTTGACAATGGAATGAGTTACAACCCAAGCATGAATTCCAAAACGAAGCTAGATTGGCACGATTTGACGGACAAGCTGATAAATGGGAAATCGATAAGAACAAGATATATTGCATATAATTTATATTTTCTAAAATCTACATTTAACTTAAACACCAATCAAAATAAATCTATGTATATATATATACACACACATATATATTTTAACCCAATATACAGACAAACCAAAAAAAAGAAAAATCTTTATATTTAAAATTCAAACTAATGTTCATAAGAATATTAATATAAACTTGCTTTGCTAAAATAAATATACTGGCTCAAAGTAGATCACATAAACTCGCGTAATTTTTCAGTTTTAAACATATATATACCCAACATTCAACTTAAACCCATATATTAAAAATAAGATTAACCGGCTTTACATTATCCCTAACAGTCAAATAGATAAAACGAAATCCTTACATTATATTTGGATCAATCAAACACATAAATTAAAACCCAGATTTCCATACAGTATTTTAAAATCTTACATTTCTTAAAACACCTATCTTCCCCACATCAAACAGATATGTTTTGATGTAACAGGAACGACTTAAAATGTATATACATATCAAAATAACCTTATTAACTCAACTGATAATGTAAAACACTTAAAATACATTACACCTATGTCTATATATACATACAGTATACATATAACTATTCCTTAATATACAAACACTTTCTAAAAGCAAAATATAAAGAAAGAAAGAGGAGTTGGAAAATATAATTATGCAACTTCTCTGATCCTAAAATGTGTGCATAATATTGTAACATATATATGCTGAAATGAACATAATATATATAGCATATAAGTATACTTTGAAATTTAACAGCTTGGCTTTAGATAACCAAATATATATTACTGGATCACTATATATAAGTATACTTATATATAAAAGCTTTTGAATATACATATCAATAACAGAGAAGCAGTGAAACAGAATTTGAAAATACTTTGGACACATATATGCATACTAACCTTTAAACATCTATATATATACTTTTTAACGTAAATAGAATATTCCAATCATATTATATCTACTTAATATACAATTTGTGACATATATATATATACATAAATAAAAATAGACACTTATATAAACGTGTACAAACCTGTAACCCATATAAACTCACACTTGAACCAACAGATCATTTAAAACTTGCGTATACAATATATATGTATGAATATCATTATACATGTAGACAATATCAAACTCTTGTACAAAAATCTAGATATATAAATATATATATAGAACAACATATTATCCTACATAAATACACCTATATACTAATAAACACTGTAAACTTTTATATACACTCACATATATTAAATATAATACATATACTTACAAATTCCAACAGAAGAGGAGGAAGACGGGGTGGTGGCTGCTGTAAACTTTGGCCAAGCTTGGTAAACGCACGGTAGAGGAAAGAGGAGGGGAGTATATGCAGGCCGAAGTGATGGGGTTGGAGAGCGGAAGCAGTGAGGTGATGAGATGGTCGGTTTGAACACGTGAAATGGAAGATTTCCTCGGAGAGAAAACTCGCGCATGGTGGAAGAGGAGCGAACGGTGAAGTGTTGATGAGGCGATCCGAGTGGTTGCGCACGTAGACTTCAAGAGCTTGGAACGAAGATAAGCAGGAAACAAAATAAATGAAATGAAGAAGAAAGTGTTTCAGACTGTATTAATAAATCATATATTATATTAGCTCAAAATAAACAGATCAAAGAAGAAAATGAGATAATGAACCACATTAGTTTAGATGACAACCGATGAGAATATTGAAAGTTTGACGTTAATATCTGAGAATATGAAAGGTGATGACCATTGGTTACAAGGTGGATAATAAATGGTTATGGGAAGCTAAAGAGCCAAAATGTGGAACCGATATGGAAGTTGTTTTCCGTAGATTCCGCTGCTTACCGGGCTTCAAAATACCGAATTGAATATATCGCAGAGATCTACGTGACGAGACGATCAAAACGGTATACAGATATCAGTGGCACGATTGTCCGATCAAAAGTCGGTATCGGAACGAAATGCTGCTAATTTGCCAGAAATAAGATCGATGGAGCAATAGATGGCCAAATTTAATGAAACGAAAGATGACGTCTCACTCAGAAGATGATTTACAAATTTTCTATGTAAAAATATTTAGGTTTGGAAAACATTTTATTATCATCAATTTTAACCGATATAAATTGGAATAAAATTACACTAGAAAATAAACTTCCAAATTTTCTGATGAAAATTTACCAGTTGCTATGATAAAACAAACACATTCCAAATATTAAATTTTTATTTCAAAATTTTATTGTTTATAATTTCACAAAAATTCAATTAATTAAATAAATAAAACCACTGAAATTTACGGGTCGTTACACTCTCCCCCACTCAAAACTTTTCGTCCCCGAAAAGGAAGGAGGTAGGAGAATAGAAACAACCAGAAAGAAATTAGAATGAAATACAAATAAAACAATTAAATTAACCGTATAAATTTCAAATTAAACTAATTAATATTCAGCAATTTGGTTTAATTCATTTGAGTTCACTTAAGTTAAATCAATCTGTCACATACCGAAATTCGACTTTTGAAAATTCGACATCGATACTCACTTTATCGACTGCCGAGAAATCGAGTGCCGGAAACTCCAATAGTGAGGGTTTTAGAAAGAAGAAATAGAAGAAAAAGAGGTAGAAGAAAAGATAGAAGAAGAAGAGAAGAACAACAGAACAACATCAGAACAGAAAACAATATCAGAATCCCACATATCGCAGCGGAACAATATATAATAAATAAACACTAGTCTTTTAAAACAAAGAGTTATATCAGTTTATACATACATCAATCATCAGAGTCAATATACAACTCAATACAACAATGGACAGTTATATAAACTTGTCCTCATACAGAATACACAGCGGAATAAATACTATCAGATACAAATACTATGTCTCGCCATCCAGCTTATCTCCAAAGCTCCAGAATATCCAGAATATCCTGATAATCTAACTCTAGGTTGCCCGTGTGGAAATTGGTGGGCACCCAGAGTTTAGAAGGGAAACAATAAACTCCGAGTCAGTCATGGTGACTGGTGTGAGATCGTAAAACAGTTTATCTTTAAAATAAACAACAGGAAAACTTTAATGTCAATTCGCAATGCTTTTGGAAAATGAAACTACCATAAGACCTCCCACCACACACACAATGCAAACGCAGACTTGGAGGAGATTTCTTCTTATGATAGTCAAAGATGCTTACTACGCAAAAATCAAATTCTTTTTTTTATATTATTATTAGTGCATAGTGTAGAAAACATTTCGAAAGTAGAATATAAATCTTAGCCAGCATAGGTACCATTATAGTATGCTTGCTATAGCTACCATATTAAATGGCAGGTTCTACAACTAAAACCGTACAAGGCTCGTATTGTTTTCTTTGGATTTCCAACAAATGGTCAGGCTAAGGAACTTCCTATCCACGATGGGTACGTCCCTGGAATAGACGACCCGAGAACCTAACCGGATCTCTGCCAACACAAGGCCGGGTTACCTCTGCAAAAATAGGTAACTACTGACACGCGTATGTCATCCCCCGATCGTCACCGATCTTCCCGAGGATCCCCGATTCGCAACAACCACAAAGTAATAAATTTGCAGCAACCACAGAGGTTAAGTATCTGGGCTCCATACCATGATACCACCTTTATCCAGAAGGAATGACATACACTAAGGGGCGCTACTCCCTAGAACCTTGCCGCATCCTTCCTGTTTCGACCATTTCCGGGGTGTGAGGCTCGACGAAGTCTCGTCCACAAAGCTACGCTTTCTACAAAGCCATGCTTCGGGTCAAACAAAATGATCAACCTATGATCACAAAGATATAAGATCAAACAAATGATCATATCACAAATGATCGAACACTGATCATTTCACAGCAACACTCAGTATGCCACGTTACCAAATTGGGATATATCGCTGATAAATTTCAACTACATAACCTCTGAGCTCGTACGTCTCAGAGAAGGGTGTTAAGCTAAGAGAATAAATTCTCCGCCACCAACAGAAATGTATTTGAAAGAAATCAGCTTTATATCTCAAATTGTAACGTCAGACACACAATCCATACAAGTCTGTTCCGGGATCGAACAGAACCGAAGGCACTTCTCACGAAGCCCTTGCATTTCGGGATAATTTTCTAATCACGTCCGGACTTCCCGTCACTAAGGGTGATAAAACCTCTAAACCGGAGATCAGCCGATGTAGAGTAACTCGACGGTAATCCTTTTGTTTTCAAAAATATCCGGTCTTCAACACCGGTCTTCGAATGCAATTCATAACGACGTATCACATATTCAGAATGGGTTATACGATCCTGTAACGACCCCGAAATTTTAATTTATTTAAATTAATAATTAAACGAATTTTTGGATTAAATTGAGTAATTAAATAAATTTCTGAATAAAAATTGTGAAATAACTGGATTAATTGGAGCGAGTTTCCCCGACTTGAATATGAGTGAATTGGAAATCTTATATATAAGTATATATATATATTAATTTTTGATTTGAAGTGTAAATAAATGATGATGATAATATTACAGTAAAATAAATATTTAAGTTAAAATAAAAAAATAAATATATAACAACAAAATAATAAAATCTAACAATATAATGATAAAAGAACTTCATTTAAATTTCAAAGTATATGACCAAAGAAAACACACTACAAGTATAACTAGAAATGAAGATTTCACAAGTTCAAACCATGTAATCAAAACAGGTGAATTAAAAATAAAGAACATTAAGTAAAATATTTAACAAGTTTAACAAATTTGTACAATAACAGAAACAAGAAAAATAGAATACAAAGCATGAACTAAACCAATACACAATCATCTTCCAGCCACCATAACATCATAACAGCCGAGCAAAACAAAATATGCTTAAGTATGAGCACTAGACAGTCAAACATATTCAAGTTGATTAACTAAACAAAAGCAAGAAAATACAAAACAGAAAAGAAATATGAAAGCATCTATGTATAAACAAATGAAGACAAGTAGTAGGCTGCAACAAAATATCTTTCATATTGTACATAACAAATCCTCTCAGCCGAAATGAAGATAAGTAAATAAACAAAATATTAGTAAAATAGAACAAAAGAGAAGAAAGTACCCAAAGCAATAAATGCAACATGCTTCATGCATTTAATGCAAATGTCTCCAGCATGCTTTTTGTACAAAAAATATAGTGCATACTTACTTTTTATATGCATCAAATCCTCATTCCAGTTCGTTCCATTTCAAAACTGAAGAAAGAAAGAAGAAAATACTGAAACAAACTTCAATTTAAAACAACAAACTCAATTCAAAGAAAAGGAAAAAAAAAAAAGAGTGGAGCTTCAGTTTTGAGTAAGCAGTTGTCTCTGGGATGAAGTAAAGGAATATCAAACAAATAAAACAAGAAATCAAGTCCCAAGATTTAAGGTAGAGCAATCAGTTTCCAGTTTTTTTTCAAACAAAATCACTTCCAGGCATAAGCTTCTTCTCTGTTCTTCTCTGCTTCAATCTCTGGTGAGCAACCCTTCTTATTTACCTGTGAGTAAACACACAAGTTTAAAGTTGAGTTTGATAATTAGTTTATGAAATCTTATGGTCGCTTTATATTGAAAACAAGTAATTCTGTGATAATTGGTTGTTTATCTGAAAACTCTGCTGTGTGATGTTCTTCAACATCTCAAGGTCTGAACAAAGTAAAGCAGAGCATAATTTTAAATTCTTCTTCATATAAATAATTTAAACCTAAGAAACTAAGTTAATAAAGTTGTTTAACTTGATTTATTAGCCTGGAAGTTCATTTTGAAGCACAACAGTATAATATAGAAACTGTCTGTTTAAGTTATAGTTGAAGAAATCAATATGTTAAAAAAATTCAAATGTTTTAATTCGTGAATTCGATCTCATATCTGGATTTAGCACACTAAATTGGGATTTTTAATATAGAAATGATGATTTTTAAAGGGGTCTTCTAGGTGCAGTTCGAATATGAAGTAAAAATGCATTTTTCAAATTTCCATCGATTGAAACAAATTTAAATTTTAAAATTTGGTAGGAGGCAAGATTTAAGATATAGCATCCTAGGAAAAATGCTAGAATAATTTTCGAATGCATAGATTTTGGGGTCGATTCGAATATAGGGTTTGGTTCGAGTTTTATCTGGGGTCTGTTAAAATGTAAATTTCATCGCCGTGACTTGATCGAGCTTCTCGCGGTTCTGGGAGGTGGTAGGGAAGAGTATGGCCATGACGAGGACGGAGTTTCATCGCCTCCATGGGTCGGGGTTGGTCGAACGTGCGTTTTCTGGAGAGTATTCGAGCTTTTGGTTCGAGCTGTAGGTGAATTTTCGATTTCGACTTTTATTCGAAAAACTGGGTTTCGATTTCAAGTTGTGGGTCAAATCGTGGTTTGTTGGTGGTGTCGTAGGAGGTAGGATCGTCGTTGACGATCTGTGCACGTACACGTGCACTCGCGTGTATGCTTGGATTGCTGTGTTTGGAGAAGAAGGATGGTATCGGGTATAGCTCGAGAAATTTCAGGGGCGACTCGAAGCAGATAGAAATTTAGTTGGCACGGGGAATAGTTCGGGTAAAACTGGGATTTACTCGGGTTTGACTCGAGATCTTCTGGGTGCAAAATGAAACAGTTTTAAAAACTTTATACAAGTAAAGTTTTAAATGATAATTGGTAAATAATTACTTTGTGTAATTAAATTAAAACTAATTCCTTTGTATAAATGATTTGAAAGCTAATTACTTTGTGTAATTAAATTAAAAGAATAAATTATGTGATTAATTAAAAGTTTATTCATTTAATAATTGAAATATATTAATTTATGGTTAAGGAAAGAATTAAAGGTACTTAATTACTTAAAGATAATTATTTGATTAAAAGTAACTAATTAATAAATAAAGTTGATTTGAAATAATTAACGATGATTTAAACCTAAGGAAATTTCTTAAGAAAGTAATTAAAGAAGTGTTATTAGTTGAATTGTTAATTAACTAGAAATCCATTAAGTAATCAAATTTATGTGATAAATTTTGATAATTAATTAGATTAATTAATTTAGATAATTAATCGTAAATTGTTAATTACTTAATAAAAATAATTAAGGAGAATTAATTAAATGATAGTTAATCAATTTATTTATTTGAGGCTAATTTATTTATTATTAAAGATTAATTAATCTAAATAAAATTGTAATTGGTTAATGTTAATTAACAGTATTGGTGACTAATCTGATCAGATAAATAAATTTGACCTTACTTATGAATGTTTGAATTCTATTGAATGTTGAATTGTTTGATATCCCTGATTTGTGATGCTTTGTGTTACGTCCTGATTTATGTCGTGATCTGTGATTCCTGTTTCTGTGATATATTACGATGTGAATATGAAACCCCTTGGTCCGTAAAACGGTACTTGAATTTCGATGCGACAGGGAGTCGGATTCCAGTTGGTTATCCGAAACCCACATCGAATTATAATTGTGAATCTTTGTGACTGATAAATTTATTTTATCTATGAATCTGTGAATGAAGATAAGCGTTGTCGATTATACCGCTTATCGATATATTTGTGATGATTGATGTTGCACTATTGTGTGTAAAACCCCTGGACTACACCTTTACACACACAATATGGATTTCACGTGGAAATCGGTTAAGTCACAGATAATTTAAATCTGATGTTTTTAGAATTGAAATTTTAATTTCAATTGATTTTGAAATTGGAAATTTCGGTTTAAATATGAAAAGCTTTTGAAATGGAATTTCAAAGATAAAAGTTATTTTGAACAACTTAATCGAGTTTTGAAAATTTAAATAATTTGATTTAAACTTAAATTCAAGATTTGAAATTGAATTCTATGATTTGGAACTAGGGATTAAAGATGTTTATATATGGGTTAAACTATTTTAAAAGGTATTGATTTTGAAATGTGAATATAATTCAAGGGCTTTAACTCGTGCAAATATAATTGGATTTTTCTGAAACGAAAACTAATTGTTTTCATTTAATAACAGCTTTCATATAAGAAGTGAACTTCCAATTTGTGTTGAAAGGTTTTAAATTTAAAATGAAATTGAAATGTTTTGAAAGGCTATGAATAAATTGTTTTTGAAAGCTATGAATTGAATCTGTTTATTTTTGACAGATTTAAAATGATGATTTGTTTAAACCCATTGAAATGAAATTATTTTGAAAGCTATAAGTTAAATCTTTGTTTTAAAGATTTAACGAGTTAATCCAATTAAATTGGAAATTGTTTTGAAATCCATGAATGTATCTTTGTGAATGGGGTTAACTTTGGGAAATGAATCTTTTTGTTTAAAGATTTGAAAATGGTAATTTGTTTAACCATTCGAATGAAAAGTTTTGGGCTTTAAGCTGTGATTTAATTGAAATCTCAATATCCATATGTTTTTAAATATTGCGCTCATTATTCGGGTTAGCCGGGAAAAGACATTTGTGTCATATAACCCATTCCGAATAGTGATACGTCGTATATGGATAGCATTTGAAGACCGGTGATGAAGACCGGATATTTGCGAAAACGAAAGGACAACTCGTCGAATGTCTCTGCATCGACTGGCCCCGATATAGAGATTTTATCACCCTTTGTGATGGGAAGTCCGGACGGGATTGTGAATCCCGGAATTGCAAGGGCTTCGTAAGAAGTGCCTTCGGTTCTGTTCGAACCCGGAACAGACTTGTATGGATACATGTCTGACATTACACTTTGAGATATAAAGCCGATTTCTTTCAAATACATTTCTGTTGGTGGCGGAGAATTTATTCTCTTAGCTTAACACCCTTCTCTGAGACGTACGAGCTCAGAGGTTATGTAGTTGAAATTTATCAGCGATATATCCCAATTTGGTAATGTGGCATGCTGAGTGTTGCTGTGTGATGATCAGTGTTTGATTATTTGCGATATGATCATTTGTTTGATCTTATATCTTTGTGATCATAGGTTGATCATTTGTTTGACCCGAAGCATGGCTTTGTGAACAAAGCGTAGCTTTGTGGACGAGACTTCATCGAGCCTCACACCCCGGAAATGGTCAAAACAGGAAGAATGCAGCAAGGTTCTAGGGAGTAGCGCCCCTTAGTGTATGTCATTCCTTCTGGATAAAGGTGGTATCATGGTATGGAGCCCAGATACTTAACCTCTGTGGTTACTGCATTATTATTTCTATGTGGTTTGTTGCGAATCGGGGATCCTCGGGAAGATCGGTGACGATCGGGGGATGGCATACGCGTGTCAGTAGTTACCTATTTTTGCAGAGGTAACCCGGCCTTGTGTTGGCAGAGATCCGGTTAGGTTCTCGGGTCATCTATTCCAGGGACGTACCCATCGTGGAAAAGGAAGTTCCTTAGCCTGACCATTTGTTGGAAATCCAAAGAAACAATACGCGACGTGTACGGTTTTAGTTGTATTACCTGCTATGGAATGTGGCGGTAACCTGCTATTGAACATAGTAGCTATAGTAGGCATACAATAATGGTTGTATGTTGGCTAAGATTTATATTATACTTTCGAAATGTTTTCCACTATGCACTAATAATAATATCAAGTGATTTGATTTTTGCGTAGTAAGCATCTTTGACTATCATAAGAAGAAATCTCCTCCAATTCTGCGTTTGCATTGTGTGTGTGGTGGGAGGTCTTATGGTAGTTTCATTTTCAAAAAACATTGCGAATTGACTTTAAAATTCTCTGCTATTTGTTTTAAAGATAAACTGTTTTTGTTGCTCACACCAGTCCCATGACTGATCCGGAGTTTATTGTTTCTTTCCTAAACTCTGGGTGCTCATAATTTTCTACACGAGCAGTCTAGAGTTGGGTTTTTCAGATAGTCAGGTTCAGTCGATTTTCTGGAGCTAGTTCAGTCTTTGGATCAGACTGCACTTACTTATTCTTGGTGTATCGTTATTGGGAGTTCGAGCTACTACTGGAGTTTTCTCTTGAAGACTATCTTAGAGTTATTTGTTCCGCTGCTGATATTAGTTACCTATTTTTTTCTTTCCGCTGCTATTTGTTGTATCATATCTCTGATGTATATTGATATTCATTGTATCTGGATATTGTATCAGATGTTGTATATCTATATTCTTTTATTCCGCTGTGTTATTTACTTAATGTTGTTATAAGCTAATAAGAACCAGATTCGACATTTGAATCTACGGCATTTTGAGTACAAGTGGAGTACGGGTGCCGATTTTCGAAGGTCGACTTTTGGGTCTTGACAGATCCCATGGTCCTTTCCCGGCTAACCCGAATAGTGAGCGATTATTCAAAAATAAGTGTGGCATTCAAATTCATCCAATTCACAACAAATACCAATTCAAGGTAATTATTGATAGTCGGTTATTTAACTATCAATAAAGATGCGCAACATCATCAGATTCCAAATAATTTTCCAAATTATTTCATCTTCAAAAATATCTTTTACTAGATATAAATTTTCCACACTTAATCATTTGAAAACAAATTTCAAATATTCACATTTCAATTTATCTTTGAAGATAAAATCTCAAAACAGTTCATTTCATATTGGAAAAACATTTCCATACTTATTTAAAAATAAGTATTTCACAAATCTATTTATTTTCAACATTTGAAAATATTCAATATACTTAAATCAATATTAAGTATACATTTCATTCTTTAAGGAAATCATAAATTTTAACATCTATTTGAGTCAAAACGAATGTTGCGTAAAACATCGTTACGACGACTCGAAATCAATAGTATAGGGATTCGGAATTAAAATAGATATATAAATCCCAATACTATATAAAACATTTCCTTTTGGAAATCATTTACTATAACAACAGTGTTATAGTCCACCATTTCCTTATATTTCTCGAAAAACGTCTATTTCAACAATGAATGTTGAAATCTATGTATTCGATACTTAACACGTTTTAAAACATCTTTTAAAACAGTTACTTCATTTTTATAATATCGCTTTCCCAAAACCATATCCATTCTTCTTTAAAAATATATTCACTGTCCAAAATCGTGAATATACTTCACTTAACCATACTTAAATCTTTTCTACACAATTATTATTTCAATAAAAATTCGCTATCCAAAATCGCGAATATATCTTCTTTAATAATTTTATATCTTAAATTTGTCAAATTCAATCGATTTCGAATTTATAAACACTTTTTATAAATTCTATTTGTATTCATTTACAATATTAACAAAATTCCTTTAAAATTTCATCACTTTGATTTATACAAAATCAAATTTTTATAAATCTTCTATATAATGCTTTTATTTCACAATGGTCCATTTAAACCAATTAAATAAATCCTTATCGATTTATTTAAATCTTTATTCCAAATTCGTAAATCTATTTCCACAATTTAAAAATAAATCAATATTTGCTTTCACACCAATTTTCCTTATTTCAATTTAATTCATTTTCCAATTCTTCACTTTAACCCCAAAATCAGATTCCAAATTAATTTCTAATTCTACTTCAATACCAAATCAATTTCAATCTTCATTTCTAAATAAATTTCCCATCCCAACTCATTTTATATTGACTTTCAAAATTCATTTCAATTTGCCAATTAAATTTATAGTTGGACTTCCAACTTATTTCCTTTTAAATAAATTTCCCTTAAAGAAAATAAATCTCTTTATCTTTTTCAAACTATTTAGAAATCCAAATTTTAATTAAATTCTTCAATTTAAAATCACTATTATACGAAATTCATTTACCTAACATTTTCACTTGATCCTGGAATTAATTCAATAAGATTTTAAAAATCAACCTTTATTCTTTTAAATTCTTTTCTTCAAATTTATTAAATTTCTAAAATTAATCCACTTAGAAATTTCTATTTTGATTTCAAAAATTCAATTTCGTTTATTTTTGGAATCCAATGATGTCAAAACATCCATTCAGCTAAATTTTAGCTTTCAACAATTTCCAGGCATCAATATGATCAATATAATCATTCACAGATTATCACATCACAGTAGAAATAAATTCAATCAATGTGAGGGGTCCAGTTGGATCCCTCCAACCTGTTTCCCTGCATCCAAAGACGTCAGCACAATACCAATTCCGCTCCAGTACGGAATTATCGCGGTATATGGGTTTTATAAAAATCCGCTTACTAACGGCGCAATAGGGTCTCATCCGCTATACGAGGCGGGAAATCATCAATCCAATATATACATATGCCAATATGTATATATTGATATATATATAGATATATCCTACTATATCTAATATCACATCCACATAGCAATCAAATCCATAACAGAAAATTCCACTTTTCAAATTTTGAGTGAGAAGATCTCACCTTTGCTTTTTATTTGCAATCCCATTTTCCATTTCGACTTGTTTTCTCGATTTATAGACCTTGTATAAACAATTATAAATTTTCGTTAATATTCGAAATAATTCGAACAATTAAATTTCTAACTTGATATGTTTTAATTATACAATGACCTCATTTTTAACCCAGTTTCCTTTAAATAAATTTAATTAACTATAAATTTAGCTTTAACTAAAAATTTTCTTTTTAGTAACTAAAATAGATAAAACAAATTTATTATCGTAAACTATTGTTTATAACAACTTAACAAATAAATTTAAAATTTATATTTCTTTTTATATAAACAAAATAAGATTTCCTTTTTATTTCTCTTTTAAATAAATCTAATTAACCAAAAACTATATTTTAAACTAATACTTTTAAATTCTAAACCAATTTCTCTTTTAAAAAAAATTTTTTTTTTTTCACTAATTATTTTACTGTAAACTAATATCTTTAAATCAATTTCTCCTTAATATCTAAAATAATTTGGATAAGCTAGTTACACATTTTTTTCTTTTTTTCTACCAAATCCATCATTTTTAATTTCAACTAATGACTTAATAAATTAGTTAAAAATCAAATTTCCTTTAAATAATTTAAATCAATTTTAATCAGTCAACGATTTTATTTCAAACTAATATTTTTAAATTTTCACTTCATATTTTTTTTTTCCCAAAAGATTAAACAAAAATAAGTCCAGTGATTACCTCACTGCCAGACGAGATCGCGACCACCACAATTCGTCGAAGTCGTCGCGAGACCATCGCTACTACGTTGACCCAAAGCCCTAGCTGCTCCACGCGATTCTGCCTTCCTCGAGCTCGCGAATTCGCCGCCATCGCGACCTTGTTCGCGACGTCGCCTTCCACTTCGAGATGCTCGAGATTGCCATCGCAGCTCCCTTAACTCGCACGCGAGTTTCCCCCAGTCACAAAATCGACGAGCCTCCTCCCCTTGCCTCGCGCCTCACATCGCGATGAAGTCGTGAATCCAACGACGTTGAAATCGCCTGCCGCTCCTCGTCGAGCCAAGCTCGAATTATTGATACCCCAGGCTTCGGCCATTGTATTTTTTTTTTCTCTTCTTTTTTTTTTTTATAAAAGGGGACGACTGATTCGATTTCAAATGGGAATGTTCGACCATTGTTTTATCTTTTGAAACTGCTGTTGTGTTTTGAACGAAAACGAAAGGATTTCGTTTATATTTTTTTTCCTTCTTCTTTGATTTGAACTGACGAAGATGTACGCGGCCATTGCTTTGATTTGCACGAGAAGTTATTTGCCTTAAATTTGAACGAAAGAGGATATTTTAAAATCGAGGGAGGTGTGGGTTGCGTGATGGCTGCACGATCTTTTCGTGATGCTCGGCGTAATTTAAGGAAGATAACGTGGTGCTGATATTGACAAACTTTAATTTAAAATTAAAATTTTAATTTTAATTCGATTTAAGCTTAACGCGTTTACTCTCCGTACGGTTACGTATTAGCTCCGAAAGATACGAAAATTGAAATCCGGTAATAATTCAATATTACGGACCCAATGGAACTGGTTTCGTCGAATTCCGAGACTGTTTGAAAAATGACTATTTTTAAATATCGGTTAAACGATATAAATTTCAAAACTGATCAAATCAATTCGAAATTAGATTCTGAAGCTTCTGTTATCTTCAGTAATATCAATACGAATTTTAAAAGCTTTCGAAATATTTTTCTTCAGCTTAAAAATGAAGATTCAAATTTTTATTCAGTTTCAATAGATTAAATTTTATAATTAAATCGCAAATTTTCAAAATTATGTCGGGGATTCAAATTAAATTATCGTTCAAATATTTAAAATTAATTAAATATTTTCAATTTAATTCGGTCAAAATCCTGGGTCGTTACAGACTTCCCCCCTTAAAAGAATTTCGTCCTCGAAATTACAAGTTAGGAAAAAAGGTCCTTAACTCGTCTACTATTTTTCAACATTCAATAGTTTTATCGATTTATCAAAACAAATCTTTCTACTAAAGATTCGTTATCAATTCAACTAAATTTCTAACTTCAATCATAAGTTTCAAACAACTTTGTTTAACTTCTAAATTCAAATTCGAGTTTAAATTCAAATTTTAACTTCAAAATTTTCTCAAAAATTTTCTAACACCCGAAATTTCCGAAAAATTTCGCTAGCGTCTCCTTTGCGCGGCTAATACGGCACTACTACAAAACATCCCTACGGACTCTCAGATTTCAAAAAGAAAAAGAAAAAGCCAAGCGGCTAGACAAGAAATCATCAAAAACTCATATTATAATTCAAATACTTACCTTTTTCGAGCAATTCAAATTTATCTTCGAAATTAAATTCCAATTCCTTTATACCTGTATATCCTACTAGCCATAATATCTAGTTACAACATTCAAACTATTTTGCAAATTTGATTACAAAATTTTCAATATAAACTACTTATATCATCTTTACTTCACTATTGAAGTTATATATCTATTTTCATTCAATTTTTACAGTTCACATTCATTTGAATTCAATTCACAATTCCAATCTAATTTGGATTCGATTTATCTCCTGAATATTGAATTTTATCAGCTTTCATTCATAATTGATTATTTTTAGATTAGTTTCAATTACTAATTCATTTCTAATTCTAATCCACTTACAAATTCAAATCTGTTTTCAACATTCAGTTTCAATTCCATTTGAATTCAACTTACATTCATGTACTTGCAATTGTAAATTGATTCATTCATTCACAATTTTTATTTCTATAATTCAATACACAATTCCAGAGTCTTTTCAACTTTTTCAAAACCATTTTTGAAAACAAATCAAATTTATCTTTTGAATTTCCAAAACAAAATCCAATTTTCCGAACAACTTCCATTTAAAACAATTTGGCAGCAATTCCTCTTTTGGAAACCCGAAAATGAACACCAACGATGCCGCGGTCATCATCGAAGTTATTTTCCAGCGACCGAAAAGAGTTTAGAGCTTTCATCCCTTCAGAACATTTTTCAAAACCTTTGAAAATCACTTTCAAATCAAAAATAATTTAAACTTTCCAAATCTCCAAAAAATTTCAAATTCTTTTCAAAACATTTCCAAAAACTTCTCTAGAATTCCGTTTCAAATTACAAATCACATTTATAATTTATATTCTTAAATTTCGTTTGTATGTGAATTTATTTCTTAATTTTGGAGTTACGATTTCAATTTTCTTATTCAATTTCAATATAACAATGATAATATTTCAATGTTATTACTTTCCTAACAACCAAACATCCATATACTATGATAATTCATAGAAAATCATTTCGTTTCTATACAAAAATAGTTTTGGGCAAAATTATTTCATTCACCCTATTTTAAAACAATACTATGTTGTCTTGCCTCGTTTAAGTGTTTAGAAATCCCTATCGATAATATGGCGTCCCACATACCGACCAAAATTCATAAACATCTCAACGGATAAGCAAACACAATATAAAACATTTTTATATTCACTAACAAATACGCGCTCGTATCTATTATTAAACTCAACTCATTCTAGAGTACTACTGACTCTATCTCTAATGAGTAACACCCAACAGAGCAGGGTTGTCGCTTAACCATATGCTCTGATACCACGCTGTCACATACCGAAATTTTCGACTTTCGAAAATTCGACATCGATACTCACTTTATCGACTGCCGAGAAATCGAGTGCCGGAAACTCCAATAGTGAGGGTTTTAGAAAGAAGAAATAGAAGAAAAAGAGGTAGAAGAAAAGATAGAAGAAGAAGAGAAGAACAACAGAACAACATCAGAACAGAAAACAATATCAGAATCCCACATATCGTGGCGGAACAATATATAATAAATAAACACTAGTCTTTTAAAACAAAGAGTTATATCAGTTTATACATACATCAATCATCAGAGTCAATATACAACTCAATACAACAATGGACAGTTATATAACCTTGTCCTCATACAGAATACACAGCGGAATAAATACTATCAGATACAAATACTACGTCTCGCCATCCAGCTTATCTCCAAAGCTCCAGAATATCCAGAATATCCTGATAATCTAACTCTAGGCTGCCCGTGTGGAAATTGGTGGGCACCCAGAGTTTAGAAGGGAAACAATAAACTCCGAGTCAGTCATGGTGACTGGTGTGAGATCGTAAAACAGTTTATCTTTAAAATAAACAACAGGAAAACTTTAATGTCAATTCGCAATGCTTTTGGAAAATGAAACTACCATAAGACCTCCCACCACACACACAATGCAAACGCAGACTTGGAGGAGATTTCTTCTTATGATAGTCAAAGATGCTTACTACGCAAAAATCAAATTCTTTTTTTTATATTATTATTAGTGCATAGTGTAGAAAACATTTCGAAAGTAGAATATAAATCTTAGCCAGCATAGGTACCATTATAGTATGCTTGCTATAGCTACCATATTAAATGGCAGGTTCTACAACTAAAACCGTACAAGGCTCGTATTGTTTTCTTTGGATTTCCAACAAATGGTCAGGCTAAGGAACTTCCTATCCACGATGGGTACGTCCCTGGAATAGACGACCCGAGAACCTAACCGGATCTCTGCCAACACAAGGCCGGGTTACCTCTGCAAAAATAGGTAACTACTGACACGCGTATGCCATCCCCCGATCGTCACCGATCTTCCCGAGGATCCCCGATTCGCAACAACCACAAAGTAATAAATTTGCAGCAACCACAGAGGTTAAGTATCTGGGCTCCATACCATGATACCACCTTTATCCAGAAGGAATGACATACACTAAGGGGCGCTACTCCCTAGAACCTTGCCGCATCCTTCCTGTTTCGACCATTTCCGGGGTGTGAGGCTCGACGAAGTCTCGTCCACAAAGCTACGCTTTCTACAAAGCCATGCTTCGGGTCAAACAAAATGATCAACCTATGATCACAAAGATATAAGATCAAACAAATGATCATATCACAAATGATCAAACACTGATCATTTCACAGCAACACTCAGTATGCCACGTTACCAAATTGGGATATATCGCTGATAAATTTCAACTACATAACCTCTGAGCTCGTACGTCTCAGAGAAGGGTGTTAAGCTAAGAGAATAAATTCTCCGCCACCAACAGAAATGTATTTGAAAGAAATCAGCTTTATATCTCAAATTGTAACGTCAGACACACAATCCATACAAGTCTGTTCCGGGATCGAACAGAACCGAAGGCACTTCTCACGAAGCCCTTGCATTTCCGGATAATTTTCTAATCACGTCCGGACTTCCCGTCACTAAGGGTGATAAAACCTCTAAACCGGAGATCAGCCGATGTAGAGTAACTCGACGGTAATCCTTTTGTTTTCAAAAATATCCGGTCTTCAACACCGGTCTTCGAATGCAATTCATAACGACGTATCACATATTCAGAATGGGTTATACGATCCCATGGTCCTTTCCCGGCTAACCCGAATAGTGAGCGATTATTCAAAAATAAGTGTGGCATTCAAATTCATCCAATTCACAACAAATACCAATTCAAGGTAATTATTGATAGTCGGTTATTTAACTATCAATAAAGATGCGCAACATCATCAGATTCCAAATAATTTTCCAAATTATTTCATCTTCAAAAATATCTTTTACTAGATATAAATTTTCCACACTTAATCATTTGAAAACAAATTTCAAATATTCACATTTCAATTTATCTTTGAAGATAAAATCTCAAAACAGTTCATTTCATATTGGAAAAACATTTCCATACTTATTTAAAAATAAGTATTTCACAAATCTATTTATTTTCAACATTTGAAAATATTCAATATACTTAAATCAATATTAAGTATACATTTCATTCTTTAAGGAAATCATAAATTTTAACATCTATTTGAGTCAAAACGAATGTTGCGTAAAACATCGTTACGACGACTCGAAATCAATAGTATAGGGATTCAGAATTAAAATAGATATATAAATCCCAATACTATATAAAACATTTCCTTTTGGAAATCATTTACTATAACAACAGTGTTATAGTCCACCATTTCCTTATATTTCTCGAAAAACGTCTATTTCAACAATGAATGTTGAAATCTATGTATTCGATACTTAACACGTTTTAAAACATCTTTTAAAACAGTTACTTCATTTTTATAATATCGCTTTCCCAAAACCATATCCATTCTTCTTTAAAAATATATTCACTGTCCAAAATCGTGAATATACTTCACTTAACCATATTTAAATCTTTTCTACACATTTATTATTTCAATAAAAATTCGCTATCCAAAATCGCGAATATATCTTCTTTAATAATTTTCTATCTTAAATTTGTCAAATTCAATCGATTTCGAATTTATAAACACTTTTTATAAATTCTATTTGTATTCATTTACAATATTAACAAAATTCCTTTAAAATTTCATCACTTTGATTTATACAAAATCAAATTTTTATAAATCTTCTATATAATGCTTTTATTTCACAATGGTCCATTTAAACCAATTAAATAAATCCTTATCGATTTATTTAAATCTTTATTCCAAATTCGTAAATCTATTTCCACAATTTAAAAATAAATCAATATTTGCTTTCACACCAATTTTCCTTATTTCAATTTAATTCATTTTCCAATTCTTCACTTTAACCCCAAAATCAGATTCCAAATTAATTTCTAATTCTACTTCAATACCAAATCAATTTCAATCTTCATTTCTAAATAAATTTCCCATCCCAACTCATTTTATATTGACTTTCAAAATTCATTTCAATTTGCCAATTAAATTTATAGTTGGACTTCCAACTTATTTCCTTTTAAATAAATTTCCCTTAAAGAAAATAAATCTCTTTATCTTTTTCAAACTATTTATAAATCCAAATTTTAATTAAATTCTTCAATTTAAAATCACTATTATACGAAATTCATTTACCTAACATTTTCACTTGATCCTGGAATTAATTCAATAAGATTTTAAAAATCAACCTTTATTCTTTTAAATTCTTTTCTTCAAATTTATTAAATTTCTAAAATTAATCCACTTAGAAATTTCTATTTTGATTTCAAAAATTCAATTTCGTTTATTTTTGGAATCCAATGATGTCAAAACATCCATTCAGCTAAATTTTAGCTTTCAACAATTTCCAGGCATCAATATGATCAATATAATCATTCACAGATTATCACATCACAGTAGAAATAAATTCAATCAATGTGAGGGGTCCAGTTGGATCCCTCCAACCTGTTTCCCTGCATCCAAAGACGTCAGCACAATACCAATTCCGCTCCAGTACGGAATTATCGCGGTATATGGGTTTTATAAAAATCCGCTTACTAACGGCGCAATAGGGTCTCATCCGCTATACGAGGCGGGAAATCATCAATCCAATATATACATATGCCAATATGTATATATTGATATATATATATAGATATATCCTACTATATCTAATATCACATCCACATAGCAATCAAATCCATAACAGAAAATTCCACTTTTCAAATTTTGAGTGAGAAGATCTCACCTTTGCTTTTTATTTGCAATCCCATTTTCCATTTCGACTTGTTTTCTCGATTTATAGACCTTGTATAAACAATTATAAATTTTCGTTAATATTCGAAATAATTCGAACAATTAAATTTCTAACTTGATATGTTTTAATTATACAATGACCTCATTTTTAACCCAGTTTCCTTTAAATAAATTTAATTAACTATAAATTTAGCTTTAACTAAAAAATTTCTTTTTAGTAACTAAAATAGATAAAACAAATTTATTATCGTAAACTATTGTTTATAACAACTTAACAAATAAATTTAAAATTTATATTTCTTTTTATATAAACAAAATAAGATTTCCTTTTTATTTCTCTTTTAAATAAATCTAATTAACCAAAAACTATATTTTAAACTAATACTTTTAAATTCTAAACCAATTTCTCTTTTAAAATTTTTTTTTTTTTTCACTAATTATTTTACTGTAAACTAATATCTTTAAATCAATTTCTCCTTAATATCTAAAATAATTTGGATAAGCTAGTTACACATTTTTTTCTTTTTTTCTACCAAATCCATCATTTTTAATTTCAACTAATGACTTAATAAATTAGTTAAAAATCAAATTTCCTTTAAATAATTTAAATCAATTTTAATCAGTCAACGATTTTATTTCAAACTAATATTTTTAAATTTTCACTACATATTTTTTTTTCCCAAAAGATTAAACAAAAATAAGTCCAGTGATTACCTCACTGCCAGACGAGATCGCGACCACCACAATTCGTCGAAGTCGCCGCGAGACCATCGCTACTACGTTGACCCAAAGCCCTAGCTGCTCCACGCGATTCTGCCTTCCTCGAGCTCGCGAATTCGCCGCCATCGCGACCTTGTTCGCGACGTCGCCTTCCACTTCGAGATGCTCGAGATTGCCATCGCAGCTCCCTTAACTCGCATGCGAGTTTCCCCCAGTCACAAAATCGACGAGCCTCCTCCCCTTGCCTCGCGCCTCACATCGCGATGAAGTCGTGAATCCAACGACGTTGAAATCGCCTTCCGCTCCTCGTCGAGCCAAGCTCGAATGATTGATACCCTAGGCTTCGGCCATTGTATTTTTTTTTTCTCTTCTTTTTTTTTTATAAAAGGGGACGACTGATTCGATTTCAATGGGAATGTTCGACGATTGTTTTATCTTTTGAAACTGCTGTTGTGTTTTGAACGGAAACGAAAGGATTTCGTTTATATTTTTTTTTCCTTCTTCTTTGATTTGAACTGACGAAGATGTACGCGGCCATTGCTTTGATTTGCACGAGAAGTTATTTGCCTTAAATTTGAACGAAAGAGGATATTTTAAAATCGAGGGAGGTGTGGGTTGCGTGATGGCTGCACGATCTTTTCGTGATGCTCGGCGTAATTTAAGGAAGATAACGTGGTGCTGATATTGACAAACTTTAATTTAAAATTAAAATTTTAATTTTAATTCGATTTAAGCTTAACGCGTTTACTCTCCGTACGGTTACGTATTAGCTCCGAAAGATACGAAAATTGAAATCCGGTAATAATTCAATATTACGGACCCAATGGAACTGGTTTCGTCGAATTCCGAGACTGTTTGAAAAATGACTATTTTTAAATATCGGTTAAACGATATAAATTTCAAAACTGATCAAATCAATTCGAAATTAGATTCTGAAGCTTCTGTTATCTTCTGTAATATCAATACGAATTTGAAAAGCTTTCGAAATATTTTTCTTCAGCTTAAAAATGAAGATTCAAATTTTTATTCAGTTTCAATAGATTAAATTTTATAATTAAATCGCAAATTTTCAAAATTATATCGGGGATTCAAATTAAATTATCGTTCAAATATTTAAAATTAATTAAATATTTTCAATTTAATTCGGTCAAAATCCTGGGTCGTTACACAATCTATCTATTCTAAATTCATTATCTTATTATCTAGTCATTCTCAATTAACAATTTCTAAATCAATCAATTTGTATAATCATTTATTATCCTCATATTTTATTCAACAAATTTAATTCTTTTATTCTAAATTATTATTAACTTTATTCCACTTAATATATCTAATCACATATATTTAAACCATATGAATTAATTTAAACCATATAAGTTTCAATTTAAATTAATTTATATTCAATACTTGACTTTAAATTCAAGGTATTTCCATAGGTTAATCTAATTTCAATTTATTAATTCCTGCAAAGCAAATTTTATTTGTCTCATCTATTATTCAATTAAATTATCATTCTATTTCTCTCTACTAACATCTTTATAATAAAATTTAAGTATATAACATTTATTATAACCACTCAAATTTTACTTATAAATTTCTTTATATTGTATATTATCCAATTACATTTTTTTTACTTCTGAAAATTTTAGGTAAGTTATGTTGAGATGTAATTGTGTATTATACAAATAAAATTTTCCAATTTAACTATTCCAATTTAAATATTTATTCAAGAATTTAAGATTTAAATTTCCGATTTCAGTTTAAACCATTTAGATATAAGTATATATATACTACATATATCAAATTAAATCCATGATCATATACCAATATATATATTATAAATCAAGTCATACTTCAGCAATTCAAATCAAATTTTTTTTTCAAAACAAAAATGTAGCAAAACTACAGAATGGTCTCTCCACTTCGAAACTCGAAAATGAATGTCGATGATGCGGCCGTCATCACCGAAATTATTTTCCAGCGACAAAGAGAAGAGCACTGATTTAAACATTTAAAATTCTTTGAAAACCATTTTATTCGAAATTACTTTAAATAATATACATTTTAAGACTTTAAAACAAAGTTTGAAATCACCAGAAATTTAATTCTTAAATTCTCAATTTAAATTCATTTCAATTCCAAATAAATTTATAAACAATAGTCATTTTGCAATAGTCAATGACTTACAAAACAATAAAATGATAATCGAATATTATCATTTTCAACAACCAAATTATTTAACTTTTAATTCCAAAAAAATTTTCTTATATATTTATAATATAATCATACAAATTTATTTCATTTATCAAATTTGAAAATTATATTGTGTCAGTTTGCTATGTTCAAGTGTTTTGGGATTCCTATCGATAGCGTTGATCAGACGAATCGATCGAAAATCCAAATCAACATCAATAACTCAAACACAACACTATAAACATAAACTGTTTTATATTAATTATAAATACACTCCCTCACACGATGATTCCAGAATTGGATTCCAACAAAAGGATAGATATCCAAATATAGAGGGACTCTAATCAAAGAGAATTCTAATCTAAAATAGATAGGCTCGAAACGAAGGTTAGATGATTGCATTTCAAACAGGAAGATGGATAAAGTTGTATAAATCGCGGGCAACCTTAACCGGGTCAACCGTGACTTCATAGATAAGATCGATGTAGAATTCTGAAGCAAATCGACATTCGATTACTAGAGGTAGAATTCTGGTATAGCATAAGATAGCAGCATCGTAAACCGAGCATACAGAAATCTCCGGTGAATCAATATCGATTGTAAAGGAGTTTCACCCCTATACAATTTATTCAAAGATTGGTGAGACCGCCGATTTATTATAAAGATCCTTCGAAGTGGAGTTATGGGATGCTCCAGAATTAAGGAGACACGAATAGGGGAGACAAAAATGAACTTTGGAACCGAAGGGAACGTTCCAGAATTCAAAGAAACCGAGTCAAAGAAGAAGGAATTCAAGCCCGAACGAAAGTGATTCTGTAATTGAATTTTACTTTATATGCTGAGTTTTGCCTAAAACCTGGCTCCGATACCACATGTAACGCCCCAGTATTTTGTACCATTCAAATCGACAATAAATCCACACATGCCGGACTTGAATGATTCAAAAAAATGGATTGTAAATAAAATTTGGCAAAACTCAGCATATACAGTAAATAAAATAACTACAGATCACAGACACAGAGTAATATAACAATAATGCAGCGGAAAAAAAAGGATAGTAGTTCATGAAGCTACTATATATATATAACAAAGTTAAACAAGATACAACAGAAGTCTCGAATACAATAGATGTCTCAATACAATAATCAAATACAAGATCTGAATACATCACTGGAATCAACTGAATAACTGAAAGCAGGATCGATAGATAGCTGGATCTCCAAGCGAAGCTCCAACTCCAAAGGTGAGTCTCAAATGTTGTATCACTCAGTCTGACCCGAGCGTAAAGCAAAACACAAAACACTCGAGTCAGGATTAACATCCTTATATTCAATAAATCCAACTCAAGTGAAATATCAACTGAAATACAATTAACTTAAAGGATGTTTGGGATAACCATCCTCTAAGGGTCCGTTAAACTATTTACTATATAGTAATATATGCTATATACAGTAGTGTCTAATTAGTAAAGTATAATCATATAGAAAATAGCGTTAAGGGGATGGAGAACCTTAACGCGGTCGGATCTTAAAATCATAATCGTAGTAAAGCTCGATATGGTAGGTGACACGGCACAACTAGGCAATGCCAGGGTAGATATACCAATTACGCATCCGGACTAGTGGTGACGCATAGCAGCCACTACCGCCCACCTCGAACAACACTCCCAAATCAAGGGTGGCCACCAAATCAATCACAAGTAATAGAATGGTATCGAAGAAGTGTGTCCGATAAGAGGTGCTACCTCATTGGTCCGTCAATCGCTCCTGTTTTAGCCACCTTATGCCAACTCATGGGAGTTGGGTCCACGTATATACCTTAGGATCGTCACCACCATCCTACTTCATTCTGGAAACTCCACCGCGTACACAGTTGTCAAAGTGGTTTTCGGTATCGACAGAGAGTATGTCCATATCCGATCCCGGTCTGTCACATACCGAAATTTTCGACTTTCGAAAATTCGACATCGATACTCACTTTATCGACTGCCGAGAAATCGAGTGCCGGAAACTCCAATAGTGAGGGTTTTAAAAAGAAGAAAAAGGTAGAAGAAGAAGAAAACAGAAGAAGAAAGAAGAGAAGAACAACAGAACAACATCAGAACAGAAAACAATATCAGAATCTCACATATCGCAGCGGAACAATATATAATAGATAAATGAATAATCTTTAAAACAAAGGACTATATCATTTTATACATACATCAATCATCAAAGTCAATATACAACAATAGACAGTTATATAAACTTGTCCTCATACAGAATACACAGCGGAATAAATAATATCAGATACAAATACTACGTCTCGTCCTCCAGCTTATCTCCAAAGCTCTAGAATATCCTGATAACATAACTCTAGGCTGCCCGTGTGGAGATTTTTGGGCACCCAGAGTTTAGAAGGGAACAATAAACTCCGAGTCAGTCATGGTGACTGGTGTGAGATCGTAAAACAGTTATTTTTCACAAAGAAAATAAAACAAATTCGCAATGCTTTTGGAAAATGAAACTACCATAAGACCTCCTGCCACACACACAATGCAAACGCAGAATTGGAGGAGATTTCTTCTTATGATAGTTAAAGATGCTTACTACGCAAAATCAAATCATTTTTGATATTATTATTAGTGCATAGTGTAGAAAACATTTCGAAAGTACAATATAAATCTTAGCCAGCATACGTACCATTATAGTATGCTTGCTATAGCTGCCATATTAGATGGCAGGTTCTACAACTAAAACCGTACAAGTCACGTATTGGAGTTTGGATTTCCAACAAATAGTCAGGCTAAGAAACTTCCTATCCACGATGGGTACGTCCCTGGAATAGACGACCCAAGAAATAACCTAACATTACGGTTAGATCTCTGCCAACACAAGGTCGGGTTACCTCTGCAAAAGTAGGTAACTACTGACACGCGTATGTCATCCCCCGATCGTAACCGATCATCCCGAGGATCCCCGATTTCCAACAACCACAAAGAAATAAATTTGCAGCAACCACATAGGTTAAGTATCTGGGCTCCATACCATGATACCACCTCTATCCAGAAGGAATGACATACACTAAGGGGCGCTACTCCCTAGAACCTTGCCGTATCCTTCCTGTTTCGACCATTTCCGGGGTGTGAGGCTCGACGAAGTCTCGTCCACAAAGCTACACTTTCTACAAAGCCCTGCTTCGGGTCAAACAAATGATCAACCTATGATCACAAAGATATAAGATCAAACAAATGATCATATCGCAAATGATCAAACATTGATCATTTCACAGCAACACTTAGTATGCCACGTTACCAAATTGGGAATATATCGCTGATAAATTTCAACTACATAACCTCTGAGCTCGTACGTCTCAGAGAAGGGTGTTAAGCTAAGAGAATAAATTCTCCGCCACTAACAGATATGTATTTGAAAGAAATCAGCTTTATATCTCAAATTGTAACGTCAGACACACAATCCATACAAGTCTGTTCCGGGATCGAACAGAACCGAAGGCACTTCTCACGAAGCCCTTGCATATCTGGATAAATTTCTAATCACGTCCGGACTTCCCGTCACTAAGGGTGATAAAACCTCTAAATCGGAGATCAGCCGATGTAGAGTAACTCGACGGTAATCCTTCCGTTTTCAAAAATATCCGGTCTTCAACACCGGTCTTCGAATGCAATTCATAACGACGTATCACATATTCGGAATGGGTTATACGACCCCATGGTCCTTTCCCGGCTAACCCGAATAGTGAGCGATTTTTTTAAAAACAAGTGTGTCATTCAAATTCATCCAATTCACAACAAATACCCATTCAAGGTAATTATTGATAGTCGGTTATTTAACTATCAATAAAGATGCGCAACATCATCAGATTCCAAATAATTTTCCCAAATTATTTATTTTCCAAAAATATCTTTACTAGATATATAATTTCCACACTTAACCATTTGAAAAAAAAATTCAAATCAATTTCCACATTTCATTTTATCTTTGAAGATAAAATCTCAAAACAGTTCATTTCATATTGGAAAAGCATTTCCATACTTATTTAAAAATAAGTATTTCACAAATCTATTTATTTTCAACATTTGAAAATATTCAATATACTTAAATCAAATTTAAGTATAAATTCATTCTTTCAAGAAATCATTAATTTTAACATCTATTTGAGTCAAAACGAATGTTGCGTAAAACATCGTTACGACGACTCGAAATCACTAGTATAGGGATTCAAAATTTAAGATAGATATATATATAAATCCCAATACTATATAAAACATTTCCTTTCGGAAATCATTTACTATAACAACAGTGTTATAGTCCACCATTTCCTTATTTTTCGAAAACGTCTATTTCAACAATAAAAATGTTGAAATCTATGATTTCGATATTTAATATATTTTAAAACATCTTTCAAAATAATTAACTTCATTTCAAATATCACTCTCCCAAAACCATATTCATTTTCCTTAAAAATATATTCACTGTCCAAAATCGTGAATATACTTCACTAACCAATTTTCAATAATCTCTACACATTTTATTTCAAGAATTGTCCACTGTCCAAAATCGTGGATAAAATTCCCTTAATAACCTTCTATATCAAATTCCTCAATTTTGATTGATTTTGAATTTATAAAACAACGTTTATAAATTCTACTTCTATTTTCTAACAACTTCGATTTACTAAATCTCCTTTTATCTACAAATTCGATCAATATTCCATTTAAAGGCAAAAATCCAATTTATAAGTTAATTTCTTATAAATCTTTCATTCTACAGTTTCATCCATTTTATAACTTCACAATTTATAAATCTATAAATTTCATTCACTTACGGATTCCATAATATTTCATTTTTAACACTTATAAAAACTCATTTTATAATTCCAATATTTGATTTATAAATATCAATTTTTATAAATCTTTTTATACAAATCGTTTATGGTTATTCAAAAATCCCAACTTAAACCGTTTTATAAATAAATCGACTTTTATTTCAAAAACGACACTTTGGTTATATTTCACTAAAAATTATAACTTTTATAACTTTAAAATTTTAGCGTTTTTAAATCAATTCAAAAATTCCATAAAACGTATATTTTCAAAAATCACTTTAAAAAACCCTTTTAAAGTAAAAGTCGTTATTTTTAAATTTTAAAACTGAATCCGATGATGCAACAACACCAATAAGTCAATCACAACAACAAACATCATATATCAATATGATAACAGAATATACATCACAATATCTGTAAATAAGTAAATACTGGTGAGGAATCCAGTTGGATCCCTCCAACCTGTTTCCCTGCATCCACAGATGTTAGCACAATACCATTCCACTTCGAGGTGGAATATCGCGGTATATGGGTTTTATAAAAATAATCCGCTTACTAACGGCGCAATAGGGTCTCATCCGCTATACGAGGCGGGAAATCATCAATCCAATATATACATATGCCAATATGTATATATTGCTATATATATAGATATATCCTACTATATCTAATATCACATCCAATAGCAATCAAATCAATCAATAAATAACTGAAAATTCCACTTCAATTTTGAGTGAGAAAAATCTCACCTTTGCCCCTTTTTATTTGCAATCCATTTTCCATTCCAGTTTGTTTACTTTGCGATTTCAAACTGCATAAACATTTTATACGATTTATTAATATTTGAACCAATCTGATTACTAATTTTCGTTTTTGATTGTTTAATTAACTAACTTCTCCTTTAATAATTTTATTTAACTAAACAGATTAAATTTAAAACCAAACTTCTTTTAATAAATTAAATCAACTATAATTTCTTTTTAACTAATTTACTAAATTAAAAATTAAATCTATAACTAAATTCCCTCCTAACTTATACATATTAAATTTAAAACAGAATGGCATAAATATAACCTTTATTTTTCTCTAACCCATATATATATATTTTTCAGCAATTAAAATAAAGAAAATACTTTCTGTTTACTGTTTATATTCAAATATATACGTATGGAATCGAGTTTAAATCAAAAAGAAAGAAGATAGGAATTAAATCGAATACCTCGATACCTAGCAACCATCGACATCGCGACACCTCGATTCGCAACCTCACTTCGTCGATGCCACTGCGTCATGGCAGGCCGAACGAGCACGTCTCCATTTTGAACGAACGCGAACTCCACCCTATCGAACTCCTCGACTTCACGCACTTACTCGCGTCCCCCAACGCCTACAGAATCGCGACATCCCCCAGAACGGCTCGCCTCTTGCCTCGTCGCCCTCGAAATCGCGAGCTCGATCGAAACTGCCGCTCGCGATTCGAATCCCAGGCTTCAATGCCTTCACGTTCGCGACACTGCTGCCCCTCTCCCCCTTCGACTTCAGCCTCACGCGAACCCTAGAAATCTCGAGCCTTCATCTGCCTCGCGCGCGACGTCGCCCGCCCTTCGAATGCCAATGGCCAAACCCCTCGAGCTCGCAACTCGATTCGTCGAACCCTAAAATTCTCGCGACTTGCCAATTTGAATATGGCCCTAAGCCTTAGCTCGCAGTTGAGTCGAGTTGCTGTTGATTCTATATTCGAACGAGATGATGATTTTACATTTGAATAGAGAGAGGCCATTGTTTTTAATTGAAGCTGTTATTAATTTCAAACGAAATGATTTCGTTTTGTTCCGTGCGTTTAAAGAAATGGGAGACAAGAGTACTCGATTAACAGAGGATAGGTCGACGCAGAGACTAGGGTGGCTGATGATTTGAGGGTATAAATTTTATATTTAAATTAAATCGATTAATTTTTATCCAAACGTTTTAATCTCGTACGATCACACAATGAATCCGAATGCTACGAAATTTGAAATCCGGCAATCATTCAATATTACGGACCCAATGGAACTGGTTTCGTCGAATTCCGAGACTGCGCCTCGGACGGCTATTTTTAAATTCGATACGAACGATAATTTTCAAAACTGAACAAATTTATTCAAATTTGATTCTAAAGTTTTAATTATCTTCAATATTGTCAATACGAATTTTAAAAGCTTTCGAAATATTTTTCTTAAACTTTAAAATGAAGATTCAAAATTTTATTCAGTTTCAATAGATTAAATTTTATAATTTAATCGCCAAATTCAAAGTTATATCGGGGATTCAAATTAAATCATCGTTCAAATATTTAAAATTAATTAAATATTCTCAATTTAATTTGTTCAAAATTCTGGGTCATTACACGGTCTTTAACAACCAATCGTTATTATAACACCGTGGTCATTTACAAATATATATACTTTTAGAAACAAAATTTTTGCCATTTCAAAACATATCCTTTACTTTAAAATAGTATATACTTTAAACCAAAATATTATTACCATTTCAAACCCAAATTATCCATGTATTATTTCCATTTCAAAACCCAATTCAATAATATATCATTTCCATTTCCAAAACAATTCAATAATATCTCGTTTAAATAAAACCAAATAATTTATAAAGTAAAGTATCAATAGTTTTAAATATGTAATTTAAAATTTCTTTATAAAATAAGATAGTTCTTCAAATTTCACAAATCGGTTCAAATTAACTCGAATTCCAAAAAAAAATTTAATTAAATCAAATCTCAAATCATCAGTTTCAACTCGATTCAGCTTCTAAATAAACCATTTCAAATTATCGATTTCAAATACATATCTGAACCATAAAATAAGTCATTTAAATTTTAATATATTTCAAAGCTTTAAATATTCAACATTTCAAAACTAAATTCGATAAATTTATATACATATCAGATTCACTTTACAAAAATCTAGTTTTGAAATATTAACTTAATCATTTCCATAACATTTAAATACAATTTCAATTTACAAATTTAAATAAACAAAATATCCCATTTAAATATATATAAGTTTGAAATATCCATTTAAGTCACCTTGTCAAATTTCAAGTTGTAAAACACTTCTTTAAATTTCAAATTCAATACATTTCAAATCAAACTTATTTAAGTATAATTCTTAAATAAATATAATTTCAATCAATTTCAAATCATTATAAATTCTATATTTGAAAATATAGATATTAAATAAATACTTAAACATATTATTTATCAACTTTATTAAATCAACTTTAATGAATCTTTAAAACCAATATTTATCAAAACCATATATTTCTTTTCAAAACCAAAGAAATCATTTTCAAAACATTTATATATAGACCAACGGTGCCTGTATATAATTTTCTATCCTATGGTCAAGTGATACGGATATTTATCATTTCAATCCGCAATTTAAAATATATATACGGGTATATATCTTTTCAACCCGCAATCCAAAATTCAATTAATTGAAAACCGCTTGGGTTTATCATTTCAACCCATAACGATTTTCTCCTATTCTACAAGATCGTTCGGGTATGTATCATTTCAACCCATAGTGATTCTATACTAACAGGAAACTTGCAGAGTGATAACAGATATGATAATAAAATAACAATAGTAATAGGCAATATATCATCAATATAAATAACAGATAATGGTGTCAGATGTCACAGGTGAACTGATACAGATAATGACATATATATAACAATGTGAATAACTAACAGCAGCATATTTCAATTAACGTTTCAATTGAAATCAAATTTAATAAATATAAGAACGTTAATCGTGAGTGATTGCTCACCTTTCAAGGCTAGATAGATTTGACAATGGAATGAGTTACAACCCAAGCATGAATTCCAAAACGAAGCTAGATTGGCACGATTTGACGGACAAGCTGATAAATGGGAAATCGATAAGAACAAGATATATTGCATATAATTTATATTTTCTAAAATCTACATTTAACTTAAACACCAATCAAAATAAATCTATATATATATATATACACACACATATATATTTTAACCCAATATACAGACAAACCAAAAAAAAGAAAAATCTTTATATTTAAAATTCAAAACTAATCTTCATAAGAATATTAATATAAACTTGCTTTGCTAAAATAAATATACTGGCTCAAAGTAGATCACATAAACTCGCGTAATTTTTCAGTTTTAAACATATATATACCCAACATTCAACTTAAACCCATATATTAAAAATAAGATTAACCGGCTTTACATTATCCCTAACAGTCAAATAGATAAAACGAAATCCTTACATTATATTTGGAACATTCAAACACATAAATTAAAACCCAGATTTCCATACAGTATTTTAAAATCTTACATTTCTTAAAACACCTATCTTCCCCACATCAAACAGATATGTTTTGATGTAACAGGAACGACTTAAAATGTATATACATATCAAAATAACCTTATTAACTCAACTGATAATGTAAAACACTTAAAATACATTACACCTATGTCTATATATACATACAGTATACATATAACTATTCCTTAATATACAAACACTTTCTAAAAGCAAAATATAAAGAAAGAAAGAGGAGTTGGAAAATATAATTATGCAACTTCTCTGATCCTAAAATGTGTGCATAATATTGTAACATATATATGCTGAAATGAACATAATATATATAGCATATAAGTATACTTTGAAATTTAACAGCTTGGCTTTAGATAACCAAATATATATTACTGGATCACTATATATAAGTATACTTATATATAAAAGCTTTTGAATATACATATCAATAACAGAGAAGCAGTGAAACAGAATTTGAAAATACTTTGGACACATATATGCATACTAACCTTTAAACATCTATATATATACTTTTTAACGTAAATAGAATATTCCAATCATATTATATCTACTTAATATACAATTTGTGACATATATATATATATATACATAAATAAAAATAGACACTTATATAAACGTGTACAAACCTGTAACCCATATAAACTCACACTTGAACCAACAGATCATTTAAAACTTGCGTATACAATATATATGTATGAATATCATTATACATGTAGACAATATCAAACTCTTGTACAAAAATCTAGATATATAAATATATATATATAGAACAACGTATTATCCTACATAAATACACCTATATACTAATAAACACTGTAAACTTTTATATACACTCACATATATTAAATATAATACATATACTTACAAATTCCAACAGAAGAGGAGGAAGACGGGGTGGTGGCTGCTGTAAACTTTGGCCAAGCTTGGTAAACGCACGATAGAGGAAAGAGGAGGGGAGTATATGCAGGCCGAAGTGATGGGGTTGGAGAGCGGAAGCAGTGAGGTGATGAGATGGTCGGTTTGAACACGTGAAATGGAAGATTTCCTCGGAGAGAAAACTCGCGCATGGTGGAAGAGGAGCGAACGGTGAAGTGTTGATGAGGCGATCCGAGTGGTTGCGCACGTGGACTTCAAGAGCTTGGAACGAAGATAAGCAGGAAACAAAATAAATGAAATGAAGAAGAAAGTGTTTCAGACTGTATTAATAAATCATATATTATATTAGCTCAAAATAAACAGATCAAAGAAGAAAATGAGATAATGAACCACATTAGTATAGATGACAACCGATGAGAATATTTAAAGTTTGACGTTAATATCTGAGAATATGAAAGGTGGTGACCATTGGTTACAAGGTGGATAATAAATGGTTATGGGAAGCTAAAGAGCCAAAATGTGGAACCGATACGAAAGTTGTTTTCCGCAGATTCCGCTGCTTACCGGGCTTCAAAATACCGAATTGAATATATCGTAGAGATCTACGTGACGAGACGATCAAAACAGTATACAGATATCAGTGGCACGATCGTCCGATCAAAAGTCGGTATTGGAACGAAATGCTGCTAATTTGCCAGAAATAAGATCGACGGAGCAATAGATGGCCAAATTTAACGAAACGAAAGATGACGTCTCACTCAGAAGATGATTTACAAATTTTCTATGTAAAAATATTTAGGTTTGGAAAACATTTTATTATCATCAATTTTAACCGATATAAATTGGAATAAAATTACACTAGAAAATAAACTTCCAAATTTTCTGATGAAAATTTACTAGTTGCTATGATAAAACAAACGCATTCCAAATATTAAATTTTTATTTCAAAATTTTATTGTTTATAATTTCACAAAAATTCAATTAATTAAATAAATAAAACCATTGAAATTTACGGGTCGTTACATATGTTGTATAATCTCATTCGAGATTATGATTATTTGCTTAAGTGTTATTTGTCATACACTTATTTCTGAAGTTTAAATTAGACTGATCCGTTTATTATTTCTTTTAAATAATACTCGGGTCAGACCGAGTTATTTTAGGATAGTCGCTATCTCTGATTCAGTTGCAGCTTCAGCTTTTGGGATTTCACTCCATCTTTTGTCTAGTCTTCGAGGTGTTTCTTTTTGGAGTTTTGACTCTCATCTCATGTATGATGGTATCTTTGTATATGTATATTTGGTTCGTGTGAACTATCGATTGTTGTAGCATGTATTCCATACTTATCTTCCGCTATATATATCTGATATTTCTGTTCTGATGTGATTATACTATCTGTGTTGTTGTTATTATGAGTTGTTCTAAATTTTTCTTAAGCCACCGTAGTTTCGTTTTAGATTTCGATTGAATATATATATTTGGGAGTAATTCACACAACTCCTATTGATGTAATCAATACTCATCTAAGGCATAACTTACGGATGGTCGCTTCTAACAAGCCTTATTCTTCGCAATAGCAGACGTTATTACTTATAATAACCTTTGTTATTGTGAGCATAGAGGTGGGGCGTCACAGCTTGGTATCAGAGCTGAGGTTCAGAACAAATTATAATATACACAGAACAGAAGCAGAATGGAACATGTGTTACAACTATTCTAGGGTTTTAGTCGTTCCTTTCTAATCTATTCCTTCGTTGTCCTTAAACTTTTGTCCTCTTTAACATGTTGGAATATGTCTAGGAATATATCTCATATTTCAGTAGTATTCCATTTGTTAAATTGCTTATCAATCTTGCTTGTAGTTTCCTTGAGTTAAAACAAGGAAAGTCCTCTGTTTCTGATTGTCTTACTACTCCTAAGGGTTTCAAATCTGGGAAGCTTAATGTTGCTTAAGCTTCTGGTGATCCTTCTCAGCCCAAAGGTATTACTCCTTCTGTTTTGGAAGGTTATATTTTATTTCGTGGTCGTTCTATTAGAGTTCTTTTAGATACGGGTGCATCACATTCATTCATGTTAAAGGAGCTTGTGGATATTATTCTTTTGGATATTGTTACTCTTTACGACCCTTTGAGGATTGTAAATCCTATTGGTGGATCCGCTACTCTTGGTTTGTTATGTGTTGATGTTGAGATTATTCTTTGTGGCTTTTCCTTTCATGCGAATCTGCATGTCATGGATCATCTTGATTTTGATATAATTTTGGGTATGGATTGGCTCATCCGTTATGCAGTTCAATCGTATGCCCCGAAAGAACTTTATATCTTAAGCATCCCGATGCTTTCGAGCGGTTATCTATTAGATTTTGAAGCATGGACCGTACTTCGAATGCTCTCATTTCTTCCTTCGAATCGGAGGATGTCATTGGTAATATTCCGGTTGTTTGTGATTTTTCTAATGTCTTTGAACCTATTTCTATTTGCCGTCAAATAGGGCAATTGAGTTCCGTATTGATCTTATCTCCGGTGCTCATCCTGTCAGTCGTCCTTCCACGAGGATGTCTGCTAAGGAAAATTAGGAACTCAAGCAACAATTATATGAGTTGGAAGCCAAACATTTTATTCGTTCTAGCTCAACTCCTTGGGGCGCCGCAGTTGTCTTTGTTAAGAAGCCAAATGGTACTCTTAGGCTTTGCATTGATTATCGCAAGCTTAACGAGCTCACTATCAAAAAAAATAGGTATCCATTATCTAGGATCGACGACATGTTCGATCAATTAAGTGGCGCTAAGCTTTTCTCCCAACTCGATCTTGCTACCGGTTTTCATCAGTTACGAGTTGCGGAAGGTAGCATTCCTCTTACCGCATTCCGTACTCATTATCATTGTTATGAATGACTTATTATGTCATTCAGTTTGCCCAGCTTATTTCATCCATTTTATGAATCGAGTATTCTACGAATATCTCGATGACTCCATTTGTGTATTTATTGATTTTGGATGGAATCAGCAATTTAAAATTTTGCAAATCTTTTTCATAAGATTTATTTACAAGTATAATTGGATTTGTGTTTATCATATAGAAGATGATTTTGTGATTGTATTGCACATTGAGTACTTTAAGAATTCTGGTCAATGCGCTTGATCAACGTTATCGATAGGAATCTCCTAAACGCTTTGATGAGACAATTTGACACGATAAAAATTGACCTATAAAAAGTAAATTTTTCTAGAAAATGATTTCATAAAGAAAATTGTAATTTTGGAAGTTTTGGCTTTTCAGGAAAGAAGATTATTTGAAAGAGCTCTTTTCCGGTACTCTTATCCTTGTGGTTCCCGAAGGGAACCAAGACTTCATTATTTGTACCAGTACTAGCCGTATTGGTTTCGGTGCTGTTCTCGTGCGAAAAGTTAGTAGTTGCCTATGCTTCTAGACAACTAAAGCCTAACGAGATTCGTTATGCTATCCATAATTTGGAGTTAGCCGCCATAGTCTTTGCTCTAAAGATTTGGCGACATTAATTTTTGGGCGAGCGTTTTGTTCCCTGCACTGATCGCAAATCTCTAAAATATTTATTCACTCAGAAAGAACTAAATATGAGGCAACAACGTTAGCTCGAATTTCTTGCTTCATATGATTTCGATATTCAGTATACCCCTGGTAAGGGTAATCGAGTTGCTGATGCGCTTAGCTGTAAGCAGCAAGTGTTGTTTCCATGATGCTAGCAGAGTGGAATATGTTGGAAGATTTATCTCTTTGAAATATTAGAAACCGTCCTTCAGTTTCTGATTCTCCCGTGCTTTAATTTAGCATGGAAGCTCGTCCTAGTTTGTTGGATCGTGTTGCCAATGCCCAGAAACAAGATCCACATATTGCTTATCTTATCCAGAGTTGTAAATCGAAATCCCGAAGTGTTGATCTAAAAGGATTTCGATATTGATGTTCATGGTTGTATTCGGAAGAAGGGTAAGTTGATCATGCCTAATGTTCCTAATCTTAAAAATGACATTCTTGAGGACTGTCATTATTCTAAGTATACTATCCGTCTGGGTAGTAGTAAGATGTATGCTATTATGAAACGCATATACTATTGGGAGGGTATGAAGCGTGATGTTGCAAGTTATGTGAGTCGTTGCATGACTTGTCAACTTATTAAAGCAGAACACCATCGTCCTAGTGGTCTTTTGCAGCCTTTTAAGGCTCCATTATGGAAATGGGATCAGATTTCTATGGACTTCATTGATGGTCTACCTCGTTCGAGATCGGTCATACTAGTATTTGGGTGATTGTTGACCGATTGACCAAATTAGCCCATTTTATTCCTATCGAGTCCAATCGGATTGCTTTTTGACTTTGGTGGTAGTTAGAAAGACCAATTATCTCTTATTGGTTTTGCTTATTACAACAATTTTCAATCAAGTATCGGTATGGCTCCTTTCGAAGCTCTTTACGGAAGGCCGTGTCGATCACCATCTTGTTGGTTGGAATCGGGAGAAAAGTTAGTTCTCGGCCCGATTATATTCGTGATTCTTCTGAGAGGATTGATATTATCAGACAGAGAATGAAGGAGGCTCAGAATAGGCAGAAATCTTATGCCGATCATCGTAGGAAGCCTTTGGAATTTTCTGTTGGCGATCTTGTATTCATTCGTGTTTCTCCGATGAAGGGTGTGGTGCGTTTTAGTAGCTCCGGGAAATTGGCTCCTCGATATATTGGACCGTTTCCTATTACGGAATGCATTGGCCCTGTTGCTTATCGTGTATCGCTACCTATCCAGTTTTCGGGAATTCATGACGTATTTCATGTATCCCAGCTTCGTCGATGCCTTCGAGATTCAGATTCTATTATTGATCCTCATATGTTGCAAGATCTAGAGATCTCACCCGACTTTTCTATTGTGCAAAATCCTATTAGTGTGCTAGCTTCGGAGGTTAAACGCCTTCGGAACAAAGAAGTCACGCTTGTGAAAATTCAATGGTCCGCAAACCCCTAGAGATTGCACTTGGGAAACCAGAGAATTTATCGAGCGTTCTTATCCCGGTTTTCTCTCCTCTTCGGGTGGGGGTGAGCATTCTTGATCTATCTTTTCTTTTTAAATCTTTGTTGTGATGAATTATTTGTGTAATTGACTGCTTCTAGTATGAAAATTACGGGGACGCAATTTTTATAAGGGAGGGAGTCTGTAACGACCGTGATTTTTGAATTATTGTCGAAATAAAAAATTTAAAATAGAAATTTTAATATATATATATATATATATATAATATTGCAATGCAAATCATTTTGCAAAGTCAGAAAATACTTAAGTGGTGAACGTTGAAAATGTACTGCATTGCCTTCTTCAACGTGAAAAGTGAGCAAGTCCTTTTCAAAACAAAGTTGAAATAATATTACTTTGTTGTCAGCAATATTTATAAAGTAAATGGAACACTTTACATTGCCATTCACGTAAGAGGAAATTGCACTAATTTTGTATAACCAAAATGAACAAGTGCTATCACATTCATTTTTGTAAAGCAAGATGAACCCTTTGCATTTTTCTATCATCATTTTCCCTACAAGTCGTGTCCTTTTTCTTCACTAAAGTAGGTTTGCATTAAATGAATTTGTACCCAAAAGCATTGCCTGCACACTTCTTCATTTTTGACTTGTACACTTTTGGAAGGAAGAAAGGTAGCACTACAGGGTTCATTTTAGCTTCTTTTTTTTCTTTTTTTCAAGTAGCTCAGCAAAGTTCATTAATGGCAGTGCAATAATTTGCTTCAAATATTCCTTGCTGATAACTGGTTGGAAGTAAATTAAAGGTGAGTTCAAAACTCACTTTTCTAATTTATTGGATGCTTTGTGTATATATGCTTGCGTGAAAACAGAGTATCCAGATATCTACCTTCTTTTCATTTTCTTCTCTGGCCTTGTTCAACTTGATGTTTCTTGATGTTCTTCATGTTTGTCAGTAATTAGTTTGCGTGCATGTATATATTGTGTTACACAGCACTTAATGTTGCTTCAGTATATATTATACATGCAAATGAAGCTCGGTTCGTAAGTTACAAAAGTTTAGCCATCATTTTTGTAATTTATTTCGTGGTGTCCTGGTGTTTGCAAATTCCAACTGTGCGTGTGTTATAGAATATAAAAAGAAAAATGTGGTCCAAGACTTCATTGTTGTCGTTCCTGTTATATAGAGTAAGTGCGTTGTTTAAAAGCAATGTCACTTTGTCATTTACGTTGTGCAGGAAAGAAATTGCACACGCCACTTTTAGCATATTGGTGAGGAAGTACGTGTATATGGGTGCTAGTGTGCATGCGTGAGTGCATTTTTGCAAGCTTTACAAGTATTTTGATCAAAGATGTACATGTATGCATGTTTTGCATACATTGTATGGCCAGGTTCACAAACTATTCTTCAATTGAAAGTGTGGTTCTGAAAGATTTAGCAATGCGAACGTGTAAATGAGCAGTTCATGGAAAATAGTGTTGTCAGGTCTATTTTTTTTATAGAAAGAATTCCAGACATCAAAGGCATGTAGACAAATTAAAGTATGCGTGAGTAATACTTGTTGCAACTCACTAAAAGTATATCCAGACCACCCTCTGCTTTCAAAATATACATGTGAATGCATATGTGAAAATATTAACACTGTTTTAAAACTTTTCTTTGAAAAGGTTATGGTCCAGGTTGCTTTTAATTATTCAATTGTGCACACGTATTTATGCAGAGCTAGGCTAATTTCTTTTTTATCACATTTGATGCATATCCAGGCTAGTATACAAAAGTAATGCACTGACTTCCAATTTCAAATTGTATGTGCATGTTGAATTTCACGAAAGTGTTTTAAATATCAGTGTAAAATTTGCTTTGAACCGGAGTTTTGTTTTGAAACGAATTTTATTGCCGTTATTTTTATAACGGATTTTATAACACAGTAAGTATAACAACACATCGGAATAAAGAAATGAATGATATCATATACAACTCCAATGAATACAATATCCAGAATGATATACAACAATGATATCAATATGATACAAGAATATCAGAGATAAATAATGATACAGCGGAAAACAGAAGTGATAACTCCAAATGATCCTCAAAAGAGAATGAGTCCAACAACTCCAACATCAGCTCAAACCATCTTCATGATCCACAAAGATAAGCAAGGACAGTCGTCCGTGAACTCCGAACACTGAACTAGCTCCAGATAATCTACTAAACCTGACTATCTGAAAAACCCAACTCTAGACTGCCCGTGTGGAAAATTGTGGGCACCCAGAGTTTAGGAAGGGAACAATAAACTCCAGGTCAGTCATGGGACTGGTGTGAGTAACAAAAACAGTTGGCTTTGGAAAACAAAGTAAAATTGAAATTCGCAATGTTCTTGGAAAGTGAAACTACCCATAAGACCTCCCGCCACACACACCATGCAAATGCAGAATTGGAGGAGATTTCCTCTTATGATAGTCAAACATGCTTACTACGCAAAATCATTGGATTATTATTATTAGTGCATAGTGGAAAACATTTCGAAAGTATAATATTAATCTTAGCCAGCATAGACATTCCAAACTATGCCTACTATAGCTACCATCTAAACAGTGGTGACCACCATAAGTAAATGGCAGGTTCTACAACTAAAACCGTACTGGGTTCGTATTGTTTGATTGGATTTCCAATAAATGGTCAGGCTAAGGAAATTCCTATGCCACATGGGTACGCCTCTGGAGGGACATCCCAAGAACCTACCCGGATCTCTGCCAACACAAGGTCGGGTTACCTCTTACTAGGTAACTACTACACGAATGTGCCACCCCCCGGTCCTTTGGGACCTTTATCCGAGGGCCCTCGATAACAAAGCAACAATCACACAGTAAATGAGATTGGAGCAACCACACAGGTAAATATCTGGACTCCATACCATAATATCACCTTTTTCCAGAAGGAAATGACATACCCTAAAGGGAGCGACCCTCATAAACTTGCCGCATTTTCCTGTTTCGACCATTTCTGGGTTGTGAGGTCCGATGAGGTCTCATCCATAAAGCTACGCTTTTCACAAAGCCATGCTTTGATCAACAAATGATCAGCAACACACAGCAACACTTAGCATGCCACACTACCAAATTGGGAGTATATCACTGATAACCTTCAACTACATAACCTCTGAGCTCGTACGTCTAAGAGAAGGGTGTTAAGCTAAGAGAATAAATTCTCCGCCACCAAACAGAAATGTATTTGAAAGAAATCAGCTTTATATCTCAAAGTGTAATGTTAGACATACGACTATTCAAGTCTGTTCTGGGTTTGAACAGAACCGAAGGCACTTCGAAAGAAGCCCTTGCAAATCCGGATAATTTCTAATCACGTCCGGACTTTCCATCACAAAGGGCGCTAAAATCTCTATACCAGGGATCAGCCGATGTAGAGACAATCGATGGTAATCCTTTCATTTTCGAAAGTATCTGGTCTTCACCACCGGTCTTCAAATGTTATCCATATACGTCGTATCATTATTCGGAATGGGTTATATGACATAAAGTCCTCTCCCGGCTAAACTGAATAATGAGCGTAATATTTCAAAACATATGGATATTGGGATTTCGATTAAGTCACAACTTATTACCCAAAACTTTTCTTTCAAATGGTTTAAACACATTACCATTTTAATCTTTTACATAAAAAGATTCATCTCACAAAGTTCACCCAGTTTCACAAAGATCTGTTCATAGATTTTCCAAATCAATTTCCATTTCAATTGGACTAACTTATTAAATCTTTAAATCAAAGATTTAATTGATAGCTTTCAAAACAATTCCATTTCGACCTTTTGTACAAAAGGTACACCTTTCCAATTTCAAAACAAAGTTCAACAATCTTTCACAAAGATTTATTCATAACTCGGAAACCCATTTTCATTTCAAACTTGAAATTCTTTTGACACAAATTGGAAATTCATTCCTTATATGAAAGCTTATATTATTTGAAACAATTAGTTTCCATTCTTGAAAACTAATTACAATTTACATAATTTAAAACCATTCAAGTACAAAACTTGGATTTAAAATTTAAATCTCCAAACCCATACTTTTTAGATGGTTAAAAATCCATATAAAACATATTTATAACTGGTATGGTCTTTTTAGACCATAATTCCAAAATCATTGAATTCAATTTCAAATATTGAATTCAAATTTTAAATCAAATTATTAAATATCAAGTTTTATTAAGTTATTTAAAATAACTTTTACATTTGAAACTCATTTGCAAAGCTTTCAATTCAAATTCCAAAACTATTTGGATTCACAAATTCAACCTTTGAAAATTGTCAACAATCTGTGACTTAACTGATTTCTACGTGAAATCCATATTTGTGTGTGTATAGTGTAGTCCAGGGGTTTCACACAGTAGTGAAACATCAATAAATCATCACAGATCAAAATACAGAGGTATAATTGATAAGCGGTATAAACTATAACGCATATCTTTTATTCACAGATCACAGATATATAAATTACAGATAACATATTACATTCATCCTAGATAAACAAACTACAGTACAGATCACACACAAATCAGAATATATCACACAGCATCACAGATCAAGGAATATCAACAATTTAATCATTTAGTCAGGTCCAAACATTCACAAGTAAACCTATTAATCAACTGATTGATTTAAATCAGATGTATTATTTAGGAATGAATCATTAATCTGGGTTAATTATCATAAGTTAATCACCAATTATTTCTTAATCACTTGATTAATTAATTAACCTTTAATAGATTAATTTTCCTCAAATTAATTACCTTAATCAATTTATCACATTATCCTTAAATCAATTATTGCTAAATCAATTGATTAATCAACTTTAATCATTAATTAAATATTTAATTAATAATCCTTAATTCAAAAATTAATTATTCCTTACTTAATCTCCATTTGATTAATTATATTAATAATTTACTTCCCTTAATTACTTATATCAATAAGACTAACTCCTTGATTAATTACATTAATTAATCCTTTAATTACACTGAGTCATCATCACTTAATTACTTCCCTCAAGTAATTATCCTTTAATTACTATCCATTAAGTAATTTCCCTTTTTATTACATCCAGTAATTATACATTAATTACTTCACTAAGTAATTATATTTTCAAAATTGTCAAGTGATTATTCTGAATTAACTTAAACTTAAGTAATTAACTTGAACAAATTAAATTAACTCAATTAATTACACTGAATAATTAATTCCATAATTACTGTCATTAAGTAATTATACTTAATAATTCCACAATTGATTATTATTAAATTAATCAATCTAATTTATTGTTAAGATTTATCACATTAATTAATTATTCAAATAATTTTAGTTAATGACTTCATTAACTATTAAATTTCCTTAATTAATCAATCTTTAATTAATTTCTCTAAGTAATTAATCATCAATTACTTCCATTAAGTAATTATCACTCTGTGACGACCCATAAATCTTGAGATAGTCCATTTATCTTAAATAATTACAAAATCATCATTTAAGTCTTATTTAAATAACCTTTGAACAAACCCATATAATTTAACTTAAACGTTTAAGTTAATCGAAAATCCAAACCATTATTTAAGATAAATCATTTATCTTTTAAATCTTGTTTTAAAAAATCCATGAAATAAGTTCATTATTAACTTGAAACCCTAAGTTAAAATTGATTGTTTTGTATAACAATTCATCTTTAATATATTACAATATCTAAAACTTTTTATTTTCAAAACATATTATTATGGCCCAAAAACCCCGAGCCATACGAAACTTTCCCTGATCCCAGCTTTGAGTAAACTACTCGAATCACTCGAGTTAACACGCGAGGAAAACAAGTTCTTCCCAGACAAACAAATACCCAGGCTAAACACTCCAGAGTTCGTGCACGTGCACGACATCGCCGGCCGACTCCAGGCATCACTATGTCGTCGAGCACATCGACGATCACTTCCAGGTCATGCTCCGATCACTCAAACTTCGCCGTCGCCTCGAAATTTGAATTCGAGTTCAAGTTGGAAACCTGGAACAACCCAGACCCATCACAACCCAAAACCTATCAACGCCTCGCTCTCACGGCTCCGACTACGAGAACACGTGAAACTCCGGCCACCCACTCCTCGACACTTCCTCCACCACCTCCCCAAAGTACGTCGAACTCAATCGTCTGGCGACGATGAACGAACCCACTTACACGGCCTCGTCAAAACTAGGTCACCAGATTTTGAAAGCTTCCCACCGCCGCCATGATCGATTACACGCCATCACCTCATTTTTCCTAGAACCATCGTAGGCCCCTCTATCTGCAGCCAAAGCCCCGACCAACACGACTCAGTCGATCACCAGTAATTGGTCGAAATCCAATTTTTGAACAAAAACAAACTGCTCTCAAACCAGTCGCTTAAAAATCATCAAACAAGGCTCAAAAATCCTATTTTTCTATGAGAATTCGAGTTATATACCTGAATCAATATTTCGTGAGGTTCGAAATTTCCAGACTTTAAAGATTTCACTGTAAAAATTTGATTTTTCATTCTATATGCATGGATACTTCATGAAACCATTTTTAGATTATAACTCATTCTTAAACACAACTAATTTGTTTAAAAACTAAAGCCTAATATTGATTAGAAAAGAAGAAATTGAATTTTCTTTGTTGTTTTGTACTCTGAGACTAAACAGAGAAGAAAGCATTCACTGATACCTATATATACACAAAACAAATGGCAATATATACGACTTAAGTTAAATTTCTGGTTGTTACTCACCGTTGTTTTTGAGAGAATGAACAGAGTTGCTACTTGAAACAGACTTGAATTTGCAAGCTGAAACCCATTCTTGATTCTCTGGTTTGCATTGATTTGTATTGATGTTTTAAGTTGAGATTTTATTTTAAGTTTGGATGATATTTTCTTTAGTTTTACTTAGCTTCGAATGAACGAACTGAATTGGAAAGCTTGATATATAAAAGAAAGCAAGTTACAGGTGATGATGTTATTTGTACAATGTTTAGTAGGGATATTTTCTTTGTGGAGGCTGACATTAGTTGCCTTGTACAAATATACTTATCCAATTTGATTTTGTACATAAATATTTACACTAGTATCTTCTTTTGCAAGCTTCATTCACAAGTATATTTACTTGCTTCATTCTTTTACAAGTGTTCATACTTATTTTTGTTTTCTTTTGCAAGTGTACCACTTATATTTATATTTATTTATCTTCCTTGAATGTATCATATGTTCCTTTTCTTTTTACTTTGTCTTTGTAATACTACTTTATAATATAAATAGTTTCTATTTTAATTTGTTGTTAGATTTTAGTCAATGTGTTACTTATATTTTTATAGTCAATCTTTTATATATTTATTTCTATTTTAACTTAAAATTTAAACTCAATATATATAAATTCAAACTTACTCATTTATGCACATATACATATATATTCACACATATATATACAAGATTTAAATTCGAATGATTTAACACATACTTTATTTGGATTTGGAGAAACTCAAATCTATTTACCAATTAATTTCACAATTTTTATTTAAAAATTAAATTAATTATCAATTTAAACTTATATAAAATCCAGGGTCGTTACAGTGTTGCTTTGATGAGGGTTATGACGAATAAATTTACTATTATTTTGGCTTCAATAACCGTCAGTTTTAAAGTGAATTTTCAAGCAGCTATTCCGTAACACTGATTTTGATATCTGTTTTTACGGTGTTTTGTGAAGCGCAATTTCCTCGTCGAAATTGCTACAAATGTTGCTGTTTTACTCATGTGTTTTCAAATCGTTTTAAAATAAAATTCTTTCCCAAAAATTTTACAGTTTGCGCTTTCAAAAGAATGAGGAAGCGATATAACACTTCAGCAAAATTAAGGACTATGAACCCTTACTTTTACTGATTCGCTTAATTCCGAACTTGTCCATTTGAAAACGTAAAATGTTATTTATATAAAATACACAATTTTGCACTTTCAAGGAAACGATGAAGAGATTTAAACGATTTAGCAGAAGTGCGGAGTATGGAACCACACTTTTACTATTTCGGTTAATTCTGGACTCGTTAATTGAAATATTTGCTGTTTGATGACTTTGATGATTTTGTTGGGCTTTCGAGCCACTATGCTGGACCTTTGGTCATATGATGGACCTTCGGGTCAAATACCAGTACTAGACCTTTGGGTCATATGTTGGACCTTCGGGTCATTTGTTGGGCGCCAAAATTATGATTACAGTACTTAGTAGGCTTTGGCCATATGTTGATGCACGTGCGGCGTAGCTAAAACTCGCCATCTGTTGGGATCGATCCATCTTTTATGTTGATTTTCTAGTTATCTTATTTTGATCTCTAGATTCTGCGTATTGCTGTTTTGAATTCAATTGTGAATTTTGAAGTTGATTTTGATGATGTTTAATGGGAATTCTTCCTTTAAACTATGCTAATTACTATGTTGTATACTCTCAACCAAGACTATAATTTTGGGTATAGTCTCATCCGAGACTATAGTTTTGTGTATAGTCTCATTCGAGACCATAGTTTTGTGTATAGTCTCATCCGAGAACATAGTTTTGTGTATAGTCTCATTCGAGATTATAATTTTGCATATTGCTGTTTTGAATTCAATTGTGAATTTGAAAGTTGATTTTGAAGGAGTTTAAATTGAGATTTCTTCATTTAAACTATGGTGATTATTTATGTTGAATAATCTCATTCGAGATTATTGATTTTGATGGAATTTAAATTGAGATTTCTTTATTTGAACAATGTTGATTATCTATGTTGTAACGCCCCAGTATTTTGTACCATTCAAATCGACAATAAATCCACACATGCCGGACTTGAATGATTAAAAACAATGGATTGTAAATAAAATTTGGCAAAACTTAGCATATACAGTAAATAAAATAATTACAGATCACAAACATAGAGTAATATAACAATAATGCAACGGAAAAAAAAAGGATAGTAGTTCATGAAGCTACTATATATATATATATAACAGAGTTAAACAAGATACAACAGAAGTCTCGAATACAATAGATGTCTCAATACAATAATCAAATACAAGATCTGAATACATCACTGGAATCAACTGAATAACTGAAAGCAGGATCGATAGATAGCTGGATCTCCAAGCGAAGCTCCAACTCCAAAGGTGAGTCTCAAATGCTGTATCACTCAGTCTGACCCGAGCATAAAGCAAAACACAAAACACTCGAGTCAGGATTAACATCCTTATATTCAATAAATCCAACTCAAGTGAAATATCAACTGAAATACAAGTAACTTAAAGGATGTTTGGGATAACCATCCTCTAAGGGTCCGTTAAACTATTTACTATGTAGTAATATATGCTATATACAGTAGTGTCTAATTAGTAAAGTATAATCATATAGAAAATAGCGTTAAGGGGATGGAGAACCTTAACGCGGTCGGATCTTAAAATCATAATCGTAGTAAAGCTCGATATGGTAGGTGACACGGCACAACTAGGCAATGCCAAGGTAGATATACCAATTACGCATCCGGACTAGTGGTGACGCATAGCAGCCACTACCGCCCACCTCAAACAACACTTCCAAATCAAGGGTGGCCACCAAATCAATCACAAGTAATAGAATGGTATTGAAGAAGTGTGTCCGATAAGAGGTGCTACCTCATTGGTCCGTCAATCGCTCCTGTTTTAGCAACCTTATGCCAACTCACGGGAGTTGGGTCCACGTATATACCTTAGGATCATCGCCACCATCCTACTTCATTCTGGAAACTCCACCGCGTACACAGTTGTCAAAGTGGTTTTCGGTATCGACAGAGAGTATGTCCATATCTGATCCCGGTCTCTTTAACAACCAATCGTTATTATAACACCGTGGTCATTTACAAATATATATACTTTTAGAAACAAATTTTTTGCCATTTCAAAACATATCCTTTACTTCAAAATAGTATATACTTTAAACCAAAATATTATTACTATTTCAAACCCAAATTATCCATGTATTATTTCCATTTCAAAACCCAATTCAATAATATATCATTTCCATTTCCAAAACAATTCAATAATATCTCGTTTAAATAAAACCAAATAATTTATAAAGTAAAGTATCAATAGTTTTAAATATGTAATTTAAAATTTCTTTATAAAATAAGATAGTTCTTCAAATTTCACAAATCGGTTCAAATTAACTCGAATTCCAAAAAAAAAATTAATTAAATCAAATCTCAAATCATCAGTTTCAACTCGATTCAGCTTCTAAATAAACCATTTCAAATTATCGATTTCAAATACATATCTGAACCATAAAATAAGTCATTTAAATTTTAATATATTTCAAAGCTTTAAATATTCAACATTTCAAAACTAAATTCGATAAATTTATATACATATCAGATTCACTTTACAATTATTTAGTTTTGAAATATTAACTTAATCATTTCCATAACATTTAAATACAATTTCAATTTACAAATTTAAATAAACAAAATATCCCATTTAAATATATATAAGTTTGAAATATCCATTTAAGTCACCTTGTCAAATTTCAAGTTGTAAAACACTTCTTTAAATTTCAAATTCAATACATTTCAAATCAAACTTATTTAAGTATAATTCTTAAATAAATATAATTTCAATCAATTTCAAATCATTATAAATTCTATATTTGAAAATATAGATATTAAATAAATACTTAAACATATTATTTATCAACTTTATTAAATCAACTTTAATGAATCTTTAAAATCAATATTTATCAAAACCATATATTTCTTTTCAAAACCAAAGAAATCATTTTCAAAACATTTATATATAGACCAACGGTGCCTGTATATAATTTTCTATCCTATGGTCAAGTGATACGGATATTTATCATTTCAATCCGCAATTTAAAATATATATACGGGTATATATCTTTTCAACCCGCAATCCAAAATTCAATTAATTGAAAACCGCTTGGGTTTATCATTTCAACCCATAACGATTTTCTCCTATTCTACAAGATCGTTCGGGTATGTATCATTTCAACCCATAGTGATTCTATACTAACAGGGAACTTGCAGAGTGATAACAGATATGATAATAAAATAACAATAGTAACAGGCAATATATCATCAATATAAATAACAGATAATGGTGTCAGATGTCACAGGTGAACTGATACAGATAATGACATATATATAACAATGTGAATAACTAACAGCAGCATATTTCAATTAACGTTTCAATTGAAATCAAATTTAATAAATATAAGAACGTTAATCGTGAGTGATTGCTCACCTTTCAAGGCTAGATAGATTTGACAATGGAATGAGTTACAACCCAAGCATGAATTCCAAAACGAAGCTAGATTGGCACGATTTGACGGACAAGCTGATAAATGGGAAATCGATAAGAACAAGATATATTGCATATAATTTATATTTTCTAAAATCTACATTTAACTTAAACACCAATCAAAATAAATCTATATATATATACACACACATATATATTTTAACCCAATATACAGACAAACCAAAAAAAAGAAAAATCTTTATATTTAAAATTCAAACTAATGTTCATAAGAATATTAATATAAACTTGCTTTGCTAAAATAAATATACTGGCTCAAAGTAGATCACATAAACTCGCGTAATTTTTCAGTTTTAAACATATATATACCCAACATTCAACTTAAACCCATATATTAGAAATAAGATTAACCGGCTTTACATTATCCCTAACAGTCAAATAGATAAAACGAAATCCTTACATTATATTTGGAACAATCAAACACATAAATTAAAACCCAGATTTCCATACAGTATTTTAAAATCTTACATTTCTTAAAACACCTATCTTCCCCACATCAAACAGATATGTTTTGATGTAACAGGAACGACTTAAAATGTATATACATATCAAAATAACCTTATTAACTCAACTGATAATGTAAAACACTTAAAATACATTACACCTATGTCTATATATACATACAGTATACATATAACTATTCCTTAATATACAAACACTTTCTAAAAGCAAAATATAAAGAAAGAAAGAGGAGTTGGAAAATATAATTATGCAACTTCTCTGATCCTAAAATGTGTGCATAATATTGTAACATATATATGCTGAAATGAACATAATATATATAGCATATAAGTATACTTTGAAATTTAACAGCTTGGCTTTAGATAACCAAATATATATTACTGGATCACTATATATAAGTATACTTATATATAAAAGCTTTTGAATATACATATCAATAACAGAGAAGCAGTGAAACAGAATTTGAAAATACTTTGGACACATATATGCATACTAACCTTTAAACATCTATATATATACTTTTTAACGTAAATAGAATATTCCAATCATATTATATCTACTTAATATACAATTTGTGACATATATATATATATATATATATACATAAATAAAAATAGACACTTATATAAACGTGTACAAACCTGTAACCCATATAAACTCACACTTGAACCAACAGATCATTTAAAACTTGCGTATACAATATATATGTATGAATATCATTATACATGTAGACAATATCAAACTCTTGTACAAAAATCTAGATATATAAATATATATATAGAACAACGTATTATCCTACATAAATACACCTATATACTAATAAACACTGTAAACTTTTATATACACTCACATATATTAAATATAATACATATACTTACAAATTCCAACAGAAGAGGAGGAAGACGGGGTGGTGGCTGCTGTAAACTTTGGCCAAGCTTGGTAAACGCACGGTAGAGGAAAGAGGAGGGGAGTATATGCAGGCCGAAGTGATGGGGTTGGAGAGCGGAAGCAGTGAGGTGATGAGATGGTCGGTTTGAACACGTGAAATGGAAGATTTCCTCGGAGAGAAAACTCGCGCATGGTGGAAGAGGAGCGAACGGTGAAGTGTTGATGAGGCGATCCGAGTGGTTGCGCACGTGGACTTCAAGAGCTTGGAACGAAGATAAGCAGGAAACAAAATAAATGAAATGAAGAAGAAAGTGTTTCAGACTGTATTAATAAATCATATATTATATTAGCTCAAAATAAACAGATCAAAGAAGAAAATGAGATAATGAACCACATTAGTTTAGATGACAACCGATGAGAATATTGAAAGTTTGACGTTAATATCTGAGAATATGAAAGGTGATGACCATTGGTTACAAGGTGGATAATAAATGGTTATGGGAAGCTAAAGAGCCAAAATGTGGAACCGATATGGAAGTTGTTTTCCGTAGATTCCGCTGCTTACCGGGCTTCAAAATACCGAATTGAATATATCGCAGAGATCTACGTGACGAGACGATCAAAACGGTATACAGATATCAGTGGCACGATCGTCCGATCAAAAGTCGGTATCGGAACGAAATGCTGCGAATTTGCCAGAAATAAGATCGACGGAGCAATAGATGGCCAAATTTAATGAAACGAAAGATGACGTCTCACTCAGAAGATGATTTACAAATTTTCTATGTAAAAATATTTAGGTTTGGAAAACATTTTATTATCATCAATTTTAACCGATATAAATTGGAATAAAATTACACTAGAAAATAAACTTCCAAATTTTCTGATGAAAATTTACCAGTTGCTATGATAAAACAAACACATTCCAAATATTAAATTTTTATTTCAAAATTTTATTGTTTATAATTTCACAAAAATTCAATTAATTAAATAAATAAAACCACTGAAATTTACGGGTCGTTACACTCTCCCCCACTCAAAACTTTTCGTCCCCGAAAAGGAAGGAGGTAGGAGAATAGAAACAACTAGAAAGAAATTAGAATGAAATACAAATAAAACAATTAAATTAACCGTATAAATTTCAAATTAAACTAATTAATATTCAGCAATTTGGTTTAATTCATTTGAGTTCACTTAAGTTAAATCAATCTGTCACATACCGAAATTTTCGACTTTCGAAAATTCGACATCGATACTCACTTTATCGACTGCCGAGAAATCGAGTGCCGGAAACTCCAATAGTGAGGGTTTTAGAAAGAAGAAATAGAAGAAAAAGAGGTAGAAGAAAAGATAGAAGAAGAAGAGAAGAACAACAGAACAACATCAGAACAGAAAACAATATTAGAATCCCACATATCGCAGCGGAACAATATATAATAAATAAACACTAGTCTTTTAAAACAAAGAGTTATATCAGTTTATACATACATCAATCATCAGAGTCAATATACAACTCAATACAACAATGGACAGTTATATAAACTTGTCCTCATACAGAATACACAGCGGAATAAATACTATCAGATACAAATACTACGTCTCGCCATCCAGCTTATCTCCAAAGCTCCAGAATATCCAGAATATCCTGATAATCTAACTCTAGGCTGCCCGTGTGGAAATTGGTGGGCACCCAGAGTTTAGAAGGGAAACAATAAACTCCGAGTCAGTCATGGTGACTGGTGTGAGATCGTAAAACAGTTTATCTTTAAAATAAACAACAGGAAAACTTTAATGTCAATTCGCAATGCTTTTGGAAAATGAAACTACCATAAGACCTCCCACCACACACACAATGCAAACGCAGACTTGGAGGAGATTTCTTCTTATGATAGTCAAAGATGCTTACTACGCAAAAATCAAATTCTTTTTTTTATATTATTATTAGTGCATAGTGTAGAAAAAATTTCGAAAGTAGAATATAAATCTTAGCCAGCATAGGTACCATTATAGTATGCTTGCTATAGCTACCATATTAAATGGCAGGTTCTACAACTAAAACCGTACAAGGCTCGTATTGTTTTCTTTGGATTTCCAACAAATGGTCAGGCTAAGGAACTTCCTATCCACGATGGGTACGTCCCTAGAATAGACGACCCGAGAACCTAACCGGATCTCTGCCAACACAAGGCCGGGTTACCTCTGCAAAAATAGGTAACTACTGACACGCGTATGCCATCCCCCGATCGTCACCGATCTTCCCGAGGATCCCCGATTCGCAACAACCACAAAGTAATAAATTTGCAGCAACCACAGAGGTTAAGTATCTGGGCTCCATACCATGATACCACCTTTATCCAGAAGGAATGACATACACTAAGGGGCGCTACTCCCTAGAACCTTGCCGCATCCTTTCTGTTTCGACCATTTCCGGGGTGTGAGGCTCGACGAAGTCTCGTCCACAAAGCTACGCTTTCTACAAAGCCATGCTTCGGGTCAAACAAAATGATCAACCTATGATCACAAAGATATAAGATCAAACAAATGATCATATCACAAATGATCAAACACTGATCATTTCACAGCAACACTCAGTATGCCACGTTACCAAATTGGGATATATCGCTGATAAATTTCAACTACATAACCTCTGAGCTCATACGTCTCAGAGAAGGGTGTTAAGCTAAGAGAATAAATTCTCCGCCACCAACAGAAATGTATTTGAAAGAAATCAGCTTTATATCTCAAATTGTAACGTCAGACACACAATCCATACAAGTCTGTTCTGGGATCGAACAGAACCGAAGGCACTTCTCACGAAGCCCTTGCATTTCCGGATAATTTTCTAATCACGTCCGGACTTCCCGTCACTAAGGGTGATAAAACCTCTAAACCGGAGATCAGCCGATGTAGAGTAACTCGACGGTAATCCTTTTGTTTTCAAAAATATCCGGTCTTCAACACCGGTCTTCGAATGCAATTCATAACGACGTATCACATATTCGGAATGGGTTATACGATCCCATGGTCCTTTCCCGGCTAACCCGAATAGTGAGCGATTATTCAAAAATAAGTGTGGCATTCAAATTCATCCAATTCACAACAAATACCAATTCAAGGTAATTATTGATAGTCGGTTATTTAACTATCAATAAAGATGCGCAACATCATCAGATTCCAAACAATTTTCCAAATTATTTCATCTTCAAAAATATCTTTTACTAGATATAAATTTTCCACACTTAATCATTTGAAAACAAATTTCAAATATTCACATTTCAATTTATCTTTGAAGATAAAATCTCAAAACAGTTCATTTCATATTGGAAAAACATTTCCATACTTATTTAAAAATAAGTATTTTACAAATCTATTTATTTTCAACATTTGAAAATATTCAATATACGTAAATCAATATTAAGTATACATTTCATTCTTTAAGGAAATCATAAATTTTAACATCTATTTGAGTCAAAACGAATGTTGCGTAAAACATCGTTACGACGACTCGAAATCAATAGTATAGGGATTCGGAATTAAAATAGATATATAAATCCCAATACTATATAAAACATTTCCTTTTGGAAATCATTTACTATAACAACAGTGTTATAGTCCACCATTTCCTTATATTTCTCGAAAAACGTCTATTTCAACAATGAATGTTGAAATCTATGTATTCGATACTTAACACGTTTTAAAACATCTTTTAAAACAGTTACTTCATTTTTATAATATCGCTTTCCCAAAACCATATCCATTCTTCTTTAAAAATATATTCACTGTCCAAAATCGTGAATATACTTCACTTAACCATATTTAAATCTTTTCTACACATTTATTATTTCAATAAAAATTCGCTATCCAAAATCGCGAATATATCTTCTTTAATAATTTTCTATCTTAAATTTGTCAAATTCAATCGATTTCGAATTTATAAACACTTTTTATAAATTCTATTTGTATTCATTTACAATATTAACAAAATTCCTTTAAAATTTCATCACTTTGATTTATACAAAATCAAATTTTTATAAATCTTCTATATAATGCTTTTATTTCACAATGGTCCATTTAAACCAATTAAATAAATCCTTATCGATTTATTTAAATCTTTATTCCAAATTCGTAAATCTATTTCCACAATTTAAAAATAAATCAATATTTGCTTTCACACCAATTTTCCTTATTTCAATTTAATTCATTTTCCAATTCTTCACTTTAACCCCAAAATCAGATTCCAAATTAATTTCTAATTCTACTTCAATACCAAATCAATTTCAATCTTCATTTCTAAATAAATTTCCCATCCCAACTCATTTTATATTGACTTTCAAAATTCATTTCAATTTGCCAATTAAATTTATAGTTGGACTTCCAACTTATTTCCTTTTAAATAAATTTCCCTTAAAGAAAATAAATCTCTTTATCTTTTTCAAACTATTTAGAAATCCAAATTTTAATTAAATTCTTCAATTTAAAATCACTATTATACGAAATTCATTTACCTAACATTTTCACTTGATCCTGGAATTAATTCAATAAGATTTTAAAAATCAACCTTTATTCTTTTAAATTCTTTTCTTCAAATTTATTAAATTTCTAAAATTAATCCACTTAGAAATTTCTATTTTGATTTCAAAAATTCAATTTCGTTTATTTTTGGAATCCAATGATGTCAAAACATCCATTCAGCTAAATTTTAGCTTTCAACAATTTCCAGGCATCAATATGATCAATATAATCATTCACAGATTATCACATCACGGTAGAAATAAATTCAATCAATGTGAGGGGTCCAGTTGGATCCCTCCAACCTGTTTCCCTGCATCCAAAGACGTCAGCACAATACCAATTCCGCTCCAGTACGGAATTATCGCGGTATATGGGTTTTATAAAAATCCGCTTACTAACGGCGCAATAGGGTCTCATCCGCTATACGAGGCGGGAAATCATCAATCCAATATATACATATGCCAATATGTATATATTGATATATATATAGATATATCCTACTATATCTAATATCACATCCACATAGCAATCAAATCCATAACAGAAAATTCCACTTTTCAAATTTTGAGTGAGAAGATCTCACCTTTGCTTTTTATTTGCAATCCCATTTTCCATTTCGACTTGTTTTCTCGATTTATAGACCTTGTATAAACAATTATAAATTTTCGTTAATATTCGAAATAATTCGAACAATTAAATTTCTAACTTGATATGTTTTAATTATACAATGACCTCATTTTTAACCCAGTTTCCTTTAAATAAATTTAATTAACTATAAATTTAGCTTTAACTAAAAATTTTCTTTTTAGTAACTAAAATAGATAAAACAAATTTATTATCGTAAACTATTGTTTATAACAACTTAACAAATAAATTTAAAATTTATATTTCTTTTTATATAAACAAAATAAGATTTCCTTTTTATTTCTCTTTTAAATAAATCTAATTAACCAAAAACTATATTTTAAACTAATACTTTTAAATTCTAAACCAATTTCTCTTTTAAAAAATTTTTTTTTTTTTTTTCACTAATTATTTTACTGTAAACTAATATCTTTAAATCAATTTCTCCTTAATATCTAAAATAATTTGGATAAGCTAGTTACACATTTTTTTCTTTTTTTCTACCAAATCCATCATTTTTAATTTCAACTAATGACTTAATAAATTAGTTAAAAATCAAATTTCCTTTAAATAATTTAAATCAATTTTAATCAGTCAACGATTTTATTTCAAACTAATATTTTTAAATTTTCACTGCATATTTTTTTTTCCCAAAAGATTAAACAAAAATAAGTCCAGTGATTACCTCACTGCCAGACGAGATCGCGACCACCACAATTCGTCGAAGTCGCCGCGAGACCATCGCTACTACGTTGACCCAAAGCCCTAGCTGCTCCACGCGATTCTGCCTTCCTCGAGCTCGCGAATTCGCCGCCATCGCGACCTTGTTCGCGACGTCGCCTTCCACTTCGAGATGCTCGAGATTGCCATCGCAGCTCCCTTAACTCGCACGCGAGTTTCCCCCAGTCACAAAATCGACGAGCCTCCTCCCCTTGCCTCGCGCCTCACATCGCGATGAAGTCGTGAATCCAACGACGTTGAAATCGCCTGCCGCTCCTCGTCGAGCCAAGCTCGAATGATTGATACCCCAGGCTTCGGCCATTGTATTTTTTTTTTCTCTTCTTTTTTTTTTATAAAAGGGGACGACTGATTCGATTTCAAATGGGAATGTTCGACCATTGTTTTATCTTTTGAAACTGCTGTTGTGTTTTGAACGAAAACGAAAGGATTTCGTTTATATTTTTTTTTTCCTTCTTCTTTGATTTGAACTGACGAAGATATACGCAGCCATTGCTTTGATTTGCACGAGAAGTTATTTGCCTTAAATTTGAACGAAAGAGGATATTTTAAAATCGAGGGAGGTGTGGGTTGCGTGATGGCTGCACGATCTTTTCGTGATGCTCGGCGTAATTTAAGGAAGATAACGTGGTGCTGATATTGACAAACTTTAATTTAAAATTAAAATTTTAATTTGAATTCGATTTAAGCTTAACGCGTTTACTCTCCGTACGGTTACGTATTAGCTCCGAAAGATACGAAAATTGAAATCCGGTAATAATTCAATATTACGGACCCAATGGAACTGGTTTCGTCGAATTCCGAGACTGTTTGAAAAATGACTATTTTTAAATATCGGTTAAACGATATAAATTTCAAAACTGATCAAATCAATTCGAAATTATATTCTGAAGCTTCTGTTATCTTCAGTAATATCAATACGAATTTTAAAAGCTTTCGAAATATTTTTCTTCAGCTTAAAAATGAAGATTCAAATTTTTATTCAGTTTCAATATATTAAATTTTATAATTAAATCGCAAATTTTCAAAATTATATCGGGGATTCAAATTAAATTATCGTTCAAATATTTAAAATTAATTAAATATTTTCAATTTAATTCGGTCAAAATCCTGGGTCGTTACAGACTTCCCCCCTTAAAAGAATTTCGTCCTCGAAATTACAAGTTAGGAAAAAAGGTCCTTAACTCGTCTACTATTTTTCAACATTCAATAGTTTTATCGATTTATCAAAACAAATCTTTCTACTAAAGATTCGTTATCAATTCAACTAAATTTCTAACTTCAATCATAAGTTTCAAACAACTTTGTTTAACTTCTAAATTCAAATTCGAGTTTAAATTCAAATTTTAACTTCAAAATTTTCTCAAAAATTTTCTAACACCCGAAATTTCTGAAAAATTTCGCTAGCGTCTCCTTTGCGCGGCTAATACGGCACTACTACAAAACGTCCCTACGGACTCTCAGATTTCAAAAAGAAAAAGAAAAAGCCAAGCGGCTAGACAAGAAATCATCAAAAACTCATATTATAATTCAAATACTTACCTTTTTCGAGCAATTCAAATTTATCTTCGAAATTAAATTCCAATTCCTTTATACCTGTATATCCTACTAGCCATAATATCTAGTTACAACATTCAAACTATTTTGCAAATTTGATTACAAAATTTTCAATATAAACTACTTATATCATCTTTACTTCACTATTGAAGTTATATATCTATTTTCATTCAATTTTTACAGTTCACATTCATTTGAATTCAATTCACAATTCCAATCTAATTTGGATTCGGTTTATCTCCTGAATATTGAATTTTATCAGCTTTCATTCATAACTGATTATTTTTAGATTAGTTTCAATTACTAATTCATTTCTAATTCTAATCCACTTACAAATTCAAATCTGTTTTCAACATTCAGTTTCAATTCCATTTGAATTCAACTTACATTCATGTACTTGCAATTGCAAATTGATTCATTCATTCACAATTTTTATTTCTATAATTCAATACACAATTCCAGAGTCTTTTCAACTTTTTCAAAACCATTTTTGAAAACAAATCAAATTTATCTTTTGAATTTCCAAAACAAAATCCAATTTTCCGAACAACTTCCATTTAAAACAATTTGGCAGCAATTCCTCTTTTGGAAACCCGAAAATGAACACCAACGATGCCGCGGTCATCATCGAAGTTATTTTCCAGCGACCGAAAAGAGTTTAGAGCTTTCATCCCTTCAGAACATTTTTCAAAACCTTTGAAAATCACTTTCAAATCAAAAATAATTTAAACTTTCCAAATCTCCAAAAAATTTCAAATTCTTTTCAAAACATTTCCAAAAACTTCTCTGGAATTCCGTTTCAAATTACAAATCACATTTATAATTTATATTCTTAAATTTCGTTTGTATGTGAATTTATTTCTTAATTTTGGAGTTACGATTTCAATTTTCTTATTCAATTTCAATATAACAATGATAATATTTCAATGTTATTACTTTCCTAACAACCAAACATCCATATACTATGATAATTCATAGAAAATCATTTCGTTTCTATACAAAAATAGTTTTGGGCAAAATTATTTCATTCACCCTATTTTAAAACAATACTATGTTGTCTTGCCTCGTTTAAGTGTTTAGAAATCCCTATCGATAATATGGCGTCCCACATACTGACCAAAATTCATAAACATCTCAACGGATAAGCAAACACAATATAAAACATTTTTATATTCACTAACAAATACGCGCTCGTATCTATTATTACACTCAACTCATTCTAGAGTACTACTGACTCTATCTCTAATGAGTAACACCCAACAGAGCAGGGTTGTCGCTTAACCATATGCTCTGATACCACGCTGTCACATAGCGAAATTTTCGACTTTCGAAAATTCGACATCGATACTCACTTTATCGACTGCCGAGAAATCGAGTGCCGGAAACTCCAATAGTGAGGGTTTTAGAAAGAAAAATAGAAGAAAAAGAGGTAGAAGAAAAGATAGAAGAAGAAGAGAAGAACAACAGAACAACATCAGAACAGAAAACAATATCAGAATCCCACATATCGCAGCGGAACAATATATAATAAATAAACACTAGTCTTTTAAAACAAAGAGTTATATCAGTTTATACATACATCAATCATCAGAGTCAATATACAACTCAATACAACAATGGACAGTTATATAAACTTGTCCTCATACAGAATACACAGCGGAATAAATACTATCAGATACAAATACTACGTCTCGCCATCCAGCTTATCTCCAAAGCTCCAGAATATCCAGAATATCCTGATAATCTAACTCTAGGCTGCCCGTGTGGAAATTGGTGGGCACCCAGAGTTTAGAAGGGAAACAATAAACTCCGAGTCAGTCATGGTGACTGGTGTGAGATCGTAAAACAGTTTATCTTTAAAATAAACAACAGGAAAACTTTAATTTCAATTCGCAATGCTTTTGGAAAATGAAACTACCATAAGACCTCCCACCACACACACAATGCAAACGCAGACTTGGAGGAGATTTCTTCTTATGATAGTCAAAGATGCTTACTACGCAAAAATCAAATTCTTTTTTTTATATTATTATTAGTGCATAGTGTAGAAAACATTTCGAAAGTAGAATATAAATCTTAGCCAGCATAGGTACCATTATAGTATGCTTGCTATAGCTACCATATTAAATGGCAGGTTCTACAACTAAAACCGTACAAGGCTCGTATTGTTTTCTTTGGATTTCCAACAAATGGTCAGGCTAAGGAACTTCCTATCCACGATGGGTACATCCCTGGAATAGACGACCCGAGAACCTAACCGGATCTCTGCCAACACAAGGCCGGGTTACCTCTGCAAAAATAGGTAACTACTGACACGCGTATGCCATCCCCCGATCGTCACCGATCTTCCCGAGGATCCCCGATTCGCAACAACCACAAAGTAATAAATTTGCAGCAACCACAGAGGTTAAGTATCTGGGCTCCATACCATGATACCACCTTTATCCAGAAGGAATGACATACACTAAGGGGCGCTACTCCCTAGAACCTTGCCGCATCCTTCCTGTTTCGACCATTTCCGGGGTGTGAGGCTCGACGAAGTCTCGTCCACAAAGCTACGCTTTCTACAAAGCCATGCTTCGGGTCAAACAAAATGATCAACCTATGATCACAAAGATATAAGATCAAACAAATGATCATATCACAAACGATCAAACACTGATCATTTCACAGCAACACTCAGTATGCCACGTTACCAAATTGGGATATATCGCTGATAAATTTCAACTACATAACCTCTGAGCTCGTACGTCTCAGAGAAGGGTGTTAAGCTAAGAGAATAAATTCTCCGCCACCAACAGAAATGTATTTGAAAGAAATCAGCTTTATATCTCAAATTGTAACGTCAGACACACAATCCATACAAGTCTGTTCCGGGATCGAACAGAACCGAAGGCACTTCTCACGAAGCCCTTGCATTTCCGGATAATTTTCTAATCACGTCCGGACTTCCCGTCACTAAGGGTGATAAAACCTCTAAACCGGAGATCAGCCGATGTAGAGTAACTCGACGGTAATCATTTTGTTTTCAAAAATATCCGGTCTTCAACACCGGTCTTCGAATGCAATTCATAACGACGTATCACATATTCGGAATGGGTTATACGATCCCATGGTCCTTTCCCGGCTAACCCGAATAGTGAGCGATTATTCAAAAATAAGTGTGGCATTCAAATTCATCCAATTCACAACAAATACCAATTCAAGGTAATTATTGATAGTCGGTTATTTAACTATCAATAAAGATGCGCAACATCATCAGATTCCAAATAATTTTCCAAATTATTTCATCTTCAAAAATATCTTTTACTAGATATAAATTTTCCACACTTAATCATTTGAAAACAAATTTCAAATATTCACATTTCAATTTATCTTTGAAGATAAAATCTCAAAACAGTTCATTTCATATTGGAAAAACATTTCCATACTTATTTAAAAATAAGTATTTCACAAATCTATTTATTTTCAACATTTGAAAATATTCAATATACGTAAATCAATATTAAGTATACATTTCATTCTTTAAGGAAATCATAAATTTTAACATCTATTTGAGTCAAAACGAATGTTGCGTAAAACATCGTTACGACGACTCAAAATCAATAGTATAGGGATTCGGAATTAAAATAGATATATAAATCCCAATACTATATAAAACATTTCCTTTTGGAAATCATTTACTATAACAACAGTGTTATAGTCCACCATTTCCTTATATTTCTCGAAAAACGTCTATTTCAACAATGAATGTTGAAATCTATGTATTCGATACTTAACACGTTTTAAAACATCTTTTAAAACAGTTACTTCATTTTTATAATATCGCTTTCCCAAAACCATATCCATTCTTCTTTAAAAATATATTCACTGTCCAAAATCGTGAATATACTTCACTTAACCATATTTAAATCTTTTCTACACATTTATTATTTCAATAAAAATTCGCTATCCAAAATCGCGAATATATCTTCTTTAATAATTTTCTATCTTAAATTTGTCAAATTCAATCGATTTCGAATTTATAAACACTTTTTATAAATTCTATTTGTATTCATTTACAATATTAACAAAATTCCTTTAAAATTTCATCACTTTGATTTATACAAAATCAAATTTTTATAAATCTTCTATATAATGCTTTTATTTCACAATGGTCCATTTAAACCAATTAAATAAATCCTTATCGATTTATTTAAATCTTTATTCCAAATTCGTAAATCTATTTCCACAATTTAAAAATAAATCAATATTTGCTTTCACACCAATTTTCCTTATTTCAATTTAATTCATTTTCCAATTCTTCACTTTAACCCCAAAATCAGATTCCAAATTAATTTCTAATTCTACTTCAATACCAAATCAATTTCAATCTTCATTTCTAAATAAATTTCCCATCCCAACTCATTTTATATTGACTTTCAAAATTCATTTCAATTTGCCAATTAAATTTATAGTTGGACTTCCAACTTATTTCCTTTTAAATAAATTTCCCTTAAAGAAAATAAATCTCTTTATCTTTTTCAAACTATTTAGAAATCCAAATTTTAATTAAATTCTTCAATTTAAAATCACTATTATACGAAATTCATTTACCTAACATTTTCACTTGATCCTGGAATTAATTCAATAAGATTTTAAAAATCAACCTTTATTCTTTTAAATTCTTTTCTTCAAATTTATTAAATTTCTAAAATTAATCCACTTAGAAATTTCTATTTTGATTTCAAAAATTCAATTTCGTTTATTTTTGGAATCCAATGATGTCAAAACATCCATTCAGCTAAATTTTAGCTTTCAACAATTTCCAGGCATCAATATGATCAATATAATCATTCACAGATTATCACATCACGGTAGAAATAAATTCAATCAATGTGAGGGGTCCAGTTGGATCCCTCCAACCTGTTTCCCTACATCCAAAGACGTCAGCACAATACCAATTCCGCTCCAGTACGGAATTATCGCGGTATATGGGTTTTATAAAAATCCGCTTACTAACGGCGCAATAGGGTCTCATCCGCTATACGAGGCGGGAAATCATCAATCCAATATATACATATGCCAATATGTATATATTGATATATATATAGATATATCCTACTATATCTAATATCACATCCACATAGCAATCAAATCCATAACAGAAAATTCCACTTTTCAAATTTTGAGTGAGAAGATCTCACCTTTGCTTTTTATTTGCAATCCCATTTTCCATTTCGACTTGTTTTCTCGATTTATAGACCTTGTATAAACAATTATAAATTTTCGTTAATATTCGAAATAATTCGAACAATTAAATTTCTAACTTGATATGTTTTAATTATACAATGACCTCATTTTTAACCCAGTTTCCTTTAAATAAATTTAATTAACTATAAATTTAGCTTTAACTAAAAATTTTCTTTTTAGTAACTAAAATAGATAAAACAAATTTATTATCGTAAACTATTGTTTATAACAACTTAACAAATAAATTTAAAATTTATATTTCTTTTTATATAAACAAAATAAGATTTCCTTTTTATTTCTCTTTTAAATAAATCTAATTAACCAAAAACTATATTTTAAACTAATACTTTTAAATTCTAAACCAATTTCTCTTTTAAAAAATTTTTTTTTTTTTTTTCACTAATTATTTTACTGTAAACTAATATCTTTAAATCAATTTCTCCTTAATATCTAAAATAATTTGGATAAGCTAGTTACACATTTTTTTCTTTTTTTCTACCAAATCCATCATTTTTAATTTCAACTAATGACTTAATAAATTAGTTAAAAATCAAATTTCCTTTAAATAATTTAAATCAATTTTAATCAGTCAACGATTTTATTTCAAACTAATATTTTTAAATTTTCACTGCATATTTTTTTTTCCCAAAAGATTAAACAAAAATAAGTCCAGTGATTACCTCACTGCCAGACGAGATCGCGACCACCACAATTCGTCGAAGTCGCCGCGAGACCATCGCTACTACGTTGACCCAAAGCCCTAGCTGCTCCACGCGATTCTGCCTTCCTCGAGCTCGCGAATTCGCCGCCATCGCGACCTTGTTCGCGACGTCGCCTTCCACTTCGAGATGCTCGAGATTGCCATCGCAGCTCCCTTAACTCGCACGCGAGTTTCCCCCAGTCACAAAATCGACGAGCCTCCTCCCCTTGCCTCGCGCCTCACATCGCGATGAAGTCGTGAATCCAACGACGTTGAAATCGCCTGCCGCTCCTCGTCGAGCCAAGCTCGAATGATTGATACCCCAGGCTTCGGCCATTGTATTTTTTTTTTCTCTTCTTTTTTTTTTTATAAAAGGGGACGACTGATTCGATTTCAAATGGGAATGTTCGACCATTGTTTTATCTTTTGAAACTGCTGTTGTGTTTTGAACGAAAACGAAAGGATTTCGTTTATATTTTTTTTTCCTTGTTCTTTGATTTGAACTGACGAAGATATACGCAGCCATTGCTTTGATTTGCACGAGAAGTTATTTGCCTTAAATTTGAACGAAAGAGGATATTTTAAAATCGAGGGAGGTGTGGGTTGCGTGATGGCTGCACGATCTTTTCGTGATGCTCGGCGTAATTTAAGGAAGATAACGTGGTGCTGATATTGACAAACTTTAATTTAAAATTAAAATTTTAATTTGAATTCGATTTAAGCTTAACGCGTTTACTCTCCGTACGGTTACGTATTAGCTCCGAAAGATACGAAAATTGAAATCCGGTAATAATTCAATATTACGGACCCAATGGAACTGGTTTCGTCGAATTCCGAGACTGTTTGAAAAATGACTATTTTTAAATATCGGTTAAACGATATAAATTTCAAAACTGATCAAATCAATTCGAAATTATATTCTGAAGCTTCTGTTATCTTCAGTAATATCAATACGAATTTTAAAAGCTTTCGAAATATTTTTCTTCAGCTTAAAAATGAAGATTCAAATTTTTATTCAGTTTCAATATATTAAATTTTATAATTAAATCGCAAATTTTCAAAATTATATCGGGGATTCAAATTAAATTATCGTTCAAATATTTAAAATTAATTAAATATTTTCAATTTAATTCGGTCAAAATCCTGGGTCGTTACAGACTTCCCCCCTTAAAAGAATTTCGTCCTCGAAATTACAAGTTAGGAAAAAAGGTCCTTAACTCGTCTACTATTTTTCAACATTCAATAGTTTTATCGATTTATCAAAACAAATCTTTCTACTAAAGATTCGTTATCAATTCAACTAAATTTCTAACTTCAATCATAAGTTTCAAACAACTTTGTTTAACTTCTAAATTCAAATTCGAGTTTAAATTCAAATTTTAACTTCAAAATTTTCTCAAAAATTTTCTAACACCCGAAATTTCCGAAAAATTTCGCTAGCGTCTCCTTTGCGCGGCTAATACGGCACTACTACAAAACGTCCCTACGGACTCTCAGATTTCAAAAAGAAAAAGAAAAAGCCAAGCGGCTAGACAAGAAATCATCAAAAACTCATATTATAATTCAAATACTTACCTTTTTCGAGCAATTCAAATTTATCTTCGAAATTAAATTCCAATTCCTTTATACCTGTATATCCTACTAGCCATAATATCTAGTTACAACATTCAAACTATTTTGCAAATTTGATTACAAAATTTTCAATATAAACTACTTATATCATCTTTACTTCACTATTGAAGTTATATATCTATTTTCATTCAATTTTTACAGTTCACATTCATTTGAATTCAATTCACAATTCCAATCTAATTTGGATTCGGTTTATCTCCTGAATATTGAATTTTATCAGCTTTCATTCATAACTGATTATTTTTAGATTAGTTTCAATTACTAATTCATTTCTAATTCTAATCCACTTACAAATTCAAATCTGTTTTCAACATTCAGTTTCAATTCCATTTGAATTCAACTTACATTCATGTACTTGCAATTGCAAATTGATTCATTCATTCACAATTTTTATTTCTATAATTCAATACACAATTCCAGAGTCTTTTCAACTTTTTCAAAACCATTTTTGAAAACAAATCAAATTTATCTTTTGAATTTCCAAAACAAAATCCAATTTTCCGAACAACTTCCATTTAAAACAATTTGGCAGCAATTCCTCTTTTGGAAACCCGAAAATGAACACCAACGATGCCGCGGTCATCATCGAAGTTATTTTCCAGCAACCGAAAAGAGTTTAGAGCTTTCATCCCTTCAGAACATTTTTCAAAACCTTTGAAAATCACTTTCAAATCAAAAATAATTTAAACTTTCCAAATCTCCAAAAAATTTCAAATTCTTTTCAAAACATTTCCAAAAACTTCTCTGGAATTCCGTTTCAAATTACAAATCACATTTATAATTTATATTCTTAAATTTCGTTTGTATGTGAATTTATTTCTTAATTTTGGAGTTACGATTTCAATTTTCTTATTCAATTTCAATATAACAATGATAATATTTCAATGTTATTACTTTCCTAACAACCAAACATCCATATACTATGATAATTCATAGAAAATCATTTCGTTTCTATACAAAAATAGTTTTGGGCAAAATTATTTCATTCACCCTATTTTAAAACAATACTATGTTGTCTTGCCTCGTTTAAGTGTTTAGAAATCCCTATCGATAATATGGCGTCCCACATACTGACCAAAATTCATAAACATCTCAACGGATAAGCAAACACAATATAAAACATTTTTATATTCACTAACAAATACGCGCTCGTATCTATTATTACACTCAACTCATTCTAGAGTACTACTGACTCTATCTCTAATGAGTAACACCCAACAGAGCAGGGTTGTCGCTTAACCATATGCTCTGATACCACGCTGTCACATACCGAAATTTTCGACTTTCGAAAATTCGACATCGATACTCACTTTATCGACTGCCGAGAAATCGAGTGCCGGAAACTCCAATAGTGAGGGTTTTAGAAAGAAAAATAGAAGAAAAAGAGGTAGAAGAAAAGATAGAAGAAGAAGAGAAGAACAACAGAACAACATCAGAACAGAAAACAATATCAGAATCCCACATATCGCAGCGGAACAATATATAATAAATAAACACTAGTCTTTTAAAACAAAGAGTTATATCAGTTTATACATACATCAATCATCAGAGTCAATATACAACTCAATACAACAATGGACAGTTATATAAACTTGTCCTCATACAGAATACACAGCGGAATAAATACTATCAGATACAAATACTACGTCTCGCCATCCAGCTTATCTCCAAAGCTCCAGAATATCCAGAATATCCTGATAATCTAACTCTAGGCTGCCCGTGTGGAAATTGGTGGGCACCCAGAGTTTAGAAGGGAAACAATAAACTCCGAGTCAGTCATGGTGACTGGTGTGAGATCGTAAAACAGTTTATCTTTAAAATAAACAACAGGAAAACTTTAATTTCAATTCGCAATGCTTTTGGAAAATGAAACTACCATAAGACCTCCCACCACACACACAATGCAAACGCAGACTTGGAGGAGATTTCTTCTTATGATAGTCAAAGATGCTTACTACGCAAAAATCAAATTCTTTTTTTTATATTATTATTAGTGCATAGTGTAGAAAACATTTCGAAAGTAGAATATAAATCTTAGCCAGCATAGGTACCATTATAGTATGCTTGCTATAGCTACCATATTAAATGGCAGGTTCTACAACTAAAACCGTACAAGGCTCGTATTGTTTTCTTTGGATTTCCAACAAATGGTCAGGCTAAGGAACTTCCTATCCACGATGGGTACATCCCTGGAATAGACGACCCGAGAACCTAACCGGATCTCTGCCAACACAAGGCCGGGTTACCTCTGCAAAAATAGGTAACTACTGACACGCGTATGCCATCCCCCGATCGTCACCGATCTTCCCGAGGATCCCCGATTCGCAACAACCACAAAGTAATAAATTTGCAGCAACCACAGAGGTTAAGTATCTGGGCTCCATACCATGATACCACCTTTATCCAGAAGGAATGACATACACTAAGGGGCGCTACTCCCTAGAACCTTGCCGCATCCTTCCTGTTTCGACCATTTCCGGGGTGTGAGGCTCGACGAAGTCTCGTCCACAAAGCTACGCTTTCTACAAAGCCATGCTTCGGGTCAAACAAAATGATCAACCTATGATCACAAAGATATAAGATCAAACAAATGATCATATCACAAACGATCAAACACTGATCATTTCACAGCAACACTCAGTATGCCACGTTACCAAATTGGGATATATCGCTGATAAATTTCAACTACATAACCTCTGAGCTCGTACGTCTCAGAGAAGGGTGTTAAGCTAAGAGAATAAATTCTCCGCCACCAACAGAAATGTATTTGAAAGAAATCAGCTTTATATCTCAAATTGTAACGTCAGACACACAATCCATACAAGTCTGTTCCGGGATCGAACAGAACCGAAGGCACTTCTCACGAAGCCCTTGCATTTCCGGATAATTTTCTAATCACGTCCGGACTTCCCGTCACTAAGGGTGATAAAACCTCTAAACCGGAGATCAGCCGATGTAGAGTAACTCGACGGTAATCCTTTTGTTTTCAAAAATATCCGGTCTTCAACACCGGTCTTCGAATGCAATTCATAACGACGTATCACATATTCGGAATGGGTTATACGATCCCATGGTCCTTTCCCGGCTAACCCGAATAGTGAGCGATTATTCAAAAATAAGTGTGGCATTCAAATTCATCCAATTCACAACAAATACCAATTCAAGGTAATTATTGATAGTCGGTTATTTAACTATCAATAAAGATGCGCAACATCATCAGATTCCAAATAATTTTCCAAATTATTTCATCTTCAAAAATATCTTTTACTAGATATAAATTTTCCACACTTAATCATTTGAAAACAAATTTCAAATATTCACATTTCAATTTATCTTTGAAGATAAAATCTCAAAACAGTTCATTTCATATTGGAAAAACATTTCCATACTTATTTAAAAATAAGTATTTCACAAATCTATTTATTTTCAACATTTGAAAATATTCAATATACGTAAATCAATATTAAGTATACATTTCATTCTTTAAGGAAATCATAAATTTTAACATCTATTTGAGTCAAAACGAATGTTGCGTAAAACATCGTTACGACGACTCGAAATCAATAGTATAGGGATTCGGAATTAAAATAGATATATAAATCCCAATACTATATAAAACATTTCCTTTTGGAAATCATTTACTATAACAACAGTGTTATAGTCCACCATTTCCTTATATTTCTCGAAAAACGTCTATTTCAACAATGAATGTTGAAATCTATGTATTCGATACATAACACGTTTTAAAACATCTTTTAAAACAATTACTTCATTTTTATAATATCGCTTTCCCAAAACCATATCCATTCTTCTTTAAAAATATATTCACTGTCCAAAATCGTGAATATACTTCACTTAACCATATTTAAATCTTTTCTACACATTTATTATTTCAATAAAAATTCGCTATCCAAAATCGCGAATATATCTTCTTTAATAATTTTCTATCTTAAATTTGTCAAATTCAATCGATTTCGAATTTATAAACACTTTTTATAAATTCTATTTGTATTCATTTACAATATTAACAAAATTCCTTTAAAATTTCATCACTTTGATTTATACAAAATCAAATTTTTATAAATCTTCTATATAATGCTTTTATTTCACAATGGTCCATTTAAACCAATTAAATAAATCCTTATCGATTTATTTAAATCTTTATTCCAAATTCGTAAATCTATTTCCACAATTTAAAAATAAATCAATATTTGCTTTCACACCAATTTTCCTTATTTCAATTTAATTCATTTTCCAATTCTTCACTTTAACCCCAAAATCAGATTCCAAATTAATTTCTAATTCTACTTCAATACCAAATCAATTTCAATCTTCATTTCTAAATAAATTTCCCATCCCAACTCATTTTATATTGACTTTCAAAATTCATTTCAATTTGCCAATTAAATTTATAGTTGGACTTCCAACTTATTTCCTTTTAAATAAATTTCCCTTAAAGAAAATAAATCTCTTTATCTTTTTCAAACTATTTAGAAATCCAAATTTTAATTAAATTCTTCAATTTAAAATCACTATTATACGAAATTCATTTACCTAACATTTTCACTTGATCCTGGAATTAATTCAATAAGATTTTAAAAATCAACCTTTATTCTTTTAAATTCTTTTCTTCAAATTTATTAAATTTCTAAAATTAATCCACTTAGAAATTTCTATTTTGATTTCAAAAATTCAATTTCGTTTATTTTTGGAATCCAATGATGTCAAAACATCCATTCAGCTAAATTTTAGCTTTCAACAATTTCCAGGCATCAATATGATCAATATAATCATTCACAGATTATCACATCACGGTAGAAATAAATTCAATCAATGTGAGGGGTCCAGTTGGATCCCTCCAACCTGTTTCCCTGCATCCAAAGACGTCAGCACAATACCAATTCCGCTCCAGTACGGAATTATCGCGGTATATGGGTTTTATAAAAATCCGCTTACTAACGGCGCAATAGGGTCTCATCCGCTATACGAGGCGGGAAATCATCAATCCAATATATACATATGCCAATATGTATATATTGATATATATATAGATATATCCTACTATATCTAATATCACATCCACATAGCAATCAAATCCATAACAGAAAATTCCACTTTTCAAATTTTGAGTGAGAAGATCTCACCTTTGCTTTTTATTTGCAATCCCATTTTCCATTTCGACTTGTTTTCTCGATTTATAGACCTTGTATAAACAATTATAAATTTTCGTTAATATTCGAAATAATTCGAACAATTAAATTTCTAACTTGATATGTTTTAATTATACAATGACCTCATTTTTAACCCAGTTTCCTTTAAATAAATTTAATTAACTATAAATTTAGCTTTAACTAAAAATTTTCTTTTTAGTAACTAAAATAGATAAAACAAATTTATTATCGTAAACTATTGTTTATAACAACTTAACAAATAAATTTAAAATTTATATTTCTTTTTATATAAACAAAATAAGATTTCCTTTTTATTTCTCTTTTAAATAAATCTAATTAACCAAAAACTATATTTTAAACTAATACTTTTAAATTCTAAACCAATTTCTCTTTTAAAAATTTTTTTTTTTTCACTAATTATTTTACTGTAAACTAATATCTTTAAATCAATTTCTCCTTAATATCTAAAATAATTTGGATAAGCTAGTTACACATTTTTTTCTTTTTTTCTACCAAATCCATCATTTTTAATTTCAACTAATGACTTAATAAATTAGTTAAAAATCAAATTTCCTTTAAATAATTTAAATCAATTTTAATCAGTCAACGATTTTATTTCAAACTAATATTTTTAAATTTTCACTGCATATTTTTTTTCCCAAAAGATTAAACAAAAATAAGTCCAGTGATTACCTCACTGCCAGACGAGATCGCGACCACCACAATTCGTCGAAGTCGCCGCGAGACCATCGCTACTACGTTGACCCAAAGCCCTAGCTGCTCCACGCGATTCTGCCTTCCTCGAGCTTGCGAATTCGCCGCCATCGCGACGTCGCCTTCCACTTCGAGATGCTCGAGATTGCCATCGCAGCTCCCTTAACTCGCACGCGAGTTTCCCCCAGTCACAAAATCGACGAGCCTCCTTCCCTTGCCTCGTGCCTCACATCGCGATGAAGTCGTGAATCCAACGACGTTGAAATCGCCTGCCGCTCCTCGTCGAGCCAAGCTCGAATGATTGATACCCTAGGCTTCGGCCATTGTATTTTTTTTTCTCTTCTTTTTTTTTTTATAAAAGGGGACGACTGATTCGATTTCAAATGGGAATGTTCGACCATTGTTTTATCTTTTGAAACTGCTGTTGTGTTTTGAACGAAAACGAAAGGATTTCGTTTATATTTTTTTTTCCTTCTTCTTTGATTTGAACTGACGAAGATGTACGCGGCCATTGCTTTGATTTGCACGAGAAGTTATTTGCCTTAAATTTGAACGAAAGAGGATATTTTAAAATCGAGGGAGGTGTGGGTTGCGTGATGGCTGCACGATCTTTTCGTGATGCTCGGCGTAATTTAAGGAAGATAACGTGGTGCTGATATTGACAAACTTTAATTTAAAATTAAAATTTTAATTTGAATTCGATTTAAGCTTAACGCGTTTACTCTCCGTACGGTTACGTATTAGCTCCGAAAGATACGAAAATTGAAATCCGGTAATAATTCAATATTACGGACCCAATGGAACTGGTTTCGTCGAATTTCGAGACTGTTTGAAAAATGACTATTTTTAAATATCGATTAAACGATATAAATTTCAAAACTGATCAAATCAATTCGAAATTAGATTTTGAAGCTTCTGTTATCTTCAGTAATATCAATACGAATTTTAAAAGCTTTTGAAATATTTTTCTTCAGCTTAAAAATGAAGATTCAAATTTTTATTCAGTTTCAATAGATTAAATTTTATAATTAAATCGCAAATTTTCAAAATTATATCGAGGATTCAAATTAAATTATCGTTCAAATATTTAAAATTAATTAAATATTTTCAATTTAATTCGGTCAAAATCCTGGGTCGTTACACAATCTATCTATTCTAAATTCATTATCTTATTATCTAGTCATTCTCAATTAACAATTTCTAAATCAATCAATTTGTATAATCATTTATTATCCTCATATTTTATTCAACAAATTTAATTCTTTTATTCTAAATTATTATTAACTTTATTCCACTTAATATATCTAATCACATATATTTAAACCATATAAATTAATTTAAACCATATAAGTTTCAATTTAAATTAATTTATATTCAATACTTGACTTTAAATTCAAGGTATTTCCATAGGTTAATCTAATTTCAATTTATTAATTCCTGCAAAGCAAATTTTATTTGTCTCATCTATTATTCAATTAAATTATCATTCTATTTCTCTCTACTAACATCTTTATAATAAAATTTAAGTATATAACATTTATTATAACCACTCAAATTTTACTTATAAATTTCTTTATATTGTATATTATCCAATTACATTTTTTTTACTTCTGAAAATTTTAGGTAAGTTATGTTGAGATGTAATTGTGTATTATACAAATAAAATTTTCCAATTTAACTATTCCAATTTAAATATTTATTCAAGAATTTAAGATTTAAATTTTCGATTTCAGTTTAAACCATTTAGATATAAGTATATATATACTACATATATCAAATTAAATCCATGATCATATACCAATATATATATATATTATAAATCAAGTCATACTTCAGCAATTCAAATCAAATTTTTTTTTCAAAACAAAAATGTAGCAAAACTACAGAATGGTCTCTCCACTTCGAAACTCGAAAATGAATGTCGATGATGCGGCCGTCATCACCGAAATTATTTTCCAGCGACAAAGAGAAGAGCACTGATTTAAACATTTAAAATTCTTTGAAAACCATTTTATTCGAAATTACTTTAAATAATATACATTTTAAGACTTTAAAACAAAGTTTGAAATCACCAGAAATTTAATTCTTAAATTCTCAATTTAAATTCATTTCAATTCCAAATAAATTTATAAACAATAGTCATTTTGCAATAGTCAATGACTTACAAAACAATAAAATGATAATCGAATATTATCATTTTCAACAACCAAATTATTTAACTTTTAATTCCAAAAAAATTTTCTTATATATTTATAATATAATCATACAAATTTATTTCATTTATCAAATTTGAAAATTATATTGTGTCAGTTTGCTATGTTCAAGTGTTTTGGGATTCCTATCGATAGCGTTGATCAGACGAATCGATCGAAAATCCAAATCAACATCAATAACTCAAACAACACACTATAAACATAAACTGTTTTATATTAATTACAAATACACTCCCTCACACGATGATTCCAGAATTGGATTCCAACAAAAGGATAGATATCCAAATATAGAGGGACTCTAATCAAAGAGAATTCTAATCTAAAATAGATAGGCTTGAAACGAAGGTTAGATGATTGCATTTCAAACAGGAAGATGGATAAAGTTGTATAAATCGCGGGCAACCTTAACCGGGTCAACCGTGACTTCATAGATAAGATCGATGTAGAATTCTGAAGCAAATCGACATTCGATTACTAGAGGTAGAATTCTGGTATAGCATAAGATAGCAGCATCGTAAACCGAGCATACAGAAATCTCCGGTGAATCAATACCGATTGTAAAGGAGTTTCACCCCTATACAATTTATTCAAAGATTGGTGAGACCGCCGATTTATTATAAAGATCCTTCGAAGTGGAGTTATGGGATACTCCAGAATTAAGAAGACACGAATAGGGGAGACAAAAATGAACTTTGGAACCGAAAGGAACGTTCCAGAATTCAAAGAAACCGAGTCAAAGAAGAAGGAATTCAAGCCCGAACGAAAGTGATTCTGTAATTGAATTTTACTTTATATGCTGAGTTTTGCCTAAAACCTGGCTCCGATACCACATGTAACACCCCAGTATTTTGTACCATTCAAATCGACAATAAATCCACACATGCCGGACTTGAATGATTCAAAAAAATGGATTGTAAATAAAATTTGGCAAAACTCAACATATACAGTAAATAAAATAACTACAGATCACAGACACAGAGTAATATAACAATAATGCAGCGGAAAAAAAAGGATAGTAGTTCATGAAGCTACTATATATATATAACAAAGTTAAACAAGATACAACAGAAGTCTCGAATACAATAGATGTCTCAATACAATAATCAAATACAAGATCTGAATACATCACTGAAATCAACTGAATAACTAAAAGCAGGATCGATAGATAGCTGGATCTCCAAGCGAAGCTCCAACTCCAAAGGTGAGTCTCAAATGTTGTATCACTCAGTCTGACCCGAGCGTAAAGCAAAACACAAAACACTCGAGTCAGGATTAACATCCTTATATTCAATAAATCCAACTCAAGTGAAATATCAACTGAAATACAATTAACTTAAAGGATGTTTGGGATAACCATCCTCTAAGGGTCCGTTAAACTATTTACTATATAGTAATATATGCTATATACAGTAGTGTCTAATTAGTAAAGTATAATCATATAGAAAATAGCGTTAAGGGGATGGAGAACCTTAACGCGGTCGGATCTTAAAATCATAATCGTAGTAAAGCTCGATATGGTAGGTGACACGTCACAACTAGGCAATGCCAGGGTAGATATACCAATTACGCATCCGGACTAGTGGTGACGCATAGCAGCCACTACCGCCCACCTCGAACAACACTCCCAAATCAAGGGTGGCCACCAAATCAATCACAAGTAATAGAATGGTATCGAAGAAGTGTGTCCGATAAGAGGTGCTACCTCATTGGTCCGTCAATCGCTCCTGTTTTAGCCACCTTATGCCAACTCACGGGAGTTGGGTCCACGTATATACCTTAGGATCGTCACCACCATCCTACTTCATTCTGGAAACTCCACCGCGTACACAGTTGTCAAAGTGGTTTTCGGTATCGACAGAGAGTATGTCCATATCCGATCCCGGTCTGTCACATACCGAAATTTTCGACTTTCGAAAATTCGACATCAATACTCACTTTATCGACTGCCGAGAAATCGAGTGTCGGAAACTCCAATAGTGAGGGTTTTAAAAAGAAGAAAAAGGTAGAAGAAGTAGAAAACAGAAGAAGAAAGAAGAGAAGAACAACAGAACTACATCAGAACAGAAAACAATATCAGAATCTCACATATCGCAGCGGAACAATATATAATAGATAAATGAATAATCTTTAAAACAAAGGACTATATCATTTTATACATACATCAATCATCAAAGTCAATATACAACAATAGACAGTTATATAAACTTGTCCTCATACAGAATACACAGCGGAATAAATAATATCAGATACAAATACTACGTCTCGTCCTCCAGCTTATCTCCAAAGCTCTAGAATATCCTGATAACATAACTCTAGGCTGCCCGTGTGGAAATTTTTGGGCACCCAGAGTTTAGAAGGGAACAATAAACTCCGAGTCAGTCATGGTGACTGGTGTGAGATCGTAAAACAGTTATTTTTCACAAAGAAAATAAAACAAATTCGCAATGCTTTTGGAAAATGAAACTACCATAAGACCTCCTGCCACACACACAATGCAAACGCAGAATTGGAGGAGATTTCTTCTTATGATAGTTAAAGATGCTTACTACGCAAAATCAAATCATTTTTTATATTATTATTAGTGCATAATGTAGAAAACATTTCGAAAGTACAATATAAATCTTAGCTAGCATACGTACCATTATAGTATGCTTGCTATAGCTGCCATATTAGATGGCAGGTTCTACAACTAAAACCGTACAAGTCACGTATTGGAGTTTGGATTTCCAACAAATAGTCAGGCTAAGAAACTTCCTATCCACGATGGGTACGTCCCTGGAATAGACGACCCGAGAAATAACCTAACATTACGGTTAGATCTCTGCCAACACAAGGTCGGGTTACCTCTGCAAAAGTAGGTAACTACTGACACGCGTATGTCATCCCCCGATCGTAACCGATCTTCTCGAGGATCCCCGATTTCCAACAACCACAAAGAAATAAATTTGCAGCAACCACATAGGTTAAGTATCTGGGCTCCATACCATGATACCACCTCTATCCAGAAGGAATGACATACACTAAGGGGCGCTACTCCCTAGAACCTTGCCGTATCCTTCCTGTTTCGACCATTTCCGGGGTGTGAGGCTCGACGAAGTCTCGTCCACAAAGCTACACTTTCTACAAAGCCCTGCTTCGGGTCAAACAAATGATCAACCTATGATCACAAAGATATAAGATCAAACAAATGATCATATCGCAAATGATCAAACATTGATCATTTCACAGCAACACTCAGTATGCCACGTTACCAAATTGGGAATATATCGCTGATAAATTTCAACTACATAACCTCTGAGCTCGTACGTCTCAGAGAAGGGTGTTAAGCTAAGAGAATAAATTCTCCGCCACCAACAGATATGTATTTGAAAGAAATCAGCTTTATATCTCAAATTGTAACGTCAGACACACAATCCATACAAGTCTGTTCCGGGATCGAACAGAACCGAAGGCACTTCTCACGAAGCCCTTGCATATCCGGATAAATTTCTAATCACGTCCGGACTTCCCGTCACTAAGGGTGATAAAACCTCTAAATCGGAGATCAGCCGATGTAGAGTAACTCGACGGTAATCCTTCCGTTTTCAAAAATATCCGGTCTTCAACACCGGTCTTCGAATGCAATTCATAACGACGTATCACATATTCGGAATGGGTTATACGACCCCATGGTCCTTTCCCGGCTAACCCGAATAGTGAGCGATTTTTTTAAAAACAAGTGTGGCATTCAAATTCATCCAATTCACAACAAATACCCATTCAAGGTAATTATTGATAGTCGGTTATTTAACTATCAATAAAGATGCGCAACATCATCAGATTCCAAATAATTTTCCCAAATTATTTATTTTCCAAAAATATCTTTACTAGATATATAATTTCCACACTTAACCATTTGAAAAAAAAATTCAAATCAATTTCCACATTTCATTTTATCTTTGAAGATAAAGTCTCAAAACAGTTCATTTCATATTGGAAAAGCATTTCCATACTTATTTAAAAATAAGTATTTCACAAATCTATTTATTTTCAACATTTGAAAATATTCAATATACTTAAATCAAATTTAAGTATAAATTCATTCTTTCAGGAAATCATTAATTTTAACATCTATTTGAGTCAAAACGAATGTTGCGTAAAACATCGTTACGACGACTCGAAATCACTAGTATAGGGATTCAAAATTTAAGATAGATATATATATAAATCCCAATACTATATAAAACATTTCCTTTCGGAAATCATTTACTATAACAACAGTGTTATAGTCCACCATTTCCTTATTTTTCGAAAACGTCTATTTCAACAATAAAAATGTTGAAATCTATGATTTCGATATTTAATATATTTTAAAACGTCTTTCAAAATAATTAACTTCATTTCAAATATCACTCTCCCAAAACCATATTCATTTTCCTTAAAAATATATTCACTGTCCAAAATCGTGAATATACTTCACTAACCAATTTTCAATAATCTCTACACATTTTATTTCAAGAATTGTCCACTGTCCAAAATCGTGGATAAAATTCCCTTAATAACCTTCTATATCAAATTCCTCAATTTTGATTGATTTTGAATTTATAAAACAACGTTTATAAATTCTACTTCTATTTTCTAACAACTTCGATTTACTAAATCTCCTTTTATCTACAAATTCGATCAATATTCCATTTAAAGGCAAAAATCCAATTTATAAGTTAATTTCTTATAAATCTTTCATTCTACAGTTTCATCCATTTTATAACTTCACAATTTATAAATCTATAAATTTCATTCACTTACGGATTCCATAATATTTCATTTTTAACACTTATAAAAACTCATTTTATAATTCCAATATTTGATTTATAAATATCAATTTTTATAAATCTTTTTATACAAATCGTTTATGGTTATTCAAAAATCCCAACTTAAACCGTTTTATAAATAAATCGACTTTTATTTCAAAAACGACACTTTGGTTATATTTCACTAAAAATTATAACTTTTATAACTTTAAAATTTTAGCGTTTTTAAATCAATTCAAAAATTCCATAAAACGTATATTTTCAAAAATCACTTTAAAAAACCCTTTTAAAGTAAAAGTCGTTATTTTTAAATTTTAAAACTGAATCCGATGATGCAACAACACCAATAAGTCAATCACAACAACAAACATCATATATCAATATGATAACAGAATATACATCACAATATCTGTAAATAAGTAAATACTGGTGAGGAATCCAGTTGGATCCCTCCAACCTGTTTCCCTGCATCCACAGATGTTAGCACAATACCATTCCACTTCGAGGTGGAATATCGCGGTATATGGGTTTTATAAAAATAATCCGCTTACTAACGGCGCAATAGGGTCTCATCCGCTATACAAGGCGGGAAATCATCAATCCAATATATACATATGCCAATATGTATATATTGCTATATATATAGATATATCCTACTATATCTAATATCACATCCAATAGCAATCAAATCAATCAATAAATAACTGAAAATTCCACTTCAATTTTGAGTGAGAAAAATCTCACCTTTGCCCCTTTTTATTTGCAATCCATTTTCCATTCCAGTTTGTTTACTTTGCGATTTCAAACCGCATAAACATTTTATACGATTTATTAATATTTGAACCAATCTGATTACTAATTTTCGTTTTTGATTGTTTAATTAACTAACTTCTCCTTTAATAATTTTATTTAACTAAACAGATTAAATTTAAAACCAAACTTCTTTTAATAAATTAAATCAACTATAATTTCTTTTTAACTAATTTACTAAATTAAAAATTAAATCTATAACTAAATTCCCTCCTAACTTATACATATTAAATTTAAAACAGAATGGCATAAATATAACCTTTATTTTTCTCTAACCCATATATATATATTTTTCAGCAATTGAAATAAAGAAAATACTTTCTGTTTACTGTTTATATTCAAATATATACGTATGGAATCGAGTTTAAATCAAAAAGAAAGAAGATAGGAATTAAATCGAATACCTCGATACCTAGCAACCATCGACATCGCGACACCTCGATTCGCAACCTCACTTCGTCGATGCCACTGCGTCATGGCAGGCCGAACGAGCACGTCTCCATTTTGAACGAACGCGAACTCCACCCTATCGAACTCCTCGACTTCACGCACTTACTCGCGTCCCCCAACGCCTACAGAATCGCGACATCCCCCAGAACGGCTCGCCTCTTGCCTCGTCGCCCTCGAAATCGCGAGCTCGATCGAAACTGCCGCTCGCGATTCGAATCCCAGGCTTCAATGCCTTCACGTTCGCGACACTGCTGCCCCTCTCCCCCTTCGACTTCAGCCTCACGCGAACCCTAGAAATCTCGAGCCTTCATCTGCCTCGCGCGCGACGTCGCCCGCCCTTCGAATGCCAATGGCCAAACCCCTCGAGCTCGCAACTCGATTCGTCGAACCCTAAAATTCTCGCGACTTGCCAATTTGAATATGGCCCTAAGCCTTAGCTCGCAGTTGAGTCGAGTTGTTGTTGATTCTATATTCGAACGAGATGATGATTTTACATTTGAATAGAGAGAGGCCATTGTTTTTAATTGAAGCTGTTATTAATTTCGAACGAAATGATTTCGTTTTGTTCCGTGCGTTTAAAGAAATGGGAGACAAGAGTACTCGATTAACAGAGGATAGGTCGACGCAGAGACTAGGGTGGCTGATGATTTGAGGGTATAAATTTTATATTTAAATTAAATCGATTAATTTTTGTCCAAACGTTTTAATCTCGTACGATCACACAATGAATCCGAATGCTACGAAATTTGAAATCCGGCAATCATTCAATATTACGGACCCAATGGAACTGGTTTCGTTGAATTCCGAGACTGCGCCTCGGACGGCTATTTTTAAATTCGATACGAACGATAATTTTCAAAACTGAACAAATTTATTCAAATTTGATTCTAAAGTTTTAATTATCTTCAATATTGTCAATACGAATTTTAAAAGCTTTCGAAATATTTTTCTTAAACTTTAAAATGAAGATTCAAAATTTTATTCAGTTTCAATAGATTAAATTTTATAATTTAATCGCCAAATTCAAAGTTATATCGGGGATTCAAATTAAATCATCGTTCAAATATTTAAAATTAATTAAATATTCTCAATTTAATTTGTTCAAAATTCTGGGTCATTACACGGTCTCTTTAACAACCAATCGTTATTATAACACCGTGGTCATTTACAAATATATATACTTTTAGAAACAAAATTTTTGCCATTTCAAAACATATCCTTTACTTCAAAATAGTATATACTTTAAACCAAAATATTATTACCATTTCAAACCCAAATTATCCATGTATTATTTCCATTTCAAAACCCAATTCAATAATATATCATTTCCATTTCCAAAACAATTCAATAATATCTCGTTTAAATAAAACCAAATAATTTATAAAGTAAAGTATCAATAGTTTTAAATATGTAATTTAAAATTTCTTTATAAAATAAGATAGTTCTTCAAATTTCACAAATCGGTTCAAATTAACTCGAATTCCAAAAAAAAATTTAATTAAATCAAATCTCAAATCATCAGTTTCAACTCGATTCAGCTTCTAAATAAACCATTTCAAATTATCGATTTCAAATACATATCTGAACCATAAAATAAGTCATTTAAATTTTAATATATTTCAAAGCTTTAAATATTCAACATTTCAAAACTAAATTCGATAAATTTATATACATATCAGATTCACTTTACAATTATTTAGTTTTGAAACATTAACTTAATCATTTCCATAACATTTAAATACAATTTCAATTTACAAATTTAAATAAACAAAATATCCCATTTAAATATATATAAGTTTGAAATATCCATTTAAGTCACCTTGTCAAATTTCAAGTTGTAAAACACTTCTTTAAATTTCAAATTCAATACATTTCAAATCAAACTTATTTAAGTATAATTCTTAAATAAATATAATTTCAATCAATTTCAAATCATTATAAATTCTATATTTGAAAATATAGATATTAAATAAATACTTAAACATATTATTTATCAACTTTATTAAATCAACTTTAATGAATCTTTAAAACCAATATTTATCAAAACCATATATTTCTTTTCAAAACCAAAGAAATCATTTTCAAAACATTTATATATAGACCAACGGTGCCTGTATATAATTTTCTATCCTATGGTCAAGTGATACGGATATTTATCATTTCAATCCGCAATTTAAAATATATATACGGGTATATATCTTTTCAACCCGCAATCCAAAATTCAATTAATTGAAAACCGCTTGGGTTTATCATTTCAACCCATAACGATTTTCTCCTATTCTACAAGATCGTTCGGGTATGTATCATTTCAACCCATAGTGATTCTATACTAACAAGAAACTTGCAGAGTGATAACAGATATGATAATAAAATAACAATAGTAACAGGCAATATATCATCAATATAAATAACAGATAATGGTGTCAGATGTCACAGGTGAACTGATACAGATAATGACATATATATAACAATGTGAATAACTAACAGCAGCATATTTCAATTAACGTTTCAATTGAAATCAAATTTAATAAATATAAGAACGTTAATCGTGAGTGATTGCTCACCTTTCAAGGCTAGATAGATTTGACAATGGAATGAGTTACAACCCAAGCATGAATTCCAAAACGAAGCTAGATTGGCACGATTTGACGGACAAGCTGATAAATGGGAAATCGATAAGAACAAGATATATTGCATATAATTTATATTTTCTAAAATCTACATTTAACTTAAACACCAATCAAAATAAATCTATATATATATATATACACACACATATATATTTTAACCCAATATACAGACAAACCAAAAAAAAGAAAAATCTTTATATTTAAAATTCAAAACTAATCTTCATAAGAATATTAATATAAACTTGCTTTGCTAAAATAAATATACTGGCTCAAAGTAGATCACATAAACTCGCGTAATTTTTCAGTTTTAAACATATATATACCCAACATTCAACTTAAACCCATATATTAAAAATAAGATTAACCGGCTTTACATTATCCCTAACAGTCAAATAGATAAAACGAAATCCTTACATTATATTTGGAACAATCAAACACATAAATTAAAACCCAGATTTCCATACAGTATTTTAAAATCTTACATTTCTTAAAACACCTATCTTCCCCACATCAAACAGATATGTTTTGATGTAACAGGAACGACTTAAAATGTATATACATATCAAAATAACCTTATTAACTCAACTGATAATGTAAAACACTTAAAATACATTACACCTATGTCTATATATACATACAGTATACATATAACTATTCCTTAATATACAAACACTTTCTAAAAGCAAAATATAAAGAAAGAAAGAGGAGTTGGAAAATATAATTATGCAACTTCTCTGATCCTAAAATGTGTGCATAATATTGTAACATATATATGCTGAAATGAACATAATATATATAGCATATAAGTATACTTTGAAATTTAACAGCTTGGCTTTAGATAACCAAATATATATTACTGGATCACTATATATAAGTATACTTATATATAAAAGCTTTTGAATATACATATCAATAACAGAGAAGCAGTGAAACAGAATTTGAAAATACTTTGGACACATATATGCATACTAACCTTTAAACATCTATATATATACTTTTTAACGTAAATAGAATATTCCAATCATATTATATCTACTTAATATACAATTTGTGACATATATATATATATATATATATATATTTACATAAATAAAAATAGACACTTATATAAACGTGTACAAACCTGTAACCCATATAAACTCACACTTGAACCAACAGATCATTTAAAACTTGCGTATACAATATATATGTATGAATATCATTATACATGTAGACAATATCAAACTCTTGTACAAAAATCTAGATATATAAATATATATATAGAACAACGTATTATCCTACATAAATACACCTATATACTAATAAACACTGTAAACTTTTATATACACTCACATATATTAAATATAATACATATACTTACAAATTCCAACAGAAGAGGAGGAAGACGGGGTGGTGGCTGCTGTAAACTTTGGCCAAGCTTGGTAAACGCACGGTAGAGGAAAGAGGAGGGGAGTATATGCAGGCCGAAGTGATGGGGTTGGAGAGCGGAAGCAGTGAGGTGATGAGATGGTCGGTTTGAACACGTGAAATGGAAGATTTCCTCGGAGAGAAAACTCGCGCATGGTGGAAGAGGAGCGAACGGTGAAGTGTTGATGAGGCGATCCGAGTGGTTGCACACGTGGACTTCAAGAGCTTGGAACGAAGATAAGCAGGAAACAAAATAAATGAAATGAAGAAGAAAGTGTTTCAGACTGTATTAATAAATCATATATTATATTAGCTCAAAATAAACAGATCAAAGAAGAAAATGAGATAATGAACCACATTAGTATAGATGACAACCGATGAGAATATTTAAAGTTTGACGTTAATATCTGAGAATATGAAAGGTGGTGACCATTGGTTACAAGGTGGATAATAAATGGTTATGGGAAGCTAAAGAGCCAAAATGTGGAACCGATACGGAAGTTGTTTTCCGCAGATTCCGCTGCTTACCGGGCTTCAAAATACCGAATTGAATATATCGTAGAGATCTACGTGACGAGACGATCAAAACGGTATACAGATATCAGTGGCACGATCGTCCGATCAAAAGTCGGTATCGGAACGAAATGCTGCTAATTTGCCAGAAATAAGATCGACGGAGCAATAGATGGCCAAATTTAACGAAACGAAAGATGACGTCTCACTCAGAAGATGATTTACAAATTTTCTATGTAAAAATATTTAGGTTTGGAAAACATTTTATTATCATCAATTTTAACCGATATAAATTGGAATAAAATTACACTAGAAAATAAACTTCCAAATTTTCTGATGAAAATTTACCAGTTGCTATGATAAAACAAACGCATTCCAAATATTAAATTTTTATTTCAAAATTTTATTGTTTATAATTTCACAAAAATTCAATTAATTAAATAAATAAAACCACTGAAATTTACGGGTCGTTACATATGTTGTATAATCTCATTCGAGATTATGATTATTTGCTTAAGTGTTATTTGTCATACACTTATTTCTGAAGTTTAAATTAGACTGATCCGTTTATTATTTCTTTTAAATAATACTCGGGTCAGACCGAGTTATTTTAGGATAGTCGCTATCTCTGATTCAGTTGCAGCTTCAGCTTTTGGGATTTCACTCCATCTTTTGTCTAGTCTTCGAGGTGTTTCTTTTTGGAGTTTTGACTCTCATCTCATGTATGATGGTATCTTTGTATATGTATATTTGGTTCGTGTGAACTATCGATTGTTGTAGCATGTATTCCATACTTATCTTCCGCTATATATATCTGATATTTCTGTTCTGATGTGATTATACTATCTGTGTTGTTGTTATTATGAGTTGTTCTAAATTTTTCTTAAGCCACCGTAGTTTCGTTTTAGATTTCGATTGAATATATATCTTTGGGAGTAATTCACACAACTCCTATTGATGTAATCAATACTCATCTAAGGCATAACTTACGGATGGTCGCTTCTAACAAGCCTTATTCTTCGCAATAGCAGACGTTATTACTTATAATAACCTTTGTTATTGTGAGCATAGAGGTGGGGCGTCACAGCTTGGTATCAGAGCTGAGGTTCAGAACAAATTATAATATACACAGAACAGAAGCAGAATGGAACATGTGTTACAACTATTCTAGGGTTTTAGTCGTTCCTTTCTAATCTATTCCTTCGTTGTCCTTAAACTTTTGTCCTCTTTAACATGTTGGAATATGTCTAGGAATATATCTCATATTTCAGTAGTATTCCATTTGTTAAATTGCTTATCAATCTTGCTTGTAGTTTCCTTGAGTTAAAACAAGGAAAGTCCTCTGTTTCTGATTGTCTTACTACTCCTAAGGGTTTCAAATATGGGAAGCTTAATGTTGCTTAAGCTTCTGGTGATCCTTCTCAGCCCAAAGGTATTACTCCTTCTGTTTTGGAAGGTTATATTTTATTTCGTGGTCGTTCTATTAGAGTTCTTTTAGATACGGGTGCATCACATTCATTCATGTTAAAGGAGCTTGTGGATATTATTCTTTTGGATATTGTTACTCTTTACGACCCTTTGAGGATTGTAAATCCTATTGGTGGATCCGCTACTCTTGGTTTGTTATGTGTTGATGTTGAGATTATTCTTTGTGGCTTTTCCTTTCATGCGAATCTGCATGTCATGGATCATCTTGATTTTGATATAATTTTGGGTATGGATTGGCTCATCCGTTATGCAGTTCAATCGTATGCCCCGAAAGAACTTTATATCTTAAGCATCCCGATGCTTTCGAGCGGTTATCTATTAGATTTTGAAGCATGGACCGTACATCGAATGCTCTCATTTCTTCCTTCGAATCGGAGGATGTCATTGGTAATATTCCGGTTGTTTGTGATTTTTCTAATGTCTTTGAACCTATTTCTATTTGCCGTCAAATAGGGCAATTGAGTTCCGTATTGATCTTATCTCCGGTGCTCATCCTGTCAGTCGTCCTTCCACGAGGATGTCTGCTAAGGAAAATTAGGAACTCAAGCAACAATTATCTGAGTTGGAAGCCAAACATTTTATTCGTTCTAGCTCAACTCCTTGGGGCGCCGCAGTTGTCTTTGTTAAGAAGCCAGATGGTACTCTTAGGCTTTGCATTGATTATCGCAAGCTTAACGAGCTCACTATCAAAAAAAATAGGTATCCATTATCTAGGATCGACGACATGTTCGATCAATTAAGTGGCGCTAAGCTTTTCTCCCAACTCGATCTTGCTACCGGTTTTCATCAGTTACGAGTTGCGGAAGGTAGCATTCCTCTTACCGCATTCCGTACTCGTTATCATTGTTATGAATGACTTATTATGTCATTCAGTTTGCCCAGCTTATTTCATCCATTTTATGAATCGAGTATTCTACGAATATCTCGATGACTCCATTTGTGTATTTATTGATTTTGGATGGAATCAGCAATTTAAAATTTTGCAAACCTTTTTCATAAGATTTATTTACAAGTATAATTGGATTTGTGTTTATCATATAGAAGATGATTTTGTGATTGTATTGCACATTGAGTACTTTAAGAATTCTGGTCAATGCGCTTGATCAACGTTATCGATAGGAATCTCCTAAACGCTTTGATGAGACAATTTGACACGATAAAAATTGACCTATAAAAAGTAAATTTTTCTAGAAAATGATTTCATAAAGAAAATTGTAATTTTGGAAGTTTTGGCTTTTCAGGAAAGAAGATTATTTGAAAGAGCTCTTTTCTGATACTCTTATCCTTGTGGTTCCCGAAGGGAACCAAGACTTCATTATTTGTACCAGTACTAGCCGTATTGGTTTCGGTGCTGTTCTCGTGCGAAAAGTTAGTAGTTGCCTATGCTTCTAGACAACTAAAGCCTAACGAGATTCGTTATGCTATCCATAATTTGGAGTTAGCCGCCATAGTCTTTGCTCTAAAGATTTGGCGACATTAATTTTTGGGCGAGCGTTTTGTTCCCTGCACAGATCGCAAATCTCTAAAATATTTATTCACTCAGAAAGAACTAAATATGAGGCAACAACGTTAGCTCGAATTTCTTGCTTCATATGATTTCGATATTCAGTATACCCCTGGTAAGGGTAATCGAGTTGCTGATGCGCTTAGCTGTAAGCAGCAAGTGTTGTTTCCATGATGCTAGCAGAGTGGAATATGTTGGAAGATTTATCTCTTTGAAATATTAGAAACCGTCCTTCAGTTTCTGATTCTCCCGTGCTTTAATTTAGCATGGAAGCTCATCCTAGTTTGTTGGATCGTGTTGCCGATGCCCAGAAACAAGATCCACATATTGCTTATCTTATCCAGAGTTGTAAATCGAAATCCCGAAGTGTTGATCTAAAAGGATTTCGATATTGATGTTCATGGTTGTATTCGGAAGAAGGGTAAGTTGATCATGCCTAATGTTCCTAATCTTAAAAATGACATTCTTGAGGACTGTCATTATTCTAAGTATACTATCCGTCTGGGTAGTAGTAAGATGTATGCTATTATGAAACGCATATACTATTGGGAGGGTATGAAGCGTGATGTTGCAAGTTATGTGAGTCGTTGCATGACTTGTCAACTTATTAAAGCAGAACACCATCGTCCTAGTGGTCTTTTGCAGCCTTTTAAGGCTCCATTATGGAAATGGGATCAGATTTCTATGGACTTCATTGATGGTCTACCTCGTTCGAGATCGGTCATACTAGTATTTGGGTGATTGTTGACCGATTGACCAAATTAGCCCATTTTATTCCTATCGAGTCCAATCGGATTGCTTTTTGACTTTGGTGGTAGTTAGAAAGACCAATTATCTCTTATTGGTTTTGCTTATTACAACAATTTTCAATCAAGTATCGGTATGGCTCCTTTCGAAGCTCTTTACGGAAGGCCGTGTCGATCACCATCTTGTTGGTTGGAATCGGGAGAAAAGTTAGTTCTCGGCCCGATTATATTCGTGATTCTTCTGAGAGGATTGATATTATCAGACAGAGAATGAAGGAGGCTCAGAATAGGTAGAAATCTTATGTCGATCATCGTAGGAAGCCTTTGGAATTTTCTGTTGGCGATCTTGTATTCATTCGTGTTTCTCCGATGAAGGGTGTGGTGCGTTTTAGTAGCTCCGGGAAATTGGCTCCTCGATATATTGGACCGTTTCCTATTACGGAATGCATTGGCCCTGTTGCTTATCGTGTATCGCTACCTATCCAGTTTTCGGGAATTCATGACGTATTTCATGTATCCCAGCTTCGTCGATGCCTTCGAGATTCAGATTCTATTATTGATCCTCATATGTTGCAAGATCTTGAGATCTCACCCGACTTTTCTATTGTGCAAAATCCTATTAGTGTGCTAGCTTCGGAGGTTAAACGCCTTCGGAACAAAGAAGTCACGCTTGTGAAAATTCAATGGTCCGCAAACCCCTAGAGATTGCACTTGGGAAACCAGAGAATTTATCGAGCGTTCTTATCCCGGTTTTCTCTCCTCTTCGGGTGGGGGTGAGCATTCTTGATCTATCTTTTCTTTTTAAATCTTTGTTGTGATGAATTATTTGTGTAATTGACTGCTTCTAGTATGAAAATTACGGGGACGCAATTTTTATAAGGGAGGGAGTCTGTAACGACCGTGATTTTTGAATTACTGTCGAAATAAAAAATTTAAAATAGAAATTTTAATATATATATATATATATATATATAATATTGCAATGCAAATCATTTTGCAAAGTCAGAAAATACTTAAGTGGTGAACGTTGAAAATGTACTGCATTGCCTTCTTCAACGTGAAAAGTGAGCAAGTCCTTTTCAAAACAAAGTTGAAATAATATTACTTTGTTGTCAGCAATATTTATAAAGTAAATGGAACACTTTACATTGCCATTCACGTAAGAGGAAATTGCACTAATTTTGTATAACCAAAATGAACAAGTGCTATCACATTCATTTTTGTAAAGCAAGATGAACCCTTTGCATTTTTCTATCATCATTTTCCCTACAAGTCGTGTCCTTTTTCTTCACTAAAGTAGGTTTGCATTAAATGAATTTGTACCCAAAAGCATTGCCTGCACACTTCTTCATTTTTGACTTGTACACTTTTGGAAGGAAGAAAGGTAGCACTACAGGGTTCATTTTAGCTTCTTTTTTTTCTTTTTTTCAAGTAGCTCAGCAAAGTTCATTAATGGCAGTGCAATAATTTGCTTCAAATATTCCTTGCTGATAACTGGTTGGAAGTAAATTAAAGGTGAGTTCAAAACTCACTTTTCTAATTTATTGGATGCTTTGTGTATATATGCTTGCGTGAAAACAGAGTATCCAGATATCTACCTTCTTTTCATTTTCTTCTCTGGCCTTGTTCAACTTGATGTTGCTTGATGTTCTTCATGTTTGTCAGTAATTAGTTTGCGTGCATGTATATATTGTGTTACACAGCACTTAATGTTGCTTCAGTATATATTATACATGCAAATGAAGCTCGGTTCGTAAGTTACAAAAGTTTAGCCATCATTTTTGTAATTTATTTCGTGGTGTCCTGGTGTTTGCAAATTCCAACTGTGCGTGTGTTATAGAATATAAAAAGAAAAATGTGGTCCAAGACTTCATTGTTGTCGTTCCTGTTATATAGAGTAAGTGCGTTGTTTAAAAGCAATGTCACTTTGTCATTTACGTTGTGCAGGAAAGAAATTGCACACGCCACTTTTAGCATATTGGTGAGGAAGTACGTGTATATGGGTGCTAGTGTGCATGCGTGAGTGCATTTTTGCAAGCTTTACAAGTATTTTGATCAAAGATGTACATGTATGCATGTTTTGCATACATTGTATGGCCAGGTTCACAAACTATTCTTCAATTGAAAGTGTGGTTCTGAAAGATTTAGCAATGCGAACGTGTAAATGAGCAGTTCATGGAAAATAGTGTTGTCAGGTCTATTTTTTTTATAGAAAGAATTCCAGACATCAAAGGCATGTAGACAAATTAAAGTATGCGTGAGTAATACTTGTTGCAACTCACTAAAAGTATATCCAGACCACCCTCTGCTTTCAAAATATACATGTGAATGCATATGTGAAAATATTAACACTGTTTTAAAACTTTTCTTTGAAAAGGTTATGGTCCAGGTTGCTTTTAATTATTCAATTGTGCACACGTATTTATGCAGAGCTAGGCTAATTTCTTTTTTATCACATTTGATGCATATCCAGGCTAGTATACAAAAGTAATGCACTGACTTCCAATTTCAAATTGTATGTGCATGTTGAATTTCACGAAAGTGTTTTAAATATCAGTGTAAAATTTGCTTTGAACCGGAGTTTTGTTTTGAAACGAATTTTATTGCCGTTATTTTTATAACGGATTTTATAACACAGTAAGTATAACAACACATCGGAATAAAGAAATGAATGATATCATATACAACTCCAATGAATACAATATCCAGAATGATATACAACAATGATATCAATATGATACAAGAATATCAGAGATAAATAATGATACAGCGGAAAACAGAAGTGATAACTCCAAATGATCCTCAAAAGAGAATGAGTCCAACAACTCCAACATCAGCTCAAACCATCTTCATGATCCACAAAGATAAGCAAGGACAGTCGTCCGTGAACTCCGAACACTGAACTAGCTCCAGATAATCTACTAAACCTGACTATCTGAAAAACCCAACTCTAGACTGCCCGTGTGGAAAATTGTGGGCACCCAGAGTTTAGGAAGGGAACAATAAACTCCAGGTCAGTCATGGGACTGGTGTGAGTAACAAAAACAGTTGGCTTTGGAAAACAAAGTAAAATTGAAATTCGCAATGTTCTTGGAAAGTGAAACTACCCATAAGACCTCCCGCCACACACACCATGCAAATGCAGAATTGGAGGAGATTTCCTCTTATGATAGTCAAACATGCTTACTACGCAAAATCATTGGATTATTATTATTAGTGCATAGTGGAAAACATTTCGAAAGTATAATATTAATCTTAGCCAGCATAGACATTCCAAACTATGCCTACTATAGCTACCATCTAAACAGTGGTGACCACCATAAGTAAATGGCAGGTTCTACAACTAAAACCGTACTGGGTTCGTATTGTTTGATTGGATTTCCAATAAATGGTCAGGCTAAGGAAATTCCTATGCCACATGGGTACGCCTCTGGAGGGACATCCCAAGAACCTACCCGGATCTCTGCCAACACAAGGCCGGGTTACCTCTTACTAGGTAACTACTACACGAATGTGCCACCCCCCGGTCCTTTGGGACCTTTATCCGAGGGCCCTCGATAACAAAGCAACAATCACACAGTAAATGAGATTGGAGCAACCACACAGGTAAATATCTGGACTCCATACCATAATATCACCTTTTTCCAGAAGGAAATGACATACCCTAAAGGGAGCGACCCTCATAAACTTGCCGCATTTTCCTGTTTCGACCATTTCTGGGTTGTGAGGTCCGATGAGGTCTCATCCATAAAGCTACGCTTTTCACAAAGCCATGCTTTGATCAACAAATGATCAGCAACACACAGCAACACTTAGCATGCCACACTACCAAATTGGGAGTATATCACTGATAACCTTCAACTACATAACCTCTGAGCTCGTACGTCTAAGAGAAGGGTGTTAAGCTAAGAGAATAAATTCTCCGCCACCAAACAGAAATGTATTTGAAAGAAATCAGCTTTATATCTCAAAGTGTAATGTTAGACATACGACTATTCAAGTCTGTTCTGGGTTTGAACAGAACCGAAGGCACTTCGAAAGAAGCCCTTGCAAATCCGGATAATTTCTAATCACGTCCGGACTTTCCATCACAAAGGGCGCTAAAATCTCTATACCAGGGATCAGCCGATGTAGAGACAATCGATGGTAATCCTTTCATTTTCGAAAGTATCTGGTCTTCACCACCGGTCTTCAAATGTTATCCATATACGTCGTATCATTATTCGGAATGGGTTATATGACATAAAGTCCTCTCCCGGCTAAACTGAATAATGAGCGTAATATTTCAAAACATATGGATATTGGGATTTCGATTAAGTCACAACTTATTACCCAAAACTTTTCTTTCAAATGGTTTAAACACATTACCATTTTAATCTTTTACATAAAAAGATTCATCTCACAAAGTTCACCCAGTTTCACAAAGATCTGTTCATAGATTTTCCAAATCAATTTCCATTTCAATTGGACTAACTTATTAAATCTTTAAATCAAAGATTTAATTGATAGCTTTCAAAACAATTCCATTTCGACCTTTTGTACAAAAGGTACACCTTTCCAATTTCAAAACAAAGTTCAACAATCTTTCACAAAGATTTATTCATAACTCGGAAACCCATTTTCATTTCAAACTTGAAATTCTTTTGACACAAATTGGAAATTCATTCCTTATATGAAAGCTTATATTATTTGAAACAATTAGTTTCCATTCTTGAAAACTAATTACAATTTACATAATTTAAAACCATTCAAGTACAAAACTTGGATTTAAAATTTAAATCTCCAAACCCATACTTTTTAGATGGTTAAAAATCCATATAAAACATATTTATAACTGGTATGGTCTTTTTAGACCATAATTCCAAAATCATTGAATTCAATTTCAAATATTGAATTCAAATTTTAAATCAAATTATTAAATATCAAGTTTTATTAAGTTATTTAAAATAACTTTTACATTTGAAACTCATTTGCAAAGCTTTCAATTCAAATTCCAAAACTATTTGGATTCACAAATTCAACCTTTGAAAATTGTCAACAATCTGTGACTTAACTGATTTCTACGTGAAATCCATATTTGTGTGTGTATAGTGTAGTCCAGGGGTTTCACACAGTAGTGAAACATCAATAAATCATCACAGATCAAAATACAGAGGTATAATTGATAAGCGGTATAAACTATAACGCATATCTTTTATTCACAGATCACAGATATATAAATTACAGATAACATATTACATTCATCCTAGATAAACAAACTACAGTACAGATCACACACAAATCAGAATATATCACACAGCATCACAGATCAAGGAATATCAACAATTTAATCATTTAGTCAGGTCCAAACATTCACAAGTAAACCTATTAATCAACTGATTGATTTAAATCAGATGTATTATTTAGGAATGAATCATTAATCTGGGTTAATTATCATAAGTTAATCACCAATTATTTCTTAATCACTTGATTAATTAATTAACCTTTAATAGATTAATTTTCCTCAAATTAATTACCTTAATCAATTTATCACATTATCCTTAAATCAATTATTGCTAAATCAATTGATTAATCAACTTTAATCATTAATTAAATATTTAATTAATAATCCTTAATTCAAAAATTAATTATTCCTTACTTAATCTCCATTTGATTAATTATATTAATAATTTACTTCCCTTAATTACTTATATCAATAAGACTAACTCCTTGATTAATTACATTAATTAATCCTTTAATTACACTGAGTCATCATCACTTAATTACTTCCCTCAAGTAATTATCCTTTAATTACTATCCATTAAGTAATTTCCCTTTTTATTACATCCAGTAATTATACATTAATTACTTCACTAAGTAATTATATTTTCCAAATTGTCAAGTGATTATTCTGAATTAACTTAAACTTAAGTAATTAACTTGAACAAATTAAATTAACTCAATTAATTACACTGAATAATTAATTCCATAATTACTGTCATTAAGTAATTATACTTAATAATTCCACAATTGATTATTATTAAATTAATCAATCTAATTTATTGTTAAGATTTATCACATTAATTAATTATTCAAATAATTTTAGTTAATGACTTCATTAACTATTAAATTTCCTTAATTAATCAATCTTTAATTAATTTCTCTAAGTAATTAATCATCAATTACTTCCATTAAGTAATTATCACTCTGTGACGACCCATAAATCTTGAGATAGTCCATTTATCTTAAATAATTACAAAATCATCATTTAAGTCTTATTTAAATAACCTTTGAACAAACCCATATAATTTAACTTAAACGTTTAAGTTAATCGAAAATCCAAACCATTATTTAAGATAAATCATTTATCTTTTAAATCTTGTTTTAAAAAATCCATGAAATAAGTTCATTATTAACTTGAAACCCTAAGTTAAAATTGATTGTTTTGTATAACAATTCATCTTTAATATATTACAATATCTAAAACTTTTTATTTTCAAAACATATTATTATGGCCCAAAAACCCCGAGCCATACGAAACTTTCCCTGATCCCAGCTTTGAGTAAACTACTCGAATCACTCGAGTTAACACGCGAGGAAAACAAGTTCTTCCCAGACAAACAAATACCCAGGCTAAACACTCCAGAGTTCGTGCACGTGCACGACATCGCCGGCCGACTCCAGGCATCACTATGTCGTCGAGCACATCGACGATCACTTCCAGGTCATGCTCCGATCACTCAAACTTCGCCGTCGCCTCGAAATTTGAATTCGAGTTCAAGTTGGAAACCTGGAACAACCCAGACCCATCACAACCCAAAACCTATCAACGCCTCGCTCTCACGGCTCCGACTACGAGAACACGTGAAACTCCGGCCACCCACTCCTCGACACTTCCTCCACCACCTCCCCAAAGTACGTCGAACTCAATCGTCTGGCGACGATGAACGAACCCACTTACACGGCCTCGTCAAAACTAGGTCACCAGATTTTGAAAGCTTCCCACCGCCGCCATGATCGATTACACGCCATCACCTCATTTTTCCTAGAACCATCGTAGGCCCCTCTATCTGCAGCCAAAGCCCCGACCAACACGACTCAGTCGATCACCAGTAATTGGTCGAAATCCAATTTTTGAACAAAAACAAACTGCTCTCAAACCAGTCGCTTAAAAATCATCAAACAAGGCTCAAAAATCCTATTTTTCTATGAGAATTCGAGTTATATACCTGAATCAATATTTCGTGAGGTTCGAAATTTCCAGACTTTAAAGATTTCACTGTAAAAATTTGATTTTTCATTCTATATGCATGGATACTTCATGAAACCATTTTTAGATTATAACTCATTCTTAAACACAACTAATTTGTTTAAAAACTAAAGCCTAATATTGATTAGAAAAGAAGAAATTGAATTTTCTTTGTTGTTTTGTACTCTGAGACTAAACAGAGAAGAAAGCATTCACTGATACCTATATATACACAAAACAAATGGCAATATATACGACTTAAGTTAAATTTCTGGTTGTTACTCACCGTTGTTTTTGAGAGAATGAACAGAGTTGCTACTTGAAACAGACTTGAATTTGCAAGCTGAAACCCATTCTTGATTCTCTGGTTTGCATTGATTTGTATTGATGTTTTAAGTTGAGATTTTATTTTAAGTTTGGATGATATTTTCTTTAGTTTTACTTAGCTTCGAATGAACGAACTGAATTGGAAAGCTTGATATATAAAAGAAAGCAAGTTACAGGTGATGATGTTATTTGTACAATGTTTAGTAGGGATATTTTCTTTGTGGAGGCTGACATTAGTTGCCTTGTACAAATATACTTATCCAATTTGATTTTGTACATAAATATTTACACTAGTATCTTCTTTTGCAAGCTTCATTCACAAGTATATTTACTTGCTTCATTCTTTTACAAGTGTTCATACTTATTTTTGTTTTCTTTTGCAAGTGTACCACTTATATTTATATTTATTTATCTTCCTTGAATGTATCATATGTTCCTTTTCTTTTTACTTTGTCTTTGTAATACTACTTTATAATATAAATAGTTTCTATTTTAATTTGTTGTTAGATTTTAGTCAATGTGTTACTTATATTTTTATAGTCAATCTTTTATATATTTATTTCTATTTTAACTTAAAATTTAAACTCAATATATATAAATTCAAACTTACTCATTTATGCACATATACATATATATTCACACATATATATACAAGATTTAAATTCGAATGATTTAACACATACTTTATTTGGATTTGGAGAAACTCAAATCTATTTACCAATTAATTTCACAATTTTTATTTAAAAATTAAATTAATTATCAATTTAAACTTATATAAAATCCAGGGTCGTTACAGTGTTGCTTTGATGAGGGTTATGACGAATAAATTTACTATTATTTTGGCTTCAATAACCGTCAGTTTTAAAGTGAATTTTCAAGCAGCTATTCCGTAACACTGATTTTGATATCTGTTTTTACGGTGTTTTGTGAAGCGCAATTTCCTCGTCGAAATTGCTACAGATGTTGCTGTTTTACTCATGTGTTTTCAAATCGTTTTAAAATAAAATTCTTTCCCAAAAATTTTACAGTTTGCGCTTTCAAAAGAATGAGGAAGCGATATAACACTTCAGCAAAATTAAGGACTATGAACCCTTACTTTTACTGATTCGCTTAATTCCGAACTTGTCCATTTGAAAACGTAAAATGTTATTTATATAAAATACACAATTTTGCACTTTCAAGGAAACGATGAAGAGATTTAAACGATTTAGCAGAAGTGCGGAGTATGGAACCACACTTTTACTATTTCGGTTAATTCCGGACTCGTTAATTGAAATATTTGCTGTTTGATGACTTTGATGATTTTGTTGGGCTTTCGAGCCACTATGCTGGACCTTTGGGTCATATGATGGACCTTCGGGTCAAATACCAGTACTAGACCTTTGGGTCATATGTTGGACCTTCGGGTCATTTGTTGGGCGCCAAAATTATGATTACAGTACTTGGTAGGCTTTGGCCATATGTTGATGCACGTGCGGCGTAGCTAAAACTCGCCATCTGTTGGGATCGATCCATCTTTTATGTTGATTTTCTAGTTATCTTATTTTGATCTCTAGATTCTGCGTATTGCTGTTTTGAATTCAATTGTGAATTTTGAAGTTGATTTTGATGATGTTTAATGGGAATTCTTCCTTTAAACTATGTTAATTACTATGTTGTATACTCTCAACCAAGACTATAATTTTGGGTATAGTCTCATCCGAGACTATAGTTTTGTGTATAGTCTCATTCGAGACCATAGTTTTGTGTATAGTCTCATCCGAGAACATAGTTTTGTGTATAGTCTCATTCGAGATTATAATTTTGCATATTGCTGTTTTGAATTCAATTGTGAATTTGAAAGTTGATTTTGAAGGAGTTTAAATTGAGATTTCTTCATTTAAACTATGGTGATTATTTATGTTGAATAATCTCATTCGAGATTATTGATTTTGATGGAATTTAAATTGAGATTTCTTTATTTGAACAATGTTGATTATCTATGTTGTAACGCCCCAGTATTTTGTACCATTCAAATCGACAATAAATCCACACATGCCGGACTTGAATGATTAAAAACAATGGATTGTAAATAAAATTTGGCAAAACTTAGCATATACAGTAAATAAAATAATTACAGATCACAAACATAGAGTAATATAACAATAATGCAACGGAAAAAAAAAGGATAGTAGTTCATGAAGCTACTATATATATATATATATAACAGAGTTAAACAAGATACAACAGAAGTCTCGAATACAATAGATGTCTCAATACAATAATCAAATACAAGATCTGAATACATCACTGGAATCAACTGAATAACTGAAAGCAGGATCGATAGATAGCTGGATCTCCAAGCGAAGCTCCAACTCCAAAGGTGAGTCTCAAATGCTGTATCACTCAGTCTGACCCGAGCATAAAGCAAAACACAAAACACTCGAGTCAGGATTAACATCCTTATATTCAATAAATCCAACTCAAGTGAAATATCAACTGAAATACAAGTAACTTAAAGGATGTTTGGGATAACCATCCTCTAAGGGTCCGTTAAACTATTTACTATGTAGTAATATATGCTATATACAGTAGTGTCTAATTAGTAAAGTATAATCATATAGAAAATAGCGTTAAGGGGATGGAGAACCTTAACGCGGTCGGATCTTAAAATCATAATCGTAGTAAAGCTCGATATGGTAGGTGACACGGCACAACTAGGCAATGCCAAGGTAGATATACCAATTACGCATCCGGACTAGTGGTGACGCATAGCAGCCACTACCGCCCACCTCAAACAACACTTCCAAATCAAGGGTGGCCACCAAATCAATCACAAGTAATAGAATGGTATTGAAGAAGTGTGTCCGATAAGAGGTGCTACCTCATTGGTCCGTCAATCGCTCCTGTTTTAGCAACCTTATGCCAACTCACGGGAGTTGGGTCCACGTATATACCTTAGGATCATCGCCACCATCCTACTTCATTCTGGAAACTCCACCGCGTACACAGTTGTCAAAGTGGTTTTCGGTATCGACAGAGAGTATGTCCATATCTGATCCCGGTCTCTTTAACAACCAATCGTTATTATAACACCGTGGTCATTTACAAATATATATACTTTTAGAAACAAATTTTTTGCCATTTCAAAACATATCCTTTACTTCAAAATAGTATATACTTTAAACCAAAATATTATTACTATTTCAAACCCAAATTATCCATGTATTATTTCCATTTCAAAACCCAATTCAATAATATATCATTTCCATTTCCAAAACAATTCAATAATATCTCGTTTAAATAAAACCAAATAATTTATAAAGTAAAGTATCAATAGTTTTAAATATGTAATTTAAAATTTCTTTATAAAATAAGATAGTTCTTCAAATTTCACAAATCGGTTCAAATTAACTCGAATTCCAAAAAAAAAATTAATTAAATCAAATCTCAAATCATCAGTTTCAACTCGATTCAGCTTCTAAATAAACCATTTCAAATTATCGATTTCAAATACATATCTGAACCATAAAATAAGTCATTTAAATTTTAATATATTTCAAAGCTTTAAATATTCAACATTTCAAAACTAAATTCGATAAATTTATATACATATCAGATTCACTTTACAATTATTTAGTTTTGAAATATTAACTTAATCATTTCCATAACATTTAAATACAATTTCAATTTACAAATTTAAATAAACAAAATATCCCATTTAAATATATATAAGTTTGAAATATCCATTTAAGTCACCTTGTCAAATTTCAAGTTGTAAAACACTTCTTTAAATTTCAAATTCAATACATTTCAAATCAAACTTATTTAAGTATAATTCTTAAATAAATATAATTTCAATCAATTTCAAATCATTATAAATTCTATATTTGAAAATATAGATATTAAATAAATACTTAAACATATTATTTATCAACTTTATTAAATCAACTTTAATGAATCTTTAAAATCAATATTTATCAAAACCATATATTTCTTTTCAAAACCAAAGAAATCATTTTCAAAACATTTATATATAGACCAACGGTGCCTGTATATAATTTTCTATCCTATGGTCAAGTGATACGGATATTTATCATTTCAATCCGCAATTTAAAATATATATACGGGTATATATCTTTTCAACCCGCAATCCAAAATTCAATTAATTGAAAACCGCTTGGGTTTATCATTTCAACCCATAACGATTTTCTCCTATTCTACAAGATCGTTCGGGTATGTATCATTTCAACCCATAGTGATTCTATACTAACAGGGAACTTGCAGAGTGATAACAGATATGATAATAAAATAACAATAGTAACAGGCAATATATCATCAATATAAATAACAGATAATGGTGTCAGATGTCACAGGTGAACTGATACAGATAATGACATATATATAACAATGTGAATAACTAACAGCAGCATATTTCAATTAACGTTTCAATTGAAATCAAATTTAATAAATATAAGAACGTTAATCGTGAGTGATTGCTCACCTTTCAAGGCTAGATAGATTTGACAATGGAATGAGTTACAACCCAAGCATGAATTCCAAAACGAAGCTAGATTGGCACGATTTGACGGACAAGCTGATAAATGGGAAATCGATAAGAACAAGATATATTGCATATAATTTATATTTTCTAAAATCTACATTTAACTTAAACACCAATCAAAATAAATCTATATATATATACACACACATATATATTTTAACCCAATATACAGACAAACCAAAAAAAAGAAAAATCTTTATATTTAAAATTCAAACTAATGTTCATAAGAATATTAATATAAACTTGCTTTGCTAAAATAAATATACTGGCTCAAAGTAGATCACATAAACTCGCGTAATTTTTCAGTTTTAAACATATATATACCCAACATTCAACTTAAACCCATATATTAGAAATAAGATTAACCGGCTTTACATTATCCCTAACAGTCAAATAGATAAAACGAAATCCTTACATTATATTTGGAACAATCAAACACATAAATTAAAACCCAGATTTCCATACAGTATTTTAAAATCTTACATTTCTTAAAACACCTATCTTCCCCACATCAAACAGATATGTTTTGATGTAACAGGAACGACTTAAAATGTATATACATATCAAAATAACCTTATTAACTCAACTGATAATGTAAAACACTTAAAATACATTACACCTATGTCTATATATACATACAGTATACATATAACTATTCCTTAATATACAAACACTTTCTAAAAGCAAAATATAAAGAAAGAAAGAGGAGTTGGAAAATATAATTATGCAACTTCTCTGATCCTAAAATGTGTGCATAATATTGTAACATATATATGCTGAAATGAACATAATATATATAGCATATAAGTATACTTTGAAATTTAACAGCTTGGCTTTAGATAACCAAATATATATTACTGGATCACTATATATAAGTATACTTATATATAAAAGCTTTTGAATATACATATCAATAACAGAGAAGCAGTGAAACAGAATTTGAAAATACTTTGGACACATATATGCATACTAACCTTTAAACATCTATATATATACTTTTTAACGTAAATAGAATATTCCAATCATATTATATCTACTTAATATACAATTTGTGACATATATATATATATATATACATAAATAAAAACAGACACTTATATAAACGTGTACAAACCTGTAACCCATATAAACTCACACTTGAACCAACAGATCATTTAAAACTTGCGTATACAATATATATGTATGAATATCATTATACATGTAGACAATATCAAACTCTTGTACAAAAATCTAGATATATAAATATATATATAGAACAACGTATTATCCTACATAAATACACCTATATACTAATAAACACTGTAAACTTTTATATACACTCACATATATTAAATATAATACATATACTTACAAATTCCAACAGAAGAGGAGGAAGACGGGGTGGTGGCTGCTGTAAACTTTGGCCAAGCTTGGTAAACGCACGGTAGAGGAAAGAGGAGGGGAGTATATGCAGGCCGAAGTGATGGGGTTGGAGAGCGGAAGCAGTGAGGTGATGAGATGGTCGGTTTGAACACGTGAAATGGAAGATTTCCTCGGAGAGAAAACTCGCGCATGGTGGAAGAGGAGCGAACGGTGAAGTGTTGATGAGGCGATCCGAGTGGTTGCGCACGTGGACTTCAAGAGCTTGGAACGAAGATAAGCAGGAAACAAAATAAATGAAATGAAGAAGAAAGTGTTTCAGACTGTATTAATAAATCATATATTATATTAGCTCAAAATAAACAGATCAAAGAAGAAAATGAGATAATGAACCACATTAGTTTAGATGACAACCGATGAGAATATTGAAAGTTTGACGTTAATATCTGAGAATATGAAAGGTGATGACCATTGGTTACAAGGTGGATAATAAATGGTTATGGGAAGCTAAAGAGCCAAAATGTGGAACCGATATGGAAGTTGTTTTCCGTAGATTCCGCTGCTTACCGGGCTTCAAAATACCGAATTGAATATATCGCAGAGATCTACGTGACGAGACGATCAAAACGGTATACAGATATCAGTGGCACGATCGTCCGATCAAAAGTCGGTATCGGAACGAAATGCTGCGAATTTGCCAGAAATAAGATCGACGGAGCAATAGATGGCCAAATTTAATGAAACGAAAGATGACGTCTCACTCAGAAGATGATTTACAAATTTTCTATGTAAAAATATTTAGGTTTGGAAAACATTTTATTATCATCAATTTTAACCGATATAAATTGGAATAAAATTACACTAGAAAATAAACTTCCAAATTTTCTGATGAAAATTTACCAGTTGCTATGATAAAACAAACACATTCCAAATATTAAATTTTTATTTTAAAATTTTATTGTTTATAATTTCACAAAAATTCAATTAATTAAATAAATAAAACCACTGAAATTTACGGGTCGTTACACTCTCCCCCACTCAAAACTTTTCGTCCCCGAAAAGGAAGGAGGTAGGAGAATAGAAACAACTAGAAAGAAATTAGAATGAAATACAAATAAAACAATTAAATTAACCGTATAAATTTCAAATTAAACTAATTAATATTCAGCAATTTGGTTTAATTCATTTGAGTTCACTTAAGTTAAATCAATCTGTCACATACCGAAATTTTCGACTTTCGAAAATTCGACATCGATACTCACTTTATCGACTGCCGAGAAATCGAGTGCCGGAAACTCCAATAGTGAGGGTTTTAGAAAGAAGAAATAGAAGAAAAAGAGGTAGAAGAAAAGATAGAAGAAGAAGAGAAGAACAACAGAACAACATCAGAACAGAAAACAATATTAGAATCCCACATATCGCAGCGGAACAATATATAATAAATAAACACTAGTCTTTTAAAACAAAGAGTTATATCAGTTTATACATACATCAATCATCAGAGTCAATATACAACTCAATACAACAATGGACAGTTATATAAACTTGTCCTCATACAGAATACACAGCGGAATAAATACTATCAGATACAAATACTACGTCTCGCCATCCAGCTTATCTCCAAAGCTCCAGAATATCCAGAATATCCTGATAATCTAACTCTAGGCTGCCCGTGTGGAAATTGGTGGGCACCCAGAGTTTAGAAGGGAAACAATAAACTCCGAGTCAGTCATGGTGACTGGTGTGAGATCGTAAAACAGTTTATATTTAAAATAAACAACAGGAAAACTTTAATGTCAATTCGCAATGCTTTTGGAAAATGAAACTACCATAAGACCTCCCACCACACACACAATGCAAACGCAGACTTGGAGGAGATTTCTTCTTATGATAGTCAAAGATGCTTACTACGCAAAAATCAAATTCTTTTTTTTATATTATTATTAGTGCATAGTGTAGAAAACATTTCAAAAGTAGAATATAAATCTTAGCCAGCATAGGTACCATTATAGTATGCTTGCTATAGCTACCATATTAAATGGCAGGTTCTACAACTAAAACCGTACAAGGCTCGTATTGTTTTCTTTGGATTTCCAACAAATGGTCAGGCTAAGGAACTTCCTATCCACGATGGGTACGTCCCTGGAATAGACGACCCGAGAACCTAACCGGATCTCTGCCAACACAAGGCCGGGTTACCTCTGCAAAAATAGGTAACTACTGACACGCGTATGCCATCCCCCGATCGTCACCGATCTTCCCGAGGATCCCCGATTCGCAACAACCACAAAGTAATAAATTTGCAGCAACCACAGAGGTTAAGTATCTGGGCTCCATACCATGATACCACCTTTATCCAGAAGGAATGACATACACTAAGGGGCGCTACTCCCTAGAACCTTGCCGCATCCTTTCTGTTTCGACCATTTCCGGGGTGTGAGGCTCGACGAAGTCTCGTCCACAAAGCTACGCTTTCTACAAAGCCATGCTTCGGGTCAAACAAAATGATCAACCTATGATCACAAAGATATAAGATCAAACAAATGATCATATCACAAATGATCAAACACTGATCATTTCACAGCAACACTCAGTATGCCACGTTACCAAATTGGGATATATCGCTGATAAATTTCAACTACATAACCTCTGAGCTCATACGTCTCAGAGAAGGGTGTTAAGCTAAGAGAATAAATTCTCCGCCACCAACAGAAATGTATTTGAAAGAAATCAGCTTTATATCTCAAATTGTAACGTCAGACACACAATCCATACAAGTCTGTTCCGGGATCGAACAGAACCGAAGGCACTTCTCACGAAGCCCTTGCATTTCCGGATAATTTTCTAATCACGTCCGGACTTCCCGTCACTAAGGGTGATAAAACCTCTAAACCGGAGATCAGCCGATGTAGAGTAACTCGACGGTAATCCTTTTGTTTTCAAAAATATCCGGTCTTCAACACCGGTCTTCGAATGCAATTCATAACGACGTATCACATATTCGGAATGGGTTATACGATCCCATGGTCCTTTCCCGGCTAACCCGAATAGTGAGCGATTATTCAAAAATAAGTGTGGCATTCAAATTCATCCAATTCACAACAAATACCAATTCAAGGTAATTATTGATAGTCGGTTATTTAACTATCAATAAAGATGCGCAACATCATCAGATTCCAAACAATTTTCCAAATTATTTCATCTTCAAAAATATCTTTTACTAGATATAAATTTTCCACACTTAATCATTTGAAAACAAATTTCAAATATTCACATTTCAATTTATCTTTGAAGATAAAATCTCAAAACAGTTCATTTCATATTGGAAAAACATTTCCATACTTATTTAAAAATAAGTATTTCACAAATCTATTTATTTTCAACATTTGAAAATATTCAATATACGTAAATCAATATTAAGTATACATTTCATTCTTTAAGGAAATCATAAATTTTAACATCTATTTGAGTCAAAACGAATGTTGCGTAAAACATCGTTACGACGACTCGAAATCAATAGTATAGGGATTCGGAATTAAAATAGATATATAAATCCCAATACTATATAAAACATTTCCTTTTGGAAATCATTTACTATAACAACAGTGTTATAGTCCACCATTTCCTTATATTTCTCGAAAAACGTCTATTTCAACAATGAATGTTGAAATCTATGTATTCGATACTTAACACGTTTTAAAACATCTTTTAAAACAGTTACTTCATTTTTATAATATCGCTTTCCCAAAACCATATCCATTCTTCTTTAAAAATATATTCACTGTCCAAAATCGTGAATATACTTCACTTAACCATATTTAAATCTTTTCTACACATTTATTATTTCAATAAAAATTCGCTATCCAAAATCGCGAATATATCTTCTTTAATAATTTTCTATCTTAAATTTGTCAAATTCAATCGATTTCGAATTTATAAACACTTTTTATAAATTCTATTTGTATTCATTTACAATATTAACAAAATTCCTTTAAAATTTCATCACTTTGATTTATACAAAATCAAATTTTTATAAATCTTCTATATAATGCTTTTATTTCACAATGGTCCATTTAAACCAATTAAATAAATCCTTATCGATTTATTTAAATCTTTATTCCAAATTCGTAAATCTATTTCCACAATTTAAAAATAAATCAATATTTGCTTTCACACCAATTTTCCTTATTTCAATTTAATTCATTTTCCAATTCTTCACTTTAACCCCAAAATCAGATTCCAAATTAATTTCTAATTCTACTTCAATACCAAATCAATTTCAATCTTCATTTCTAAATAAATTTCCCATCCCAACTCATTTTATATTGACTTTCAAAATTCATTTCAATTTGCCAATTAAATTTATAGTTGGACTTCCAACTTATTTCCTTTTAAATAAATTTCCCTTAAAGAAAATAAATCTCTTTATCTTTTTCAAACTATTTAGAAATCCAAATTTTAATTAAATTCTTCAATTTAAAATCACTATTATACGAAATTCATTTACCTAACATTTTCACTTGATCCTGGAATTAATTCAATAAGATTTTAAAAATCAACCTTTATTCTTTTAAATTCTTTTCTTCAAATTTATTAAATTTCTAAAATTAATCCACTTAGAAATTTCTATTTTGATTTCAAAAATTCAATTTCGTTTATTTTTGGAATCCAATGATGTCAAAACATCCATTCAGCTAAATTTTAGCTTTCAACAATTTCCAGGCATCAATATGATCAATATAATCATTCACAGATTATCACATCACGGTAGAAATAAATTCAATCAATGTGAGGGGTCCAGTTGGATCCCTCCAACCTGTTTCCCTGCATCCAAAGACGTCAGCACAATACCAATTCCGCTCCAGTACGGAATTATCGCGGTATATGGGTTTTATAAAAATCCGCTTACTAACGGCGCAATAGGGTCTCATCCGCTATACGAGGCGGGAAATCATCAATCCAATATATACATATGCCAATATGTATATATTGATATATATATAGATATATCCTACTATATCTAATATCACATCCACATAGCAATCAAATCCATAACAGAAAATTCCACTTTTCAAATTTTGAGTGAGAAGATCTCACCTTTGCTTTTTATTTGCAATCCCATTTTCCATTTCGACTTGTTTTCTCGATTTATAGACCTTGTATAAACAATTATAAATTTTCGTTAATATTCGAAATAATTCGAACAATTAAATTTCTAACTTGATATGTTTTAATTATACAATGACCTCATTTTTAACCCAGTTTCCTTTAAATAAATTTAATTAACTATAAATTTAGCTTTAACTAAAAATTTTCTTTTTAGTAACTAAAATAGATAAAACAAATTTATTATCGTAAACTATTGTTTATAACAACTTAACAAATAAATTTAAAATTTATATTTCTTTTTATATAAACAAAATAAGATTTCCTTTTTATTTCTCTTTTAAATAAATCTAATTAACCAAAAACTATATTTTAAACTAATACTTTTAAATTCTAAACCAATTTCTCTTTTAAAAAAATTTTTTTTTTTTTTCACTAATTATTTTACTGTAAACTAATATCTTTAAATCAATTTCTCCTTAATATCTAAAATAATTTGGATAAGCTAGTTACACATTTTTTTCTTTTTTTCTACCAAATCCATCATTTTTAATTTCAACTAATGACTTAATAAATTAGTTAAAAATCAAATTTCCTTTAAATAATTTAAATCAATTTTAATCAGTCAACGATTTTATTTCAAACTAATATTTTTAAATTTTCACTGCATATTTTTTTTTCCCAAAAGATTAAACAAAAATAAGTCCAGTGATTACCTCACTGCCAGACGAGATCGCGACCACCACAATTCGTCGAAGTCGCCGCGAGACCATCGCTACTACGTTGACCCAAAGCCCTAGCTGCTCCACGCGATTCTGCCTTCCTCGAGCTCGCGAATTCGCCGCCATCGCGACCTTGTTCGCGACGTCGCCTTCCACTTCGAGATGCTCGAGATTGCCATCGCAGCTCCCTTAACTCGCACGCGAGTTTCCCCCAGTCACAAAATCGACGAGCCTCCTCCCCTTGCCTCGCGCCTCACATCGCGATGAAGTCGTGAATCCAACGACGTTGAAATCGCCTGCCGCTCCTCGTCGAGCCAAGCTCGAATGATTGATACCCCAGGCTTCGGCCATTGTATTTTTTTTTTCTCTTCTTTTTTTTTTTTATAAAAGGGGACGACTGATTCGATTTCAAATGGGAATGTTCGACCATTGTTTTATCTTTTGAAACTGCTGTTGTGTTTTGAACGAAAACGAAAGGATTTCGTTTATATTTTTTTTTCCTTCTTCTTTGATTTGAACTGACGAAGATATACGCAGCCATTGCTTTGATTTGCACGAGAAGTTATTTGCCTTAAATTTGAACGAAAGAGGATATTTTAAAATCGAGGGAGGTGTGGGTTGCGTGATGGCTGCACGATCTTTTCGTGATGCTCGGCGTAATTTAAGGAAGATAACGTGGTGCTGATATTGACAAACTTTAATTTAAAATTAAAATTTTAATTTGAATTCGATTTAAGCTTAACGCGTTTACTCTCCGTACGGTTACGTATTAGCTCCGAAAGATACGAAAATTGAAATCCGGTAATAATTCAATATTACGGACCCAATGGAACTGGTTTCGTCGAATTCCAAGACTGTTTGAAAAATGACTATTTTTAAATATCGGTTAAACGATATAAATTTCAAAACTGATCAAATCAATTCGAAATTATATTCTGAAGCTTCTGTTATCTTCAGTAATATCAATACGAATTTTAAAAGCTTTCGAAATATTTTTCTTCAGCTTAAAAATGAAGATTCAAATTTTTATTCAGTTTCAATATATTAAATTTTATAATTAAATCGCAAATTTTCAAAATTATATCGGGGATTCAAATTAAATTATCGTTCAAATATTTAAAATTAATTAAATATTTTCAATTTAATTCGGTCAAAATCCTGGGTCGTTACAGACTTCCCCCCTTAAAAGAATTTCGTCCTCGAAATTACAAGTTAGGAAAAAAGGTCCTTAACTCGTCTACTATTTTTCAACATTCAATAGTTTTATCGATTTATCAAAACAAATCTTTCTACTAAAGATTCGTTATCAATTCAACTAAATTTCTAACTTCAATCATAAGTTTCAAACAACTTTGTTTAACTTCTAAATTCAAATTCGAGTTTAAATTCAAATTTTAACTTCAAAATTTTCTCAAAAATTTTCTAACACCCGAAATTTCCGAAAAATTTCGCTAGCGTCTCCTTTGCGCGGCTAATACGGCACTACTACAAAACGTCCCTACGGACTCTCAGATTTCAAAAAGAAAAAGAAAAAGCCAAGCGGCTAGACAAGAAATCATCAAAAACTCATATTATAATTCAAATACTTACCTTTTTCGAGCAATTCAAATTTATCTTCGAAATTAAATTCCAATTCCTTTATACCTGTATATCCTACTAGCCATAATATCTAGTTACAACATTCAAACTATTTTGCAAATTTGATTACAAAATTTTCAATATAAACTACTTATATCATCTTTACTTCACTATTGAAGTTATATATCTATTTTCATTCAATTTTTACAGTTCACATTCATTTGAATTCAATTCACAATTCCAATCTAATTTGGATTCGGTTTATCTCCTGAATATTGAATTTTATCAGCTTTCATTCATAACTGATTATTTTTAGATTAGTTTCAATTACTAATTCATTTCTAATTCTAATCCACTTACAAATTCAAATCTGTTTTCAACATTCAGTTTCAATTCCATTTGAATTCAACTTACATTCATGTACTTGCAATTGCAAATTGATTCATTCATTCACAATTTTTATTTCTATAATTCAATACACAATTCCAGAGTCTTTTCAACTTTTTCAAAACCATTTTTGAAAACAAATCAAATTTATCTTTTGAATTTCCAAAACAAAATCCAATTTTCCGAACAACTTCCATTTAAAACAATTTGGCAGCAATTCCTCTTTTGGAAACCCGAAAATGAACACCAACGATGCCGCGGTCATCATCGAAGTTATTTTCCAGCGACCGAAAAGAGTTTAGAGCTTTCATCCCTTCAGAACATTTTTCAAAACCTTTGAAAATCACTTTCAAATCAAAAATAATTTAAACTTTCCAAATCTCCAAAAAATTTCAAATTCTTTTCAAAACATTTCCAAAAACTTCTCTGGAATTCCGTTTCAAATTACAAATCACATTTATAATTTATATTCTTAAATTTCGTTTGTATGTGAATTTATTTCTTAATTTTGGAGTTACGATTTCAATTTTCTTATTCAATTTCAATATAACAATGATAATATTTCAATGTTATTACTTTCCTAACAACCAAACATCCATATACTATGATAATTCATAGAAAATCATTTCGTTTCTATACAAAAATAGTTTTGGGCAAAATTATTTCATTCACCCTATTTTAAAACAATACTATGTTGTCTTGCCTCGTTTAAGTGTTTAGAAATCCCTATCGATAATATGGCGTCCCACATACTGACCAAAATTCATAAACATCTCAACGGATAAGCAAACACAATATAAAACATTTTTATATTCACTAACAAATACGCGCTCGTATCTATTATTACACTCAACTCATTCTAGAGTACTACTGACTCTATCTCTAATGAGTAACACCCAACAGAGCAGGGTTGTCGCTTAACCATATGCTCTGATACCACGCTGTCACATAGCGAAATTTTCGACTTTCGAAAATTCGACATCGATACTCACTTTATCGACTGCCGAGAAATCGAGTGCCGGAAACTCCAATAGTGAGGGTTTTAGAAAGAAAAATAGAAGAAAAAGAGGTAGAAGAAAAGATAGAAGAAGAAGAGAAGAACAACAGAACAACATCAGAACAGAAAACAATATCAGAATCCCACATATCGCAGCGGAACAATATATAATAAATAAACACTAGTCTTTTAAAACAAAGAGTTATATCAGTTTATACATACATCAATCATCAGAGTCAATATACAACTCAATACAACAATGGACAGTTATATAAACTTGTCCTCATACAGAATACACAGCGGAATAAATACTATCAGATACAAATACTACGTCTCGCCATCCAGCTTATCTCCAAAGCTCCAGAATATCCAGAATATCCTGATAATCTAACTCTAGGCTGCCCGTGTGGAAATTGGTGGGCACCCAGAGTTTAGAAGGGAAACAATAAACTCCGAGTCAGTCATGGTGACTGGTGTGAGATCGTAAAACAGTTTATCTTTAAAATAAACAACAGGAAAACTTTAATTTCAATTCGCAATGCTTTTGGAAAATGAAACTACCATAAGACCTCCCACCACACACACAATGCAAACGCAGACTTGGAGGAGATTTCTTCTTATGATAGTCAAAGATGCTTACTACGCAAAAATCAAATTCTTTTTTTTATATTATTATTAGTGCATAGTGTAGAAAACATTTCGAAAGTAGAATATAAATCTTAGCCAGCATAGGTACCATTATAGTATGCTTGCTATAGCTACCATATTAAATGGCAGGTTCTACAACTAAAACCGTACAAGGCTCGTATTGTTTTCTTTGGATTTCCAACAAATGGTCAGGCTAAGGAACTTCCTATCCACGATGGGTACATCCCTGGAATAGACGACCCGAGAACCTAACCGGATCTCTGCCAACACAAGGCCGGGTTACCTCTGCAAAAATAGGTAACTACTGACACGCGTATGCCATCCCCCGATCGTCACCGATCTTCCCGAGGATCCCCGATTCGCAACAACCACAAAGTAATAAATTTGCAGCAACCACAGAGGTTAAGTATCTGGGCTCCATACCATGATACCACCTTTATCCAGAAGGAATGACATACACTAAGGGGCGCTACTCCCTAGAACCTTGCCGCATCCTTCCTGTTTCGACCATTTCCGGGGTGTGAGGCTCGACGAAGTCTCGTCCACAAAGCTACGCTTTCTACAAAGCCATGCTTCGGGTCAAACAAAATGATCAACCTATGATCACAAAGATATAAGATCAAACAAATGATCATATCACAAACGATCAAACACTGATCATTTCACAGCAACACTCAGTATGCCACGTTACCAAATTGGGATATATCGCTGATAAATTTCAACTACATAACCTCTGAGCTCGTACGTCTCAGAGAAGGGTGTTAAGCTAAGAGAATAAATTCTCCGCCACCAACAGAAATGTATTTGAAAGAAATCAGCTTTATATCTCAAATTGTAACGTCAGACACACAATCCATACAAGTCTGTTCCGGGATCGAACAGAACCGAAGGCACTTCTCACGAAGCCCTTGCATTTCCGGATAATTTTCTAATCACGTCCGGACTTCCCGTCACTAAGGGTGATAAAACCTCTAAACCGGAGATCAGCCGATGTAGAGTAACTCGACGGTAATCCTTTTGTTTTCAAAAATATCCGGTCTTCAACACCGGTCTTCGAATGCAATTCATAACGACGTATCACATATTCGGAATGGGTTATACGATCCCATGGTCCTTTCCCGGCTAACCCGAATAGTGAGCGATTATTCAAAAATAAGTGTGGCATTCAAATTCATCCAATTCACAACAAATACCAATTCAAGGTAATTATTGATAGTCGGTTATTTAACTATCAATAAAGATGCGCAACATCATCAGATTCCAAACAATTTTCCAAATTATTTCATCTTCAAAAATATCTTTTACTAGATATAAATTTTCCACACTTAATCATTTGAAAACAAATTTCAAATATTCACATTTCAATTTATCTTTGAAGATAAAATCTCAAAACAGTTCATTTCATATTGGAAAAACATTTCCATACTTATTTAAAAATAAGTATTTCACAAATCTATTTATTTTCAACATTTGAAAATATTCAATATACGTAAATCAATATTAAGTATACATTTCATTCTTTAAGGAAATCATAAATTTTAACATCTATTTGAGTCAAAACGAATGTTGCGTAAAACATCGTTACGACGACTCGAAATCAATAGTATAGGGATTCGGAATTAAAATAGATATATAAATCCCAATACTATATAAAACATTTCCTTTTGGAAATCATTTACTATAACAACAGTGTTATAGTCCACCATTTCCTTATATTTCTCGAAAAACGTCTATTTCAACAATGAATGTTGAAATCTATGTATTCGATACTTAACACGTTTTAAAACATCTTTTAAAACAGTTACTTCATTTTTATAATATCGCTTTCCCAAAACCATATCCATTCTTCTTTAAAAATATATTCACTGTCCAAAATCGTGAATATACTTCACTTAACCATATTTAAATCTTTTCTACACATTTATTATTTCAATAAAAATTCGCTATCCAAAATCGCGAATATATCTTCTTTAATAATTTTCTATCTTAAATTTGTCAAATTCAATCGATTTCGAATTTATAAACACTTTTTATAAATTCTATTTGTATTCATTTACAATATTAACAAAATTCCTTTAAAATTTCATCACTTTGATTTATACAAAATCAAATTTTTATAAATCTTCTATATAATGCTTTTATTTCACAATGGTCCATTTAAACCAATTAAATAAATCCTTATCGATTTATTTAAATCTTTATTCCAAATTCGTAAATCTATTTCCACAATTTAAAAATAAATCAATATTTGCTTTCACACCAATTTTCCTTATTTCAATTTAATTCATTTTCCAATTCTTCACTTTAACCCCAAAATCAGATTCCAAATTAATTTCTAATTCTACTTCAATACCAAATCAATTTCAATCTTCATTTCTAAATAAATTTCCCATCCCAACTCATTTTATATTGACTTTCAAAATTCATTTCAATTTGCCAATTAAATTTATAGTTGGACTTCCAACTTATTTCCTTTTAAATAAATTTCCCTTAAAGAAAATAAATCTCTTTATCTTTTTCAAACTATTTAGAAATCCAAATTTTAATTAAATTCTTCAATTTAAAATCACTATTATACGAAATTCATTTACCTAACATTTTCACTTGATCCTGGAATTAATTCAATAAGATTTTAAAAATCAACCTTTATTCTTTTAAATTCTTTTCTTCAAATTTATTAAATTTCTAAAATTAATCCACTTAGAAATTTCTATTTTGATTTCAAAAATTCAATTTCGTTTATTTTTGGAATCCAATGATGTCAAAACATCCATTCAGCTAAATTTTAGCTTTCAACAATTTCCAGGCATCAATATGATCAATATAATCATTCACAGATTATCACATCACGGTAGAAATAAATTCAATCAATGTGAGGGGTCCAGTTGGATCCCTCCAACCTGTTTCCCTGCATCCAAAGACGTCAGCACAATACCAATTCCGCTCCAGTACGGAATTATCGCGGTATATGGGTTTTATAAAAATCCGCTTACTAACGGCGCAATAGGGTCTCATCCGCTATACGAGGCGGGAAATCATCAATCCAATATATACATATGCCAATATGTATATATTGATATATATATAGATATATCCTACTATATCTAATATCACATCCACATAGCAATCAAATCCATAACAGAAAATTCCACTTTTCAAATTTTGAGTGAGAAGATCTCACCTTTGCTTTTTATTTGCAATCCCATTTTCCATTTCGACTTGTTTTCTCGATTTATAGACCTTGTATAAACAATTATAAATTTTCGTTAATATTCGAAATAATTCGAACAATTAAATTTCTAACTTGATATGTTTTAATTATACAATGACCTCATTTTTAACCCAGTTTCCTTTAAATAAATTTAATTAACTATAAATTTAGCTTTAACTAAAAATTTTCTTTTTAGTAACTAAAATAGATAAAACAAATTTATTATCGTAAACTATTGTTTATAACAACTTAACAAATAAATTTAAAATTTATATTTCTTTTTATATAAACAAAATAAGATTTCCTTTTTATTTCTCTTTTAAATAAATCTAATTAACCAAAAACTATATTTTAAACTAATACTTTTAAATTCTAAACCAATTTCTCTTTTAAAAAAATTTTTTTTTTTTTTCACTAATTATTTTACTGTAAACTAATATCTTTAAATCAATTTCTCCTTAATATCTAAAATAATTTGGATAAGCTAGTTACACATTTTTTTCTTTTTTTCTACCAAATCCATCATTTTTAATTTCAACTAATGACTTAATAAATTAGTTAAAAATCAAATTTCCTTTAAATAATTTAAATCAATTTTAATCAGTCAACGATTTTATTTCAAACTAATATTTTTAAATTTTCACTGCATATTTTTTTTTCCCAAAAGATTAAACAAAAATAAGTCCAGTGATTACCTCACTGCCAGACGAGATCGCGACCACCACAATTCGTCGAAGTCGCCGCGAGACCATCGCTACTACGTTGACCCAAAGCCCTAGCTGCTCCACGCGATTCTGCCTTCCTCGAGCTCGCGAATTCGCCGCCATCGCGACCTTGTTCGCGACGTCGCCTTCCACTTCGAGATGCTCGAGATTGCCATCGCAGCTCCCTTAACTCGCACGCGAGTTTCCCCCAGTCACAAAATCGACGAGCCTCCTCCCCTTGCCTCGCGCCTCACATCGCGATGAAGTCGTGAATCCAACGACGTTGAAATCGCCTGCCGCTCCTCGTCGAGCCAAGCTCGAATGATTGATACCCCAGGCTTCGGCCACTGTATTTTTTTTTTCTCTTCTTTTTTTTTTATAAAAGGGGACGACTGATTCGATTTCAAATGGGAATGTTCGACCATTGTTTTATCTTTTGAAACTGCTGTTGTGTTTTGAACGAAAACGAAAGGATTTCGTTTATATTTTTTTTTTCCTTCTTCTTTGATTTGAACTGACGAAGATATACGCAGCCATTGCTTTGATTTGCACGAGAAGTTATTTGCCTTAAATTTGAACGAAAGAGGATATTTTAAAATCGAGGGAGGTGTGGGTTGCGTGATGGCTGCACGATCTTTTCGTGATGCTCGGCGTAATTTAAGGAAGATAACGTGGTGCTGATATTGACAAACTTTAATTTAAAATTAAAATTTTAATTTGAATTCGATTTAAGCTTAACGCGTTTACTCTCCGTACGGTTACGTATTAGCTCCGAAAGATACGAAAATTGAAATCCGGTAATAATTCAATATTACGGACCCAATGGAACTGGTTTCGTCGAATTCCGAGACTGTTTGAAAAATGACTATTTTTAAATATCGGTTAAACGATATAAATTTCAAAACTGATCAAATCAATTCGAAATTATATTCTGAAGCTTCTGTTATCTTCAGTAATATCAATACGAATTTTAAAAGCTTTCGAAATATTTTTCTTCAGCTTAAAAATGAAGATTCAAATTTTTATTCAGTTTCAATATATTAAATTTTATAATTAAATCGCAAATTTTCAAAATTATATCGGGGATTCAAATTAAATTATCGTTCAAATATTTAAAATTAATTAAATATTTTCAATTTAATTCGGTCAAAATCCTGGGTCGTTACAGACTTCCCCCCTTAAAAGAATTTCGTCCTCGAAATTACAAGTTAGGAAAAAAGGTCCTTAACTCGTCTACTATTTTTCAACATTCAATAGTTTTATCGATTTATCAAAACAAATCTTTCTACTAAAGATTCGTTATCAATTCAACTAAATTTCTAACTTCAATCATAAGTTTCAAACAACTTTGTTTAACTTCTAAATTCAAATTCGAGTTTAAATTCAAATTTTAACTTCAAAATTTTCTCAAAAATTTTCTAACACCCGAAATTTCCGAAAAATTTCGCTAGCGTCTCCTTTGCGCGGCTAATACGGCACTACTACAAAACGTCCCTACGGACTCTCAGATTTCAAAAAGAAAAAGAAAAAGCCAAGCGGCTAGACAAGAAATCATCAAAAACTCATATTATAATTCAAATACTTACCTTTTTCGAGCAATTCAAATTTATCTTCGAAATTAAATTCCAATTCCTTTATACCTGTATATCCTACTAGCCATAATATCTAGTTACAACATTCAAACTATTTTGCAAATTTGATTACAAAATTTTCAATATAAACTACTTATATCATCTTTACTTCACTATTGAAGTTATATATCTATTTTCATTCAATTTTTACAGTTCACATTCATTTGAATTCAATTCACAATTCCAATCTAATTTGGATTCGGTTTATCTCCTGAATATTGAATTTTATCAGCTTTCATTCATAACTGATTATTTTTAGATTAGTTTCAATTACTAATTCATTTCTAATTCTAATCCACTTACAAATTCAAATCTGTTTTCAACATTCAGTTTCAATTCCATTTGAATTCAACTTACATTCATGTACTTGCAATTGCAAATTGATTCATTCATTCACAATTTTTATTTCTATAATTCAATACACAATTCCAGAGTCTTTTCAACTTTTTCAAAACCATTTTTGAAAACAAATCAAATTTATCTTTTGAATTTCCAAAACAAAATCCAATTTTCCGAACAACTTCCATTTAAAACAATTTGGCAGCAATTCCTCTTTTGGAAACCCGAAAATGAACACCAACGATGCCGCGGTCATCATCGAAGTTATTTTCCAGCGACCGAAAAGAGTTTAGAGCTTTCATCCCTTCAGAACATTTTTCAAAACCTTTGAAAATCACTTTCAAATCAAAAATAATTTAAACTTTCCAAATCTCCAAAAAATTTCAAATTCTTTTCAAAACATTTCCAAAAACTTCTCTGGAATTCCGTTTCAAATTACAAATCACATTTATAATTTATATTCTTAAATTTCGTTTGTATGTGAATTTATTTCTTAATTTTGGAGTTACGATTTCAATTTTCTTATTCAATTTCAATATAACAATGATAATATTTCAATGTTATTACTTTCCTAACAACCAAACATCCATATACTATGATAATTCATAGAAAATCATTTCGTTTCTATACAAAAATAGTTTTGGGCAAAATTATTTCATTCACCCTATTTTAAAACAATACTATGTTGTCTTGCCTCGTTTAAGTGTTTAGAAATCCCTATCGATAATATGGCGTCCCACATACTGACCAAAATTCATAAACATCTCAACGGATAAGCAAACACAATATAAAACATTTTTATATTCACTAACAAATACGCGCTCGTATCTATTATTACACTCAACTCATTCTAGAGTACTACTGACTCTATCTCTAATGAGTAACACCCAACAGAGCAGGGTTGTCGCTTAACCATATGCTCTGATACCACGCTGTCACATACCGAAATTTTCGACTTTCGAAAATTCGACATCGATACTCACTTTATCGACTGCCGAGAAATCGAGTGCCGGAAACTCCAATAGTGAGGGTTTTAGAAAGAAAAATAGAAGAAAAAGAGGTAGAAGAAAAGATAGAAGAAGAAGAGAAGAACAACAGAACAACATCAGAACAGAAAACAATATCAGAATCCCACATATCGCAGCGGAACAATATATAATAAATAAACACTAGTCTTTTAAAACAAAGAGTTATATCAGTTTATACATACATCAATCATCAGAGTCAATATACAACTCAATACAACAATGGACAGTTATATAAACTTGTCCTCATACAGAATACACAGCGGAATAAATACTATCAGATACAAATACTACGTCTCGCCATCCAGCTTATCTCCAAAGCTCCAGAATATCCAGAATATCCTGATAATCTAACTCTAGGCTGCCCGTGTGGAAATTGGTGGGCACCCAGAGTTTAGTAGGGAAACAATAAACTCCGAGTCAGTCATGGTGACTGGTGTGAGATCGTAAAACAGTTTATCTTTAAAATAAACAACAGGAAAACTTTAATTTCAATTCGCAATGCTTTTGGAAAATGAAACTACCATAAGACCTCCCACCACACACACAATGCAAACGCAGACTTGGAGGAGATTTCTTCTTATGATAGTCAAAGATGCTTACTACGCAAAAATCAAATTCTTTTTTTTATATTATTATTAGTGCATAGTGTAGAAAACATTTCGAAAGTAGAATATAAATCTTAGCCAGCATAGGTACCATTATAGTATGCTTGCTATAGCTACCATATTAAATGGCAGGTTCTACAACTAAAACCGTACAAGGCTCGTATTGTTTTCTTTGGATTTCCAACAAATGGTCAGGCTAAGGAACTTCCTATCCACGATGGGTACATCCCTGGAATAGACGACCCGAGAACCTAACCGGATCTCTGCCAACACAAGGCCGGGTTACCTCTGCAAAAATAGGTAACTACTGACACGCGTATGCCATCCCCCGATCGTCACCGATCTTCCCGAGGATCCCCGATTCGCAACAACCACAAAGTAATAAATTTGCAGCAACCACAGAGGTTAAGTATCTGGGCTCCATACCATGATACCACCTTTATCCAGAAGGAATGACATACATTAAGGGGCGCTACTCCCTAGAACCTTGCCGCATCCTTCCTGTTTCGACCATTTCCGGGGTGTGAGGCTCGACGAAGTCTCGTCCACAAAGCTACGCTTTCTACAAAGCCATGCTTCGGGTCAAACAAAATGATCAACCTATGATCACAAAGATATAAGATCAAACAAATGATCATATCACAAACGATCAAACACTGATCATTTCACAGCAACACTCAGTATGCCACGTTACCAAATTGGGATATATCGCTGATAAATTTCAACTACATAACCTCTGAGCTCGTACGTCTCAGAGAAGGGTGTTAAGCTAAGAGAATAAATTCTCCGCCACCAACAGAAATGTATTTGAAAGAAATCAGCTTTATATCTCAAATTGTAACGTCAGACACACAATCCATACAAGTCTGTTCCGGGATCGAACAGAACCGAAGGCACTTCTCACGAAGCCCTTGCATTTCCGGATAATTTTCTAATCACGTCCGGACTTCCCGTCACTAAGGGTGATAAAACCTTTAAACCGGAGATCAGCCGATGTAGAGTAACTCGACGGTAATCCTTTTGTTTTCAAAAATATCCGGTCTTCAACACCGGTCTTCGAATGCAATTCATAACGACGTATCACATATTCGGAATGGGTTATACGATCCCATGGTCCTTTCCCGGCTAACCCGAATAGTGAGCGATTATTCAAAAATAAGTGTGGCATTCAAATTCATCCAATTCACAACAAATACCAATTCAAGGTAATTATTGATAGTCGGTTATTTAACTATCAATAAAGATGCGCAACATCATCAGATTCCAAATAATTTTCCAAATTATTTCATCTTCAAAAATATCTTTTACTAGATATAAATTTTCCACACTTAATCATTTGAAAACAAATTTCAAATATTCACATTTCAATTTATCTTTGAAGATAAAATCTCAAAACAGTTCATTTCATATTGGAAAAACATTTCCATACTTATTTAAAAATAAGTATTTCACAAATCTATTTATTTTCAACATTTGAAAATATTCAATATACGTAAATCAATATTAAGTATACATTTCATTCTTTAAGGAAATCATAAATTTTAACATCTATTTGAGTCAAAACGAATGTTGCGTAAAACATCGTTACGACGACTCGAAATCAATAGTATAGGGATTCGGAATTAAAATAGATATATAAATCCCAATACTATATAAAACATTTCCTTTTGGAAATCATTTACTATAACAACAGTGTTATAGTCCACCATTTCCTTATATTTCTCGAAAAACGTCTATTTCAACAATGAATGTTGAAATCTATGTATTCGATACTTAACACGTTTTAAAACATCTTTTAAAACAGTTACTTCATTTTTATAATATCGCTTTCCCAAAACCATATCCATTCTTCTTTAAAAATATATTCACTGTCCAAAATCGTGAATATACTTCACTTAACCATATTTAAATCTTTTCTACACATTTATTATTTCAATAAAAATTCGCTATCCAAAATCGCGAATATATCTTCTTTAATAATTTTCTATCTTAAATTTGTCAAATTCAATCGATTTCGAATTTATAAACACTTTTTATAAATTCTATTTGTATTCATTTACAATATTAACAAAATTCCTTTAAAATTTCATCACTTTGATTTATACAAAATCAAATTTTTATAAATCTTCTATATAATGCTTTTATTTCACAATGGTCCATTTAAACCAATTAAATAAATCCTTATCGATTTATTTAAATCTTTATTCCAAATTCGTAAATCTATTTCCACAATTTAAAAATAAATCAATATTTGCTTTCACACCAATTTTCCTTATTTCAATTTAATTCATTTTCCAATTCTTCACTTTAACCCCAAAATCAGATTCCAAATTAATTTCTAATTCTACTTCAATACCAAATCAATTTCAATCTTCATTTCTAAATAAATTTCCCATCCCAACTCATTTTATATTGACTTTCAAAATTCATTTCAATTTGCCAATTAAATTTATAGTTGGACTTCCAACTTATTTCCTTTTAAATAAATTTCCCTTAAAGAAAATAAATCTCTTTATCTTTTTCAAACTATTTAGAAATCCAAATTTTAATTAAATTCTTCAATTTAAAATCACTATTATACGAAATTCATTTACCTAACATTTTCACTTGATCCTGGAATTAATTCAATAAGATTTTAAAAATCAACCTTTATTCTTTTAAATTCTTTTCTTCAAATTTATTAAATTTCTAAAATTAATCCACTTAGAAATTTCTATTTTGATTTCAAAAATTCAATTTCGTTTATTTTTGGAATCCAATGATGTCAAAACATCCATTCAGCTAAATTTTAGCTTTCAACAATTTCCAGGCATCAATATGATCAATATAATCATTCACAGATTATCACATCACGGTAGAAATAAATTCAATCAATGTGAGGGGTCCAGTTGGATCCCTCCAACCTGTTTCCCTGCATCCAAAGACGTCAGCACAATACCAATTCCGCTCCAGTACGGAATTATCGCGGTATATGGGTTTTATAAAAATCCGCTTACTAACGGCGCAATAGGGTCTCATCCGCTATACGAGGCGGGAAATCATCAATCCAATATATACATATGCCAATATGTATATATTGATATATATATAGATATATCCTACTATATCTAATATCACATCCACATAGCAATCAAATCCATAACAGAAAATTCCACTTTTCAAATTTTGAGTGAGAAGATCTCACCTTTGCTTTTTATTTGCAATCCCATTTTCCATTTCGACTTGTTTTCTCGATTTATAGACCTTGTATAAACAATTATAAATTTTCGTTAATATTCGAAATAATTCGAACAATTAAATTTCTAACTTGATATGTTTTAATTATACAATGACCTCATTTTTAACCCAGTTTCCTTTAAATAAATTTAATTAACTATAAATTTAGCTTTAACTAAAAATTTTCTTTTTAGTAACTAAAATAGATAAAACAAATTTATTATCGTAAACTATTGTTTATAACAACTTAACAAATAAATTTAAAATTTATATTTCTTTTTATATAAACAAAATAAGATTTCCTTTTTATTTCTCTTTTAAATAAATCTAATTAACCAAAAACTATATTTTAAACTAATACTTTTAAATTCTAAACCAATTTCTCTTTTAAAAATTTTTTTTTTTTTCACTAATTATTTTACTGTAAACTAATATCTTTAAATCAATTTCTCCTTAATATCTAAAATAATTTGGATAAGCTAGTTACACATTTTTTTCTTTTTTTCTACCAAATCCATCATTTTTAATTTCAACTAATGACTTAATAAATTAGTTAAAAATCAAATTTCCTTTAAATAATTTAAATCAATTTTAATCAGTCAACGATTTTATTTCAAACTAATATTTTTAAATTTTCACTGCATATTTTTTTTCCCAAAAGATTAAACAAAAATAAGTCCAGTGATTACCTCACTGCCAGACGAGATCGCGACCACCACAATTCGTCGAAGTCGCCGCGAGACCATCGCTACTACGTTGACCCAAAGCCCTAGCTGCTCCACGCGATTCTGCCTTCCTCGAGCTTGCGAATTCGCCGCCATCGCGACGTCGCCTTCCACTTCGAGATGCTCGAGATTGCCATCGCAGCTCCCTTAACTCGCACGCGAGTTTCCCCCAGTCACAAAATCGACGAGCCTCCTTCCCTTGCCTTGTGCCTCACATCGCGATGAAGTCGTGAATCCAACGACGTTGAAATCGCCTGCCGCTCCTCGTCGAGCCAAGCTCGAATGATTGATACCCTAGGCTTCGGCCATTGTATTTTTTTTTCTCTTCTTTTTTTTTTTATAAAAGGGGACGACTGATTCGATTTCAAATGGGAATGTTCGACCATTGTTTTATCTTTTGAAACTGCTGTTGTGTTTTGAACGAAAACGAAAGGATTTCGTTTATATTTTTTTTTCCTTCTTCTTTGATTTGAACTGACGAAGATGTACGCGGCCATTGCTTTGATTTGCACGAGAAGTTATTTGCCTTAAATTTGAACGAAAGAGGATATTTTAAAATCGAGGGAGGTGTGGGTTGCGTGATGGCTGCACGATCTTTTCGTGATGCTCGGCGTAATTTAAGGAAGATAACGTGGTGCTGATATTGACAAACTTTAATTTAAAATTAAAATTTTAATTTGAATTCGATTTAAGCTTAACGCGTTTACTCTCCGTACGGTTACGTATTAGCTCCGAAAGATACGAAAATTGAAATCCGGTAATAATTCAATATTACGGACCCAATGGAACTGGTTTCGTCGAATTTCGAGACTGTTTGAAAAATGACTATTTTTAAATATCGATTAAACGATATAAATTTCAAAACTGATCAAATCAATTCGAAATTAGATTTTGAAGCTTCTGTTATCTTCAGTAATATCAATACGAATTTTAAAAGCTTTTGAAATATTTTTCTTCAGCTTAAAAATGAAGATTCAAATTTTTATTCAGTTTCAATAGATTAAATTTTATAATTAAATCGCAAATTTTCAAAATTATATCGAGGATTCAAATTAAATTATCGTTCAAATATTTAAAATTAATTAAATATTTTCAATTTAATTCGGTCAAAATCCTGGGTCGTTACACAATCTATCTATTCTAAATTCATTATCTTATTATCTAGTCATTCTCAATTAACAATTTCTAAATCAATCAATTTGTATAATCATTTATTATCCTCATATTTTATTCAACAAATTTAATTCTTTTATTCTAAATTATTATTAACTTTATTCCACTTAATATATCTAATCACATATATTTAAACCATATAAATTAATTTAAACCATATAAGTTTCAATTTAAATTAATTTATATTCAATACTTGACTTTAAATTCAAGGTATTTCCATAGGTTAATCTAATTTCAATTTATTAATTCCTGCAAAGCAAATTTTATTTGTCTCATCTATTATTCAATTAAATTATCATTCTATTTCTCTCTACTAACATCTTTATAATAAAATTTAAGTATATAACATTTATTATAACCACTCAAATTTTACTTATAAATTTCTTTATATTGTATATTATCCAATTACATTTTTTTTACTTCTGAAAATTTTAGGTAAGTTATGTTGAGATGTAATTGTGTATTATACAAATAAAATTTTCCAATTTAACTATTCCAATTTAAATATTTATTCAAGAATTTAAGATTTAAATTTTCGATTTCAGTTTAAACCATTTAGATATAAGTATATATATACTACATATATCAAATTAAATCCATGATCATATACCAATATATATATATATTATAAATCAAGTCATACTTCAGCAATTCAAATCAAATTTTTTTTTCAAAACAAAAATGTAGCAAAACTACAGAATGGTCTCTCCACTTCGAAACTCGAAAATGAATGTCGATGATGCGGCCGTCATCACCGAAATTATTTTCCAGCGACAAAGAGAAGAGCACTGATTTAAACATTTAAAATTCTTTGAAAACCATTTTATTCGAAATTACTTTAAATAATATACATTTTAAGACTTTAAAACAAAGTTTGAAATCACCAGAAATTTAATTCTTAAATTCTCAATTTAAATTCATTTCAATTCTAAATAAATTTATAAACAATAGTCATTTTGCAATAGTCAATGACTTACAAAACAATAAAATGATAATCGAATATTATCATTTTCAACAACCAAATTATTTAACTTTTAATTCCAAAAAAATTTTCTTATATATTTATAATATAATCATACAAATTTATTTCATTTATCAAATTTGAAAATTATATTGTGTCAGTTTGCTATGTTCAAGTGTTTTGGGATTCCTATCGATAGCGTTGATCAGACGAATCGATCGAAAATCCAAATCAACATCAATAACTCAAACAACACACTATAAACATAAACTGTTTTATATTAATTACAAATACACTCCCTCACACGATGATTCCAGAATTGGATTCCAACAAAAGGATAGATATCCAAATATAGAGGGACTCTAATCAAAGAGAATTCTAATCTAAAATAGATAGGCTTGAAACGAAGGTTAGATGATTGCATTTCAAACAGGAAGATGGATAAAGTTGTATAAATCGCGGGCAACCTTAACCGGGTCAACCGTGACTTCATAGATAAGATCGATGTAGAATTCTGAAGCAAATCGACATTCGATTACTAGAGGTAGAATTCTGGTATAGCATAAGATAGCAGCATCGTAAACCGAGCATACAGAAATCTCCGGTGAATCAATACCGATTGTAAAGGAGTTTCACCCCTATACAATTTATTCAAAGATTGGTGAGACCGCCGATTTATTATAAAGATCCTTCGAAGTGGAGTTATGGGATACTCCAGAATTAAGAAGACACGAATAGGGGAGACAAAAATGAACTTTGGAACCGAAAGGAACGTTCCAGAATTCAAAGAAACCGAGTCAAAGAAGAAGGAATTCAAGCCCGAATGAAAGTGATTCTGTAATTGAATTTTACTTTATATGCTGAGTTTTGCCTAAAACCTGGCTCCGATACCACATGTAACACCCCAGTATTTTGTACCATTCAAATCGACAATAAATCCACACATGCCGGACTTGAATGATTCAAAAAAATGGATTGTAAATAAAATTTGGCAAAACTCAACATATACAGTAAATAAAATAACTACAGATCACAGACACAGAGTAATATAACAATAATGCAGCGGAAAAAAAAGGATAGTAGTTCATGAAGCTACTATATATATATAACAAAGTTAAACAAGATACAACAGAAGTCTCGAATACAATAGATGTCTCAATACAATAATCAAATACAAGATCTGAATACATCACTGAAATCAACTGAATAACTAAAAGCAGGATCGATAGATAGCTGGATCTCCAAGCGAAGCTCCAACTCCAAAGGTGAGTCTCAAATGTTGTATCACTCAGTCTGACCCGAGCGTAAAGCAAAACACAAAACACTCGAGTCAGGATTAACATCCTTATATTCAATAAATCCAACTCAAGTGAAATATCAACTGAAATACAATTAACTTAAAGGATGTTTGGGATAACCATCCTCTAAGGGTCCGTTAAACTATTTACTATATAGTAATATATGCTATATACAGTAGTGTCTAATTAGTAAAGTATAATCATATAGAAAATAGCGTTAAGGGGATGGAGAACCTTAACGCGGTCGGATCTTAAAATCATAATCGTAGTAAAGCTCGATATGGTAGGTGACACGTCACAACTAGGCAATGCCAGGGTAGATATACCAATTACGCATCCGGACTAGTGGTGACGCATAGCAGCCACTACCGCCCACCTCGAACAACACTCCCAAATCAAGGGTGGCCACCAAATCAATCACAAGTAATAGAATGGTATCGAAGAAGTGTGTCCGATAAGAGGTGCTACCTCATTGGTCCGTCAATCGCTCCTGTTTTAGCCACCTTATGCCAACTCACGGGAGTTGGGTCCACGTATATACCTTAGGATCGTCACCACCATCCTACTTCATTCTGGAAACTCCACCGCGTACACAGTTGTCAAAGTGGTTTTCGGTATCGACAGAGAGTATGTCCATATCCGATCCCGGTCTGTCACATACCGAAATTTTCGACTTTCGAAAATTCGACATCAATACTCACTTTATCGACTGCCGAGAAATCGAGTGCCGGAAACTCCAATAGTGAGGGTTTTAAAAAGAAGAAAAAGGTAGAAGAAGAAGAAAACAGAAGAAGAAAGAAGAGAAGAACAACAGAACTACATCAGAACAGAAAACAATATCAGAATCTCACATATCGCAGCGGAACAATATATAATAGATAAATGAATAATCTTTAAAACAAAGGACTATATCATTTTATACATACATCAATCATCAAAGTCAATATACAACAATAGACAGTTATATAAACTTGTCCTCATACAGAATACACAGCGGAATAAATAATATCAGATACAAATACTACGTCTCGTCCTCCAGCTTATCTCCAAAGCTCTAGAATATCCTGATAACATAACTCTAGGCTGCCCGTGTGGAAATTTTTGGGCACCCAGAGTTTAGAAGGGAACAATAAACTCCGAGTCAGTCATGGTGACTGGTGTGAGATCGTAAAACAGTTATTTTTCACAAAGAAAATAAAACAAATTCGCAATGCTTTTGGAAAATGAAACTACCATAAGACCTCCTGCCACACACACAATGCAAACGCAGAATTGGAGGAGATTTCTTCTTATGATAGTTAAAGATGCTTACTACGCAAAATCAAATCATTTTTTATATTATTATTAGTGCATAATGTAGAAAACATTTCGAAAGTACAATATAAATCTTAGCTAGCATACGTACCATTATAGTATGCTTGCTATAGCTGCCATATTAGATGGCAGGTTCTACAACTAAAACCGTACAAGTCACGTATTGGAGTTTGGATTTCCAACAAATAGTCAGGCTAAGAAACTTCCTATCCACGATGGGTACGTCCCTGGAATAGACGACCCGAGAAATAACCTAACATTACGGTTAGATCTCTGCCAACACAAGGTCGGGTTACCTCTGCAAAAGTAGGTAACTACTGACACGCGTATGTCATCCCCCGATCGTAACCGATCTTCTCGAGGATCCCCGATTTCCAACAACCACAAAGAAATAAATTTGCAGCAACCACATAGGTTAAGTATCTGGGCTCCATACCATGATACCACCTCTATCCAGAAGGAATGACATACACTAAGGGGCGCTACTCCCTAGAACCTTGCCGTATCCTTCCTGTTTCGACCATTTCCGGGGTGTGAGGCTCGACGAAGTCTCGTCCACAAAGCTACACTTTCTACAAAGCCCTGCTTCGGGTCAAACAAATGATCAACCTATGATCACAAAGATATAAGATCAAACAAATGATCATATCGCAAATGATCAAACATTGATCATTTCACAGCAACACTCAGTATGCCACGTTACCAAATTGGGAATATATCGCTGATAAATTTCAACTACATAACCTCTGAGCTCGTACGTCTCAGAGAAGGGTGTTAAGCTAAGAGAATAAATTCTCCGCCACCAACAGATATGTATTTGAAAGAAATCAGCTTTATATCTCAAATTGTAACGTCAGACACACAATCCATACAAGTCTGTTCCGGGATCGAACAGAACCGAAGGCACTTCTCACGAAGCCCTTGCATATCCGGATAAATTTCTAATCACGTCCGGACTTCCCGTCACTAAGGGTGATAAAACCTCTAAATCGGAGATCAGCCGATGTAGAGTAACTCGACGGTAATCCTTCCGTTTTCAAAAATATCCGGTCTTCAACACCGGTCTTCGAATGCAATTCATAACGACGTATCACATATTCGGAATGGGTTATACGACCCCATGGTCCTTTCCCGGCTAACCCGAATAGTGAGCGATTTTTTTAAAAACAAGTGTGGCATTCAAATTCATCCAATTCACAACAAATACCCATTCAAGGTAATTATTGATAGTCGGTTATTTAACTATCAATAAAGATGCGCAACATCATCAGATTCCAAATAATTTTCCCAAATTATTTATTTTCCAAAAATATCTTTACTAGATATATAATTTCCACACTTAACCATTTGAAAAAAAAATTCAAATCAATTTCCACATTTCATTTTATCTTTGAAGATAAAGTCTCAAAACAGTTCATTTCATATTGGAAAAGCATTTCCATACTTATTTAAAAATAAGTATTTCACAAATCTATTTATTTTCAACATTTGAAAATATTCAATATACTTAAATCAAATTTAAGTATAAATTCATTCTTTCAGGAAATCATTAATTTTAACATCTATTTGAGTCAAAACGAATGTTGCGTAAAACATCGTTACGACGACTCGAAATCACTAGTATAGGGATTCAAAATTTAAGATAGATATATATATAAATCCCAATACTATATAAAACATTTCCTTTCGGAAATCATTTACTATAACAACAGTGTTATAGTCCACCATTTCCTTATTTTTCGAAAACGTCTATTTCAACAATAAAAATGTTGAAATCTATGATTTCGATATTTAATATATTTTAAAACGTCTTTCAAAATAATTAACTTCATTTCAAATATCACTCTCCCAAAACCATATTCATTTTCCTTAAAAATATATTCACTGTCCAAAATCGTGAATATACTTCACTAACCAATTTTCAATAATCTCTACACATTTTATTTCAAGAATTGTCCACTGTCCAAAATCGTGGATAAAATTCCCTTAATAACCTTCTATATCAAATTCCTCAATTTTGATTGATTTTGAATTTATAAAACAACGTTTATAAATTCTACTTCTATTTTCTAACAACTTCGATTTACTAAATCTCCTTTTATCTACAAATTCGATCAATATTCCATTTAAAGGCAAAAATCCAATTTATAAGTTAATTTCTTATAAATCTTTCATTCTACAGTTTCATCCATTTTATAACTTCACAATTTATAAATCTATAAATTTCATTCACTTACGGATTCCATAATATTTCATTTTTAACACTTATAAAAACTCATTTTATAATTCCAATATTTGATTTATAAATATCAATTTTTATAAATCTTTTTATACAAATCGTTTATGGTTATTCAAAAATCCCAACTTAAACCGTTTTATAAATAAATCGACTTTTATTTCAAAAACGACACTTTGGTTATATTTCACTAAAAATTATAACTTTTATAACTTTAAAATTTTAGCGTTTTTAAATCAATTCAAAAATTCCATAAAACGTATATTTTCAAAAATCACTTTAAAAAACCCTTTTAAAGTAAAAGTCGTTATTTTTAAATTTTAAAACTGAATCCGATGATGCAACAACACCAATAAGTCAATCACAACAACAAACATCATATATCAATATGATAACAGAATATACATCACAATATCTGTAAATAAGTAAATACTGGTGAGGAATCCAGTTGGATCCCTCCAACCTGTTTCCCTGCATCCACAGATGTTAGCACAATACCATTCCACTTCGAGGTGGAATATCGCGGTATATGGGTTTTATAAAAATAATCCGCTTACTAACGGCGCAATAGGGTCTCATCCGCTATACAAGGCGGGAAATCATCAATCCAATATATACATATGCCAATATGTATATATTGCTATATATATAGATATATCCTACTATATCTAATATCACATCCAATAGCAATCAAATCAATCAATAAATAACTGAAAATTCCACTTCAATTTTGAGTGAGAAAAATCTCACCTTTGCCCCTTTTTATTTGCAATCCATTTTCCATTCCAGTTTGTTTACTTTGCGATTTCAAACCGCATAAACATTTTATACGATTTATTAATATTTGAACCAATCTGATTACTAATTTTCGTTTTTGATTGTTTAATTAACTAACTTCTCCTTTAATAATTTTATTTAACTAAACAGATTAAATTTAAAACCAAACTTCTTTTAATAAATTAAATCAACTATAATTTCTTTTTAACTAATTTACTAAATTAAAAATTAAATCTATAACTAAATTCCCTCCTAACTTATACATATTAAATTTAAAACAGAATGGCATAAATATAACCTTTATTTTTCTCTAACCCATATATATATATTTTTCAGCAATTGAAATAAAGAAAATACTTTCTGTTTACTGTTTATATTCAAATATATACGTATGGAATCGAGTTTAAATCAAAAAGAAAGAAGATAGGAATTAAATCGAATACCTCGATACCTAGCAACCATCGACATCGCGACACCTCGATTCGCAACCTCACTTCGTCGATGCCACTGCGTCATGGCAGGCCGAACGAGCACGTCTCCATTTTGAACGAACGCGAACTCCACCCTATCGAACTCCTCGACTTCACGCACTTACTCGCGTCCCCCAACACCTACAGAATCGCGACATCCCCCAGAACGGCTCGCCTCTTGCCTCGTCGCCCTCGAAATCGCGAGCTCGATCGAAACTGCCGCTCGCGATTCGAATCCCAGGCTTCAATGCCTTCACGTTCGCGACACTACTGCCCCTCTCCCCCTTCGACTTCAGCCTCACGCGAACCCTAGAAATCTCGAGCCTTCATCTGCCTCGCGCGCGACGTCGCCCGCCCTTCGAATGCCAATGGCCAAACCCCTCGAGCTCGCAACTCGATTCGTCGAACCCTAAAATTCTCGCGACTTGCCAATTTGAATATGGCCCTAAGCCTTAGCTCGCAGTTGAGTCGAGTTGCTGTTGATTCTATATTCGAACGAGATGATGATTTTACATTTGAATAGAGAGAGGCCATTGTTTTTAATTGAAGCTGTTATTAATTTCGAACGAAATGATTTCGTTTTGTTCCGTGCGTTTAAAGAAATGGGAGACAAGAGTACTCGATTAACAGAGGATAGGTCGACGCAGAGACTAGGGTGGCTGATGATTTGAGGGTATAAATTTTATATTTAAATTAAATCGATTAATTTTTGTCCAAACGTTTTAATCTCGTACGATCACACAATGAATCCGAATGCTACGAAATTTGAAATCCGGCAATCATTCAATATTACGGACCCAATGGAACTGGTTTCGTTGAATTCCGAGACTGCGCCTCGGACGGCTATTTTTAAATTCGATACGAACGATAATTTTCAAAACTGAACAAATTTATTCAAATTTGATTCTAAAGTTTTAATTATCTTCAATATTGTCAATACGAATTTTAAAAGCTTTCGAAATATTTTTCTTAAACTTTAAAATGAAGATTCAAAATTTTATTCAGTTTCAATAGATTAAATTTTATAATTTAATCGCCAAATTCAAAGTTATATCGGGGATTCAAATTAAATCATCGTTCAAATATTTAAAATTAATTAAATATTCTCAATTTAATTTGTTCAAAATTCTGGGTCATTACACGGTCTCTTTAACAACCAATCGTTATTATAACACCGTGGTCATTTACAAATATATATACTTTTAGAAACAAAATTTTTGCCATTTCAAAACATATCCTTTACTTCAAAATAGTATATACTTTAAACCAAAATATTATTACCATTTCAAACCCAAATTATCCATGTATTATTTCCATTTCAAAACCCAATTCAATAATATATCATTTCCATTTCCAAAACAATTCAATAATATCTCGTTTAAATAAAACCAAATAATTTATAAAGTAAAGTATCAATAGTTTTAAATATGTAATTTAAAATTTCTTTATAAAATAAGATAGTTCTTCAAATTTCACAAATCGGTTCAAATTAACTCGAATTCCAAAAAAAAATTTAATTAAATCAAATCTCAAATCATCAGTTTCAACTCGATTCAGCTTCTAAATAAACCATTTCAAATTATCGATTTCAAATACATATCTGAACCATAAAATAAGTCATTTAAATTTTAATATATTTCAAAGCTTTAAATATTCAACATTTCAAAACTAAATTCGATAAATTTATATACATATCAGATTCACTTTACAATTATTTAGTTTTGAAACATTAACTTAATCATTTCCATAACATTTAAATACAATTTCAATTTACAAATTTAAATAAACAAAATATCCCATTTAAATATATATAAGTTTGAAATATCCATTTAAGTCACCTTGTCAAATTTCAAGTTGTAAAACACTTCTTTAAATTTCAAATTCAATACATTTCAAATCAAACTTATTTAAGTATAATTCTTAAATAAATATAATTTCAATCAATTTCAAATCATTATAAATTCTATATTTGAAAATATAGATATTAAATAAATACTTAAACATATTATTTATCAACTTTATTAAATCAACTTTAATGAATCTTTAAAACCAATATTTATCAAAACCATATATTTCTTTTCAAAACCAAAGAAATCATTTTCAAAACATTTATATATAGACCAACGGTGCCTGTATATAATTTTCTATCCTATGGTCAAGTGATACGGATATTTATCATTTCAATCCGCAATTTAAAATATATATACGGGTATATATCTTTTCAACCCGCAATCCAAAATTCAATTAATTGAAAACCGCTTGGGTTTATCATTTCAACCCATAACGATTTTCTCCTATTCTACAAGATCGTTCGGGTATGTATCATTTCAACCCATAGTGATTCTATACTAACAAGAAACTTGCAGAGTGATAACAGATATGATAATAAAATAACAATAGTAACAGGCAATATATCATCAATATAAATAACAGATAATGGTGTCAGATGTCACAGGTGAACTGATACAGATAATGACATATATATAACAATGTGAATAACTAACAGCAGCATATTTCAATTAACGTTTCAATTGAAATCAAATTTAATAAATATAAGAACGTTAATCGTGAGTGATTGCTCACCTTTCAAGGCTAGATAGATTTGACAATGGAATGAGTTACAACCCAAGCATGAATTCCAAAACGAAGCTAGATTGGCACGATTTGACGGACAAGCTGATAAATGGGAAATCGATAAGAACAAGATATATTGCATATAATTTATATTTTCTAAAATCTACATTTAACTTAAACACCAATCAAAATAAATCTATATATATATATATACACACACATATATATTTTAACCCAATATACAGACAAACCAAAAAAAAGAAAAATCTTTATATTTAAAATTCAAAACTAATCTTCATAAGAATATTAATATAAACTTGCTTTGCTAAAATAAATATACTGGCTCAAAGTAGATCACATAAACTCGCGTAATTTTTCAGTTTTAAACATATATATACCCAACATTCAACTTAAACCCATATATTAAAAATAAGATTAACCGGCTTTACATTATCCCTAACAGTCAAATAGATAAAACGAAATCCTTACATTATATTTGGAACAATCAAACACATAAATTAAAACCCAGATTTCCATACAGTATTTTAAAATCTTACATTTCTTAAAACACCTATCTTCCCCACATCAAACAGATATGTTTTGATGTAACAGGAACGACTTAAAATGTATATACATATCAAAATAACCTTATTAACTCAACTGATAATGTAAAACACTTAAAATACATTACACCTATGTCTATATATACATACAGTATACATATAACTATTCCTTAATATACAAACACTTTCTAAAAGCAAAATATAAAGAAAGAAAGAGGAGTTGGAAAATATAATTATGCAACTTCTCTGATCCTAAAATGTGTGCATAATATTGTAACATATATATGCTGAAATGAACATAATATATATAGCATATAAGTATACTTTGAAATTTAACAGCTTGGCTTTAGATAACCAAATATATATTACTGGATCACTATATATAAGTATACTTATATATAAAAGCTTTTGAATATACATATCAATAACAGAGAAGCAGTGAAACAGAATTTGAAAATACTTTGGACACATATATGCATACTAACCTTTAAACATCTATATATATACTTTTTAACGTAAATAGAATATTCCAATCATATTATATCTACTTAATATACAATTTGTGACATATATATATATATATATTTACATAAATAAAAATAGACACTTATATAAACGTGTACAAACCTGTAACCCATATAAACTCACACTTGAACCAACAGATCATTTAAAACTTGCGTATACAATATATATGTATGAATATCATTATACATGTAGACAATATCAAACTCTTGTACAAAAATCTAGATATATAAATATATATATAGAACAACGTATTATCCTACATAAATACACCTATATACTAATAAACACTGTAAACTTTTATATACACTCACATATATTAAATATAATACATATACTTACAAATTCCAACAGAAGAGGAGGAAGACGGGGTGGTGGCTGCTGTAAACTTTGGCCAAGCTTGGTAAACGCACGGTAGAGGAAAGAGGAGGGGAGTATATGCAGGCCGAAGTGATGGGGTTGGAGAGCGGAAGCAGTGAGGTGATGAGATGGTCGGTTTGAACACGTGAAATGGAAGATTTCCTCGGAGAGAAAACTCGCGCATGGTGGAAGAGGAGCGAACGGTGAAGTGTTGATGAGGCGATCCGAGTGGTTGCACACGTGGACTTCAAGAGCTTGGAACGAAGATAAGCAGGAAACAAAATAAATGAAATGAAGAAGAAAGTGTTTCAGACTGTATTAATAAATCATATATTATATTAGCTCAAAATAAACAGATCAAAGAAGAAAATGAGATAATGAACCACATTAGTATAGATGACAACCGATGAGAATATTTAAAGTTTGACGTTAATATCTGAGAATATGAAAGGTGGTGACCATTGGTTACAAGGTGGATAATAAATGGTTATGGGAAGCTAAAGAGCCAAAATGTGGAACCGATACGGAAGTTGTTTTCCGCAGATTCCGCTGCTTACCGGGCTTCAAAATACCGAATTGAATATATCGTAGAGATCTACGTGACGAGACGATCAAAACGGTATACAGATATCAGTGGCACGATCGTCCGATCAAAAGTCGGTATCGGAACGAAATGCTGCTAATTTGCCAGAAATAAGATCGACGGAGCAATAGATGGCCAAATTTAACGAAACGAAAGATGACGTCTCACTCAGAAGATGATTTACAAATTTTCTATGTAAAAATATTTAGGTTTGGAAAACATTTTATTATCATCAATTTTAACCGATATAAATTGGAATAAAATTACACTAGAAAATAAACTTCCAAATTTTCTGATGAAAATTTACCAGTTGCTATGATAAAACAAACGCATTCCAAATATTAAATTTTTATTTCAAAATTTTATTGTTTATAATTTCACAAAAATTCAATTAATTAAATAAATAAAACCACTGAAATTTACGGGTCGTTACATATGTTGTATAATCTCATTCGAGATTATGATTATTTGCTTAAGTGTTATTTGTCATACACTTATTTCTGAAGTTTAAATTAGACTGATCCGTTTATTATTTCTTTTAAATAATACTCGGGTCAGACCGAGTTATTTTAGGATAGTCGCTATCTCTGATTCAGTTGCAGCTTCAGCTTTTGGGATTTCACTCCATCTTTTGTCTAGTCTTCGAGGTGTTTCTTTTTGGAGTTTTGACTCTCATCTCATGTATGATGGTATCTTTGTATATGTATATTTGGTTCGTGTGAACTATCGATTGTTGTAGCATGTATTCCATACTTATCTTCCGCTATATATATCTGATATTTCTGTTCTGATGTGATTATACTATCTGTGTTGTTGTTATTATGAGTTGTTCTAAATTTTTCTTAAGCCACCGTAGTTTCGTTTTAGATTTCGATTGAATATATATCTTTGGGAGTAATTCACACAACTCCTATTGATGTAATCAATACTCATCTAAGGCATAACTTACGGATGGTCGCTTCTAACAAGCCTTATTCTTCGCAATAGCAGACGTTATTACTTATAATAACCTTTGTTATTGTGAGCATAGAGGTGGGGCGTCACAGCTTGGTATCAGAGCTGAGGTTCAGAACAAATTATAATATACACAGAACAGAAGCAGAATGGAACATGTGTTACAACTATTCTAGGGTTTTAGTCGTTCCTTTCTAATCTATTCCTTCGTTGTCCTTAAACTTTTGTCCTCTTTAACATGTTGGAATATGTCTAGGAATATATCTCATATTTCAGTAGTATTCCATTTGTTAAATTGCTTATCAATCTTGCTTGTAGTTTCCTTGAGTTAAAACAAGGAAAGTCCTCTGTTTCTGATTGTCTTACTACTCCTAAGGGTTTCAAATATGGGAAGCTTAATGTTGCTTAAGCTTCTGGTGATCCTTCTCAGCCCAAAGGTATTACTCCTTCTGTTTTGGAAGGTTATATTTTATTTCGTGGTCGTTCTATTAGAGTTCTTTTAGATACGGGTGCATCACATTCATTCATGTTAAAGGAGCTTGTGGATATTATTCTTTTGGATATTGTTACTCTTTACGACCCTTTGAGGATTGTAAATCCTATTGGTGGATCCGCTACTCTTGGTTTGTTATGTGTTGATGTTGAGATTATTCTTTGTGGCTTTTCCTTTCATGCGAATCTGCATGTCATGGATCATCTTGATTTTGATATAATTTTGGGTATGGATTGGCTCATCCGTTATGCAGTTCAATCGTATGCCCCGAAAGAACTTTATATCTTAAGCATCCCGATGCTTTCGAGCGGTTATCTATTAGATTTTGAAGCATGGACCGTACATCGAATGCTCTCATTTCTTCCTTCGAATCGGAGGATGTCATTGGTAATATTCCGGTTGTTTGTGATTTTTCTAATGTCTTTGAACCTATTTCTATTTGCCGTCAAATAGGGCAATTGAGTTCCGTATTGATCTTATCTCCGGTGCTCATCCTGTCAGTCGTCCTTCCACGAGGATGTCTGCTAAGGAAAATTAGGAACTCAAGCAACAATTATCTGAGTTGGAAGCCAAACATTTTATTCGTTCTAGCTCAACTCCTTGGGGCGCCGCAGTTGTCTTTGTTAAGAAGCCAGATGGTACTCTTAGGCTTTGCATTGATTATCGCAAGCTTAACGAGCTCACTATCAAAAAAAATAGGTATCCATTATCTAGGATCGACGACATGTTCGATCAATTAAGTGGCGCTAAGCTTTTCTCCCAACTCGATCTTGCTACCGGTTTTCATCAGTTACGAGTTGCGGAAGGTAGCATTCCTCTTACCGCATTCCGTACTCGTTATCATTGTTATGAATGACTTATTATGTCATTCAGTTTGCCCAGCTTATTTCATCCATTTTATGAATCGAGTATTCTACGAATATCTCGATGACTCCATTTGTGTATTTATTGATTTTGGATGGAATCAGCAATTTAAAATTTTGCAAACCTTTTTCATAAGATTTATTTACAAGTATAATTGGATTTGTGTTTATCATATAGAAGATGATTTTGTGATTGTATTGCACATTGAGTACTTTAAGAATTCTGGTCAATGCGCTTGATCAACGTTATCGATAGGAATCTCCTAAACGCTTTGATGAGACAATTTGACACGATAAAAATTGACCTATAAAAAGTAAATTTTTCTAGAAAATGATTTCACAAAGAAAATTGTAATTTTGGAAGTTTTGGCTTTTCAGGAAAGAAGATTATTTGAAAGAGCTCTTTTCTGATACTCTTATCCTTGTGGTTCCCGAAGGGAACCAAGACTTCATTATTTGTACCAGTACTAGCCGTATTGGTTTCGGTGCTGTTCTCGTGCGAAAAGTTAGTAGTTGCCTATGCTTCTAGACAACTAAAGCCTAACGAGATTCGTTATGCTATCCATAATTTGGAGTTAGCCGCCATAGTCTTTGCTCTAAAGATTTGGCGACATTAATTTTTGGGCGAGCGTTTTGTTCCCTGCACAGATCGCAAATCTCTAAAATATTTATTCACTCAGAAAGAACTAAATATGAGGCAACAACGTTAGCTCGAATTTCTTGCTTCATATGATTTCGATATTCAGTATACCCCTGGTAAGGGTAATCGAGTTGCTGATGCGCTTAGCTGTAAGCAGCAAGTGTTGTTTCCATGATGCTAGCAGAGTGGAATATGTTGGAAGATTTATCTCTTTGAAATATTAGAAACCGTCCTTCAGTTTCTGATTCTCCCGTGCTTTAATTTAGCATGGAAGCTCGTCCTAGTTTGTTGGATCGTGTTGCCGATGCCCAGAAACAAGATCCACATATTGCTTATCTTATCCAGAGTTGTAAATCGAAATCCCGAAGTGTTGATCTAAAAGGATTTCGATATTGATGTTCATGGTTGTATTCGGAAGAAGGGTAAGTTGATCATGCCTAATGTTCCTAATCTTAAAAATGACATTCTTGAGGACTGTCATTATTCTAAGTATACTATCCGTCTGGGTAGTAGTAAGATGTATGCTATTATGAAACGCATATACTATTGGGAGGGTATGAAGCGTGATGTTGCAAGTTATGTGAGTCGTTGCATGACTTGTCAACTTATTAAAGCAGAACACCATCGTCCTAGTGGTCTTTTGCAGCCTTTTAAGGCTCCATTATGGAAATGGGATCAGATTTCTATGGACTTCATTGATGGTCTACCTCGTTCGAGATCGGTCATACTAGTATTTGGGTGATTGTTGACCGATTGACCAAATTAGCCCATTTTATTCCTATCGAGTCCAATCGGATTGCTTTTTGACTTTGGTGGTAGTTAGAAAGACCAATTATCTCTTATTGGTTTTGCTTATTACAACAATTTTCAATCAAGTATCGGTATGGCTCCTTTCGAAGCTCTTTACGGAAGGCCGTGTCGATCACCATCTTGTTGGTTGGAATCGGGAGAAAAGTTAGTTCTCGGCCCGATTATATTCGTGATTCTTCTGAGAGGATTGATATTATCAGACAGAGAATGAAGGAGGCTCAGAATAGGTAGAAATCTTATGCCGATCATCGTAGGAAGCCTTTGGAATTTTCTGTTGGCGATCTTGTATTCATTCGTGTTTCTCCGATGAAGGGTGTGGTGCGTTTTAGTAGCTCCGGGAAATTGGCTCCTCGATATATTGGACCGTTTCCTATTACGGAATGCATTGGCCCTGTTGCTTATCGTGTATCGCTACCTATCCAGTTTTCGGGAATTCATGACGTATTTCATGTATCCCAGCTTCGTCGATGCCTTCGAGATTCAGATTCTATTATTGATCCTCATATGTTGCAAGATCTTGAGATCTCACCCGACTTTTCTATTGTGCAAAATCCTATTAGTGTGCTAGCTTCGGAGGTTAAACGCCTTCGGAACAAAGAAGTCACGCTTGTGAAAATTCAATGGTCCGCAAACCCCTAGAGATTGCACTTGGGAAACCAGAGAATTTATCGAGCGTTCTTATCCCGGTTTTCTCTCCTCTTCGGGTGGGGGTGAGCATTCTTGATCTATCTTTTCTTTTTAAATCTTTGTTGTGATGAATTATTTGTGTAATTGACTGCTTCTAGTATGAAAATTACGGGGACGCAATTTTTATAAGGGAGGGAGTCTGTAACGACCGTGATTTTTGAATTACTGTCGAAATAAAAAATTTAAAATAGAAATTTTAATATATATATATATATATATATATATAATATTGCAATGCAAATCATTTTGCAAAGTCAGAAAATACTTAAGTGGTGAACGTTGAAAATGTACTGCATTGCCTTCTTCAACGTGAAAAGTGAGCAAGTCCTTTTCAAAACAAAGTTGAAATAATATTACTTTGCTGTCAGCAATATTTATAAAGTAAATGGAACACTTTACATTGCCATTCACGTAAGAGGAAATTGCACTAATTTTGTATAACCAAAATGAACAAGTGCTATCACATTCATTTTTGTAAAGCAAGATGAACCCTTTGCATTTTTCTATCATCATTTTCCCTACAAGTCGTGTCCTTTTTCTTCACTAAAGTAGGTTTGCATTAAATGAATTTGTACCCAAAAGCATTGCCTGCACACTTCTTCATTTTTGACTTGTACACTTTTGGAAGGAAGAAAGGTAGCACTACAGGGTTCATTTTAGCTTCTTTTTTTTCTTTTTTTCAAGTAGCTCAGCAAAGTTCATTAATGGCAGTGCAATAATTTGCTTCAAATATTCCTTGCTGATAACTGGTTGGAAGTAAATTAAAGGTGAGTTCAAAACTCACTTTTCTAATTTATTGGATGCTTTGTGTATATATGCTTGCGTGAAAACAGAGTATCCAGATATCTACCTTCTTTTCATTTTCTTCTCTGGCCTTGTTCAACTTGATGTTGCTTGATGTTCTTCATGTTTGTCAGTAATTAGTTTGCGTGCATGTATATATTGTGTTACACAGCACTTAATGTTGCTTCAGTATATATTATACATGCAAATGAAGCTCGGTTCGTAAGTTACAAAAGTTTAGCCATCATTTTTGTAATTTATTTCGTGGTGTCCTGGTGTTTGCAAATTCCAACTGTGCGTGTGTTATAGAATATAAAAAGAAAAATGTGGTCCAAGACTTCATTGTTGTCGTTCCTGATATATAGAGTAAGTGCGTTGTTTAAAAGCAATGTCACTTTGTCGTTTACGTTGTGCAGGAAAGAAATTGCACACGCCACTTTTAGCATATTGGTGAGGAAGTACGTGTATATGGGTGCTAGTGTGCATGCGTGAGTGCATTTTTGCAAGCTTTACAAGTATTTTGATCAAAGATGTACATGTATGCATGTTTTGCATACATTGTATGGCCAGGTTCACAAACTATTCTTCAATTGAAAGTGTGGTTCTGAAAGATTTAGCAATGCGAACGTGTAAATGAGCAGTTCATGGAAAATAGTGTTGTCAGGTCTATTTTTTTATAGAAAGAATTCCAGACATCAAAGGTATGTAGACAAACTAAAGTATGCGTGAGTAATACTTCTTGCAATTCACTAAAAATATATCCAGACCACCCTCTGTTTTCAAAATATACAAGTGAATGCATATGTGAAAATATTAACAATGTTTTAAAACTTTTCTTTGAAAAGGATATGGTCCAGGTTGCTTTTAATTATTCAATTGTGCACACGTATTTATGCAGAGCTAGGCTAATTTCTTTTTTATCACATTTGATGCATATCCAGGCTAGTATACAAAAGTAATGCACTGACTTCCAATTTCAAATTGTACGTGCATGTTGAATTTAACGAAAGTGTTTTAAATATCAGTGTAAAATTTGCTTTGAACCGGAGTTTCGTTTTGAAACGAATTTCATTGCCGTTATTTTTATAACGGATTTTACTCCGGTGCTATAATTTTGAAGCGTGTTGCTTTGATGAGGGTTTTGACGAATAAATTTACTGTTGTTTTGGCATCAATAACCGTTAGTTTTAAAGTGAATTTTCAAGCAGCTATCCCGTAACACTGATTTTGATATCTGTTTTTACGGTGTTTTGTGAAGCGCAATTTCCTCGTCGAAATTGCTACAGATGTTGTTGTTTTACTCATGTGTTTTCAAATCGTTTTAAAATAAAATTCTTTCCCAAAAATTTTACAGTTTGCGCTTTCAAAAGAATGATGAAACGATTTAAACGCTTCAGCAAAATTGAGGACTATGAACTCTTACTTTTACTGATTCGCTTAATTCCGGACTTGTCCTTTGAAAACGTAAAATGTTATTTATATAAAATACACAATTTTGCACTTTCAAGGAAACGATGAAGAGATTTAAACGATTTAGCAAAAGTGCGGAGTATGGAACCACACTTTTACTATTTCGGTTAATTCCGGACTCGTTAATTGAAATATTTGCTGTTTGATGACCTTGATGATTTTGTTGGGCTTTCAAGCCACTATGTTGGACCTTCGGGCCATATGATGGACCTTCGGGTCAAATACCAGTACTAGACCTTCGGGTCATATGTTGGACCTTCGGGTCATTTGTTGGGCGCCAAAATTATGATGACAGTACTTGGTAGGCTTCGGCCATATGTTGATGCACGTGCGGCGTAGCTAAAACTCGCCATCTGCTGGGATCGATCCATCTTTTATGTTAATTTTCTAGTTATCTTATTTTGATCTCTAGATTCTGCGTATTGCTGTTTTGAATTCAATTGTGAATTTTAAAGTTGATTTTGATGATGTCTAATGGGAATTCTTCCTTTAAACTATGCTAATTACTATGTTGTATAGTCTCAACCGAGACTATAATTTTGTGTATAGTCTCATCCGAGACCATAGTTTTGTGTATAGTCTCATCCGAGACTATAATTTTGTGTATAGTCTCATTCGAGATTATAATTTTGCGCATTGCTGTTTTGAATTCAATTGTGAATTTGAAAGATGATTTTGAAGGAGTTTAAATTGAGATTTCTTCATTTAAACTATGGTGATTATTTATGTTGAATAATCTAATTCGAGATTATTGATTTTGATGGAATTTAAATTGAGATTTCTTTATTTGAACTATGTTGATTATCTATGTTGTATAATCTCATTCGAGATTATGATTATTTGCTTAAGTGTTATTTATCATACACTTATTTTTGAAGTTTAAATTAGACTGATCCATTTATTATTTCTTTTAAATCATACTCGGGTCAGACCGAGTTATTTCAGGATAGTTGCTATCTCTAATTCAGTTGCAGCTTCAGCTTTTGGGATTTCACTCCATCTTTTGTCTATTCTTCGAGGTGTTTCTTTTTGGAGTTTTGACTCTCATCTCATGTATGATGGTATCTTTGTATATGTATATTTGGCTTGTGTGAACTATCGATTGTTGTAGCATGTATTCAGACTTATCTTCCGCTATATATATCTGATATTTCTGTTCTGATGTGATTATACTATCTGTGTTGTTGTTATTATGAGTTGTTCTAAATTTTTCTTAAGCCACCGTAGTTTCGTTTTAGATTTGGATTGAATATATATCTTTGGGAGTAATTCACACAACTTCTATTGATGTAATCAATACTCGTCTAAGGCATAACTTACGGATGGTCGCTTCTAACAAGCCTATTCTTCGCAATAGCAGACGTTATTACTTATAATAACCTTTGTTATTGTGAGCATAGAGGTGGGGCGTCACACAAGATCTATCCAAAACTCAATGGCTCGCTTCAGTGGTAGTCTTGTGACTGGCTCAAAAAAATCTACCAATTCTCTTACTATCCAAACCTGATTCAATTCTTCTTCTACTTCCATAGCACCCAACAAAGCATAAGCACTCAGATCGGAATTCTCCACTGAATATATAATTCGGTTATGACTATCAAGGTGTCTTAGTGATATTTTCCTATCTCGGCAAAATATCCTAGCATCATATCTATTTAACCAATCTATACCTAGATTGAGCCTGAAACCTACGAAATCAAAAACATACAAATTGCATGCACACTTATGACTTCACAACCCAAGTTCTAACTGGTCGAATCTCATCCCCAGAGTTGCATACTCTCCTATCGGATTCGGAACCCCTAAGGAAGTAACAAAGTATGAGGGTTCTAAACATAACTTGTCTACAAAACACTGAGATATAAATCAATGTGATGCACCGGTATCAAATAGTACCATAACTTGTATACTATGAATCAAAAGCGTACCTTCCATGTAATGGCCCGAAAGATTTTCGACCCCGAAAATCGACACTAATACGTTCACTGTATAGAGTGCCGAGCAATCGAGTGCCGGAAACCCCAGACTGTTTAGGGTTAAGAAGAAAAGGAGGTAGAAGAAGAACAGAAACAACAGCATAGAATCTCACAATCGCAGCGGAACAAAATATAATATACGAATAGCAACATTTTATACAAGAAAAGCTGTAACTGTCAATATACATACAATATATCAGAGTGCAATCATCAACAAATAATCTGGACGGTTATAATAACTTGTCCATGAATACTCTCTACACAGCCTATAATACACAGCGAAATCCAATCAATTCGTCTCTGCCATCCAGCTCGTCTCCTGAGCTCCAAAACGTCCTAACCTGAAAATCTATAATACTCGGTCTGACCCGAGCATTACAATAAAGTAACACTCGAGTCAGACTGGAAACCAGCATGAGTAAACCCATTCAATTTGAAATACTAAAGTTGTAAAAAATGTCTTTGAAACCAAGGTAACTCGTCCAACATTACGAGTTCTTATCTTGTTATAACCAACCCCTGTTGCTAAATCCATTATTTAAAATAATACCTAAGTGTAGTTACTTATTCAAAATAGTCGGATTTACTTAATTTATTTCCATTCCAGCCTATAAGATTTTACACTCAAATCCGTAAAAATTGAAGTAGTTATGAAGTAGTTATTAACTCGAAGTGGTTCCGGATATCGCTGATATCTGATCCCGATCTCTTCGAATCCAAACGCCGTCTTTTAAGCTATGTTGTTTTCAACAAAACAAACAATTTCAATATGTCAACCTTCACATAAGGATCCCATCCCCATATCTATTCAAATAAAACGTCTCACGATTTACGTTTAATTGTTCACTTCAGGTTATTCCAATTTCAACTATTCATAGACTAGATTAACTAGTCACACAAATCGTTAATTTACAGAATTAATTAATTATTTCCAATCATGTTTAATTACCATTAAACTAATTACAAACCATTTTATTTTGTTCTAATTAAATATCTAGAATTAACTAATAATTAACAAGTATAATTAACTTAAACTTTAATAAATTAAAGGTTTATTTTATCATTAACTATTAACTAATTACAATTATTTATTTACTTTAATAAACCTTAGTAATTGATAAATAATTAACATATATATATAATTACCTTAACTTAATTAACTTTAAGTTTAAATTATTTTTATTTATCCTAGCCATTACTAATTTTAAGGTTTAAGTAAACTTAAGGTTTTAAATTACTTAATTTATATAACCATGAACTAATTACTTTGGAACCCTTTTCTTTTCATTTTCTTTCCCTTTTATTTTTTTCCAAAAATCCAATACTTTTAATTTTGATATCTCAAATTATCAAAAATATATTCAGCCAAACCATAGCATTCAATAGCTTCAATTTTCAATATAATCTATCACGGATTATCAAATAAATCACAATCACAGACTATGAAAATAAATTTCAATATTTTCGAGGAATCCAGTTGGATCCCTCGAACCTGTCTCCCTGCATCCATAGATGTTAGCACAATATAAAAATACCAATCCCACTTTGAGGGGGATATCGCGGTATATAGGGTCATCCGCTATTAAGCGGGGCGCATAGGGTCTCATCCGCTATATAATGCGGGAATATCAATCCCTCCAATATATATATATATATACTATTATATATAATATCACACCCAGACTGATAATAAATTATCAATTCAATCAATCAACCAATAATTTTAAATTTTAGCTATTTAAAATCACTAGAAATCCAATTTGAGTGAGATTAACTAACCTTTGGTTTTATTTGCAATCCAACCCAAAGCAGCTTGTTTTCTCCACGATTCCAGACCTTGTATGAATATTATATGGTTTGTTATCATTTGAACTAATAGAAAGACCAATTACCATTTAACAAATTAAATTAACTAATTATTTTATTTAAACTAATTATTTCCCAAATAAATAAATTTTAAGTTTCAAAAATAATTAAATAAGTTAATCTCATTAATACATTATTCTATAATAATAAGTAGGTCTAATATGTGTGTGTGTGTGTGTGTATATATATATATATTTCTAGATAATTTATACTCATATATATTTCCTTTCTTACTTATATATACGTATACTAAATCAAAACAGAACTATTTTAAATATCTTACTATACAATATTTATTTCATTTTCTTTAGTTTCCTGTAACATATTCATATATATAAGTTATTAAATTTAAAGTGAAACAAATACCTCCGCAAAAGAAAACCTCCGGGCATCGGCAATACTACACATCGTCGACCACGGCTTCTCTCCCTTGCCACGATGAGCCGCCTACCAATCCCTCACGGCACCGCCTATTGAGCATCCCACGTGAACTTTCACCCTCGCGACCATCCCGATTATCACGCCTTCGACCCATCGTAACGTTGTCAACGCTGCTCTAGACATCGCGATCGCCTCCTCATACCTTCGACCTCCAGTTTCTCGCCACCCCGTGCAGCCATAGCCGCGTTCATAGAAACCATCGCGCTCCAGATTCGGTCGAATTCGATTTCGACCATCCTTTTTTTTGCTAGTCGATTTCGCTGTGCAAGCCCCTCTTTCTTTTTTTCTTTTTTTTGAAATTTGAATGATAGAGGAAGAAGGGGGCACTCGATTCATTTTACAGGGGAGAAAGGGTAGGCTCGTTATATTTAAATTGTAAATATCTTCTTTTTTTCGACTGAGAAGTAAAAGAAGGGACGTGATATGAAAAGGAGATGGCGTGTTGAGTGATTGCTACAGTGCCATGAAATGAGGGGAAAAAGATCTGATGTGAATGGTATTTGACCAGTCAAGACTATATATATTTTATTAAAATTTAAATCATCTCGAAAATGAACCCTAAAGTCTCAATCTCCTATCGAGGCATGCCGCTAGGCATTTATAATGTTATACCCCTATTCCGAACGCAATGGAAAAGGTTTCGAGTCCTAATTCGATTGTATGGAGAAGATAGCTTTTTGGACTCAGTTATTAAATTGAATTTCCGATATAGATTTCAGTGCGTTTACCTATCGTACGATCACACCACAACTCCAAACGCTACGAAATTTGAAATCCGATAATGATAAACTACTACGGATCCAATGGAACTGGTTTCGTCAAATTCCGAGACTGTGCGTCGGAAGGCTATTTCTAAACGTCAATTTAAACGATATATTTTTAAAACCGAACAAATCCCTTTTAAATTCAATTTTAAAGCTTCTACTTTCTTCAGTATTATCAATATAAATTTTAGTGAAAATTAGGGTCACATCCCTAAAACCAAACGTAATTCACAAAAACTCCTTCCGTTCGAAACTTTATAAATCCGGTCCCTATTTTTGTTTCGGCTTAATTCTTTTCCGTAAATACCCTCGTTTATATCGTGCTCCATTTTTTCTGTCTGTGATTATTTGGTTTATATTGAACGATAAAATTATCTTTGCTTAATGATTTATCTGTTTGCAATAAAAGATTTTTACTGAAATACCGTGTAAGTTCGTTTTCTGCAACTATTTGCAATAGTTGCCGAAATGTCTGCAACTATATGCAATAGTTGCAGAAATGTCTGCAACTATATGCAATAGTTGCAGAAATGTCTGCAACTATTTGCAATAGTTGCATCTGCAACTATTTGCATTTCTGCAACTATATCATATAGTTGCAGAAATGTCTGCAACTATATGCAATAGTTGCAGACATTTCTGCAACTATTTGCAATAGTTGCATCTGCAACTATTTGCAATAGTTGCATCTGCAACTATTTGCATTTCTACAACTATATGCAATAGTTGCAGAAATGTCTGCAACTATATGAAATAGTTGCAGACATTTCTGCAACTATTTGCAATAGTTGCATCTGCAACTATTTGCAATAGTTGCATTTCTGCAACTATATGCAATAGTTGCAGAAATGTCTACAACTATATGAAATAGTTGCAGACATTTCAGCAACTATACCATATAGTTGCAGAAATATCTGCAACTATATGTAATAGTTGTAGACATTTCTGCAACTATATCATATAGTTGCAGAAATATCTGCAATTTTTTGCAATTTTTATATATTTGAAAAAAAATCGAAAATGTTCAATATTTGCTGAATTGTCTGCAAATATTTGAAATAATTGCAGATTTAATACAAATTTAAATTTTTGGTATCAACAATGGATCTCATTTTAAAGATCATAAAATTTGCGATTTTTTGGTGAAAACGTTATGTTGATCCGGTTTTTGTAAATAAAGTTATACACGTTTGAAAAGTTAAAAACATAAAGGGTATTTCGGTCTTTCTACGTGCGTGAATTTGAAAACAGGGAGCGGAAACGTAAATGTTGGTTGGGAAGGATGTTTTCCCTATTTTAAAACTTGTTAGGGATGTGAGCCAAACTTACCCTAAATTTTATCAGCCTTTAAATTATATTTAACAAGCTTGAAACTCCAGATTCAATATTTTATCCAATTTCCATTTATTAAATTCAAAATTTAATCATCCAATAAACAGTGATATTTGAAATTCAAGTTAAAAATTAACTTTTAAATATTTAAAATCAATTAAATATTCTGATTTCAAATATCCAAAAATTCCGAGTCGTCACATTCCTCCACCCATAAAAGAATTTCGCCCCCGAAATTGCTAGTTAAGAAGAATGGTCCGAACCCGCTAACTATTTCCCAAAAACCACAGTTTTTAAAACCTCCCCAAGTCCAATCTGTTTAGTTAAAGACACCCTATCACTCTTACTAACTTCCTAAACTCTTCTGTAGTCCCCAAACAATATTACTTACTCAACAATTAAATTCAAATTCTAAATTATCAAAATTTCTTCAAAATTTTTCTAACTCTTTAATTTTCGAAAAATTTCGCCAGCGTCTCCTTTACGTGGCTAGCTCAGAACAACTACAAAATGCCTCTACGGGCACCAAATTTCAAAAGAAAACAAAAGGCCAAGTGGCTAGATCTGAAAACCATCAAATTTCATATGACAATTTTAAACACATACCTTTTTGTCGGGCAATCCAAATTTAACTTCTGAAATTAAAATACAAATTTCCTTTTGCTTTTAAATACATGTATCCTACTTAGCAATAATATCCAATCCCAAAATCCAAAACCATTTTTATTTACTTCTTTTATAAAATTTCAATATCAATTTTACTCAAGCCCGTGCGATGTACATATATCATTCGTACGCAATATCCAATCTGATCGCTCACTCGATCACACAATTTCACTTCCGAACTAGTATCGTCCACTCGACTCTCTTGTGCGGACTCGGATCTGTTTTCTTGATCAGAAACCGTCATCCTCCTTGCATAGCCATATACTATGATAGAGAATTTCAGGATCAATCAAAAATCCATATCCAGGGTTCGCCGTCGAAAATCGAACGAAAAATCCCAACTCGGATCGATATAAATATCTCGAAATTCTGTGCCCGAATCTGGATCAAATCGCTATGCGGATAAAATAATATACGTACATCCTACGTATTAATTCCCAATTGATTATTATTTATATCAATTCTCTTTTCTATTCACTTATTCACAATTTCCCTTTTTACCCAACTTTTATTAATTCTTCATTCAAATATTAACTTAGTATATTTCTCAACTCCAAATTTACTTAAGAATTTCACCATCCATTTCTAAAGTCCAGTATAAATATTTTATATACTTCTTATATTTATTTTCATTTTACCACTTAAACTTTTATATCTATCTTCCATTTAACTTAAATTTCCAATTCTATTTGAATTTCATTTACCTTTCATCTTTATTCATCACCAAAACTATCTTTATAAAAATACTTTTATAACTCGGTGTCTCAACAAGTCCATCTTTGTTCTCATAGAAATTCAGTCAAACGTTGATCAAGCGCAGGACTGAAAATCTATAAGTACTTACTAAACCCGTTTTCAACACCCAGTGAAAATACTTGGAAAACATTTTTTTCTCCTTTTTGTGTAGAAAGCCCTGGAAATCATCACCCTCTTCATGGATCGTAGTTAGCCCGATGATTACGTCGCCATCCCAGCGAAAACCATAGAAAACTATAGGCATCCACACCCCTCAATTTCACCATGGAACCGCCACAGATCGTAGCTACACCCAGGGTTACGTTGCCATCACGGCAAAAACCATGTAACTGTAGGCATCAGCGCCCTCGAATTTCGCTGCCAAATGAAACTTCACCACATAGATCGCAGACTACATCAGTCGAGTCCCAATGTAGCCTATAGGCACTCACTGCCCACGACTTTCGCTATGTCCTCATAGAACGCAATCTACCGATGTTACGTCGCTCTCCTAGCGAAATCAAACGTATACTTTAGGCAATTGCTGCCCCTCGACTTACGCTATGGAAATGCAGTAGATCGCAGTTACACCAGAGTTACACTGCCGTCACAGCATACCCCCAATGTCTCTGTAGGCATCAGCGCCCTCGACTTTCGCTACCCCAATCACAATCCACGGGAATTACAGTTTAGTCCGGACCTCCTTTGGGATCAAAATTTAGATCCCTCCTTAGGGCTCAAGGCCGAACCACCCAGTGGATCTCCTACTATAAGTTTCAACTCTAAATAGGAGTGCCTTTTTCTCCATAGCATTCTCAAAACATTTTATACTATACACATATAGTATCTTTCAAAACATACTCTTTATATGTATCACATATAAACTTCAAAATCGATATCTCAAAAATCGATAGTATTACAACATAATATATGTATATTTAAAGCTATCACAACATCAAACAAATTCATATATTTAACAACCCGATTTGTATTACATATATAACATACATATATAACTACTATTCTAAAAAAAATATAAATTTGCAACATCTTATATATACCTGTTATATATCATTTCTTACTTTATATATATATATGAATAAAACCACCAGAAACAAAAGGAGCTGTAGACTATATTTTCAAACAAAATATATCTCTAGGCTAAACACCTATGCAGACAATATATATATATATATATATATAATTTCAACTAAGTGTACAATCGCAAGCTATATATATAAGCAAAAAATTGTATGTAGCTAACCAAATCATATGCCGACTTTTAAAAAAATGAATACAAAAGCTTGTCAATATATATCTAACTGATATATGAACAAATCTGTTACAAAACTTAAGTAAACTTCCATATAGACATATACCTACAAATTTTATAATTTATATATACTAAAAAATATAAACTATTGTATATATATATATGAAATTTACTTTACTGTATATACATAAAGTGACTGCAAATGCTCTAGACAAAGCCACAGCAAATCACGACTAATATATATACATTGTGACATTATTTATGTAATAAACAACATATATATATTAAAATAATTTACCTAACTTATAAATAAAAACAGGTATATATATACAACTAATGTATGTATGCAGGCTGTATTTATAGACAAACCATATGTATATAAAACTATAATATAAACATTGATATATTATAACCAAATATACAAAAATATATACGAAACTGCTATATAAATACTTATCTATAAAAGAGATCTACAAACAAAATTTATATAAACTTAATATATATACTCACTGACATATGTATATATGTATACAAACTAACATAATAATATAAAATATATATTTATATAATACCTTTATGAAACCGGAGATGATCGGTTGTTGGGTGAGTTGAATTCATGGCGCAGGCTGCCTCGGCGCAGGCTGCCTCGGCGCAGTGGCTGGGTAAGGAGGATGCTGGGCATTCGTTGGCCGGCGTTGGTGGTCTTGGGTTACAGCCGAGCATTGAAAAGGGGTGTGGGGAGAAGAGGCAAGCGAGCAGGGCTTGGGTGGAAGAGGGGAAAGCTATGCGTGCCAGGTAAGGGAAAGGAGGAGAGAAAAGAAGCGGCTTCGAGGAAGGTGATGATTTTAGCTTTGAGCAAAACATGGAAATGCACGTGCGTGCTTTCAAAAATCAAAAAGGGAAAGCTTGCCTCATGTATAATTTCTTTCTGGTTTGTTTGTGAAGAAGATAAAACAAATCAGAGGAGGAAGATAAGTGAACCGGGAATTGAAACAACACAAATTATAATGAAAATAGGGAGTGCTGAAAGTCAAGATTGAAAATATTAAAGGCAACGGCTATTCCGGTTTATATGTTAGAAAATGGAAAGGCATAGGGAAACAAAAGACTGAAACGATTATCGGTACGGCTACCCATCGCCAGTTTAACCGCGTACCGGACGCCGTTACGCACATATGAATATATTATGGAGATCAGCATGACGAGACGATCAAAACGGTATACAGATATCAATGGTACGATTATCCTATCAAAAGTCGATAATCGGTACCGAAAATGTTGCTAAAACGTCGAAAATAAGAAAAACGGAGCAATAACAGTCCAAATTTAACGAAACGAAATATGACGTCTCACTCAGAAGATGATTTACAAATTTATTATATAAAAATATTCATGTTTGAGAAATATTTTATTATCATCAAATATTAACTGATTTAAATTTAAATAAAATTACCCAAGAAAATAAACTTCCATATTATCAGATGAAAACTTACCATTTGTTATGTTTAAATAGACGTATTCCAGATATCAAAATTTTATTTTCAAATTCAATTATTTAAAATTTCAGTTAATTATGTTATTAAAACCATTAAAATCTACGGGTTGTTACAATGTAAATTTTAGACCCGAAATCATTATATAATTGCCTTATATAATTTAAACCAAAAATTGTCTATTTCTTCCATCCAAAATTCATAATAAATTATCCATAGCTTGGAATATTATGAAAATTTAAACCCATCTCCAAAATAATATTTTACATAACATATTCAACCATAATGGCATTCGAAATCAATTTACACAATTATAACCTTAAAATCGAGATATATCATTACAAAAAATCCTTGTTTAAATCAAAACATGGCATATAATCAAAGCATATCATCATTCATCCATCTAAACGGTTTTAAACATTAAACCCGAAATTAAAATATTCAAAAGACATATATGAGATGGTTTATATTACTATTTACCTTGTTTGGATAAGGAACTTGAGATTTGCTCTTGCTTTAATCTTCCTAGCTTGAATCTGAGCTTCTAAAATTAAGCTCTTCTTCCCCTAGGGTAATGGCCGACCTTGATTCTCCTTTGCTTATGTTTTTATTTTTATGAAAGTATGAATGAGAATGAGGTAAGGGTTTAGGCGTTATGGTACACAGCTATTCCCATATTACACTTGCCTTAATCTCTTAGGTATTTACTTATAAACCATTTTATAAATCCATTTAGTTAAGGTACGACCCTAATTAGTTTTTAAATCTCAATCCCTTTATCACTCTAGTCTCTACATTATTCTATTTAATTTATCTAATTAAATCTCCTAATTAATGCTATTTAAAATTAAGGGTGTTATAGTTTTAAATTAACGTTAAATTTTAAATTTTTATTAAGTTATATTTTAGTTTATATGAAATATTCAGATTAGATTTAAATGAGAGTATAACATAGTTATATATACAATTGTTATATATATAATAATAATGATGATGATTATGATGATAAAAGATAACCAATGACTATTTTATTTTTGACTTACTGAAAGCGTGGGAAGCATCATGAAAACCAACAGAGAGAATAAAGAAGAAATCTTAAAAAGAGAGTTAAGGAGAATTATTTTCTTTTCTATTTTGCTATTATTTAATAGATCAATACTTAGGTAAACATATATATTAATTAATTTAATATATTAATAGAATAGATTATGAGTACCTATATATATTTTTAGACTCTAAGTATCTGATAATATATTTGGATTATAAAATAATTTTGAAATTTATAATATGAAGTATAATATTTCACCGATTTATATTTGTTAAATAAATATAGATGAATTTATAAAAAAATTATCATTTTTTTTTTATTTTAGCATGTTAAAATGTTATGTTTATATAGTAAAATATGTTAAAATATTATTTTAAATAGTTAAAACTAATCATATATTCATTACTTTTATATTCTAACCATTTAAAATGATATGTTTCAAATTAGTTTTACCATAATATTTCTAAATTTTAAGAAAATTATATGTTAAACATACTATTTTATTAATTTACACGTTTAAAAAATGTAAATAAATAAAGATATATTATTGTTATTTTCAAAATTTTATGTTTTAAAATATTTTATCAAAATTTGAAATAAGTTTAATTTAATTTTAAATTAAGAAATTACACGTTAAATATGACTGATATTTATGTATGAAACAATTGTAAGTATTTGATTATGCAATAAATTTCAAAGAAAAATATTGATGTAATATTTTCCTTTGTGAAGTAATATCAAGTGAATTCGTGATCCTGTGTGTATTTATGCGCATGCACACCCGCACATGTGTGTGAAGATGTGTATATGATGTTAAATTACAAATTCGGCATTGATAAGAATTTTAAATGTAATATAAGATAACTAAGGGAAATCTTTTTTTTTAATTTACTAAAATCATGGATGACAATAATAAAAGTAATAAAATGTATCTCATGCATTGCACACGCTAATGTTGTAAAAACATAACACTAATTCTTTAAATATTGTTGAAGTAATTTTTTTCATGTAATGTTCAATATATCAATCATAAATTAAACTTTTTATTATCATTTATGCAGATAACTTTTGTTAAGTGATCCATATATTTTTATATTTAAAAGAAATATCTGTTACCATTTTGTTACTACGAATGCAACATATAAATTGAAATTGTCACTTTGTTTATAAATTATCAGTAACTTAATGAGTATTAATTATTCGAATATATCTATATAGTATGGATTTATAGTGTTTGGTTAATTTATAGTGGAAATTAGGGAGGCATCCCTATCATACTTTCATATTGTAAAGCGGGTCCTGACAAAGTTTCATTGTAAATCTGGTCCCTATTTTCTAGAAACAAAGAAAAATTATTGCTGAAATGTCAGCAAATTTTATAAATAAGTGCTGATATTTCAGCAACTTTCCCTGTCAAAGTTTCATTATAAATCCGGTCCCTATTTTCTAGAAACAAAGAAAAATTATTGCTGAAATGTCAGCAACTTTTATAAATAAGTGCTGATATTTCAGCAACTTTCATACACTGTGTTCACAGTGTACATAAATGTTGCTGAAATGTCAGCAACTTTTATAAATAAGTGCTGATATTTCAGCAACTTTCATACACTATGTTCACAGTGTACAGAAAAGTTGCGGAAATATCAGCAACTTTTATGAAAAGTTGCATCATGCTCTGCAATAACCGTGAATAAAAAACAAGGACCTAATTTACACTGAAATTTAATGAGGGACTTTTCGTGAATTTTGAACCTCAATAAGGATCTGTGCCAAAAGTACCCTAATTTAAATACATGGATTTGAATGTAAAATAATAAGAAAAAATTGACGAAAACTTTGTAAATGATTGTAGATGTTATAAAATTTCGGTATATGAATATAAAATCAAGGAAAAAATTAACGCAATATTTTGAATGACTATAAAATGATAGTTTATATGGATTAAAAAAAAAAATCGAAAAGAATTAAGTTATGCGGTGAAATTTTTATAATTACTTAGATGATTTGTAATTTTTAAACCTTTATATCATTTAACTGATAATAATTTAATAAAATAAATAAGTATACATTAAAGCTGTTCTTACCGTCTTTTATGTAATCCATATTTTTTTATATCTGAATGAAAATTTAGTTTATACCATTTTGTTATAATCAACGTGATATACTTATTGACATTGTTATCTGCATTATTTATAAGAAAAATTAAAAAATAATGGTTAATAATTTTGTTTAAACAATCTATAGTTAAATTATTTAATTAATTTAAATATACATACTTAAACATAAATTGTATATGAAAATTAAGAACTTTGAAAATGATAGTAGAAAGCAAAAAGTATAGGCTTTTGAATGTAAAATGATAGTATAAAATTAATAAAATATTATAAATAAGTCTAAAGTAATAAATTGTATTAAGTCTTTAAAATAAAATATTAATAAATATTTAGAGAAAATTAACAAAAATGAAATGAAATGCATAGAATTATTAATAGTGTAGAAAATTCTTGACTTTACTATTTTTTATTTAATGTAATTTTAAACCCTTCAAAAAGAAAACTCAGAGCCAAGCTGTATCAACGAATCTTCACGCATACGATAATGATTTTATTTTATTAATCCAGAGGGTTCTCAATCAAATCAAAATATCCCACTTCCAAAAAGGCAACATGTGGTTCGAGATCATATTTGTGATTGTAATTTACAAGCTATTTAAGATATTCATCTACGACGATGAGTCCGACGCTATTCCGGACATTGGCAGCAAACGCTACGATGTCAGCTTTACCATCGCCAATAGGTTGCATAAGATTTACAAAAACTCCGTTTTTTTTCCCTAATTTCCACTACCAGCTTGATCTATGTAATCAGTTTAGCACTTTTACAGGTTAGAGAAGTACTACGGTGGCAAAGCTTATGTTGGTCTACGCATACCTGATCCTAATACAAGCTCTAAACAACATATTGAGATTGTTTTGGTTACTAAAAGGTTGGGGTTTTGTTTTGCATAACTCTTATTTTTGATTTTTTGACGTTTGGTGTGTAATTTTTGTTTTTCTAGGCAAGTGTTAGTTGTGGCGGTGCGGAATTGTTCTGGATTTTTAGATGTTGGAAGTGATGGGAGCTGGATTTGTGTCAAAGATGGCAAACGGAGTGAGACTTATCCTGACCCCGTGAGTTTTTGAATGACTTATGCATCCTTTCGTTATTTTGTATGGTGTATGAATCATTTTGTTATTCTGTATACGTATATGTTATCCCAACTATAAATAAATCATGTTATTTTGTATACGTATATGTTATCCCAACTATATTTTTCTGGAACTTGATAAATGTTGTGGAGGAAGAGAATGAAGTTCTTATATAAAAATAAACCCAGTTACATTTTTACCACCAGGTCATTACTCAAATTTTATGGTTTTCTGCTGAATTTTCTTTCATTTTTGGGTACGTCGCCGTTGAAATTTACATTTTTATTTTTATTAATAGTTTTAATAGTTTTGGTGTCACTTTTTTGTTATAAACGTGAACTACCAAAAATGTCCCTCTTATCAAAATTTAATCACTAAAAATTAGGATCTAATGTTAAACTTCTTTAACAAATTCAAACGCCCCTGAAAGTAGGATCTAACAATTAAACATGTTTTACAAATTCAAAACGCTTCTAAAAATAGAATCTAAAATTAAACTTCCTTTACAAATTCAAACGCCCCTGAAAGTAGATCTAACAATTAAACATGTTTTACAAATTCAAAATGCTTCTAAAAATAGGATTTAAAATTAAACTTCCTATATACATTCAAAATACTTCTTTACAGATATACAAATCTTAATATTACTTGAAAATAAAAAAATCATTTTTTTGATCAATTTAAACATATACAATTTATAAGAAAAACAATTCTCATGCGAAGCGCGTGTCGTAACACTCGTAATAATAGTTGTATTACCTTTGGTGTTCCACTTAACTATCAAAAACTAGGGCTGTCAATGGGTCGGGTCGGGTTTGGGTCGGGTCAAGTCGGGTTCGGGTTGATTTTAAATGGGTCGGGTCAACCCGTTTATTAAACGGGTCAGAAAAGCTCAACCCGAACCCGACCCGTTTATAAACGGGTTGACCCGACCCGACCCGTCTAACCCGATTATAAACGGGTCGGATCGGGTCGGGTCGTAAATGTGTCGGGTCAACCCGTATAAGGTGTAAATGGATCGTAAACGGGTCGGGTCAACCCGTATAAGGTATAATTGGGTCGTAAACGGGTTGGAACGGGTCGTAAATGGGTCGGGTCAATCCGTATAACCCGTATAAGATACAAACGGATCATAAACGGGTCGGGTCGGGTCGTATACGGGTCGGATCAACCTATATAAGTATAAACGGGTTGTTAACGGGTCAATTTCGGATTAGCGGGTCAATTTCGGGTTAGCGGGTCAACCCGAAACCCACCCCCTTATAAACGGATCAAATTCGGGTTGACCCGAAAATGACCCATCAAATTAACAGGTCGGGTTAACCTGCTAATTTCCGTGCGGGTTTCGGGTCGTGTAGGAAATTGACAGCCCTATCAAAAACGTCTTTAATACCAAATCTTAATATCACTTGAAAATATGATATAACAATTAAATTTCTTTTACAAATTCAAAACATCCATCTACAACTATTATCAAATCTTAGCATCACTTAAAAATAAAATCTAAAAAACATATCATTAATTACTTTAATAATAGTTATAATATCTTTGGTGTCATATTTTTTTGTATCAGCCTAAACTACCAAAAACGCCTTTAATACCAAATCTTAACATCAATTGAAAATAGGATCTAACAATTAAATTTCTTTAACATTACTGTTAGTTAGGCAAGTCATGAGTTAATATGACATTAACTCAATTCGAGCTCCATTGTACATTCAACTTCATATGTCCTGTTTGCTTTGATCCACTCTCCACTAGCACTACTGTTAGGTAAGCCATGAGCTATATGGCAGTAACTTAATTTGAGTTCCATTGTACATCCAACTTCATTTGTACTGCTTGCTTTGTCCATCTCCACTAGCACTACTGTAGGATAAAAATGGCACCTTAATAATACTAATTTGTATGCATTTTCAAAGCATGTATCTGTAACCACGTGCCATATTGTTGTAAACTATCCTTGATGTAAACTGCCCATATTTATGTTTTTTTTCTTCCAAAGACAAATATAGCCTTTATTGGCATCGCTCTATATGTTGAACGCGTTTAAATTTCATGTTTTGGAGTTATGTTCAAGTGCTGAGAAAATGGATCATTAGTTGCAACACTATGTATATAAGGTATAGTAGATAGGCTGCCTATTTTGTAGCATGAAACAGTAAGATACAATGGTCCAAATGAAGTTTAAATCATTTGAATTGGAAGGTTAAATGAAATTTATCCTTATTTGAACAGAGGGATATAACAAGGGTTGAAACTGAAACTTTTTTGCTACGTTGTGCACTTGATTCTTCTTGTGATTGTTTCTTTGAGTTGGTATGCTCTCTTTCGATATTGATGTCTGATTTAATCGTATTTTGATTTGCTGTCTCCAATTCTAAAATCGTGTAGTAGTTTTCATAATAATCAGTAAATGTATAACGATGCATTGAATTACATGTAATAGTTAATTTGAATATTGAAAAGATAGTGCATGTATGACATTGTGTTCTTTGGTTCACTATGGCTTCTTCTTTTTTGCGTGTGTTCCATGGTCATGCAATTTCTTCTTGATCCATGATCTCATATAGCTCTCAGTACTGGATAGCGGTCTAGATTCTTCTATAATTTTATAGTTTAATATATCATCATACTAATATTCTTTTGTACCTTTCAAATTCTCATATATTTTTGCCCTTAATTTCTTTGGAAACTCCTTGGTAGCCCATGTTTTTCTACTAATTTTTTTCTGTAGTATCATTTAATGTGTTTATTTTCTATAAGTTTGTCAATCCCTTTTTCAAGGAACTACTATTTTCAAATCTGAAGGATTGGTTTTCTACGAAGTGCTTTTTTATTTGTGTCTTAGTGTCTTACAATATTAAACAGAGATAAAATATTTGACCCTAACCCTTCTGATTTGATTGTGGATCCATACCAATTTGTGTATTAATAAAAGGTCAGTATAACTGTGCTTGAGTTATCTTTTGTTGGACCAAGTATATTTTGTGGTAAGTCTACTTATCATCTATTTTCAAATAAACTTGTAGAAATACTCCATACTACTAACTTTTAATCTATTGTTTTCTCCATTACTTCTAGTTATATTGTAGTTACCTCCTCCTAGGTGTGGACTTTTGACGCAGCGGATAATTCAAAACGATCTTCAATCGGTGAATGTAACAATTCGTGGATTGATGGATACTGGAATGCCCGAATTCGTTGATCCGAAGATACCGAACTCTAGCTATCTCTGACTCGTTGATCCGAAGATACCGGGAAAGAGATCTACGATTCTTCGACGTTGATCTTGCGCACAAGATACCGCGAATCGGCTTCAACAAACGATGATCCGAGCGCACTCGAATGACGTTAGTGGAGATAGGAGATACACTCGACTACCAATTGAAATTGAAAGCAACAAGCTAAGAAAAGAGAATTTTATTCAATATTCAACAACCTTTACAAAATGACCATACACGCCTATTTATAGGCACATTACAATTTACACCAAAAAAACAACGAAATTACACTAAGTCCTAACTCGGTTCCGAGTTAACAACACCTGCTTCGCGACTTAAGGGATAGCTCGGCAGCGTCTTAATCTTCTTTTCGCGACTTAAGTGATAGCTCGGCAACGATTTAATGGAAGCTATCTCGGTTCCGACTTATGGTATCTCGTCGCCGACTTATGGAGCTTCATGAGT